>OX451739.1:130370263-131017124 GCA_948472305.1 Vicia faba
CAAGCTGCCAAGCTGCACCCATCAGCTGTAAATAAATCACGTTCCACATCACGTGACACCCCAGAATAAATAAATTCAATGTAAACCTAATTTAGCTTTGGGACTTATAAGATGAATTAGTCAAAGACTCTCCAAATTCCAATGCAAATCCCTCCGTGGATTATTATATATAAGACTTCTTGCTAACTCAATTACTACTTCCTCCATTTCAAAATAATTATCGTTTAAAATTATTATACACGGATTAAGAAAAATAAAAATTAAATTAATAAAGATAATATTTTTATAAAATCACTTTTAACTATATTAATTATTATATATTGTCATAACTTAAAAAAAATAAAGTTGATAAAATTAAATTAATATTATATTTAAAAAATAAAGAAATTATTATTTTAAAATAACTTTTTAAAATTAAAAGATAATTATTTTGAGACACAGTTACTTAATTGCAAAGATCGCAGTAATAATATATATACAAGAGTTGATGATATAGCCTAGATGTTCCACACATCATCATTAGAAACAAATTGTAAGTGAAAGACATCCCTCAAAGGCCAACATGAAATCCTTCTGTACCTTAATCATTGCTGTGATCTTTGCCATAACATTAATCCTTTCACTTGAGGTAAATGTAGTCAAAGCTAGGACTTATCCATCTTCATCCAAAGTTTCAAAAATGCTTTCATCATTCCATTCTCTCTCACATAAACAAGGGGCATCACAATGAACTCAAGAGGTAGCTGCTAGCCTTAAAACCATACCACCTAGCATATCAAATCCAATACATCCAACACATCCAACACAGAACAAGCAATCCACTTTCTTCGTTAAGTGTTTCTCTAATTATTGTATTTTATGTAATACTTTAATTTTAATAATTAGTTATATATTTTATAATTTAATTATATATTATATTAATTAATTATTTGTGTGATTTTGTGTGTAATTAAATTTATTTGAATTATTTAATATGTATTACGTGATAGATAGTCGAGTTAAATATGTTGAATTATAAAATTATAACTAATAATAAAGTCGGTCACTACAATATTTAGCCTCTCCAACAACAATTGAAAAGCGTTGCCAGAACTCTGAAAATCGTTGCCTAAACAAATAGGGGACGTTTTCTAGGCGTCTCCTGTGCGAGCGTTGTCTATTGTTTGAGGCAACGTTTTTTTATGTTTTTTGGGCACGCTTTTGAAAAACATCTCCTATAGAAAAGGAATAGGGGACGATTATTTGCGGCCTCTGAGACGACGTTTTTTAAGCGTTGCCAAATTCGGCTACAATTAACAATCGTTGCCTTAAACCTGAATCAGGAAGATCGTTTTTGAAGTGTAGCCATAGCTTATAGGTTGTTGTTTTATAGTGTCCACATAAAATATACAATTTTGCAATTATTATCAAAATAATATAGTCAATAATAATTGGCTTCAAAAATAATATTGATTATATAACTTAAACCATAATTTCATAAAAGTTGTAATATAATAAAATCGAGTTCAAACTTTAATTCAAGATATAGTATATAGAGTACACAAAATGCCTAACGTAACATTACTTTTAATACTTTGAAGTATGACCTTAGTAAAATAACTAAAAACATAGTTCAACAAAAGAACAAAAATCATATTTCAAGTTTAATGCTTTCAACTACAGGCAAAAAAAAAGACATCATCCAACTCACTCAAGTTTGTCTTCTAGGAGTAAATCATCCAGATCGTTCTCTTGAAATTCGTTAGATATGTCATCCTCCATAAATTCTTCATCTACGTCGTCCTCTTGAAATTCACCATCTATATCGTCCTCTTGAAATTCATCACCTAGATCTATGTCGTCCTCTTGAAATTCGTCATCTACGTCGTCCTCTTGAATTTTATCATTTAGGTCGTCCTCTTGAATTTTATCATTTATGTCGTCCTCTTGAATTTCATCATTTATATCGTCCTTTTCAACATATTCATTGATACATTGCTGCATAAGAAAATAAAATAAAACACATCAACCATAAATATTTTTGGTCCAAAGGACAATTAAGACATCAACAAGAATTAAACCTCGCACAAATAAAAACTAAACCAATGAGCAAAACACATTGTTTATATTATTCACATCTCATGTCATGGGTGGGCTTTATATTACTTTACTTATCTTCTCATACCAGGAATATTCATAAAAAATACTCAATGTTTTACTTTAAGTCTATATGTCTAAATTTGAAAATTTAGATTTTTCTCTTTTGCATATAATAAATCTTAAACAGTTTCAGCCACTTCTAGGTGTTGTCACTACTTAAACAATTTCAACCACTTACTTTATTCTAGGTGTTGTCACTACTTGCAAATTTTTGCATACATTAACAACCATTTTGATACTATAACATAATTAGAAAAATATAAATCAATAATATTGGTATATATGGTTACCTTTCCATGACATGGAGCATACGTTGATGTAGATGAATGCATTTACGGTCTTATATCCTTTGGGGAACTATTAGCACACTACTACGGAAAAGGGCTTTTAAAGCGCTTATTTTGGCCTTTAAAAGCGCTTAAAAGCGCTTTAATAGCTGGCGCTGGCGTAGGTAACAAAAGCGCTTCTAAAAGCGCTCTGGTAGACCCCCCCTTTAAGAGCGCTTTCCTGGAAAAAGCGCTCTGGTAGGACCCCCTATAAGAGCGCTTTCCTGGAAAAAGCGCTCTGGTAGACCCCCCTTTAAGAGCGCTTTTCCCAGAAAGCGCTGCCAAAGACCAGTAAAAAAGCATAAAAAATTAAAAAAAAACGCAGCATACAAAAGCGCTCTGGTAGGCCCCCCTATGAGAGCGCTTTTTATGGAAAAAGCGCTCTGATAGGCCCCCCTATAAGAGCGCTTTTCCAAAAGCGCTTTTGTATGCTGCGTTTTTTTTTAATTTTTTATGCTTTTTTACTGGTCTTTGGCAGCGCTTTTACTAAGAAGCGCTTTAGTAGGTGGACCTTTAAGAGCGCTTTTTAAAAGCGCTGTCGTTTCTAAATGAGGTATTTTTATGTGCAGCCTATAATTTAATCCTCCCAGTCGACCTGTAATGTTTTTGACCTGTAATATTTTCGACCTGTAATATATTTTTGACCTGTAATATATTTTCGACGCTATTATTTCAGCCATCAGTAAGACAATATATATACTAATATAATACCATTATAATATCCAAAATTATATATATACATCATTACATCAATAATATTATAGTTCAAATCGACACAAATCCTACATGAAAAATTGCTTAATATAATATTGACACAAATCTTCTTTAATTTCTTCCAACTTAAGCTTCGGGTACCCAGCAGCACGGAATTCGTCAAGGTACTACAAAACAAAAACATAATATAAATGATATATTTAGTTAAATGTAATAAATTATATGAAATTATCTTAAGTTATAAATTCATACCGTGAGCGGAATCTCTAATTGATTCGCCTGAAGGATTTCTTTCATGAACCTCAAAACAAAGTATCCGCAATCATGACTGTTTCGCTGTTGCGGACACTACATAATAAAACAAATAAGATTCTATAGTTGTCTTGTTTTACCAAGTAGCATAAATATTATAAGCAAAATTGTGAAAAGTAATGTACCTGCACTTGGATCCAAGTGATGTTGTTTGATTTAGTCCGGGATACCTGTGCGTCCCGTTGACTACGGAACACTTGTATTGATCTAATTATTAAATATATAAAAGCATATGTTTAGATCAATCCCACAAATAAGAAAATATATAAATATACACGAATATATATTTAGAACGATCCCACTTACAAATCAACGATTTCCTTCATAGCCGGATAATTGGT
Source organism: Vicia faba (assembly GCA_948472305.1). NCBI lineage: Eukaryota > Viridiplantae > Streptophyta > Magnoliopsida > Fabales > Fabaceae > Vicia > Vicia faba. Next base: position 130,374,096 of record OX451739.1, read on the forward strand.
CCATTCACCATTTACCGAATTCAGATAATACACGACTTCTCTTATCGGGTTGATAGCAAGCAGCAACCAGTGTGCTCTATAAATTAAAACAATAGGTTATATGAAAATTTTGCTATACACAAAAGAAACAGAGATTAGATGAACCAAGAATGAGAAACTAACCCTACTGGTCGGGTATTATACGCCCAAAGATGCAGACTTTCTGTATTGCCGGTGGACATGAATCTATCTACTAAGCGCTGTCTAACTGATTCCGGTTCCGAAGCAATTGTCATTCCGCTGCAATGGGCGGAAGACACGAAACGGAATCTGTTAGACAATGCAGTCCCGCGCAACACTCTGTCATACAACAACCTTAAATAAAAACATAATAAACATTAGATTATTTTCATTGAAATGTGTAAATAAATTATATTGTGGGACTAATTAAATAATATATCGGATGAGTGAATATTACCGGATGTATGAGTGCATATTACTGACGCCTAGTTGATCATGCCTAAAAATCTCTTCCAAGTCATCAATTGTAATATGTGACGGGAATTCAATACCGAAGACACTTTCATCCATGTTGATTTCACGTAAACCACCATCCTTCAAATCGGACATATCAACCATTGTTGCGAGTGTCGAACGGTATCGAGGCACAAAAGCACCGCCTTTTTTTGCCGCTTGCTTCGGAGGACCAGTGGGTGGTACGCTACGAACCTGCTGCGTCACTTGTTGTGACTCCCGAGCGGATGCCTAAAAATCATATAAGTTAGGTAAAATATAAAATCATGCAGATTTAGATTCAGACTATATATTAACACTTTAAATGTACCTCTTTTAGTGATGCAACAGACTCCTCCTCCTGTAAAATCCCTTTACCCTTAATTGCGGGTTTTATAGGAGCAGTCTAAAATTAAAATGTAAAAAATAATTAATAAACGGTTTAGAATTGACATTCGAAAACTAAATGATTCATAATCGTTTTCAGTATACCTCATCACTAATGGTAATGAGCTCCGAGGGCCATGCAACAAATGATCCTATTGCATCTCGCAGCAATGTCGTCTCTGAGACCATGTCAGGTACCGGTAGAATCGCATCACGATCTAATACAACATCCACCGATACTTTCAGGTGTCCATCCGGGAGCGGTCTGTGGTGAAGTAAATCTCCCGAAGTGTTGTGCACTTTTCCCTTGCCAACTAGTCGATAATTCGGTGACGATAAGTATAGTTGGCAAGATGAAATGCCCTAAACAAATAGAAAATATAAAGTCATTATCATTAATAAAATAGAACAGTTTGTAAGGAAAAAAACTTATAATTACCTCGGGAAATTTCTTTTGATAGTTGATACTAGCCTTATCACTAGTTTCTCTCACCGATGAAGTGTTGCAATTTTCTCTCATATACATATCTTTATCTCTTTGCAATTCAGAGACCTGTGCTTGCAATTCCTGCAACTTTTGCAACACTTCTTCATTGGTAAGATTTGATCTTCTCCTAGAACTCTTATAAAAAGAGGTTGGAGTCACACCATGACCCTTACCCCTCACCCGACCGGGATACTCGGGAGCATCTAGTACTCTACTAAGTACGCTCTCCTCACCGGTGGATGCCGATTGCGACAAGGTCTCCTGTAATTCATTTACATTTAAATAATTATTAGTGGAGATAAAAAATCATTTATATATTAAAAAACATTTGATTTAATTAAAGACACAGTATTATACTTACACATTCAGTATAAACTCTCTGAACATCGGGATCGACAGCTTGATTCTTGCCCACACGAGCTTCCTTCCACAACACATGTACAGGAAGTGAAGCTTCCTCACTTTTAGTCTCCTCTAACTATGCATTGACACAAACGATAAAATCGTCAATTAAAACATGCACATGTAGACAATTAATTAAAACGCATTTCTATTTACTTACAATTTTATCCTCTAAGCGTGCATATCCCAAACGCCCTTTTTTGTATGGATACACGGGTTTGGATGCTCTCTCACTATTCGTGGCACTCTTTTTCTGAAAAGCTTCATCTCTTTGCTTTACAAACTCAGCCCAATCTGCTTCATCAATGAAGGTCGCATACTTTGTTGGCCGTCCCAGTGCCTCTTCAAGAAATTTTCCATCTTTATCCTTAAGATAGGTGTTTGTCAAAAAACTTTTCCACCCTCTATATCTTTTGCCGGCCAAACTAAGTATGTAGCTTTTACGTTCATCTGGTATCTCAAAAGTCCTCTGCAAAAAAACGTACGCATAGTGTGTTAGTATAAGTAATTTAAACAATTTATCGTCAAGATAATAACAACAATTAACCATATATGATATATACCTGAAGCTCTTCCCAAATCGCTTGTTTTTTCTCCTCCAATTCTAAATTTTTCGTTTTCGATTTCCAGGTAGCTACGGAGACCGGAATATGCATACGGACAAGTGTACCAATATAACTTGTCAACTTTGCAGAATTAGGACCAATTGGTTGTTTATCAGAATTCCATTCCAATCGGTATACTAATCCTTGGTCTCTATGTCGAATGATTCCCTTCATAATAGTGATGCCTCGTGCAACCTCTTTTGCTTCAGTATCAGGTGGAGCATTTGTATCCGAAGCAACTCTTTCTTGTGAGTTTTCTTGTGAGTTTTCAGGTGGGTTTTCAGGTGGAGCATCTCTATCTGGAGCCATTGAACCTGTATCAAACAAACTAAAGCACAATTCTTTGTCAGGTGGGTTTTCAGGTGGGTTTTCAGGTTGTGTTCTAAACTTTCTATTCTGAAATATTTAGCATAATTCTCTGTCTCTCTCTATTGGTCTCATGGCTTGTCAATTTTTGTTCAAGTGTAATTCATGCAGTGATTAAATTAATCGTCTATGGCTGTTTTTGTCAGATGTTAAGCCTTCTAGGGCGAAGAGAAAAGTGTCTTCAGATGTTGTTAGCATTGTAGCACAATCAGATGAAATCAGTACAACAACCACTATTCAAACTGAAACATGGGCTGTTCTTGCTCACAAGAAACCTCAAAAGGATTGGATTGCATATAATCCTAGAACCATGAGACCCCTGCCTCTTTCTAGGGATACAAAATTTGTCAAGCTTTTGTCTTGGAATGTCAATGGATTGAGAGCATTGCTAAAATTAGAGGGATTCTCAGCACTTCAACTTGCTCAAAGGGAAGACTTCGATGTATTGTGCTTGCAAGAGACTAAACTTCAGGTAGAAAGAATAAATTGGGAGAAGCTACTTCTGACAGTCTTGCTGCCTGATAAAATCTATCAACCATGACGTTTGTGTTTATTTGAAAATTCTTTAGAGGCCATTTTCTCTCCAATTTATGAGTGCTCTGGTTTTGCTAACAGGAGAAGGATATCGAGGAAATAAAACAGCGACTGCTAGATGGCTATGAGAACAGCTTTTGGACATGTAGTGTTTCTAAGCTTGGTTATTCTGGAACAGCAATAATCTCAAGGGTGTGTTCACTTTGTTCATACTCCTTCAGACTTAATTGAAACTTTTGTTGTATGCATTTTTTTTTCTAAGTGAAGATTTTGTCAATGAGATTTATGATAAATATAAAATCTTTTTATAACTACTTGGGTTGAACTTTTGGCACCGCCTACTTTAGTCATATTCTTTCTTCAACAAAGCTTAACCCTAATTATATCTGTTCTTATATCATGTTTGTTGATACCCTGCTCTGCTGCTTAATCATTTAACTTCAAGAAACAAGTTTGATGCCTGAAGGTGACATAATTTCACTATTGTTTGAGTAATAATCAGGGGTTATGAAAGTTTGGTTGCTGTAACTGAGTAAACAAATGTTTTGTAAACTCTAATTATGGTCTATATGATTTTCCTTAATATTGCGTGTAGGATAAGATTTCACATCTCAATGATCCCCTTATGTTAATTCCACTGCATCTAATCATTTCTCCTTATAGATTTCCAAATTTACAACCTAGACAATCATATGAAACTCATCATTAGGTTTATCTCTATCCCTCTTATCCTCATCTTATCCCTCACCTAGTATTATACTCATTAACATTCCTTCCCTGCCCAATCCCAGATGGTTCCCTAACTCAATAGTCTTGTACCATGCCATCATTCTGTGAAAAATTTATGGAGCATCATTCTGTGAAAACCACATGTAATCTATATGTAATCTATCTGTCCTGTTAAGCACTTAAGCTGAAATATAAACTTAAACTAATGAGATAAAAATCTCAGTAAGACTTATATGCAAAATATACAAGCCTATTAAAACATTTTCTTAGCTATAACTTTTTTAGTAGTAATGTTATAATTTCCTTTGTGTGATTAATTCTTTTGTCTACAGTGTAGATAGGATTAGAAATTTATAATCCCACTTGAAGTATCTCCAAGCATAACTCACACCCTCTTAGTACAGTCCATAAAGTTTGAAAATATTGCTTCTCTTCTTTGCACAAATCTCACAGTTGATAGGTGCATCTTTTATTCAGTTTCGATAACGTAACACTACTATCCGACTCCTTTTATCTGTTCTACAATCTATTACAATACAAATACCAAATTCCAACATCGTTCTTCCCAGACTTTTTTTACCGGATCCGTACTAAGTGTTGCCTTTGACATTTTTACTATCGATGACTGACAATATATGAATGTCTATTAACGATTAATCACACACAAATCATCTAAAAGACGGAAAAACACAAATGAACACCAACAACTTAAGTACTTGTGAATTTTAAGCTAGTATACACCTAAAATTAGGACCCGTAAATCCAACTTCATTTTCCTAACCCTCTAACATACCCTTAATTAGGAACAATCATGTAGAACATTTCACAAACAGTTAATATGCAATATCTAAAACTAAGAAAAATGAGTAAGAATTCTTACCTCAAACCAAAGAAATGGAAAAAGTGAAATGAACTTTTAGATCTTTCCTCTAACAAGTAACAGCCAACCTTCAAAATCCCTTGGGTTTCGTTCTTGCTAACTGTTGAAGGGTTTTGTAATAACAAGAAACTTTGAGAACGAAACCCTAATTAATGTAATAAAGTAAAGTAGTTAGAGTGGGTGATGATGAATCAATGTTGAGATGAAATTGAATGGGAAAGAAACAACACCTGAATGTAAATTACAGTTTGATGGGTTTTTTGGATGCAAATTACACCTGAATCAAAATTACAGTAGAATCAAAGGTTGTTATGAAAGTGAGGACGACGAAGGATGAAGAGAGCTTGAATAGGAGCAGACGAATGGAGAAGAAGATGAACAACTGGGTTTCGTTTTTTGTATCAGCTGGGTTTAGAAATCTGATTGTAAATTTAGGGGTTTAGAAATTATTTAACTAACCTATGCCAGCGCTTTTAAACAAGCGCTTTCGTATCCCCCCCTATGCCAGCGCTTTTTAAAAAGCGCCTTCATATCCCCCACCTATGCCAGCGCTTTTATAAAAGCGCTTTCGTATCCCCCACCTATGCCAGCGCTTGTTAAAAAGCGCCTTCATATCCCCCACCTATGCCAGCGCTTTTAAAAAAGCGCTTTCGTATCCCCCACCTATGCCAGCGCTTTTAAAAAAGCGCCTTCGTAGGTTTCCCTTTTTTTTAATTTTGTTTTTTGTGAAGGCTATGGCAGCGCTTTTTCAATAAGCGCTTTCGTATCCCCCACCTATGCCAGCGCTTTTAAAAAAGCGCCTTCGTAGGTTTCCCTTTTTTTTAATTTTATTTTTTGTGAAGGCTATGGCAGCGCTTTTTCAATAAGCGCTTTAGTAGAGGCGCTGGCAAAAGCAGTTTTTGGCGTAGTGGCATCTCCATGAGATAATCCTAACAAATCTTCAATTGACTCTATATTAATTTGAGGATTGCATTGTTGTATTACGGTCTTAAAAGCATTTTGCAATCTATCAATCTTATCTTGAAACTCGTCCCTTAATGTAGAGACCTCTTCACTGTGGGCTTGTTTCAAAGCATTAATCTCTGCATTTCTCTTTAAGGAAGTTTTAGTTATGTTTCTCCCATAACAGCGTACCCTGCCTGGACACTCCTTTCCAAAAAAAACTTTAAAAGCTTTTGTATCACTTTCCTCCTTTTCAACCATTTCTTGAAGTTGGGACTAGCATAAATTACAAAAAAAAAAATATTAACTACTATTATAGACAATGTTGGCCGATTATATTAAGCAAACGTATTATATAAACAATGTTATATACAATTACTTTTCCAGTTTCTACATCCAGTTCCTTTCCTTTATTTCCTTTTCGAGTTTCAACAAACATTTCTGATTGAGTGGGCTCTCTATTTCCTTTTCACGCTGCACAAATCAAAATAATTCCATAACAAATCATGTGAATTAAAATTCCTATTCACGAGTCAAAGAAAAGTTTTTCACGAATACTTTAATTGAACAAAGAAACATTCATACAAGGAATACTTTATTGAGAACAAAAGAAAGTTACCATTTTTTCACGAGTCAAAGCAAAGTTTTTGGGACCCATTCGATGCATCCACTTTAGTTGAGCTTTATTTCTAGTGTTATAAGATAAGACAAGATCAAGAAATAAAACACTTTTTTTTAATAATTATACTTTCAAATTCATAGATAAAAACATACATTAGTATATCTCCAGAAACGGTTTTTATTATCATCTGGCATTCCTGACCAATTGGTGTAACATAGAGGACAAAATGTTGAGTTCCTAGCCAATGTTCCCAAGAAGAGGCTCAAGTTAGATCTCACTGTTGTCAACTTCTTATATCAACAACAAATATGAAAATGCCCACACAAACTCAAACAACCATCAAAACACTCAGATTCAACTCAAACACAACGATACGAAATGGCGATCGAAATATAAATGCAGAAATACATACAAACACACCAACATACACCCACGTCAGAAAAACATAATCAATAGCAAATTAACATCCATTCATTGAACCTTCTCACCAACATAAACCAACAACGATAAAATGTATTGAAATAAAATGAAGAGAAGTTACCAATAATGCAATTTTGAGCACGTCGTGTTGTTATGTTGCTGCTGAAGGTGTTGAGCGTTGTTGTGGATCAGAAATGGCGATGTATATAAGTTTACGGCGGTGGGATGTGGTACGGTAGATCTAGGGTGGGGTTTTTGGAATCGAGCGGACGACGAACGAAGGCAGTTGGACGGAGTGACGAACAACACGACGGAGGGTGTGGACGAAAATGGTTTGAGTCGGAGCGGACTTGGAGCGTCTGAGAGCGGTACTGTTAGGTTCGGCGGTGGAATGTGTGAAGAAGGAGATCGAAAGCTTTTGTTTTCCTTTTCTGTTTTTTTTTTCTATTTTCTATTTTTTTTTAAGAAGACGTGGGCAATTGTGCCATCAGTATTAATACTAATAACTATTTTCCCTTTTTTTTTATAGAAAAATATTACTTATGTGTTTTATCCTAGCTAGTTATAAAATACAAGTAATATTTCATTTAAAAATTCAGAAAAATTTTAAATTAACAATATAAATTTAAAAATATATAATAGATATATCATGATAATATAATATATTTCCTCCGTACTAAATTAAAAATCACTTTACAAAATAAAACTATCTTAAATTATAAATCACTTTACAATTTTAATTATTACGATCTTTCATTTTGCAACATTAGTGATACTTTTAATGATATACCATTTTTCATTTATTTCTTTTTTTAATTATTTAATTTTTTGTGTAAAATAAAAGTCAATATTATAAATTCATATATAATTTCTTTTTTTCATATAAATTAACTATATTTTTTTAATTTGTATAAAATATCTAAAGTATTTTATAATTTGTATAAAATATCTAAAATATTTTATAATTTGAAACAATGAAATGAAATGCATAGCACATTATTAATAATAATTATATATTATAACAATATTTGAATTCTTCCTTTAAAATTAAAACTTTATTAATGTTATTAATGTTTCACTCTTTATTAAAAAACATTACTTGATATATAAAGAAATATTAAATTTTTATAATGATTATATCTTTATGGTGTCCCTTAATATGAAACCAACATATATTAAATTATAATTATTATTAAAGAAGTTGCAAAAAAGTTATTAAGTTTTTAAAATAAGAAATGCGCCTAAACTATTTAGTATTATATAAATAAAGATTGATATACGTCTTGTAGATATTATGCTTTTAGTCATGGCTTATTCAAACTCAATTGTCTTCAAATTCTCAATTATTTTAACTGTAATATTTGCATTTAAGATTAGAGACATCGCAAGAGGAGTAATGAAAATTATAGTTTGACTTAATTTTTTTGTTAAGTGTGGATACAGCATGTAATAAGATTTTATAATTTTGTATTTTTTATTAACTCCGTGTGGATAAATACATGCTTATAATTAAATATTATTTTATAATTATGTGTTAAAATTTTATATATATATATATATATATATATATATATATATATATATATATATATATATATATATATATATATATATATATATATATATATATATATTAATAATGTTTAGAGAAAAATATTTGTTTTTTAGTGTATAAGTTTTGGAGGGAAGATTGCCACCAAAAATTTGATAATGCTAAAAAAATTTATACAATATTTCAGAAATGTAGCCTTTTATTATAACTAATGTAAAAATCTAAAAATGTTCCCAAAAATATTTTAGAGGATAATTGTCAAACATTGCTAAAGAAATAATATTTTAACGCTCTAAAATCGTCCCCAAAAACAGTTAAGGGCACAATTAACAATCGTTGGCAAAAAAATAAAAGAGTATCGCTCCATAAACGTCCCCAAATGTATTTTAGGCGACGATTATCAAGGGTTGCAAACATATTTTTGACAACAATCGTAAATCGTTGCCTATATGAATTTAAGGCAACAATTTCTACATGTTACCTAAAAAAATGTTGCCAGAGACAACAAATGTTGTAGTGGGTGTATGATAGAATTATTTTATTAGTGATAATTATATAGAAATAATAGAATATTGGTAATTGAGCCTATTTGATTAGAATGAAAAGAGTAGTGTGGAGGAGTGTGTTAGTAAATCCATTAGTGGTTATTAGAGTTAATGTTATTTTGTAAGGGTGGATTTTTACTTAATTATGAGAATTGTATCATGAGATATGATAGGTAAAATCATACTTAAAATGAAATTTATCAATTTTTAGATTTTGTAAATTCTTAGGTTTTGAATGAGAAATCTTGTATATGATGTTGATTTGTGAGTAGGGATTAATTACTTGTTTGGGTGTTGATAATTGTAGAATAAAATTCTATTTGAGTCCATTTCATATTTATGTCATTGTCGAGGTTTCGAAGGTTTTAGGTATAATGTAAAATCATGAAATTATTGAATAAATGTGTTTGGATTGATAAATTGTCTGAAAATTGATGCATATATGTTGTGTGGATGATATGAAATATTGGATTGTTGATAGGAGAGGCTTGGGATTTTGGAATTAGATTGAAATTGAGTTTCATAATATAAAAATATGGTTTTTTTCACTCTGGTACAATGGTAATCGGTTATCTGTATTTGGATAACCGGTTACAGCTTGAAAATAGCATTTTTGGCCATTTTGGTAGGGTGTAACCGATTACCATTATTTAGGTAACCGGGTACACAGTAAGCAGACATAAAAATAATGATTTTCAAAAATTCATAACTTTTAAACCGTGAATTCGTTTTCGAAACGTTAGAAAGCTAGCGTGATAATATTTTCAATAAAAATAGTTTTGTTGGCAATAGATGATTTAATCATTGTGTGGTTGTGTAAAATGGCATGCATGTGTTATGCGTATTGGTGATTGGTGTTGGATTGTAACGATGATTCGTACATTGTTTATTATGTAGTGTGAGAATGTTTTGGTGCAGGGATACTATGATTATGAATTGTATGTGAATAATTCATGAGTATATGTATGTGTGTGCAAATGTGTGGTAATTCAAGTGTGATGAATTACTGAAGATATGCATGAATGTTAAGATTAGAGAATGATCTTAATTGTATATGGTTGTTGTAATTGCACATGCATCATTTGTTGTCAAAAAGCATGCTTGTTAGTTTCGAGAGAGCTAGTGACTTGTCACAAATCTAGAGAGGAGTTTGAAAGCTTAGAGGACGAGTTTTGGTGTGTTAATCGTCTAGAGGGCGGAGCCAGTTTAAAGTAAAAACTGAATAAAAATAATAGTGATTGGTACCACATGTATGAGTATTGCATTTGAGTTGTATTGAGTCACATTGTGTCGATGTTTACAATATGGAAGTATGTGAAATATGTGGAATTGATATATGTTGTGAAATTGTGGATTGTGAATGAATACTTGTGAATATAAAGTATATGAAGTGTGATAATATTATTTGTATGCATGTATGCTAAGTATTATATGTTGTTATATGATTTTGATAATTATGTAAATTCTCACCCTTCGGTTGGAATGATGTTTGATAACGACATCACTCAGGTACTGAAGATTAGAGTTGCTTCTAGCAAGAGAGTAGCTGATGGAGTAGCTTATTTTATTTCTGTATTTATTTTGGTTTGAGTCATGCTTTGATCATGTAACACTGAGAAACGTTTGAATTCATGTTTTTGAAGAGATACTTTATGTACTCTATTTTATTCTGTTATTTTGATTTGAATTATGTGGTGAAGTGGATTTTATGCCTAAGTTAATTCAATAAAGAATTATTTTGGAGACTTGAATATTATATTCATTTGAATGAAAATAATTTCGCTGCTACATGCTTATGTGAAAGTGATATGAAAAATATAAATTTTAGTTAGTGTTATTGAGCATGACATGAGTTTGTAATATATGAAGTATGTGTGACACACTTAAGTGATATGTGTGTTATATTTACTCTGACTTATGATGTAATATTCCGTGGTGTTTAAAAGGGTGTTACACTCATCATCACACGCACTCCCCTAATCTTGATCTTCGTCTTCTATATCTTCATAGGCTTCTGAATTAAAATCTCTCTATTTTTTCTTCTACCCTCTTTATTCTGAAATTACTTTTTTAACAAATTATCATAGTACTAAAAAACTAAAAAGTTTTTGTGAGAGTTGTGTTGTAACCGATATTGTGTTTAATTTTCATTATTAAAGAGTGTGATTCTCTTGTAGAATTATTTTGTGAAGACTTAAAAAATTACAAGTTAAATGTGATAAAAACTTGTTTGTAGGTTCTTGAACTTAATCTATATAAAAACTCTTACAATAGATTCTTGAACTTGACTTGTTTAAAAACTTTATTAGAAGGTTCTTGAGTTATATCCATGCAAAAGCTCTGTCTATGAGTTCTTGAACTTAATCAATAATATATATTAATTTGTTGTTAAAGATTTGTCAACATATCTTGTAAAAATCTCAAGTGTAGATTTAGTAGAACACTCAAAAAGAAATTCAGAAATAAAAATAAGTCAAACAATTAGACCGAATTTATATAAATTGCTGATACAATCTCTTAATTTTTTTCTTTAATTTTGTATTTTTGTATTTTTGTAAATTATTTTAAAACTTAAAGTATTTATAAATTGTTTTCAATTTTCAAATAATTGTAGATATCTTTTACGTATTACCCACTAATTATGTTTTTAATTATCATCACTAAATTTCACTTTAAAGACTAAGATATGAGTTTCAACTCACTCATTAACTCATCATAATATATGCATAGTTACATTTGTTAATGTGCTTTATTTGTTGAGACTTTCACAAAAATTTACATCAACTTAGTTAAATTATTACATTTAGACTAAGATTAACCACACAAGTGAATTTCAACTACATCATTTCACAAAATTTTAAAACATTAACTGTGTGAGTCTGTCCATTTTAAATAGTGTTGAAATTGAATTTTTTTTTTCTCATATCTCACACATAATACATAGCAATCCTTTACAAATATAGAATACTGAACTTTTTAAACCAAATCATTTGCATTACGTTGGTTTGATCAACAATGATCAGTTGAAAGCAATTGTAAATCTCTGAAATAGTAGCATCCAACCCACCAGCTGTAAATAAATCACGTTCCATATCACGTGACGCCCTCAGAAAAAAAAAATACTAAAATCAATGTAAACCTAATCATGTGCTGGTTTAGCTTTGGGACTTGTAAGCTGAATTAGTCAAAGATTTAGCACATGACTCACCTTCAAATTCCAATACAAATCTCTCGCTTATTATTATATCATGCATCGTCGTGAAAGAGATATTATTTATCTACTTAAAACTTTAAGATAATAGATGTGTGTGTTCTCTCACTTATATATTATCAAGTTTTCACATTCTTATTTAATGTGAAACTATTTTTTCATTTACTCACATTTATTATATTATTTCAACAAGAATGACATTCGTTTTGAAATCAATTTTTTTTAAAACGACATTCATTATAAAACGGAGACAATATACCAGAGTTAATAATATACGATGTTCTACGGTTTATAATTAGAAACAGAGATTGTAAGTGAAAGACATCCCTCAAACCCTAGTCAATAAAAGACCAACATGAAATCTCTGTGTACCTTAATCATTGCTGTGATCTTTGCCATAACAGTGATCCTTTCACTTGAGGTAAATGCTTTCAAAAATACCAAAGCTAGTACTTACCCATCTTCATCCAAAGTTTCAAAAATGCTTTCATCATTTCATTCTCTCTCATATAAACAAGGGGATTCAAAATCAACTCAACAGGTAGCTGCTAGCCTTAGAGTCATACCACCTAGCAGACCAAATCCAACACAGAACAAGTAATTAACCTAGTCTTTTTTTCATCAAGTGTGTCTGTCTTTAATCATGTGTTTTCCATTAAATCTACATATTAACAACAAAGGACGTGTCTTTCCCAGGTTAAAGCCTAAGATAAAGGATTGAAGGTGGATTCACACTTCAACTGTTTTTTTTCCTTCTGTTTCTCAGTTTTAACTTCTTAGTTTTGTTTATCATATATATAGTTGAGTTAAGGTTTCAAATTTTTGTGTGTTTTTCTATTTTACATTTCAATTTATGTTCCCTTATTACCTTGATGTTTTAGATTATAGTATATAGGTAGTATAGGAGCTAATGATTGTAAAGGATAAAATAGTAGCATCATAATGTAAAACTCAAAACTTGTTAGTAATTTTTTCTTTCTATATTTGTTTTCTTGATTGTTTTCTATATTTGTTTTCTTTCTAATGATTGTTTTCTATAGTTTCTTGTACTCGGTGATAATATTTTTGAATTTCATTCTACTATTTTATTTGTGTGTGTGTTTGAATTTCATTCTACTATTTTAGTTTATGCGTTTTTTAGAAGAAATATTTTAGCAAGTTATAATTAAGAGATGGTTAAATATATTCAAAAGTGCATTTACTAAAACATTCATTTAAAAAATAAGTTGGCGTGTGTTAACATTTTCTATAGACATTTTCGAAAAACGTTCTATTTTTAGTAGGTAATAATTAAAAAAAATTAAATACATCATAAAATGCATGTTGTTAATATAAGGTGCTTTATAAATACTAGTAGATGTGTATTAATAACATGCATGGCCAATTACCAACGTAAATAACACACAAAGTAATTTTTTGCGGTATATATAATTTTTTTTATTATATAGTTTAGTAGTTGAAATTCACCATTTAAAGATGAACAAGTAGGATGTTACAGGTTTGAATTTACGAGTATGTATCTGATATTTCTGCATAGCTATCAACTAAGTTGATTTAATGATGTGGTATTTCGCAAGTGCACGAAAATATCAAAGTAATATAAAGAGTGTCAAACGCACATAGATCTAATAGTCAAGTTATCGTTTTCTATCGTTACAGTGTTTATCTGAGGCTAATAAAATAAGGATTGAGTTGTGCAAATAAAATAAATAAAAGACTTGAATTAATGACAGAAAAGTAATGTTGGAATATGGATCTCATTGATTATTGGTAGTCTTAACGTTCATAAATTGAATTTTTATGGGACAATATTTTCTACTTTTGAAAAGAATTACACTACAAAATAAGTTGTGTTTTGCCATGTGAATCCCACGTCGCTAACACCCAAATCACGTCACAACTTCATTTTTGCCACCTTAAGAAACACGTCGCTGGAGAGCGCGTGACAATCTTGTTGCGGCGTGGAAAATATGTCACAACGTTGCCACGTGAAATTCACGCCGCAACAAACTTTATAGGGTCAAAGGAATTTAGAACAGAGTAGAGGTCAGAGCAGGTTTTATATTTACTTTTACGTTTGGTGTTGCGGCGTGTTTTTCATGTCACTAATTAGTGACGTGGAAAACATGCCACAACTTATTTTTAAAAATAAATAAATTATTTTGTGTTTTAAATATATTAGTTCTGATATAATAATTAATATTATTTTTTATTTCATTAAATTTATAAATTAAATATTATAATTTATTTATTAAATACAATATTATAAATTAAATTATCAAAAATAAAACTAAATATATCAAAATGTATAAATTAATATACTTAATATTATAAATTTAATAAACTAAAATTTAAATTTAATATTTTTAAATATACAATATGATTATAAATTTATATTACACAAATAAAAAACTAAATAGAAAATAAAAATAAAACTAAACAGAAGGATCATTCGAGTCGTCGGAAACGTCGCGAAGAAAGTCATCATTATTTTGGCCACCGCTGTTGGGATTTCTACCAAATGCTTGCATAAATTGTCGCATTTGCTCATCCATATCAGCTTGCCTCTTCGCCATTGCCTCCATTTCTCTATTATGTTTACCCCTCATTGCCTTCATTTGGGCCTTCAATGCTGCCTCACGTTCTTCGGACTCGCGTCTAGCCAATTGTCTTACCAGTTCTAACTGATCTAGTATCAAATTTGTTTGACGTGACCCTCCTTCACCGTCTACAGCTCTCTGATACAAATTTCTATCCCCACTCCTCAAGGTGCCCGCCAAATTTCCACCACAAAAAAAACACCCGTTAGACCCCTTTCCTCCAACAACTTGACTCCAAATATAGAAATCCACATCTGGATGAACCGGTTTTCCCGGAGGAGGAGTATACTGAGGATTATGGGTCAGAAATTCTACAAGCAAGGTCTGATAATCCTCCTACACATACAATAAAAAAATCAAGTTTAATATATAAGTAAAATTAATGAAATTAAATTAAATAAAAAAATAATAAAAAACAAATAGCCACGTGATTGTAACGCCAAAACTTATCAGTTGCCACTCAATTTTCACGCCACAACATCTCACTTGCTACGTGAAAATCACGTCACAAAATTTCTTTAAAAAAAATATAAACATAAATTTACTTACCAGAGCTTTTTTTTTGTACGCTCGTCAATAAATCCTCCTGATTTCTTTGTCCAAGTTTCGGTAACCAGCTCAGTCATCAATGGTTGTCTCCCCAAACGCTTAGCCTAAATAAAAAAATTAACTTAAATTAATAATATATGTTATAAATTCAAATATGACTTTAAAAAGTGGTAATAATTACCATGCGTCGAGCATGCTCAGCAGTACTAATACTTTCAACAGCATTAAGGCAACCCCCTTTTTCTGATGCCCTCATCTTCTTTGTATTTTCAGATTTAGCCTTAAATTCATCTCATTCCCAATACTTAAGAAGTTGTTCAAAAACTTCTTTGCCTATCCATTTGGGACGAATGCTCAAAAATTGCCAATTCTCTCTAACACGTCGTAGCATGTCAGAAAGTTGTCTTGAACTCCTGCCAAAATAATTTTTTTTTACTTTGTTATGGTTCAGCGGATCCCAAACACATTTCGCCTGCAATGTTGTATGACATTAAAATAAATAGTTAGATAAATTATAACAATAATGAAAAGGTCATTTAAATAAAAATAACTTAAGAAATAAATTAATTATACCTGAAATTGCTTAAACCATTTGTCTTTATCGGAAACTTCTCTAAAACTCTTCAAAAATTTTGTATAATTCTGCTAAATTATATAATTTATAACCCTAGCAGTAGTCCGACTCGGCCCGAAACTAAAACAACAATAATTGAATTAGCATAATTAAGTATATAAAGTTATATTAAAAATGGAAATGTGTACTTATAAATAAAAATCAATAAATAAGAAACTTACGAGTTCCCTTCAGGCCAAATCCAAAATCTCCCATCAATGGTATGAATCTCACTCGGATCATCATCCCCTTGAAGATCTCTCCCATCTATCTGATCATCGCCCACACCAAGATCGTCATCATCCGACTCTGCATGATCATCGGATGCAGGTACATGTGTGGGATGTGGAGTGCGACCAGTCTGTGTGGGTCGTGAAGAGGTGGATCCTCTAGGCTGCTGGACGGATGGGGGCATCTGTGTAGGAAGTGGGGTGTTGGATCCTCCAGGCTGCTGCACAAATGAGGGTATCTGTGTGGCAAATGGAAAACTGTGCTGGAAGGATGAGGGCACCTGTGTCTGCTGGAATGGTAAACCAGGTGGGGCCCCAGATGGACTAATAAAACATGGACTCCTAGATGGGAACTGAAGAGGACTCTGAGAGGATAGTAATGGCGTAAATGGCATAGTACTGTCCATGGACATATGATGAACCTGACTCTGCGGGGGAGGACACGTGACTGAGTGAGGTGACTGGCATACTACTACCCTTGGACGCCTGGGCTTCCTACCACTATCACTAGGACCTTTACCCTTATTATCCTTGGGTGGCATTTTTACCTATTTATAAAAAATACAAGTTAACATATAATATATTTGAAAAGCACATTTCTCATGAATACATATTCATTAACTCATTCAATAGATGGTTCGTCAAGTAAAATTACAAGACACAATTCTCATGAATACATATTCATTAACTCATTCAATAGATGGTTCGTCAAGTAAAATTACAAGACACAATTCTCACGAATATAGGTTCACTATTCTAAATCGTCATGCTCGTCATCCATATCATCCTCGTCATCTGATGTGGTATTGTCCTCGGATCCAGAATCTTCATGATCTTCATCCTCATCAACTTGATTCCCCTCAACCATTGTATCAGAAAAACTTGTAGTGTGTTCATCTGGAATCACATCATTAACTTCAACTTCATCAACTTGGTAAGCAACATCTTCCACTAGATCGTCAGTTTCAATATGACCCAATGATTTTTTTTTTATTACAACACAACACCGTCGTTTACGTGGCACAAATGAAGGATAAGGAACATAATAAACTTGCCTAACAATATTTGATATTATGAAAAGGTCGTACTCTTTGTACCTCCGGTCCATTTGTGCCACGTAAAATTTATAAACTCCTAAAAATATTTTTTACTTTCTTTATAAATTAATAAATAAAAACTTATAAGGATAAAATCTTTTTGATTTTTAAATTGCAAATGATTAAAATGATTATTGTTATTATTTTTATTATTCACTAAGTTACTACATAAATTAATAATTATAACTGTTGTATTCATCACTATTTATTTATTTATTTGTGTTTTTCACTAATTACTATATTTATTATTATTTATTTTGTAACATTAATTTACTTATTACTAAATTTTTATTATATACCCCTAAGAATATAATCAACTTAAATTTTAAATGGTTATAAAGATATAAAGTATAAAATAATAACGATATAATCTTTTTTATTTTTAAATTTAAAATAAACTAAATAATAAAAATGATTAATATTATTATTCCTAACAAATTAAATATTTTTTATTCTGTTTTTATAAATTAAATAAAATCAGATTCAACGAAATTCAATTAAAATTACAATATTATAATTTAACCCAAATTCAACCTAAAATTTAACTAAATTCAGAAAATATACTAAATTCAAAAAAAAAAAATCCAAGAAATACCTCTTATCTTCTAACTCCTTCAATCTTCTTATCCTTTTTTGCAATCTACTTCTATCAATCTTCTTCTATTCAAAGAAAAATTACAAAAAATTACATCCCATAATACAATAAATGAAAAGTTGTAACAAAATAGAGACAAAATTGAATTGAATTTACCTTAAAACAAGAATTAATGGAGATTGAAGAGATTTTATATTGGAGAAGAACAAATTTTATGAAGAAGAAAATGGTTATGGAGGGATGGAATGAGGAGAAGAGGGTTGAAGAAGAAGAGTTTTTATTCTAACATAACAATACTGTCTGTCTGTGGAGCGTGCTTGAAATAAATATATAAAGCATTTAGCGACGTGAAAATCACACTGCAACGTTGCCACGTGATTTTCACGTCGCAACCATCCCAATAGTTATATTCTCTTTCTTCACATGCCTTCAAAGCCTGAACACGTCAGTCTGTAATGATTTGATTTTTCCCTCTTAAATGTTGCGACGTGAATAACAGGTCACAACTTACTTTTTCAAAATTTCAAAATGACAACCATCTGAACGTTAGAGAAATTAAATTATTTTTTATTGTATTTTTAGTAGCAACGTGAATCCCACGTCGCAACATATTTTTTTTATTATAAAAAAGACTGACAACCATCAGACTTCTTTATTTTATTAGTAAAACATGTTGCCACGTGATTTTCACGTCGCAACTGGCTTTTTTTAGCCACATGAAGATCACGTGGCAAAATCACGTGGCTGGAGAGCCTTTTTCTTGTAGTGTTAATTGAACAGGAACTCTCGGTTTTGCATAATCAGAACTTGATTTTACCCTATAAATTACACCATCCACTGTCACAGTGGTTGCGCGTATTGTGTTAAAGAAATAAAACATTTTTTAAGAAATTAGAACTCTTAACTCAGTTAAAAAGTGATTTTGATTGGAAAATAATACTTTAAAAAGTTTTCGGCGTTCACTCGGCCAACCGTACCTTAAACTTACAAACGCGTCCTAAAATAGGTTTAAAAGTAATTTATCAAAATATCAATTTTCCTAATTAACTAACAAATGGCTTTTGCGGTTTTTATCAATTAAAAACTAAACAACCTTAATCTTTGGCACCAGACGACTTTCAATCTTATCCGGCATATAAATGAGTCTACTTTCGTAGTAACCGACAAAATTAAGTTTAGAAAGGTTATGATTAAAACATAAATAGTCCCGATAGAATTTCTCAAGGAACAATTATTTAGAATACTGTCAAATCGCGATCCTCATATTCCAACAAATATAAATTTAGCTAGACATGATCATAACGTAAATTAAAGTGATTAATTCGATTATGCGAGTAAAAACAATAAACATAGTAAAATAAAATTTAAACAGGAAATTAAAAGAAAGGTAGAAGAAAATCATGCGAATAAATAAAAAGATGGTTAAATAATAATGCGATAAATAAAACTGCTCCTGAGAGACTTTAATCTGGTACAGGAAGGAAAATGTTGAAACTTTAATACGGAAGATAAATGACGACAAGATTAATGCTTCAAAATAAAGGTTGCTCCAAATTCGATTATAGACTCAATCAACGGAGCGATAATCCTTCGGTGTGAAGTGTTAATCACTTACAAAATTGACAATATAATGGCTTAAGTTCGTAACTAAGCTTGGATACCCAAAAGTAAAACCAAAAGGCCTATTTATAATAAACCAAAATCCTAAAAATCATGTTGGCAATTTCATAAAGCTTGGGAGAAAATATTGCAGGGGAAAGTGGAGACATGGAGACCAAGCGAAACCTATTTCAAATTGCTTCTCGTTAACAACTTATGGTGGCCGCCACAGACATCTTGGCGAACGCCATGCTTCAAAGTGGGCTTGACCTGGTCTTTTTGACCCCAGAAACATGGACCACTCATGGCCACCTGCATGGTGAACGCCATAGTGGTTGCAATGAGTGCATAATGCTCCATTTTCATTCGTTTCTCGTCCGTTTTGCTTTGTTTCTTCGCATATGACTCTGAATTAGCAAAATATCTGAAACATACACAAATACCAACATAAAGGAGAAAATGTAACATAAAATGATAATAAAACATACACAAATTGAGTGAAATAATCAGTGTAATTCAGTGTCATCAAACTCTCCCACACTTGAATCATTTCTTATCCTCAAGCAAAATAAAAGTGAACAGCGATACTAAAACAACTTTGGGCTTCGAAGACTTCTTTTCATACAAAATTATATCAGTGGGTACTAAATCACAAAAATAAGAGCATCATAATAACACGTTCCATATCTCTGCAGACATAAGTCTCTCTCCTATACAAACTAATATGAATCATGTTATTATACTTAAGCCTAACTTACTCGTCCCATTTTACATCCTTTTTCGTTCATGCACAATCACATTAAGCCTGTTATCCATACATACTCATAGTAAGGCTACTAGTTAGTGATTCTGATCTTTTTGCACAGGGTTATATTACTTTTTAAGTGGTGTAACCCCTTTGCTTATCATATCTTAGTTGTGGGATATCAGACTGTAATCTACCCTACCAAGTTCAACACCACAAACCTCTGAACCAACTTACAATGGATCTTTCTCTATTTTTGCAGGTTCCACAACTGTTGGACTAAATGACCGGGTGAGGGTCACCTAACTTAGAGGACACATTCCCTATTTTTAGTAGATCATAGTAGAGAAGAAAATTAAGATCATTCACTTATATTCGTCGTCTTTCTTACGTAGAGCATGCTTAAGCCGGAGTCAACTGCTAAAATAAATAACTCAAAGACTTTAATTTTTTGGGAGAGAATTCAAGGCTAAGGAAAAATAACTATCCAGTTCGGTTTTTATACTTAAGAGACTTACGGTCTTATAACGATACTGACATTTCATAAAATTTCCCAAGTCTCCATAACCTACCCTAAACTTGTCTAATAGCCCACAAATAAAAAACAAACACCGTCTATTTTTTGCAAAAAAATTTGTTATGGCTTAAGAAAAGGGAAATGTCTGATGAACAACAAAAACACACAAAAAGACTTGACAACACATGAATAACTCGATAAAAAAATAAAAACAAACTGAATCTAAAAGAAAAAACTAGAAAGAAATAACATAAAGAAAACAAAGAAAATAGGAAATCTAACTAGAAAGCAAGTAAAGTTCCCCTCTCACACTTAGATCAAACATTGTCCTCAATGTTTTAAACCATGGTGATAAAGGGAGAAAGGAACTTGGTGCTCTACTATGGACCTATGGGGCCACCTCTCCCCTGTCCTAGATCAAATCTCTGAGAAAAGTGGAGTTTCTCTATTTGTGCCGCCAATGTGAAATTTGACACTCTTAAGTCACGAATCTCTCCCAGAATGGATGCCTGGTTGGCTTATGTGAGCTAATTGGCAGAAGTCAGATGCTCGATTGCAGCTTGCTGGCGCTGGGTACTAGCATCCTGTGTAAGTTGAGCCTGTAGCACCGACTGTATGAATCTTTGAGTTTGAGCATGTGACTCTCGCATATACACAAATATCTCTTATTGTTGCCTATACGACATGGCATGATTCACATCCTGGGGGTGTCTTCAGAATGCGTTATGCGACCAAAACTGGTACATGCAAAATGGTCAAAAACATGTTGTGTAGTGTGTGCATCTGAAAAATATGTTGGTGAAGAACGACAGGCTGGTGAAACATGTTCCTGCCTGTTAAGTTCCTCATCAGTAATATTACCTGCTTCTGCATTAGCAGGAACTGTTATGGGTAAAGGGCCGATATACTCATGAGTATCAATATTATAAGTCCAATTGGCCCTTACTCGCGCATCAGTACGTGAAGGCCATGGAAAAACGATACTCTTAATAACTTTATTGTGGATCATAAGGTGGTGCCCTCCCTCTTTTTGGTTTCTATAAAACCACATGTTTCTGGCACGGTCAATATCAAGAGTGTGGGGCAACAGAGGCTCTAAATTATAAAGTTATGCATCAAGGTCAATTTCACAGGACAAAGAGGTAATCAAGCCTCCAAAAAATATAGGACCTCTCTTAGCAGTGCTTCCTCTTATATGAGTTATCATGAAAGGTGTAAATTTTACTTGTCTTCCGGCAAGAGCAACCTGCAAATAAAACATGTATTTCCCATTTGTTTTGTTAGTGTTGTCCTGGAAAAAAATAGTGTCGGCCAAAATTTAGAGAAAATAGAGGGTGGTCAGGTTATAGATCGTAGACGATAGGTTCCCCTCAAAATAATTAGGAGTCAGACTCATAATCTCCCTCCAAAATACAAAAGCCGCATTCCCCATTTTGACTCAAGTGGAGCCTCACAAGGTATTCCATCCCCGTGGGGAATTTCCAACAAGCTCGCAATTTCATTAGTAGTATATTGGTATTTAATATTAAACATATGAAAATTAACAGTGCCTACAGTGCTTGCAAACTCAGGTCTAATTTTATAAATTAGTGAACTCAAAAATTCTCGTGTTAATAATTCATAGGTGGAATCTCTTCGCTCAAACAAACTCCTAAATCCTAAGTTATTAAATAGATAATAAACATCATCGTAAATGCCTAAGATACACAGACATGGGTTATCAAAATACCCCGTGGGAATAATGTCCCAGTCTAATAGTGTTGTAAAATTTTCCATCTGACGTGTTCCCGCTAGGAAAATTATCTCGATGTTTCCTTCAGCCATTGATGTGAAGAATGAAAGTTTTAGGGAATTTGGGTTTTTTTCTAAAAATCAAGGGTTTGTGGATTTGGATGAGGAAAAGGATTTTTTATAAAAGGAAGTTGGTGGAATTAGTGGAAGGTTGAAAGGTTTTGTGAGTTATGGGGAGTTATTTAAGTGGGTGGAGTAACGGTGGGTGTTAATGGAGGAAAGGAATAGGAAAAGGATAAATAAGATATTGAAAAAGTGGTGGAATGGGGTTGCTTGCCGCTCCTGTTCTTGTTTGAGCATAAAATGTCATGGCGTTCGCCACAGGGACCCAGGCGATCACCATGCTCCATAATTTGCTTTTTGGATTTCAGACCCCCCCCCCTCTTGCTTGAAAATCTAATAATAAGAATCATACCCAAGGGTTAGTCGCATAATAATAACAAATAATTTTTAAGAAACTTTTTCCAAAAACTTAATGGAAGTTAAATTATAATAATCCCAAAAAAATTTCGAAAAATATTGTAAATAAATTTTAAACGTGAAAATAAATCTAAAAAATGGTCAAAAAATCTAATGATAAAAAGAATAAAATAAAGGTGAAATAAATCTCATAAATGACTAAATGGACTGATAAGAGGGATCATGCATCAGATGTAGCGGGATGCATAAATCTCAAAAAGCTGACGTCACAGACTGAGAATCTCCTAGAAAAGGTAATATGCCTCTGCCAAATGAGTGGCATCAGAAATCATCATCCGCTGTGTGATGTCTCTAATTTCTTGTCGAAGAGTGGCTATCTCTTAGTGCATGATGGTAAGCTTGCGATCTCAGTCACTTCCTTCTGCAGACCCAGTAGAGGAGAATGTAGTAGCCCTATCTGAGAGGGGTAGAGGGTGATATTCTAGTGTAGGAGGGGTGGTGGTCTAAAAGGAGTTTCGCCTTGGTCTTCTAAAGCATCAATCTAATTTTCCCTATTTTTGGACATTTGTTCTTTCTGGGTTTGGAAGGTAGAAGTGTTGAACAACTTCATTATCAATTAGAATTGTTTACTCATTAATCTTGAATAAAACTTGTCTTACCAAGCCTTTCTCAATACAATGATCCATGTCCAGAAGTGTAAATCCTCAATAGGGTACTAAGTGGGAAAGCATTTTTTGGATTTTAAGGGAAAAGGTGATCTGGGTAACAGTCCCTCCTACATGGATAGGTCCTACTAAAGATAAGGCTATCTGGTTTAGTTTTCTATGAGGAATGTTCCAGACGCAACAAAATTAGTTTGAGTGATGCAATAGAGGATAGATAGTTCTTCCTCACTCACAAGCTCACTGGTGTCAGTTCGACCAAAGAATGTCTGGGCTAAGATCATCTGGAAATACCTAAGTGTTGGGCTATGGATACAATTTGAAAATTGGATGGATCGGGGTTTCCTTTATTGGTGATATCTTTCCAGAGGGTGTCTAAGGTTTCTTGTGTGTCTATATTAATAGGAACTTCAGGTATGGTAGTGAGGCCTGTTTGGAATCCTAAGATTCAACCTAAATCATGGTGGGTTAGCCTACACTCTTTCCCAAATATCCTAAAATAAATCTAACCTCACTTGAATCGTCGACCTACATTCGATTTGTAAATAAGTGAGTTATGGAACTCAAGGGTGAGTTTTCTGTAGGTGATATTTTTAGCCTCCGCAAACTCATCCCAATTTAAATGGCTACACATGTACTTATTGCTAGACTCGATCCCTAAGGCTTCCATGCAAGTAGAGTCATAGTATCTGGTGGGTAGAATACGTCTCTTAGATAGGACTGTGTAGCGGTTCCTCTGGTCGTTGTCCCTGAACTGAATCTCCATGTCATCGAATTTCTGCATTCTGAAAATTTGGTTAAAAATAGCTGTGTAGAATGATGAGAGATAAAATTCAAGATATCACACAAGTTAGTTGATAAGTGCAAATTGTAGCTATTTTTGTATATAAGTTTTGTTTCACTTATCGACTTTTTGTTTGTTAATATTGTTGAATAACCCGACTTTTATGTAAATACGTTTAGTTTATGTATAATGCATTTTCTTGTATAAAGTGTATCATTTGATAGTTTGTATTTATTTTGTAGGTATTTGAGAATTGTTGGAACAATAGGAATAAAGCTCTAAGATGCATTTTTGGATCAATAAAGGAATAAGGTCAAGATTTGAGCCATAATAAGTTATGCAGAGAAATCAACAAAAGTTGCTTTCCTGTCATGGATCGTCGGGCGAAATAAAGCGCCGTCAGGCAAAAATTTGAAGACAATTTTGTTGAAATCCCTGCCTTTTTTCGTTGCTGCGTCGCCAGGCGAAAATAAAGAGTGTCATTGGGCGATAAATTATGGTTGTCGGGCGATGGAGGATATTTTTGATCAGTTGAGGATGTGGCTTATTCTGGGCCAAGTGACTAAGAACTTTCGCCGGGCGATGCTTTATTTTTCCGGATAATTCTCACGGATCAGATTTTCTTTATATTTTCCTTTTTGATTCATTTGTTAGGTGTTGGTTTTGGGAGATATATTTGTTCTCTCAACTCCATCCACCTCATTTTTGTAGTGGATTAGCTTAGATAACAACACTAGGGCTTTGCTTATGGATGATTGGAGGTGGATTTCTCATTGACCGACTCTGACAAACTAGAAGATTTGTGGTTTATCTCTTCTCCTCTCTATGTATTTCTCTTTTGTTGGGTTTTGTATGTATTTTAATCTGAACTTATGTATATTTATCGCCCATGGCATTATATAAAACTTGCTTTACAAATCTTTGTGGATTGTTGTCTTATATTTTTTCTCTGTGCTAGGGATTTGAGTTGTTATAGACATATACTGCTTAGATTCTTATCTAGGATGATTATCTGTTAGTTTCTGAACTCTAGAGATAGATTTAGAGATGAAATCTACTTGGGTATTAGAGCTTAATGCCTATGTGTGATTGTGTTGTGCTGAGATATCGTCAGTGTGATTACATAGTTATCTTCTGTGTTGTTGAGGAGGTGGAGAGATCATTTCCTTGGTGATACAGTCGGTCTCTCGATTTAGGTTAGAAATGACTTAGGTTGTGAGTGATACGTAGTGACATTGATGAGTATTGTTAGGTTGAATGTAACTGGTCGGTAGATTTAAGTCTGTGATGAGTGGATTATATGCAGGCTTGATAAGTTCTTCCTTAGTTTTTACTTTTGTTTACATTTATTTTCTGTTCACAACATTTTCTTTACAAACCCATTTATCCCCAAACTCATTAACGAGAGAATTGACGAACGGTAATTTAATAACCAATCTCTGTGGACACGATAAATTCCCGGATAAATATTTCTAAAACTTTTGTTGCTTGCCGCTATACCGCTTCCAACAAAATGGCGCCGTTACTGGGGATTGGTTCTATTGTTTTTGCATTGCGATAATTCTTTTGTTTTTTAGTTTTGTAATTAATGTATATGTTGTATAAAAATTGTATATTAACTTGTATATGATACTTGTGCATATATGTATTTTTCTTTGTTTTCACGTATTGTTGTAAATTGTCTCGTTTTCATAACATTTGTTGTGTGATTGTTAGGACACTTTCTTTAGGTTTGCACGGTGTGACAATACTATGGCATAATGAGAGGAGGTTACTAGCTCGCACAATAAAGGCGTCAAGCTTAAGACGTAAAACAAGCATGTTTGTTTGTATTTGTTTATGTGTGTGGTGATTTGTGTTTTAACAAGTTGAAACAAGAAAATGTCCTGAATTTCAAATCTTCACTTTTCAACTTGTTAATTTATTTTCACCCGGTTTTCATATTGTTATTTGTATATTTTTATGTCAATTTGTGTTTTCCGAAAGCTTGTCGTGTTTAGCTTGAGGAATTTTCTTCATTGTATATTTTATAAATTTTGTACATTGAAATTTTGTAGAAGTATTATTTTTCTAATTCTTTTGTTGTTGTTTGGACTCAAGTTTTGGTCTGGTAACTTGTAGAATATTGAGGTGATTTGTCAAGTTTGATCGTTTCGACTTGGAAATGCGTGGTAATGATTTTGTTAAAGTTTTGTACACGTTCGAGGTATGTGTTTATCGATTTCTATACTTTAGCATATTCATGATACTTATAATTTTTACAACTTTTATGCCATTCATTCTTTTGTATACTTGTTCATTTATGAATCACTTTAGTTCCCACCCTTTTTGTGAGGTAGCTTTCCATTGTTCACATATGCTGGAGACCACAATACTTGTTTTAACTGGATTTTATTATGCTTAATCTTTTATTTTGTGTTGATTGTTTGAATGCAAGAAAGTTATCAAGGCATTTTTTGTTCCATTTTGAGCACAACTACCTAGCCAAATAGTCAATTCACCTTGTGAGTGTGTGATCATTAGTAACCCCTTTGAGCTTTTTGTCGATATCCATGTTGTATTTGCTAAATGCTTGTCTATGAGTGTTTAGTTTCCCTTTTTGTATGGATATTGATTCCTTGTTTTCTTGAACCCTTAACTATGATTTATAGTTGAATTTTTACATTGCCTTAGAAATTAGGGAGTATTCACATTATGATGATGGTTGAATTCAAGTTGGGGAGAGGAATGCTTATGTGCTTGTGTTGTGATTTCTATGAGGTTGAAAAAGAAAAGAAGAAAAAAAAGTGAAATAGAAAGATAGAAAAAGAAAGAAAAAAATTGAAAAGTATTGAAATAAAAACAAAAAAGAGTATGGAATAATGTTGTGTTAATAAGTGATGTGTGTTGGTTTGAAATTTGTGATGAAGAAGTTTGATTGAAATTATATTGTTAGAAACTTTGTGGAAGTAATTACTCCCTTAGGTTTAGGCAAGTTTTTGTTTTGATTAGCTTTAGGACTTATCACTTGTTTGTTAACCAAGCCACATTACAACCTTGAAAAGCCCTTTAGATTCTTGCTTTTATATTTTCAGTGTAAATTTTTAGATGAATGATAATTTAGTCTATTGTTTGCAAGATTGTTGGATGAGTGTAAATACCCTATTTTTGTGTGTTTTTCATCTACCGATGATTATGTTTGCTAGGTGTGATTCATTTGTGACCAAGTATTGTTTTAGAATGTTTGGCATATTCTTTGTATTTAGCATTTGTTTCATGTTTATGTTATCGTCGTAGTTTAGTGGTAAGTATATTTCTTCTTGTGCACCGTTTTTCAATTGAACCACTGCATTTGTTTTCCATTTTCAAAACTTGTTGATTCGTGATTATTTGATGTATAATTCTTTGTTCTTTATGTTATTTGACTTTTTTTGAGGACAAACAATAGTTCAAGTTTGGGAGACTTTGATAAGTGAAAATTGTAGCAATTTTTGTATATAAGTTTTGTTGCACTTATCGACTTTTTGTTTGTTAATATTGTTGAATAACCTGACTTTTGTGTAAATACGTTTAGTTTATGTATAATACGTTTTCTTGTATAAAGTGTATCGTTTGATAGTTTTGTATTTATTTTGTAGGTATTTGAGAATTGTTGGAGCAATAGGAATAAAGCTCCAAGATGCATTTTTGGATCAATAAAGGAATAAGGCCAAGATTTGAGCCATAATAAATTATACAGAGAAAGCAACAAAAGTTGCTTTCCTGTCATGGATCGTCGGGCGAAATAAAGCGTCGTCGGGCGAAAATTTGAAGACAATTTTGTTGAGATCCCTGCCTTTTTTCGCTGCTGCATCGCCAAGCGAAAATAAGGAGTGTCGTCGGGCGATGAATTATGGTCGGCGGGCGATGGAGAATATTTTTGATCAGTTGAGGACGTGGCTTATTCTGGGCCAAGTGAATAAGAGCTTTCGTCGGGCGATACTTTATTTCGCCGGGTGATTCTCACTGATCATATTTTCTTTATATTTTCCTTTTTGTTTCATTTGTTAGGTGTTGGTTTTGGGAGAGATTTTTGTTCTCTCAACTCCATCCACCTCATTTTTGTAGTGGATTAGCTTAGATAACAACACTAGGGATTTGCTTATGGATGATTGGAGGTGGATTTCTCATTGACCGACTTTGACAAACTAGAAGATTTGTGGTTTCTCTCTTCTCCTCTCTGTGTATTTCTCTTTTGTTGGGTTTTGTATGTATTTTACTCTGAACTTATGTATATTTCTCGCCCATGGCGTTTTATAAAACTTTCTTTACAAATCTTTGTGGATTATTGTCTTAGATTTTTGCTCTGTGCTAGGGATTTGAGTTGTTATAGACATATACTACTTAGATTCTTATCTAGGATGATTATCTGTTAGTTTATGAACTCTAGAGATAGATTTAGAGCTGACATTTATTTAGGTATCAAAGCTTAATGCCTTTGTGTGGTTGTGCTGTGTTGAGAGATCGTCAGTGCGATTACATAGTTGTCTTCTGTGTTGTTGAGGATGTATATAGATCATTTCCTTGGTGATACTGTCGGTCTCTCGATTTGGGTTAGAAATGATTTAGGTTGTGAGTGACACGTAGTCACACGTGTCCTTATAAGATACATCAGGGTCTTTATAGAGCACACTTTCATCATAAGCTTCCACGTCATTTTCTCGTCTACTAGAAAGAGCCATCACAAGTTTTGTAGTTTCATTGTTACTCTCATCTTTTGACTCGTCATCATCAGACCAAGACACAGTAAAGCCCTTTTTCTTCCTCTTGAGAAAAGTGGGACATTCAGGTTTAATGTGACAAAAACCTTCACATGCATAACATTGAATGCCTTTGCTTTGATTGGTCTTTTTTTTAGGTCTGCTATTCTTCTGAAAATTATACTCATTACTGATTTCAGATGAGATGTTCCTGACATTTGGTCTTTCTCTTCTGTCCATTATTTTTAGAATTCTATTGAATTTCTTTCCAAGTAATACAATGGTATTGGACAATCCTTCATGTGTATCCAGATCAGCTCGACTCGCTTCATCTTTAGCATTAGAAAAAAAATCTATGCTCTTGTTATTTTTCTCAGTCTTGTCCCTAATAGCCAATTCAAAAGTTTGAAGTGACCCAACAAGTTCATCAACTCTCATGGTGTTGATGTCTTCAGCTTCTTCAATAGCAGTTACCTTGATGTCAAATTTCCTAGGTAAAGACCTAAGAATCTTTCTAACAAGCTTTTTTTCTGACATCTTCTCTCATAATGCACTAGATGCATTTGCTATTTCAAGAACCTTCATAGGATATTCCTGGATGGTCTCATCATCATTCATCTTTAGGTTCTCAAATTTAGTAGTGAGTGTGATACAGTGGGAGAACTGACTTGAGGTTTTGCGTTTGTTTTCGCAAATGTTTCGGTTGAGCAAGAGTCGCCACCGACTTTTTATTTTATCCTAAGGAAAGGTTAAAAAGCACAGCAAAAACCTTTGAGATGTTTTCTTGGGTTCGGGGGGTAGATTATAGAAAGGGAAGGTATTAGAACCCTTTCTATCCATGGTTATCCATGGGCTCTTAGTTACTTGTTTAGATCACTTGCCTTGCATTTTCAATTGTTTGAAATGGTGTTGTGTGTGTGTGGGTTTGAAAATGTTTTGAAAAGAGGCCATTTGTTGTGGCAACCTTTGTAATGATCCATGTTTGAATGTATACAAAAGTGTACTTATCTTTTGAAAAGTTTTCAATGTTTTTGGAAGTTGTTTTGAAAGTGTTTTTGAAAGTGTTGTGGAGTGTGGTTTTGAAAAGTAGGCAAGTGTGTTTTGCAAGTTTATCAAGTAACTAAGAGTTGTCTACCCCTAAATTTACTCAAAGGTTTTTCCTATGTTTTAACCCTTTTAACAATTTTGTTCCACCATTGTATTTGGTGGACAATCTTGTGTTAGGATGTTAACGGGACGGGCGCGGGTCATCGTTTAGACCATGATTGCAATGGTGCCAAGTGTCTTTGGCAACTTTTCCTTTAAGGGACTATGATCATTTTTAGGCAACTTTCGAAAGCGTCATCGAGGGACTATGATCATTTGATTTGTTTTGTTTTTGCCAAAGAAACTCAACATGCAACATGGCCCATTATTGAAGGCAACAAGTGGAGTAACCCTAGGGGTGCAAGTGTGATTGGTGTTGTCCATTTCCATGCTTTTTTTGTCTTTGAATTAGGTCAAACTATTTGTTGTTTTTGATTTGCATACAAACCCTAAGTCTATCATGGCATATTTAGAAAGCTTTAAAATGCGGAATTTAAAGTCCTAAGTTATTACAAAATAGTCATGGGGATGGGGGTACAAAGGTTCAAATGGGGATGAGACTTAATAGGAGAGTGGTATCCCAATATTTACAACCAAATCGAATCAATCGCAAATGTAATATGTATCAATGTATAGGAATAAGTAAATGTGTATGTGTAAATGTATTTGTGTAAGTGTATGTAATTATTTACAAGTGAAATAAAAATAATAAAAAAAAGGTTAATTTTGGATATTTTCATGTTTAGGGCAAAACCCTAATTTTGTAAATAAAAAAAAAGTATTTATTATTTATTATATACAATATTTATTAATTATATACAAAAATAAAGGAGAAGTATATTTGTAAAAAGTAATTTTTGAGATCAAATATTAATAAAAATAAAAAATGTATTATTTTTGTATTTATCCTAAATATTTAATAAAAGATGGATAAGTATTTATATTATTTACTAAATATATTAAATATGTACAAAAATAAAAAATGTTAATTATTTACAAAAAAAAGTATATTTTTTAGAAAATGTTTCCAAAATGTAAATAAAAAATAATAACTAAAAAATATATTTTGTATTATTATTTTTAATGTTTTAAACAAATAGTATTATATTTATTTATATATGTAACTAAATGAAACAAATAAATATCAAATAAAATGCAAAAAATGTGAGAAAAATATTTTGTGTTTTTTCATGCTTGAATGAAAATATAAAATCAGAATCAAAAAGAAAAAATCAAAAATGACAAATATATCACATAATGGGCCAGGGAGGTGTAAGTGAAAAAATGTGGTGCAAACAGAAAAATAATTCCAGGCCCAGCCCAAGGAGGCTTGTCTTCAACCTCCAGCCAATTTCAAACAAAAACGCGCGTTTTCTCTTGTCCCTGCTATCTCTTGATCCTTTGATTTTTAACAAAAACTTACAACAACAATGTTATAGAGCATCATGTCACGATTCTAAACATATAAAGAAGTTGTTCTAACTCAGAAATGAGAGAGAATTTCTTCTCCCCCAATTCCTGACCTAACTTTCTTCCTATGTTCAGGTTCAAAATTCTCTCAGTACACACAACATAAATGAAAAGTAATGATATGGGTAGCTTCAGGGCCATGAGTAGGACATAACTTCTTCACAAACCTAAGCCTAGATATGCTTGGATAGAGAGATAGAAGTTCAAACTTTTACCTGTTCAGCTTGAATCGTGTGCAACAATGGAGGTACTTTCAATGCAGTGTGAGGACTTGTACAACTTGCTTGAGGTCCAAGGATGCTCTTCCAACCTCTAGCTTGCTTTGAAACTAACTGAATCGAGCTATGTAACTCAACCTGCACAACTGAAAAAATGAAAATGGTGAACTTGGTTAGAGGTGTTACAGTCTGTAGCTAGGGCTTGGGATAGTTTGTATGGATGATGTAGGATGTGTTTGAACTGGTTTGGATGAAAACGCACGAGGGAAATGAACTGGCCAAGTCAAAATGCAGAAGGTACCCTGTTTTGCCACAAAACTGTGTTTTGATGAATGAGAGAGTTTTAGGGATGGTTTGGTCGTGTTTCAGGTTAGTTAGGGAGTATGAAATGTGTTCACAAAGTTTGTTTTTGTTAGTTCTTGCAGTAATGTGTGTTATGGTCCAAAATGCAAGTTTTTCTTCTTTCTTAAGCAAAAGTTGTCAACTTAGGTTACAGGCTCATCCAGGCCCCTCAAACCTGCTGCAAAGTTTGTTCTTGATCAGTGGGATATGCCCATACATTTGTGCCTCAGAGATTTCCTTGTACCTCTTTGATTTGTGAAATTGACATAAAGTGCACCTTTTCAAAAATGGCTAAAATGCTTTTTCCATTTTAAGACTAATCCTTCATGTAATGACCAAATGCACAAAATAACATCTTGGCACAATGGTTTAGCATTGAATTATTGAGTGTTAATGGGATTAGAGGCCTGTAACCTAGCTTGTGCAAGCTGAGTTTGAAAATGTATAGTGTATGAACATGAAATTGGCCTATGAACAAAGTGACTTTTGCCCAACTTTGCCAATTCGATTCTCCCTAACCACAAGGGTGTTTGAGAAGTTCTTGGACAATTTGGAAAGCTTGGAATGTGTACTACAATCCATCTTTATAATGCAAGTTGAAATTACAAGTGGAAGCATGTGAAAAGTGGCCATGAAGTTGGGCAAAAATCCTGCCTAAAATAGGTCAAAAAATTTCTAAGTTAAGAATGTTTTGCACCCCTATTCCAAAAATCATAACTTGAGCTACAAGCTTCTTTTGAGGAAACTTTGTGAATCAAAGTTGTAGATTTTGCAATGTAATATAACTTTCATGTTTTGAGTTTTGTTTGAATCCAAATGTATCTTGCTGAAAAGATGGGACAAAGTTAGGAAAAAATTAGGAAATTTCATAACTTAGAAAATTTCTAAGTTATGAAATTTCTTCATTTCAAACCCTAATTTGTAATTTTTGGTTTCTTGATGAACAAGTTTCATAATTTGACATGTCTTGATGAAAAATGGATCTTGGCACTTGATTTTGACCAAAAAGTCAAAGTTTGACTTTTCAGTATAGAGTCAAATTTTGATCAGTTGACTGGAAAATTCATCTGTCAATCTTGTGCATTTGGGATCTTTTGAATTTGTTGAACATGTCAAGATAATGCCATTGGTTCCTTGAGTCCTTATGTGAGATTGAATTTCCATTGGTTAGGTCAAACAGTCAAAAATTGCCTTTGTGCAGTCAAAACCCTAAAAATGACCATTTTGCCCTTTTGGTGATCTGATCAAATTTCTTGTGGAATTGTGATCCAAACTTGACCAAATGGTTCATATGAGTTCATAATGTTGATGTGGGTCAAAAATCATGAGGTTTGACTGTCAATTGACCACAGTTGACTCTTTCCCTAATATAACTGATTTCTAGGTCAACTGTCCAATTGGCTGGGCAAAGATTGGAATCAAGGCTTGAAACTTGGTATGGATAAACTTGTGAGTCCAACATGAAGCATGAAAGTCATTTTGGGACTTCTAGGTCAAAACATCTTTGTGCAAATTCAAACCCTAATTTGGGTCAACAGTGCAAGGAGAAGTCTTGAGCAGAGCAAACCCTAACTGGATCTTGAGCTCCAAGGGTCTTGTGGTGAGAAAATATTGATGAAATGGGAGGGCAAATTTTGGGGTACAACAGTTGCCCCTGTTCAATCTTCTTAGACTTGAGGATGTAGATTGGCTTGCGCGCCTTTCGTGATCCGAAGGTGGAAGATGATTGAACACTAGAGTGCCCAGAAATTTGCACTCGCATAGTGGAGTATCAACAATGTGATGTCGGGAATGGGCTTATAGATGCCACTTGGAAGTGTGATGGATAGGAGGATGGACTTATAGACGCCATCTGGAGGTGTGACAGAACCTTGTCGGGAATGGGCTTATAGATGCCATTTGGAGGTGTCGATCGCGTAAGAGATTCCTTAGCGAGAACTTGCGTACCTGAGAAAGAAAGATGGTTTCCTGGCTTGCTACATGTGTTGATCTTCAGTCTCTTCATGCATATATGCCCTGGCTGGATACAGGTATCGAATCTGGAATTTGTCGTCTACAGATATGCCCTGGCTGGATACAGGAATCAAATCTGGAATTTGTCGTCTTCAGATATGCCCTGGATGGATACAGGAATCGAATCTGGAATGTGTCATCTACAGATATGCCCTGGATGGATACAGGAATCGAATCTGGAATTTGTCGTCTTCAGATATGCCCTGGCTGGATACAGGAATCGAATCTGGAATTTGTCGTCTACAGATATGCCCTGGCTGGATACAGGAATCGAATCTGGAATTTGTCGTCTTCAGATATGCCCTGGCTGGATACAGGTATCGAATCTACAATCAATCACTCACAGATATGCCCTGGCTAGATACAGGTATCGAATCTGGAATTGCGATAGTTGATAGTAATCATCTTTGGATTGACCTTTTCCTGAAAAGGCAAAACATTAGTTGTATGCAATGTCATGATGCATGAGATGCCTGATGTCATGATGTTCTCAAAAATAAATGAGATTGTGTGATATGATGCGTATATGCATGCGTCATGGTGTATGATAATGTGATGAATGTATATGAATGTGTTTTCGACTAGGAAAATAAATCCTTGACGAAGGCCGGGAAATCAAATCCTGGGCTGATGTCGAAGAGTGGAGTTCTTCGCTTCCGCTGGGGATGATGGTTGCAAGAATAAACCGGTAGGAGAAGATGACTCTGTTGGGGAATAAACTTGTTGGAGAGATTACTCTGCATGGAATTACTCTGTGGGAAGAGATACTTCGCTGCGGTTTTGATGAGAGCTCCGCTGGGGATTCCACTGATGAGTTATGTTGGGGAATTTGATGAACTCCGCTGGGGATTCCACTGATGAGTTATGTTGGGGAATTTGATGAACTCCGCTGGGGATGGGAAGAACTTCGCCGAGGATGAACTTTCCATGGTAATTAGCTGAGGATAACCCAGTTATACCCTGGTGTGGAAATAACCTTTGAATGAAGTCGGGGAGATGCGTTCGTACTCTGCAGGGAATAAGCTTCCAGAATCTACTGGGGATAAGCTTCAGAATCTACTGGGGAGGATGATTCATCTTTCCTGGGGAAACTTTTCAGACTGTACTGGGGAGTTGCTCCACTAGGGCGTCTTGTATTCTGCTGGGGAACAATCTTATAATAAGACTGTCGGGGATGCTTGCTGAGGAATGTCTATATTCTGCTGGGGAATGTCTATATTCTGCTGGGGAATGTTGAGATCTTCTGGGGATACCCAACTTTCTTAAGGCTGACAGTAGACTAACTCTGCTTGGGGAGAGCATCGCTGACTTGCTGGAGATATTGTGCCTTTTTAGGGCTGATGGGAGGCCAACTCTGCCTGGGGAGAGTATTGCTGAATCTTGTCTTACCCAACGGGGAGTGAAGGTATCTTGGTTACGTTCTTCAGCCGAACCTACCTTGGGACCTGGTGGACAAAGCAACTAGATCGCTTAGACAATTCTTTATTGCCCCTGTTTCTGATGTCATCTATAATTAGTCCTTTGTTTCGCATGCAAATATTCATGATTAGCAATTAATGTCAAATGCATATATCAAAATTGAACATTGGACGTTCTTTGCAAAATAAAACAGAAAAAGGAAAAACAATGGGTAATTTGTCTGGAAAATTGAACTTGCATTGATTTTGAAATTTGCCTGTAAATAGGCGTTTTATGTACAAGAGGCTGACGTCCTAGTAAGAGAACGCCGCCGAGCAAAATAGAGTTTATACAATTTTGTGAAAACAAAACAGCTATGTGAAAAATAATCCCACTGGGTTCCAACTCTGCTATCGCCTTTATGTCTTCAAGCGTCTCATCGCTCTGTTGCTCAGTTGAAGATGAAGCTGATTGATTGGAGTCATTTGAGCCCGATAGTTGATGCCGAATTCTGGATGCAAGGTGATCCAATGAGACATAGTATTACGCTTTATCCCTAACTTTTGCCTGGACCGCCCTTTCGGGTTTTCAGTCCACCGGGATACCCATTTTTTCCCAAGCCGCCTTTTCAGGTTTTCGACTTGCCGGGTGTACAGATTTTTTCATTTCATCCCTTGTTTTTGCCCGAACCCTTTTGGTTCGCCGGGAAGCCCTTATTTTTGCCTAGGTGTGTCAACCTAGCGGGTCTTTAATTCATGTGTAGTATCTTTTTACTATGTCTGCATTGGCGGGGTGAGGAAGGTCGTCACCATCCATGGTGGTTAGAATCATAGCTCCTCCTGAGAAGATATGTTTAACCACAAATGGCCCTTCGTACATAGGGGTCCATTTGCCCCTGGGATCACTTTGAGGAAGAATGATGCGCTTGATTACCAGATCTCCGACTTGATACTCTTGTCGTCTAACTTTCTTGTTAAATGCCCTGATCATCCGTTTTTGGTACGTCTAACCATGACAAATAGCAGTGAGTCTCTTTTCGTCAATTAGGTTTAATTGATCAAGTCGAGTCTGGATCCAGTCATCTTCGCTCAAACCTGCATCCTTCATTATCCGGAGAGAGGGTATCTGGACTTCAATAGGCAAGACTGCCTCCATGCCATAGACCAAGGAAAAGGTTGTTGCCCCTGTTGACGTCCTTGCTGAGGTACGGTACCCATGAAGAGAAAACCGTAACATATCGTGCCAATCTTTATAGGTCACTGTCATCTTCTGCACAATCTTCTTGATGTTCTTATTCGCTGCTTCTATAGCTCCATTCATCTTCGGCCGGTAGGGAGAAGAGTTATGGTGTTGTATCTTGAATTGCTCGCAGAGCTCAGTGATCATCTTGTTGTTAAGATTGGTACCATTATCCGTAATGATCCTCTCAGGTACACCATATCGACAGATCAGGTTATGCCGAATGAACCGTGCCACGACGTTCTTGGTTACGGTAGCGAAGGAAGCTGCCTCGACCCACTTTGTGAAGTAATCAATCGCTACTAAGATGAAGCGATGCCCGTTGGATGCCGTAGGTCTGATTTCGCCGATCATATCAATGCCCCACATTGCAAAAGGCCAAGGTGCTGTCAAGACGTTCAGAGGAACCGGAGGAATGTGCACCTTATCAGCATAGATCTGGCATTTATGACAAGTTCGAGAATGCTGATAACAGTCGGCTTCCATTGTGGACCAGAAATATCCTGCCCGAAGGATTTTCTTTGCCATGGTATGTCCACTGGAATGTGTTCCGAAGGGGCCTTCATGTAGTTCTGCCATGATCCTTTCTGCTTCAGTTTTATCCACACAACGCAGTAAGGTCGAATCATAGTTTCGCTTGTAGAGAATGTCATTGCTGAGGAAGAACTTTGTCGCAAACCTTCTCAAGAACTTCTTGTCATTAACAGATGCGCCTTCGGGGTATTCTTGAGCTTCAAGGTACCTCTTCACTTCATGATACCAGGGTTTTTCCGTTACCTCTTCGGCCTCGAGATCGCAGCAATGTGCAGGTTCATCCATCTTCCGAATAATGATCCGGGGCGCCTCGTTGTCCCATTTGACTTTGAACATAGAAGACATCGTAGCCAACGCGTCCGCTAACTGATTCTCCTCTCTTGGGAAGTGTTCAAAAGTTATCTCCTCGAAGTGGGGAATCAACGTCATCACGTACTCTTTGTAAGGAAGAAGATTTGGGTGTTTCATATCCCACTCGCCTTTGACCTGATTGATCACGAGAGCGGAATCTCCAAAGACACTCAGAAACTTGATCCTTAAGTCAATTGC
This sequence comes from Vicia faba, assembly GCA_948472305.1. Taxonomy (NCBI): domain Eukaryota; kingdom Viridiplantae; phylum Streptophyta; class Magnoliopsida; order Fabales; family Fabaceae; genus Vicia; species Vicia faba. Next base: position 130,412,039 of record OX451739.1, read on the forward strand.
AGCTTGAAGACCCATGATACATGCTTCATACTCTGCCATGTTGTTGGTGCAGTTGAAACATAGCCGGGCGGTGAGTGGAGTATGAGTGCCTTTAGGGGATATGATCACAGCGCCATACCATTACCCAAAGCGTTCGAGGCTCCGTCAAAGTGCATAGACCATCGGGATCCTTCCTCAGGTCCTTCATCCGGTCCAGGTACTTCACAATCAGTCACTACCATGATATCCTCGTTTGGAAATTCAAAGTTCATCGACTGGTAATCGTCCACTGCCTGGTGTGCCAAATGGTCTGCCAATACACTTCCCTTGATTGCTTTCTGAGTCGTGTACTGGATGTCGTATTCCGTCAAGATCATCTGCCATCTTGCTATTCTTCCGGATAAGGCAGGCTTTTCGAAGATGTACTTTATTGGATCCATTTTTGAAATCAACAGAGTAGTGTGAGTCAACATATACTGTCTCAGCCGGCGAGCAGCCCATACCAAAGCGCAGCAAGTTTTCTCGAGCAGTGAGTATCGGGTCTCACAGTCGGTAAACTTTTTTCTAAGGTAATAAATAGTGTGCTCTTTTCGGCCAGACTCGTCATGTTGTCCCAGCACACACCCCATTGAGTTATCCAGTACAGTCAAGTATAAGATTAGAGGTCTCCCTTCAACCGGCGGCATAAGAATGGGTGGTTCTTGGAGATACTCTTTGATCCTTTCGAAAGCGGCCTGACATTCATCGTTCCAACGTACTACTTGATCTTTCTTCAGCAGCTTGAAGATTGGTTCACAGGTAGCAGTTAGATGCGAGATGAATCGGGCAATGTAGTTCAACCGTCCTAGAAAGCCTCTGACTTCTTTCTCTGTCTTGGGAGTTGGCATCTCTTGTATGGCTTTCACTTTGGCAGGGTCCACTTGAATGCCTTTGTCGCTTACGACGAAGCCTAACAATTTTCCATATCTTACCCCAAAGGTGCACTTGTTTGGATTCAACCTCAGCTTGTACAACTTCAGACGGTCAAACAGCTTCCGTAGATGGTCAAGGTGTTCCTCCTCAGTTTGGGACCTTGCAATCATATCGTCGACGTATACTTCTATCTCGTGATGGATCATGTCATGAAACAACGCAACCATGGCACGTTGGTAGGTTGCCCCAGCATTTTTCAACCCAAAAGGCATGACCTTGTAGCAAAAGGTGCCCCACTGAGTAACAAAAGTGGTCTTCTCCATGTCTTCAGGAGCCATCTTGATCTGATTATAACCGGAAAAGCCGTCCATGAAGGAGAATACTTTATGTTGAGCAGTATTGTCAACCAGAACGTCGATATGAGGCAGAGGGAAATCATCCTTAGGGCTCGCCCTGTTCAAATCCCTATAATCAACACATATTCGTACCTTACCATCCTTCTTCGGCACTGGAACCACGTTGGCAACCCACTGAGGGTAAGAAGTCACTGCTAGAAACCCGGCATCAAATTGTTTCGTAACCTCAGCTTTGATTTTCTCGGACATTTTTGGACGCATGCGGCGGACCTTCTGTTTTACCGGAGGGCATTCTTCCTTGGTAGGCAGGTGATGAACCACAATGTCGGTATCCAACCCAGGCATGTCTTCGTAAGACCAGGCAAAGATTTCCACATAGTCATGCAACATCTGAATCAACCGTTGTTTCACACTGGGCTCTAGATTGGCACCAATCTTGACTTCCTTTCTGTCTGTCTCAGTACCCAGATTTACCGTTTCCACTGGCTCTTCATGTGGCTAAATGGCCCTCTCTTCCTGGAGTAACAGTCTTGCGAGCTCACCAGGAACTTCGCAATCATCTTCACCTTCGTCTTCGGCTAAGTTGATCGGATTTTCGAAGTCATAACTGGCAGTAGCAGAGTCGTTACCAGTGAGATCCATAGTGGATTGGAACCTGTATAGGTGAGTGTGTGTAAATATAGCTGTTTTGCAATATATAATAAAGAAATAAAAGGAACGCAAGATTTTGAAATGCAACAAACGTCCAATGTTTTTATTAATGATATATGAAAATGACACACAAAAGCCCTCACAAATGAAGCCACGGTGCCCCGGGTAAGACACTGAGCCATAAAAGTTTCAAAATATTGTCTGTTACAAATTCAAAACAAAAGAGTTCATTACTGAGTGACAAAAGTAATAGGTGTGAAGTCTTTGGCAGTCAAGTTGCTTGGTCCACCGTCGGTTGTTGGGTAGATCCAGCTGTCGAATTCAGATTCCTCCATGTCGTCTTCAATAGCATTTACTCCCGGGTTGGTGATGAACACAGGAGGTCTTCTAATTCTTGCCTTACGAACAGCCCTCTGAGCTTCTGCAGTGAAACCCAAACCAAACTTGTCAGTCTTTGGAGTGAAATCAGGAAGTCGGCCCCAGTTTGCACACTCACCCTTCTCAATCACAGCCCGAGCATCCTTTAAGGAAGCCATCTTCAAAGGAGAGTCTTCTTTAGTCACAGTCTCAGCTGATGCCAGTGTCTGAGGCACCTCTTCAAAGTATTGAAAGGGGGTCTCAATGAACTCCCCATCCATCTCTATGTACCAGAATGAGTTAAGGTGGCTGACCATATATTCTTCTTCCCCTTGAACTGTCACAATCTTTCCTCTGACCGGGTACTTCAGCTTCTGATGTAGTGTGGAGGTCACAGCTCCAGCCTTGTGGATCCATGGATGACCCAACAAACAAGAATAGGATGGTCGGATATCCATCACATAGAAAGTAGAATCAAAAACTTGAGAACCAACCCTGATTGGAATGTCAACTTCCCCGTGTACCATCCTTTTCGAACCGTCAAAGGCTCGGACAACAATGTTACTAGACTTGAGCTCCAAACCCTCACAATCCAACCTGTCTAGGGCCTTCTTGGGTAATACGTTCAATGAAGAACTGGTGTCTACCAACACATGGGCAAGAGTAGTGCCCCTGCATTCAATGGAGACATGCAGGGCGTCGTTATGGTTCTTTCCTTTGGCAGTCAGATCGGCGTCAGAGAAGCCCAACCCATTATCGGCAGTCAAGTTGGCCACACAATCGGTAAATTGATCATCAAATGTTTCTTGTGGTACATGAGCCGTCTTTAGGAAGGAAATCAGGGCCTTGGCATGGGCCTCTGAACACAACAACAGTGATAGCATAGAAATCTTTGATGGGGTGTGCCCCAACTGCTCAACTACATTGAAATCACTCTTCTTAATGATCTTGAGAATCTCTTCCATCTCTTGTTGGGAAGCTTCAACATTGGTTGTCTTTGGTGCCTCCGTCAGGGCAGGCAAATCAGTAGCAATCCCTTTGCCCCGAGCGTCAGATGACTCGGCAGCAGGGGCAGAAACAGGAACTTGATCAGGAAGGGAAGCAGGCACACTTGCAGGTGTGATGGCAAGAGGTCTCTGAATAGCTGGTGGCGCAATATCTGGTGAGAACAGCCTACCACTGCGAGTAACTTTGGCAGGCCCGGTGATGTTAATGACGTTGGTACTAGTATCGAACTCTTGTTTAACTCCAAGCACATAAACATCTGCCCCATAGTGCCATGGGACAACTTTGTCTGATGTATAAGGGAGAGGCCCCGGAACAGTGATGATGATAAGAGCAATCTTCTGAGTAGGCATGATTTTGACGGGATTCTTTGAGAGAGCCTTAGGAGGTTTGTTGAAAATAGTGACAATAGAAACTTCTTCAGTAGGTATAGCAGGAACAACAACCTTCTCGAACAAGATCTCTTTGCTATCCATCAGGTTTTGGATGCCTGACTTCAGCAAAGGACAACCAGCAGGTGAAACAGAACATAGAAGGCAACCTTTACTACATCCCGGAAATAAACCGGCTAGCAACAAGTTCCTTTTGACAGTCAACAACGGAGTAACAATATCATGCACGGAGGCCACATACAGGTCTTCTTCCACAGCATTCACTCCATGCTGGGGCATGGGAGCAGTCACAACATTGGGTCTTTCGGGCGCCTCAAACTGTATTTCTTTAGCATAAATAAGGTCCTGAACCTTATTCCTCAGAGCCCAGCAATCATCCGTAGTATGCCCCGGGCTATCAGAGTGATAAGCGCAACGGGCGTTGGGGTTGTACTTTGGAGAAGCTGTGTTCACTACCTTCGGAGCTTCTTTGATAGTTACCAGATTGGTCGACAGTAGTTGCGGCAAAATCTGAGACAGGGTCATGTTGAGCCGAGTGTACTGCCTTTTGGGTCTCTCACCCCTTGGTTGGTTATACTGTTGAGGAGCAGCATCAGGCTTTGAAATTACCACCGCGTTGACAGCTTGGTGGCGTTCCAGCTTAATTTGTCTCCTTGGACCATAAACAGCACTAGCTTCCTTCTTGAAGGGCTTCTTTTCAGTACTCGAGGAGGCACCTTTCTGTATCTTCCCCGACTTGATACCAGCTTCTATCCTCTCACCGGTTAAGATCAGATCTGTAAACCCAGCAGAAGAATTACCAATCAGATGGTTGAAGAATGGACCAAACATGGTCCCTAAGAACATGTCCACAAGCTCACAGTCAGTCAGCGGTGGCTGCACCCTGCCAGCCAGGTCCCTCCACTTTTGCGCATACTCCTTGAATCCTTCGCCCGTCCCCAGTGACATACCCTGGAGTTGGGTACACGTGGGAGCGAGGTCAGAATTGTACTGATACTGCTTATAAAATGCAGTAGCCAAGTCTTCCCAGTTTCGAATACTGGCTCCATCCAGCTGATAGAACCATTCGAGTTGAGCCCCTGAAAGGCTATCCTGGAAGAAATGGATCCATAGGTTCTTGTCTGCAGTGTAAGGTTGGATTTTCCTTACATATGATCTGAGATGCAGCTTAGGGCAGGAATCCCCGTCGTACTTTGCAAAGGCAGGTGCCTTGAACTTGTGCGGGATCACCACCCCAGAAGATAAACCTAGATCTCCAAAATCCAACCCCGGTACATGTTGGATCTCCATGGCACTTAAACGGTCCTCTAGTTGCTTGTACCTGTCTTCAGCAGGAGGGTACTGTTCATCATTGTAATCCGTCTCGTTGTCGGAGACTACAGGACTAAGAGCCCTTCCCCCTTGGGGACCGTCTTTCTCTGCAGAGGAAGTAGCCTGATCAGCCTCATTCTGCAGTGTATTCCCAAACCTCCGTTCAGTGTTGAACAACGCAGTCCTCTTCTTCTTCTTCTTTAAAAGTAGAGTCTTCAACTCCTGTTGACCCTGGGCTAGGCTCATGACCAGTTCTTGAAACTGGGCGTTATGGGCCTGGAGGGCCTTGATAGCTTGTTCGGTAGTAGGCTCGGAAGACATGATGATTGAGTGCTGAAATAAACAGCGAAGAAGATTAAGCAACCTGTAGAAGAAGGGTACCTGTTATGCATATGATGCAATGAGATGCTTATGATTTATGTTTTCAAAGACAATCGGGATTCAACTTTGTAGACAAAAAGGAAACACACTTCATTAGATTCAAACTTTAAATTGTTCGACAATTTTCCCTTAGGCATTACAAGAATGAAAATACTGAAAAGGAAATAAAAGCTGTAAAAGAAACATCCAAAGCCCGTCAGTGCTCCCATGGCCTCCTCTTCTCAGTACGGATATAGTCGTTCAGGATCCGCTCTTCCTCCAATTGCTTAGTCAGCTTCTGGATCTTTTGTTCCTGTTCGTTGAACTTTTCCCGATAAAAATCCCGTTCTTCCTGTAGCTGCGCCCAAGATCTCTTTAGTGTATCAACATCAGTGGGTATATGAGGAGGGAGGACAGTTGGAGGAACCCCGTCTTCATCAGGAAATTCAAGAATGATAGGCCTGACAGCTTCGTATGGCATACCTAACTTCTGAGCACAGATGCGGACCCATCTGCAGTAGGGTTCCATTGGTAGAGAAGTCTTCGATCCTAACTCATGTGGGTTAGCTTTGTGAATTCTGTCCCAAGCCTTGATGAATCTTCGGTGCAGCTCGTCACTGTCTACCTGAAACTTAAAACTGAAGTGAGGAACCAACATCTCATGAGGCCCTGCTCTTCTGGCTCTTCGAAACAGACGGAGAGCTAAACATGGATTATAAGAGATTCCTCCCTGGGTACCGATCAATGGAACATTAGGATATTCTCCGCAACAATCAATAATGGCTACTTCATCCAAACCTCTGAGAGTCCAAATGATGTCCTTATCAGTGAGAGACATTAACCTATGAGCCCAGCCCTTTCCTTCTTCATTCTTCAGCACGAACTTAGGGAGGTGCGAAATAAACCACCTCACTAACAAAGGAGCACAACACCACATAGTTCCCCGTCTTCGGGCAGTACGAGCATAGAGTTGCTGCAGGATATCACCCAAGAGAGTGGGTACAGGGCTCCGAGACATGAAGATCCTTATGGCATTGATATTGACAAAGTTATCAGGATTTGGAAACAATACTAGACCATAGATTAAGAGAGCCAGAATGTCTTCGTACGCCTTGAAGTCTAAGTCATTCCAGAAACTATTAGCTTTGCCAACCAGAAACTTAGCCAAAAAGCCCTTAACTCCACTTCTAGTCTCCCAGTTAGCCATTACCTCTTCTTTGGTTAAGGGAAGGGCTGCAGCAATCTCTTCAGGCCTATGAGTCTTCTCCCAACCATTGAATGGAGTCTACTCCAAAACAGGGACACCAAGTAACTCAGAGAATTCTTCCAGGGTAGGGACCAGTTGGAAGTCTTGAAAAGTGAAGCAATGGTATAGGGGATCATAAAACTGGACCAGGACACTCATCAGTTGTTGGTCCCACTTTGAAGTGACTAAACCGAGAAGAGAACCATGCCTCTTGATGAAGGAAATAGTGTTTGGAATCCTATCAACCAAATCCTTGAGCAAAGCAGGTGGTTGAACAAAGTTGAGTCGGATAGTATTCCTACGCATGGGCATCATGATGTCCTACAAAACAGAGCAAAGATGAAACCCTCTTGTCTTTGAAATGGGTTAGTCCTTATGCAGGATGCATACAATGGTATGATGGTATGATGTTATGATAAAGCACACCACAAGTATTCACAAAGGCAAGCATGATAAGGCACACAAGTCACACAAGACAGCCCTTAGGGTTTAGGCCAGCATGAAGTTTAGGTGTTACCCTCTTTCAGTTTTGTTGGTTAAGACCTGTCCTATCAAAAGTAACTGGGTTCTAGAGGATCTCAATATCACTGACTACCCTCAATCGGTCATAACTCCAGCATCGCAATCTTTTCTTGCAGCCAGAACCATCGCGAGAGTTTAGCCTCAATAAGTGTAGCATACTGCTACCGTTCTATGGCCAAGTTGGGTCAATTTAGGGTTCTAAGGTCGGTTGGTGTTTAATGACTCCTTAGAAGACCCATATTCTCCTCGTTGCAACACAAGGGATATCGGTACAGACCAAGGTGTCACACCAACGTAGCCACTGCTTCACCCATGTCGGTCTACGCCGGACAGGTCCCTCACAGCTTATGCTACCTAAAGGGTATTCCCTAGATCCGGGTTAGGATCTATGAAACTCTGATGCAAAGCCCACAAATATAAAAGCAAACAAAGCAAGCAATTGAAAACAAGAGTGGTCTAATCCTAAGGTAACCCCACTTTTAAGTTTTCCCCAGCAGAGTCGCCAGTTCTGTGATACGGTGGGAGAACTGACTTGAGGTTTTGCGTTTGTTTTCGCAAATGTTTCAGTTGAGCAAGAGTCGCCACCGACTTTTTATTTTATCCTAAGGAAAGGTTAAAAAGCACAGCAAAAACCTTTGAGATGTTTTCTTGGGTTCGGGGGGTAGATTATAGAAAGGGAAGGTATTAGCACCCTTTCTATCCATGGTTATCCATGGGCTCTTAGTTACTTGTTTAGATCACTTGCCTTGCATTTTCAATTGTTTGAAATGGTGCTTTGTGTGTATGGGTTTGAAAATGTTTTGAAAAGAGGCCATTTGTTGTGGCAACCTTTGTAATGATCCATGTTTGAATGTATACAAAGGTGTACTTATCTTTTGAAAAGTTTTCAATGTTTTTGGATGTTGTTTTGAAAGTGTTTTTGAAAGTGTTGTGGAGTGTGGTTTTGAAAAGTAGGCAAGTGTGTTTTGCAAGTTTATCAAGTAACTAAGAGTTGTCTACCCCTAAATTTACTCAAAGGTTTTTCCTATGTTTTAACCCTTTTAACAATTTTGTTCTACCATTGTATTTGGTGGACAATCTTGTGTTAGGATGTTAACGGGACGGGCGTGGGTCATCATTTAGACCATGATTGCAATGGTGCCAAGTGTCTTTGGCAACTTTTCCTTTAAGGGACTATGATCATTTTTAGGCAACTTTCGAAAGCGTCATCGAGGGACTATGATCATTTGATTTGTTTTGTTTTTGCCAAAGAAACTCAACATGCAACATGGCCCATTATTGAAGGCAACAAGTGGAGTAACCCTAGGGGTGCAAGTGTGATTGGTGTTGTCCATTTCCATGCTTTTTTTGTCTTTGAATTAGGTCAAACTATTTGTTGTTTTTGATTTGCATACAAACCCTAAGTCTATCATGGCATATTTAGAAAGCTTTAAAATGCGGAATTTAAAGTCCTAAGTTATTACAAAATAGTCATGGGGATGGGGGTACAAAGGTTCAAATGGGGATGAGACTTAATAGGAGAGTGGTATCCCAATATTTACAACCAAATCGAATAAATCGCAAATGTAATATGTATCAATGTATAAGAATAAGTAAATGTGTATGTGTAAATGTATTTGTGTAAGTGTATGTAATTATTTACAAGTGAAATAAAAATAATAAAAAAAGGTTAATTTTGGATATTTTCATGTTTAGGGCAAAACCCTAATTTTGTAAATAAAAAAAAAGTATTTATTATTTATTATATACAATATTTATTAATTATATACAAAAATAAAGGAGAAGTATATTTGTAAAAAGTAATTTTTGAGATCAAATATTAATAAAAATAAAAATGTATTATTTTTGTATTTATCCTAAATATTTAATAAAAGATGGATAAGTATTTATATTATTTACTAAATATATTAAATATGTGCAAAAATAAAAAATGTTAATTATTTACAAAAAAAAGTATATTTTTTAGAAAATGTTTCCAAAATGTAAATAAAAAATAATAACTAAAAAATATATTTTGTATTATTATTTTTAATGTTTTAAACAAATAGTATTATATTTATTTATATATGTAACTAAATGAAACAAATAAATATCAAATAAAATGCAAAAAATGTGAGAAAAATATTTTTAGTGTTTTTTCATGCTTGAATGAAAATATAAAATCAGAATCAAAAAGAAAAAATCAAAAATGACAAATATATCACATAATGGGCCAGGGGGGTGTAAGTGAAAAAATGTGGTGCAAACAGAAAAACAATTCCAGGCCCAACCCAAGGAGGCTTGTCTTCAACCTCCAGCCAATTTCAAACAAAAACGCGCGTTTTCTCTTGTCCCTGCTATCTCTTGATCCTTTGATTTTTAACAAAAACTTACAACAGCAATGTTATAGAGCATCATGTCACGATTCTAAACATATAAAGAAGTTGTTCTAACTCTCAGAAATGAGAGAGAATTTCTTCTCCCCCAATTCCTGACCTAACTTTCTTCCTATGTTCAGGTTCAAAATTCTCTCAGTACACACAACATAAATGAAAAGTAATGATATGGGTAGCTTCAGGGCCATGAGTAGGACATAACTTCTTCACAAACCTAAGCCTAAATATGCTTGGATAGAGAGATAGAAGTTCAAACTTTTACCTGTTCAGCTTGAATCGTGTGCAACAATGGAGGTACTTTCAATGCAGTGTGAGGACTTGTACAACTTGCTTGAGGTCCAAGGATGCTCTTCCAACCTCTAGCTTGCTTTGAAACTAACTGAATCGAGCTATGTAACTCAACCTGCACAACTGAAAAAATGAAAATGGTGAACTTGGTTAGAGGTGTTACAGTCTGTAGCTAGGGCTTGGGATAGTTTGTATGGATGATGTAGGATGTGTTTGAACTGGTTTGGATGAAAACGCACGAGGGAAATGAACTGGCCAAGTCAAAATGCAGAAGGTACCCTGTTTTGCCACAAAACTGTGTTTTGATGAATGAGAGAGTTTTAGGGATGGTTTGGTCGTGTTTCAGGTTAGTTAGGAAGTATGAAATGTGTTCACAAAGTTTGTTTTTGTTAGTTCTTGCAGTAATGTGTGTTATGGTCCAAAATGCAAGTTTTTCTTCTTTCTTAAGCAAAAGTTGTCAACTTAGGTTACAGGCTCATCCAGGCCCCTCAAACCTGCTGCAAAGTTTGTTCTTGATCAGTGGGATATTCCCATACATTTGTGCCTCAGAGATTTCCTTGTACCTCTTTGATTTGTGAAATTGACATAAAGTGCACCTTTTCAAAAATGGCTAAAATGCTTTTTCCATTTTAAGACTAATCCTTCATGTAATGACCAAATGCACAAAATAATATCTTGGCACAATGGTTTAGCATTGAATTATTGAGTGTTAATGGGATTAGAGGCCTGTAACCTAGCTTGTGCAAGCTGAGTTTGAAAATGCATAGTGTATGAACATGAAATTGGCCTATGAACAAAGTGACTTTTGCCCAACTTTGCCAATTCGATTCTCCCTAACCACAAGGGTGTTTGAGAAGTTCTTGGACAATTTGGAAAGCTTGGAATGTGTACTACAATACATCTTTGTAATTTAAGTTGAAATTCCAAGTGGAAGCATGTGAAAAGTGGCCATGAAGTTGGGCAAAAATCCTGCCTAAAATAGGTCAAAAAATTTCTAAGTTAAAAATGTTTTGCACCCCTATTCCAAAAATCATAACTTGAGCTACAAGCTTCTTTTGAGGAAACTTTGTGAATCAAAGTTGTATATTTTGCAATAGACTATAAATTTCATGTTTTGAGTTTTGTTTGAATCCAAATGTATCTTGATGAAAAGATGGGACAAAGTTAGGAAAAAATTAGGAAATTTCATAACTTAGAAAATTTCTAAGTTATGAAATTTCTTCATTTCAAACCCTAATTTGTAATTTTTGGTTTCTTGATGAACAAGTTTCATAATTTGACATGTCTTGATGAAAAATGGATCTTGGCACTTGATTTTGACCAAAAAGTCAAAGTTTGACTTTTCAGTATACAGTCAAATTTTGATCAGTTGACTGGAAAATTCATCTGTCAATCTTGTGCATTTGGGATCTTTTGAATTTGTTGAACATGTCAAGATAATGCCATTGGGTCCTTGAGTCCATATGTGAGCTTGAATTTCCATTGGTTAGGTCAAACAGTCAAAAATTGCCTTTGTGCAGTCAAAACCCTAAAAATGACCATTTTGCCCTTTTGGTGATCTGATCAAATTTCTTGTGGAATTGTGATCCAAACATGACCAAATGGTTCATATGAGTTAATAAAGTTGATGTGGGTCAAAAATCATGAGGTTTGACTGTCAATTGACCACAGTTGACTCTTTCCCCAATACAGCTGATTTCTAGGTCAACTGTCCAATTGGCTGGGCAAAGATTGGAATCAAGGCTTGAAACTTGGTATGGATAAACTTGTGAGTCCAACATGAAGCATGAAAGTAATTTTGGGCCTTTTAGGTCAAAACATCTTTGTGCAAACTCAAACCCTAATTTGGGTCAACAGTGCAAGGAGAAGTCTTGAGCAGAGCAAACCCTAACTGGATCTTGAGCTCCAAGGGTCTTGTGGTGAGAAAATATTGATGAAATGGGAGGGCAAATTTTTGGGTACAACAGTGAGAAACTGAAGCCTTGACATTTTGACTTTTGATGTACCTTCATGAGTTGTTTTGAAAATTTCCCAAGCATCCTTGGCCATAGTACATGCATTAATCAGCCTAAACACATTCTTGTCAACTCCATTGAATAAAGTATTCAAGGCTTTAGAATTTCTAAGACATAATTTATCATCCTCATAATTCCAAAATTCCTCTAGCTTCAAAGATACATTCCCATCTTTGTCCTTCTCAACAGGATATTCCCATCCTTTCAAAACAGCCTTCCAAACTTTTTTGTCCATGGACTTTAGAAAATCCACCATTATAACCTTCCACTAATCATAATTTGAACCACCTAACAAGGGCATTCTGTTGTCATATCCTCATTCTTTATCCCTAGTACCAGAAATTATTCTCCATGTAGCTCACCCAATAAACAGAACAGAGTGCCTGCTCTGATGCCAATTGAAATTATGGCACTTGCAATACAGATGTTAAGACTGATGTCCCGACACCATACAATGTCATGACTGATGTTATAACATTTGTTGACAAAACACTTGCTAAATCTAGAAATTATGCAAAAAGATAAATTGCAGAAAATTAAACAACACAATCAATTGTTAACCCAATTTGGTGCAACGTCACCAACTCTGGGGGCTACCAATCCAGGAAGGAAATTCATTACGATAATATTAGCTTAAATATAAACCAAACCTATTTTAAAACTTCTTTCCTAATCACTACCTTGTGCAACTTCTACCTAGAGACTACTAGATATGAGACCCCCCCTCTCACTTGCAATCACCGCAGTGATACCTACAATCACAAACCTTGCGACTAGACCAAAATAACCAAATAGAAGATTAAACTTTAAATAAATAATACTTGGTTTTTCTTAAAAGCTTCATCTAATAAAAATGCTAAACTTTTTTCTTAAAAGCTCATGAGTGAGAATAATAACTTGATAAACTATCAAGTAACAATCAGTCAATCTCATTGTATCAAAAGATACATGAGTGACATACAAAGAACAAAAACACAAAGAACTTAAAAGACTCCCAAAACCCTAATCCTTATGTTGCTCCCACGATTTCATAAATGTGAATACTTGCTAAAAAGTTTCCTGAAATCCAAACTTCACTTTTTAAATCAGCTGCAAGTTCTTCATATAAAAATAGGAACAAATCTTTTAAAGTTTCCTAAAAAGTCTCCAAGATCATTTTTAATGAAACTAAATCAAATATGCACTTGTTCCTAATAAATCTCCTTGACATGTGAATAATAATGAGATATATCCAAAAGGATCTCTCAAAAACAAATCAAATTTGTCAAGAGATAAAACAGTAGCGCCAACTGCATAAGAGGCCAAGATGTCAAGATATGTAGCTTAATATCTGTCTAATAAGCATGATAGAAGAACATGTCATGATAGTTGGTCAAGATGTTATGACATCTTGTTCAACATCACTCCAGAACCATGTTTTAGCAAAATTTATGTCAAACCTAAAATCATAGATTTAACATCATTTGTGTCACCAGCGAACTTGGTAAATTTCAGGACTTTCCAACCTCTAGGTAATTCAGTATGTCGAACGTATTCCGACAAAGGGGAAATGAAATTTGACCTATGTAATCCTATGTTCAAGTCATTTTGAACCAAGATTTGTTCAACTACCTTTGGTATATTGTGGTGGCCTCCGTAATTATTTTGTGCGTTCCTTAGCACTTGTTCATCATCTTGGTTTCTATTCACCAATACCCTTGGAACATACTGACCCACCATCTTTTCATCATCTCTATTTGGAATTTGCCTCTAATTTCATGGGATTTCCCCATTATCTGGACGCCGGGCCTAACATTCGAAATTTGAGGAGTAGGCCTAGGTTGAGGTTGTGGGGTACCGAAAAAACGCCTATTATAGTCATTTGATTTTCCATCATTTCATAAGTCTGAAAATGATCCCAATTTGCTGGGCGACAGCATGCACTATTTCAAGGTTTATTTCCTCCATTTGTTGTCTAAGATACATCACATAAGTTGTATTAAAATATTGTGAATATTGGGGGATGTAACTTATCCCTCCTAGTTGAATATTGTTATTCGTTGGTGGCACAGTGGCTATCGTATTATCAATATACGTCAATGCGTTTGACTGAAGGCCAACCTTCATAGATTGAGCCATGTTGTATTGATAGAATCCAAGGGGGAGGGGGTGGCATCAATCCCACTTGAAATAGAGTCCTGGAAGGGTTAAAAGGTGAACCCCCGGTTATTTCCGGTGAAGATGAAACTACTATCGTCAACCCGGTTGCGACAGACGTCCTTGTTGGGGATAAAACTGTCGCATTTTGAGATGTGTTACTTGTTGGTACTACATCCATATTTGGAGTGTTGTTTTGTGTAGGGTTGGAAGTGTTGGTATCTGTTCCATAATAGGATATTCTAGATAATTGTTTTCCACTTCTTAAGTTCATGCATAACCAGACATCAGCGTTATGAAAAACTCAACGACGCGTATTAACAATGACAAGCACTGCAAAAACTATTTGAGAAAAATTCTTAGCACAATACCCCACTAGGCGTGCCAATTTATTTATCCTAATTATTGGTAAACAATATCTAGTCTCTTATTAAAGGTTACTTGCAGGATCAACTAGTGAATCCAAGGACAAAGTGCTTGAAAATCTCTTATAGTTTTCTATGGTTAAATGTTGTTCTTGATAAGTTTGTGAAGAACATCGAATAAATTCGAATGAAAATACAAGAATGCAAGAGAAAAGGTAAAATCTTGAAGGATAAAATAATGTGTTGAAAATGAAAATAAAGAACTTTGGAATTAATAAACCGGAACACATACATACATTTTTCAAAAAAACTCTTTTCTCACTTTCACACAGATACTTTGAGTTTCTATCTATATGTAACAAATGCGGACCCCTAAAATTGAAAACAAATGATTTTTATATAGAAATCCTAAAATAATCGTTCATAACATTCGACTAATCTATAACTGCCACATCTTCGGTCCATGCAACATTCGCCTGACGGGTTTCCACATGTCCTTTAAAAAATTGTTTGTCATTATCCTCTAAGACTTCGATTGGATATTTCAAATAATTGAGACATCACAATTTTCACTAATTTTTTTGCATAGTACTCCCTGTATGAAGAAATTTCGACATGCTCTGATGAAGACTTCTCCTCATTATCAATTAATGAGCTTCGATGTCTTAACTATATCAACTTATGGGAACCGTCGAAATTTACACCTCTAAAACCAAAATCATCGAGGAACTTTGTCGAAAATCCATACTAACAGAATAAAGCAAATGAATATGTTCCGAAAAGCTTAAAGAGTCTATTTTAAGAATATGATTTTTATTTCAAGACTTAATACACCCATCGGTTCTGTTTAATCAAACATTAAGAATAGGTACTCGCATCAGGCATAATGCTTCGCCTGACTTCAAAATGGGGCCAAAAATTATACTTATGAGAAAATTATGAAATTTTGCAGTTGAAAATATCAGTAATCCCTATTTCCAACGCCACTGACTGCAACCCAAACAGATTCACGAGACCACAGTTACACTTGAAACAAGATCACCAGCGCGTGATCGGAATCGCCAATGTTTTTGGTCTAAAAACCAGAGAACCACTACTTTTGTAGCTCTCGTAAATCCAATTTATCCACCTAGACATAAATATTACCGCGTTAGCTTTCTAACGCAACTTACGAGGCCTCAAACGAACTTACAGATGTCAAGATATGTACGAAAAAAGTTGATCAATACTCTCATGCGTTTTCCTACGATTTCCTTACGAGATTTCACTTCTAAGCTCATTTTTTTTTCAACTTAAACCTATCACAAACATCCCATACCATATGCAAATAGCTTATTTCTAAAATCTAACTTCACACCCCATCTAATCCACTATTACCACATCAATTACACCGATTAATATATTCTTCAGGTTTAGGTTTTAAAATTTTTTCAAGAACAAGTCCATAGAGGAATAATCAACCGAATACAATAGGTTATTATATGAATCAATTAACACGAATTCATCCATGAAAATAGAATTATTATCACAATAAATTATCAAAATTCGGATTGACATACAACAACAAATCACGACAGATTCACACAAATTCTATTGGAGGTTAATGACTCCTCATTCTACCTCTCATGCATTATAGCCATTATTGAATCAATTCTCTCATTATACCTTGTTTTCCTAACAGCGATTGATTCTCTCTTGGTTTTTGATTGTTTCATCACCTTCAACCTCTAGCCCTCTCTTCCAAACTCTAGCCTTTTTCTCTTGTTTTCACGTACTGATAGAAAACTCCTTAGTTCTATCAACTCCTATTTTTATAATAACCAAAAAATTTTAATTTGTCTTTCTCTATTCTATCCTCACTTACTCCCATAATTTCTATTTTTCCCTTTTTTCCTAAAATTTCTTTTTTATTTTAATATTTATTATAATAACCAAATATTCTATCAAATACCTTTATTTTTTCATTTCAATTAAATAA
This sequence comes from Vicia faba, assembly GCA_948472305.1. NCBI lineage: Eukaryota > Viridiplantae > Streptophyta > Magnoliopsida > Fabales > Fabaceae > Vicia > Vicia faba. The sequence goes on from OX451739.1 coordinate 130,428,287, forward strand.
AATAATTTACTATTATTTAATTATTAAAATAAAACCTAATAATTTTAATCAAACTCTACTGGTCTCTAATTACTCTCCAGACTTCTGCTTCTAATGGAGAGAAATAATTTTGATTGTTTGAACTATTTGTGTAAGATCAAATTGTCACATTGCATTTAAGCAACATCTAAACAATCTAAACTAATTTTCCTCCAATGGTAATTTGAATAAACAATTTATATGTGGCCAATTAATTGTATTTGACTCCACTAATTATCAAAATTAATATTATTTAATGCTAAGCAACACATTTTTTGCATTACATCATAAAACAATTTACACAAATATTTAAACAACGAAAATGCCACGTAATCTACTCTAATGATAAAAATGCTAAGTTCTTAAACTCATAAATCCTAATATACATTAAACAACCTTTATCAGAGAGATGCTCTAAGTCAACTTCATTTGAATTCACATAGTCACGTAGAAAAAACATTATATTTAATAGATTAATCACTACAAAAATTATAACCCTTGGTGATTTAAATAATAAAAACTTCCTAAAATTGGATAACTCATACAAAAGTGGATAAAATGTTATGTTGATAATCGAAATGCTAAATTGGCTTAGAGTTCCTACTTCAATTAGGGGGTAACATTTAATGATCGTGTTAAATAACAAGAAATCAACCTTATTCATAATTGATGAAAATCATACATGCATGGCAAAAATTACCATGAGGGTAAGGTATGTTGTTGGTATAAAAATGCAAGTGTATTAAAATTGGAACAAAAAATTCACAAGTGGTAAGTCAAAATTATCCACCCACAAAGATTGTTTTAACTTTATCAAGACAACAAAAATTATACTTGCTATTAGGAATGAATGACATAATTATAAAAGGCGATTTGTTTAACGCTATTGACTTGGTTGTGAAAATAATTTAAAACTAATTGAATTAAACTAACATTGGAAAATTCTAATAAAAAAAACGATAAAGCCACACTTCGAATTCTTTAACCTTTTCATGCACTTAATTCATGCTTTATAACCTATAATGAATTTTTTTATATCAATGATATTTTACAAAATATTTACATGATATGCCTTGTCATGTAATCCAATTTATATGATAATAATCCTCCAATGTCTTAAGTGAATTCGAAAAAGGAAAAGGTTTGCTCATACATAAACTAAATATGCCACATCTCAATACACCCTATGTCTAGTGAACATAAAGAGTGTTTCAATAATATATATCTAATTCCAATGGAAAAATTTATGGTTACTTCTCACTTACTATCTAGATCAATCCCCTCATTTTCAAAGATCATGTGATGGTGTTTTGATATATAAATCAAGTGATGAAATTTGATTTGTTGATCAAGTGATGGTGCTTAACATGTTGTTGATCAAGTGATGATGCTAGATGTGTGGATCAAGAGATGGTGTTTGAAGTATTGATCAAGTGATGATGCTTGAAGATCAAAATGTATTGATCAAGATGTCTTGATCAAGATGAATGCTAAAGATCATCTAATGCAGTTATCAAGTGGATATTCCCGAATATCAAGTTGTGTTGTGTTGGCTGAAGATTTTGATAATGTTATCTAGAATTCAAAAGAGTTAAAAGTTCTGATCGAAATGGAATTGAACACCATATTTCGAAGTTGCAGAAGCAGTGTTTCGAATGAGTGTGTCAAAGCTTGAAGCTTCGAACGGTGATCATGGAAAATATCCAAAGGGGTCTCGAAACAACAGCGAGGCTAGGTTTGGGAAGAGCGTTCGAAACGGAAGAACACTAAAGCATTTAAAATTCAAATAGAAGCGGGACTTTCAAAGTTTGAAAGTTTTGTGTTGGAGCATTTGGGGACACGTGGAAAGATGAAAGAAGCATTGTCTTGCATGTTCGAAACGTGGCATGATCCTATAGCGAGACCGTTAGGGTCGAATTAGTATAAATAGAAGTCTTAGTATTAGGATTTCAGTGTGTCATATCTGTTATACAAAATACTCAATAACATTCAAACTACCACATGGCAAGGGAAACGAATGCAAGAGAGATGTATGTATGATAGCACCATGTATTTCTAATTTAATGAAAGCCTTTTTACCATTTCCAGTACTTTCCTCTTTTCTTTTTATCGAATAACATTTACAAGTTTCTTTATTTATTGTCTTTTCATTTCAAAGTCTTTTCCTCAAAGTTTTACTCTTTAATGCTTTCTTTATATTTCGAGCACTTTATATTTCAGAGAACTGTTACGCTTTCAATACCTTTACTTCCAAGTATTGTTTTTTCAAACGCATCCTTTTACTTAAAATTGCATTAAACGCTTTCTTCACGTTTTAAACTTCTACATTCCAGAAACCTTTTATGTTAAATGTTTTGCAAATCAAAACCATTTACTTCATTTTTATACAGTTTTATATGTCTCTTCAATCAGCATTACAATTAGCATTTATTCGTATAACCTAGTTTTCATGTACATTTTGACCACAATTTTAAACTCTTAGAGAGAGGGATCGAAATAAACCAAACACTTGTACAATAGCAACCATGAATAATTGTTCGATTGTGAGAGTAACTTTAATATCCAAGGAGTCCTAGGATCAATCTAGTCGATCCTGTGAGTTACCAGAGAGATTGAATAGCGTTAATAAAGATTATTCGATAGTTTGGAAGACTAGCGGTTGTTTACCAGAAATCACTGGAAACAAATTGGCACACCCGGTGGGACCAATAGTTGGATATCAGGATTAAGGATTGTCGAGACATAGCCATCCCAAAAACGTAGGAACCATAAGAAATTTGCTGTTTTATGAACCTGAGAAGTGGTAAGATAACCAACAGCAACCAACCTTTATCCAGAAGAAAACGTTTGGACAAAATGTCTAATTCAGACAATCAACAAGGAAACCAAGGTGACCCACATGCAACAGGCACTAACGCGTCCATTTCGAGCGGAACATCTAATGCAATCCCTTCGAATGCACAGTCTGTTGCATCTTCAACCAGTAACATAGCCACCACTGGAGTAAGTGGCATATCAACTAACAGTTCGATCCTAGGAAATACTGGAACTATGGGCTACCCTGGGGGATTCGTTCCACCACCAGGAACACAATCCCATTTAGCCACACCATTAACTAGACCACCCGGCTTCGATGGGAATAGAATTAGAAGTTCTTCTTACGGAATGCCAACATCTTTTATGGCAGGTTTACACAATTCCACTTCGAATTCATCCCCACAACTAGGATCTGGGTCTGGGGCGAACCAATTTATGACAAATAACCAAGGGTCAGTGGGTTATAGCACGTTGCCTATCCTAACCACAGATAACCAGTTGGCTTTTAGGCAATTGATGGATGACAGCAACCACAATATGATAGGGGTGTTAGCGCAAACCATGCAGGAAATATTTGCCCCAATAGTTCAGAATGTGACTGTGACGAACAGGGAAAACGCTGACAATATGAGTCGAATAGCAGATTTCTTTGCTCCCACAGAAAGGCGTAGGCAGAACCAGGCGGGATTTCGAACAAACATGCCTGTTATAGAACGAATTGCTAACGACCCAATTCAGAGACTACCCAGAGAAGAAGCTAACTTAGGGGCCAGAGCACCAAGGTTAGAAGCCCCAGTAATTCAGGGCCCACAAAGGGAAGTTATGGAACCAGGGGCAAGGATCGAAAGGCCAGAAGCCCCAGAACTTCGAGAAGAACAACCCAGGGGAGTTGTTTTTGTTGGTCGAAATCAAGATGCCGATGCCGTCGTTCATAGGATTCGAAACGATAACATCTTGGCAGAAAATAACCTAACCACCATGATAGAGAGGATCATGGCCCAGAATGGCCTCGATACGGGAATGAGGAGGCCAAATTACGCTTCTCCTATATTGGATTGTATAATGCATACTGATTTACCAAGGGGATACAAAATCCCTAAATTTACAAAGTTCGCTGGGGACACCAACGAGTCAACGGTCGAACACATAGCGAGATACCTAACCGAAGCGGGAGATATAGCCAATAATGAAGATCTCAGGATCAAATACTTCCCAAGTTCCTTGACAAAAAACGCCTTCACTTGGTTTACCACGTTGCCTCCTGGATCTATTGACACTTGGGCCCTTTTAGAGAGATTATTCCATGAACAATTTTACATGGGACAAACGAAAATAAGTTTGAAGGAATTGGCCAGTGTTAAGAGAAAGTTCACTGAACCCATAGATGATTATTTGAATAGATTTAGGCTGTTAAAATCCATATGTTACACAGTAGTGCCTGAACATGAGTTAGTCGAAATGGCCGCTGGGGGTTTGGATTATTCTATTCGAAAGAAATTAGATACTCAGTATTTGAGGGATATGGCTCAATTAGCCGATAGGGTTCGACAGGTCGAAAGACTAAAAGCCGAAAAAGCCAGAGTCTTTAAGAATAGTAAGAAAGAAAGGGTTTCCTATGTTGGGACTGAGGAAGTAGAAGAATATCCTGAATTCGAATTCGAAGAGGTCGAAATCGACCTCGCTGAATTAAAACAGGCCCCACCTTACTCCTGCAAAATGTTAGTTCCCACGAAAGGGAAAGATATTGTTGAAAATGAGAAAAGTGACAAGTTTCCAAAGAAGGTTTATACCTTCGACGTCACTAAGTGTGACGAAATTTTTGACTTGCTTGTCAAGGATGGCCAACTAATTGTGCCATTAAATGTCAAAATACCTCCCTTGGATCAGAGGAAGAAAAGGGGATTTTGCAAATATCATAGTTTCCTAGGCCACAAGACCTCACAATGTTTTATTTTCAGGGACTTGATTCAAAACGCGATCAAAGATGGCAGACTAAAGTTTGCTGATAAGGTGAAGATGAAAGTGGACGAAGATCCTTTGGACGTCGCAGACACCAACTACTCCGAGCCTGCATGCATTGGAGAGGTCAACATGGTGGAAACTGATCAAAGCGATGCCCCAACAGGAGAGAAGGACACTGGAGTCGAAAACTGGGTGATGGTCGAAGTCAGCGAGGAAGTCACTGAAGACATCCAGAAAACGCCAGACACTTCGATTGTTGCACCTGTGGCTGTTGCAGGAGAAACCCAGGCTACTGAAGGCCAAGGGAATCAAAACGAAGGATTGACACAAGTCACTGAGGGCTTGAGGCTGGAATTGGAGAAAGTCCAAATTACGCAGCCAGTTCCCCTTCAGAAGGAAATATGGGACACTCTGGGGGAACCCAGTGGAAAGTTCGACTATCTGGTCAAATATTCTGCCCCAGAAAGTTCGAAGGTCCAGATCGAAGATATAAAGCCCACAGGATGGGGCGATGACGAAACTAAAGAGGGGGATGTGGAAATAAATATGGTGGATATGGAAGGACCCCGTTCTGAGATGGAGGAAGTGAAAAAATACTTAGAAAAAGAAAAGCACAGAATGGGGGATAATCACACTGGAGATGCTACTCTCAAAGACTATCTCATGACATGCCACAAAGGAGATCCAGGCATGATATTGTGCCCTAGGTGCAGCATCCTCTGCAACCAAAGAATTGCTGCAAATTTCGAAAGGGTACAGAGGGCTCGAACTAGCAACAATTGGCGCCAGGATAACCAACTCTTTAGGTGCTATCCCAAGGCTGGAGAGAGTCTGTTGGAGTTTGTTTTTCGATGCTACAAAGGGGCAACTAAGTGTTTGGTTTGCCCAAGATGTTCTGCTGTGTATGACTAAAGCATGGCCAGGGCCTTCGAAACGATCCCCTTCGCCCCTTGCTGGAACCATCAAGAAACTGCCCAGACGGGCCCGCGTTTCGACAGCAGATACAAACAGCGAAGACCTGATAGCCCTCACCCCAAAGTTGCTCGAAGAGTGACTTTCAAACTCCCTGCTGAAGTGCCAACCGATAGATGGCTACAAGTCAGAAATGACAAAGGCAAAGACAAATGGAGGAGTGCTGAACGAAATGCACGCCATGCTGTGACATACAGGAGGCAATTCAACACACAAAAAAGGGAGGAAGTGAGATTAGAGAATTACAAAGGAAGGAACCCCATGTCAAGATCCCAGTGGCGCAGACAGCAAAGGATTCGAAAGGCTGAGAGAGAAGCTATGGCAAACAAAGGGGATACTTCAACGAAGATACAAGGTGAATCAAGCACCAACAAACCAAAAAATCAGACTGAAGAGAAACCTCCAGTCAATAGGAGGCTTTTTTCTGAAGACCAACGAGACGAAACAAAGGAATACACTCCAGGCCCGGAAGAGGATGAAGATATGATAACAGATAACTTCGAATCGGAGGGGGAGTCTTCATTCAACTTGAACTGTAACGTGGTGTCTGTGCTTCCCTGCGAATTTGGGCAGGAAACCGAAATCAATGAATATGAGGAGGAAGACACCACAGATTTAATGAAACATAGGCCCGTGTGCTACTACGTGATGGACAATGGGGCTGTTGAGGAACAAAATGCGTTCTTCGAACGTCCAGAGCCTGCAATGAAGAATCATCTCAAGCCACTTTTCATTCGGGCGAAAGTAGGTGTCCATGGTGTGAACAAAGTTCTAGTGGATGGGGGTGCTGCAGTCAACTTGATTCCCCATTTCATGCTAAAAAGGTTAGAGATCCGCGAAGGAGATATCAAGCCCCATAATATGGTTCTATCCAATTATGAGGGAAAAGTGGGCAAAACACTAGGGGTGGTCCAGTTGGAATTGACAATAGGCTCAAGTTGCAGGCCCACCATGTTTATGGTTATCGAAGCCAAGGCCAACTATAACCTACTGCTAGGAAGAGAATGGATTCATGGCGTGGGGGCAGTTCCTTCGTTAATGCATCAACGACTAGTTCTGTGGAGAGATGACGGAATCGTGGAAAACATCGAAGCAGACCAGAGTTACTTTATGTCGACTGTCAATTTAGTTGACAAAAGGGATTATGATAAAAACCTGGCAAAGATTGCTCCATGTGTCCCAAACGATGAGATGAATGAAACTAGAAACGCCCACTACTACATGACACTTCGTCATGATGGTCTTTACTGGGATAGAACAATAATCAGTGAAGAAGAGGAAGTTGAAGGTGCTATACAAAAACGGCCAGCAGGCTGGAACTTCGACAACCTTAACCATGACTGAGTCTACCTTCTTCGAAAGGATTTCGGCCTATATGGCTGAGAATGAATCGAAAGCGGCCTTAGAGGCTGAAATAAATGAATCAACTGTAAAGACGAATGAAGTCAGTGGGGGGGGGTGCGAAATGCTCACTGTTGTACCCCAAAATTTGCCCTCCCATATTCTCCAAGATTTGTCAAGTCAAGGTCACAAAATGCCCCAAGGGTTGTGCAGTTCAACTGTCTCCTAGACAGTCAAAACTAGGGTTTGGGTTCTGATCAAGGAAAGGAAGTTTTCAAAGGCCCAATCAAGTCTCATATGCCTACAAATATGGTCAAGCATCCTCATATCAAGTTTCAAGGCATTCAGCTCAAAATTGCACAGTCAAAACCCTAAATTGCACTACAGTCAACTGTAGGGGCAAAATGGTCATTTGACAGTCAAAAGTTCAAATTTTTGGTCAACATATCATTTTGAAGCCACAAACATCATTTGATCAATGCTTGATCATGATTCTCAAAATTTGGCTCAGAAAATCATCAAGATGCAAAAGTTGCTATATTTGGACAGCTGAAAAAGTCAACTGAAATTGACCAGGGCATAACTTTCACATGGATTATCAGAAAAATTCCATCCAAAGCTCATTTTGAAGAAAAAGACATTTCCTACAACTCATCTTCATATTCCAAGTCCAAGAAATGCTCTCACAAAAAGTTATCAATTTCAACATTATAGGTCATTTTCAAAAGTCAACAAAAAGGGACTTTAAGTCAAAGGCCATAACTTGAGATTGGTAAATCAAAATGACATGGTACCAAAGGCATTGGTTAAAGGACTCAAAGACCTTTCCAAAATGTCCAAGAACATGTGGAAAGCTTAAAAATTGACCAAGTTATGCCTTGTGGAAGTTGGGAAATTTTTGGGAATTTTGAAAAGTCAACAATGGTTCAAATGACCTAAAAGTGCAAATGGGCCCATTTTTCTTCCAAGTTTCTTCATGCCAAGCCTATGCACGACCATTAGGCCCAAAGGGAAGTATTTTCATATTTTTTTAATTATTTATTTGAATTTATATTAATATTAATTCATTTAAATTATTTTAATACATGAAAAATATCAAACTTAACCTAAAAAAATCTTTTCATGCATGTTTATTCTTAATATTTCGTGCATATCTTAAATAGGCAAGTTTTGATGAGATTTGAGCTGATTGAACACAAAATGCACATGAAAAAGATTTGGAAAAGATTTCATGAAATCAAATATTGAAAACAATGAATTCAAAGGATTTTGTACAACTTTCTTAACCTAAATCATTCCATACAAGTACCAGATCAGAACCCTAATGCCTGGAGACGGCAAGCTGCGCCCAAACAAGCCATTGCATATTGAAAATTTTTCTTAAAAACTCAAATCTGAAAAGTGCCTTAGAGGTGGATTCAAACCCTGACACTTATCCCAAACGCTTCCTTGTGAACTCCTGATCACGTTCCAACTCCAAACTCCCTTCAAAACGCGAAGAATTGGTACCCCTAAGTCAAACTGTACCTCAAAAATTCTGAAATCGCATAGCATAATTCAAGCATTTTTTTTTCATTTTTATTTATGTATTCATGATCACAATAATGTTTCTAAGCTAACCATGGTGTTTGATTGCATTTTTGTGGACCATACGCGATTTTGCCATTGCTAAAATTTAGGGTTACAGGTTTCTGAAATTGGGGATTTTGTATAGAGGAAAAATCAGGACCCATGAATACCATGGTTGAGCTCAGCGCTTAGAGACGAAGAAGAAGATGATCTCGCGATCAATTTATATGCGTTATAGCGCTAGTCGCTATTTTCTGATAGCTAGCCTAAAACTACGCTTCTAAAACCGTTGCAATAGGACTTTGTTTTCAGAAAAAAGAGAAAGGCGTGAGGACGATGATGCGTTGGCAACCACTGAGTGGTTCATTCAAACCAGCGCGCGCTTTTAGGGGCCACTGACCAATTTTGCTTTTTGTTATTTAATTGATATAATATATTGAATGAAACATAATGGCTCAGCTGGCAGGTACCTATGCATATGACTCTCATGACCTGGGTTCAAATCCCAGGTCTACACAATTCCAATATTATTTTGCCATAAGTGTTCATATGCAGCGCTACTATGGGGGTACACCATGCATCCTCAGTGGTCAAGCTTACACGCGTCCTAAGCGATCAAGGTAGAGGCAGGGATTCAAGGAGCGCATAAATCCTGGTCAAACGCATTACACCTGATCAGAAAAGTCAATCGGATTCAAAATCAAATGGGCCAAAATCACCAGGCCTGAACCTCCCATTTGGGGCAACACCCCACTCTGGTTTGACAATTTTATTTCTTTTTCTTATATCTTTTAATTATTATTTTAATTGTTATTTTTAAATTTAATTATTGTTTATTTAATTTTTAATCAAAATACAAAAACATCATAAAAATAAAAAATGCCCAAATAAAAATATAATTTTTATTTTAATTATTTTCTAAATAAATGTTTGTAATTACTTAGTTTTATTAGGTTACAAATTTAAATATTTTTCATAATAAAAATCCAAAAATAGAGTTTAGGTTTAATAACTTTTATTTTCTTTTTAATTTCTCCTTTTTTTTCAGAATAATAATATTAGTTATTTATTTTCATAAATTAAAAATTGTACATAAAAAATTAGGTTTAATTTAGATTTTAATTTAATTCTTTCATAATAAATAAAAATATTAGAATTAGGGTTTGCCGTTTAATTTAATTTCAATTAACTCCTTTTTTCTCATTAAATCTAAAAAATACAAAAATACCATTTTCATTTAATTTTAATTTTAAATTCCTTATTAATTTTAATTGTTTGTAAAAGGGTCCAACGCCCATTGTTTTAATTTAATTGCGCATGTTTACTTTATGTCGTTCATTATAATTATGTAAATCTCCCAAAGCCATGTAACTTTACTTTTCGCACTTTTATTTACTCGCTTTATTTATTTTCCGCTAAATCGGGTCCGGTTTAATTTTGGCGATGTGGACCCGCGCCATTTGTAATAATGTAGATTTATTTTCCCGCAAATATAAACTGTTAAAAAGCATGAAAGAATGTATGGACTTAAAATAAAATCAAGCGTAGATCACAACAAACATGACAAGACAAATAACTGAAACATGACACACAATTCGCACACACCACCTCTAGGGTACGCCTCACTGTTGCCTTTCGAAAGGTGATCGTCGAGTAGAGGATGTCTTAGTAAGTCCTCATGATCCGGGAACCTGGCATGAGGGTAGCTTCTAAGGTGTCTTCCTATTGCTCTGGTGATCACCACGTCCCTAAAACTCGAATTGACCCGAACACCTCCAACGGTGGTGCTACCTACCTCTCAATGGTGGGATGGCGCTACTTTTAAGGACATCTACACGGACGAATTCCTTAGGGTAGGTAGGTTCTCAAGGATACTTGCTCTAATTTCAAAAACAAATCAAAAATCTTTTCACCAACACATTTTCAAAAGCTTTCCAAACAAACTTTTCAAACACTCTGACGTACGAGTCGATCTGAAATTTTTCAAAGAAACTTTTAAACCCACATTGAAAAGCAAGCAAACAATTTTGAAAACACAAATGAGCAAGTATCTAAGAGCCCATGGATAACCATGGATAGAAAGGGTGCTAACACCTTCCCTTTCTATAATCTACCTCCCGAACCGAGAGCAATCTCTCTATAAGGAATTTTTCTGTGCTTTTGTCCTTTCCATTTGGAGAAAATAAAAGACGGTGGCGACTCTTGCTTCCGTGACATTTCGCGAACCAGCGTTAAACAGTCAGTTCCAGATCCACCGATCACAGAACTGGCGACTCTGCTGGGGATACTTAAAGTGAGGTGTACCTTAGGGCTAGCTTATAACTATGTTTTCAATGGTTTTCCTTGTGTGCTTTAAATTGTGGGTTGCTTGGGAGTTCTATAGATCCTAAACCCGGATCTGGGGGATACCTTCTTAGAAAGTAGCAACAAGGCTGTGAGGGAACTGTGCGGGGTATACCGACATGGTTGAAACAGTCTGCTACGTTGATGTGGCACTTTGGTGTGTACCGGTAATCCTTGAGTTCAGTCAAGGAGAGTACGGGGCCTCCGCGTGGTGTCATGAAGCATCAACAGACCTTAGGAACCTTAATTGAACTATCTTGGCCTCTTTAGGGTAGTGAGATAACTGACTTTGGTGCAGTCCGAGGTTGGTTGATACTCGATACTACGCTCAATTGAGGGTTGCTTTCCTGGAATATTTCGGTCGCCAGTTCAGTGGCTAAATCGAAACGATGAACAATGAAAGCAATCCCGTGATATTGGGAACCTTAGAACCCGGTTACTTTGATTAGGACAGGTATGAACCCACCAACTTCAAGAGGGTACTACCCAGACCCCATGCTGGCCTTAAACCTTAAGGGCCTGTCTTGTGTGCCTTGTGTGCCCTACATGTTTGTCTTTGTAAATATCTGTGGTGTGTTTAATCATAGCATCATGACATCATCCAGCATCATATGCATTGACTAACCATTTCAGGGGTTCGAATTTTCATCTTTGTTCTTGTTTTGTAGGACATGGAAACTGCTCGTAGAAAGACAATTCAAGTCAGTCTTGTAAGGATCCCTCCTCAGCTTAAGGAGCTTATATCCAGGATTCCCGAGAACTCTTCATTCAGTGAAAGGCATGGAAGCCTCATCAGCTTGGTCAACACCAACATTGAGGAAGATATGATAAAGGTCTTGTTCCAGTTCTTTGACCCTCTGCATCACTGCTTTACCTTCTTGGACTATCAGTTGGTACCTACATTGGAGGAGTTCTCCCGGCTCCTGAAGATCCCTATCCTTGATCAGCTACCCTTCAACGGTACAGAAAAGGAACCTAAGCTGGAAGAGATTGCTAAAGCCTTGCACCTACAGTCATCTGACCTCAAGGGACATTGGGAAGTCAGAAGTGGTATCAAAGGGTTCTTAGCCAGATTTCTGTTTGAAAAAGCTCATGAATGTTGGAACTCCCTTGACTTGCAAGCTTTTGAAGAGGTTGTGGCCCTCCTTGTTTATGGTTTGGTGTTGTTCCCTAACCCAGATCAGCTCATTGATATCAGTGCCGTTCAGATCTTTATGTCCAGGAATCCTATACCTACGTTGCTGGGGGACATCCTTCACTCATGTTACACTCGAACCATGAGGAAAAGAGGTGTCCTTATGTGTTGCACTCCTCTCCTGGGAAGGTGGTTTATTTCGCACCTTCCCCAATCAGTCCTGAAGAATGAGCGGGGTTTGAGATGGTCACAACGGTTGATGACTATTACACATGCAGATATACATTGGTGTCCTAGATCCAGAGGAGACGTCACTATCATTGATCATTGTGGGGAGTACCCTAATGTTCCTTTACTTGGAATCAGAGGAGGTATTACTTATAGCCCATGCCTGGCTTGGAGACAGTTTGGTTATGCTCGGAGGGACGGTCCTCATGACATGTTAATTCCTGACATAGTTTTTGACTTCGACAATGATACTCAAGGACTTCGTCAGAGATTTATCAGAGCTTGGAGGATGCCTAGTAGGATAGACAGCAAGACACTGGGGCACAGGAACTCCATCCCTTTGGAGCCTTATCTCAAATGGGTACGCGCCCGCTCTCAGAAGTTAGTGATGCCTTATCCTCACATGCTTCCAGTAATCAAAGAGCCTGTCTTGGAAGGGGAAGTGTCTCATGTTATTCAGCACCCTGATATGCCCACATCCTGGGAAGAGATGCAGAAGAGCTGGATCCAGCTTAAGGAGGAAAGGAATTCTCTTGAGACTAGCCTGCATGCCAGTGAAAAGAAAGTCCTGGAGCTCACTCGCCTGTTGCATGAGGAGAGGAATCTCAACACCTACATAGCTCCGAAGAGGATGCGCAGTGTATTTTGGGATTGACTTGATTTTTGTACTTTTGCCCATGAGGCCTTGATGTATTAAACAATGATTTCTTTAATGATAACGTGTGTTCTTTTCTTGTCTACAACGAATTTGAACTTTCGAACCCTTGAATGCATTGCATACGCATTTCATACATCATGTGCATAGCAGGTTTTTCCCCTTTTCAGGTTGCTTACAGTTCTTCGCTGTTTATTTCAGCATCATGAATCCCGGATCTGAATCAACAGAAACATCAATCAAGGCTCTCCAGGCGCAGAATGCGCAGTTTCAAGAACTAATCATGGGTCTAGCTAAAGGCCAAGAAGAACTGAAGACTATGCTCCTGAAGAAGGAGAAGAAGAAGAAGAGAAGAACTGTTCTGTTCAACTCGGGCCGAAGGTTGGGTAATACTCTGCAGCATGAAGAGGCTGGTTCTTCTGTTGGCAGGAGTCCTTCTCAGGCAGAAGTAAAGGTTCCTACTCCGGTGGTCTCCGACAACGAGACAGACTTTGATGAAGAGCAGTACCCTCCTGCAGATGACAGGTACAAACAACTAGAGGACAGGTTGAAGGCTATGGAGATGCAGCAGGCACCTGGGCTGGATTTCGGAGATCTGGGTTTGTCGACTGGTGTAATTATCCCGCATAAATTCAAAGCACCCACCTTCTCCAAGTATGACGGGGCATCTTGTCCCAAGCTGCATTTGAGGTCCTATGTTCGAAAAATTCAGCCGTACTCTGCGGACAAGAATCTATGGATCCACTTCTTCCAGGAGAGTCTTTCAGGGACTCATCTCGAATGGTTCTATCAGCTGGATGGGACAAAAGTTCGTAACTGGGAGGAGCTGGCTACTGCTTTCTACAAGCAGTATCAGTATAATGCCGACCTTGCCCCCACACGTACCCAACTTCAGGGTATGGCGTTAGGCGCAAGCGAAGGTTTTAAGGAGTACGCTCAGAAGTGGAGAGACCTGGCTGGAAGGGTGCAGCCACCATTGACTGATCGGGAGTTGGTAGACATGTTCTTGGGGACCCTATCTGGGCCATTCTTCAACCATCTCATTGGGAACTCTTCTGCTGGTTTCACTGATTTGATCTTGACTGGAGAAAGGATTGAAGCTGGGTTGAAATCTGGGAAGATTGCAAAGGCTACCTCATCTAGTTCAGAGAAGAAACCCTTCAAGAAGGAGTCTAGCGCCGTATATGGTTCTAGGAGATCAGAGAGAAGTGAACACCGCCAATCTGTCAGTGCGGTCATGATTGCTAAGCCTGCTGCCGCTCCCCGGCCAAACAATCCTCAGAAGGTGGAAAGACCCCGGAGAGAATTCTCCCGTTTAAACATGACTTTGTCGCAGATCCTGCCACAGTTGCTCGCAACTAATTTAGTGACTGTCAGGGAGGCGCCAAAGTTCCCCAATACTGCGTCCCCCAAGTACAACCCGAATGCTCGTTGTGCTTACCACTCAGAAAGCCCGGGACACTCTACTGATGACTGCTGGGCATTGAAGAATAAGGTGCAAGACCTTATCGATGCAAAGGAGATACAATTTGAGGCGCCTGCAAAGCCAAATGTAGTTACTGCCCCTATGCCTCAGCACGGGGTAAATGCTGTTGATGAAGATGTTTATGCTGTTTCTGTGGATGATCTAGCCACTCCTTTAAAGATCATTAAGAAGAACCTACTGCAGGCCGGTTTATTTCCGGGTTGTAGTGAGGGTTGCCTGTTCTGTGTTGTGTCCCCATCCGGTTGTCCCTTGCTAAAGTTAGGCATCCAAAGCTTAATGGATAGCAAGGAGATTCTATTCAAGAAGTCTGCTGTTCGTTTGGCTCCAATGGAAGAAGTTTCTGTGGTGACTATCTTCAACAATCCGATCCCAGCTCTCCAGAAGAAGCCTGTCCAAATTCTGACCGTGGCACCTATTACTATCACTGTTCCTAGGCCCCTGCCCTATGCATCTAACAAAGCTGTCCCTTGGCACTATGGGGCAGACGTATATATAAATGGAGTTAAACAAGAGCTCAACGCTGGCGCCAGCATCTGTGACATCACTGGCCCGGCCAAAGTTACCCGCAGTGGCAGGCTCTTCTCACCTGACATTACGCCACCTGCTGCCCGAAGACCGCTCTTGATAATTCCCACAAGTACACCTATTCCTGCTGCTGACCAAGTTGTTGTTCCTGCTGCTGACCCAATTGTTTCTCCTGCTACCGAGCCATCCAGTGCTCGGGGCAAGGGAGTTGAAACTGAGCCTGCCCAGATGGAGGCACCCATACCCATAGCTGCTGAGGCCTCCCCACAAGAGATGGAGGAGATTTTGAAGATTATAAAGAAGAGCGATTTTAATGTTGTGGAACAGCTGGGGCATACGCCCTCCAAGATCTCCATGCTCTCTTTATTGCTGTGCTCTGAGGCCCATGCAAAGGCCCTCATCTCATTCCTCAAAACGGCCCATGTGCCACATGAAACCTCTGCAGTCCAGTTCACTGATTGCGTGGCAAGTCTGACGGCAGATAATGGCTTGGGCTTCTCAGATGCTGATTTGACCTCAAAGGGGAAAGATCATAATGATGCTCTGCATGTCTCAATCGAATGCAGGGGCACCACCTTGGCACATGTGTTGGTTGATACTGGTTCATCTTTGAATGTGCTACCCAAGAAGGCTCTGGATCGTCTAGATTGTGAAGGCCTGAATTTGAAACCCAGCAACATCATTGTCAGGGCCTTTGACGGTTCGAAGAGGATGGTCCACGGGGAGGTTGACGTTCCGATTCGTGTGGGTTCTCAGGTGTTCGACTCCACTTTTTATGTGATGGATATCCGTCCATCTTACTCTTGTCTGCTGGGTCGACCCTGGATACATAAGGCTGGGGCAGTGACCTCTACCTTGCATCAGAAGCTAAAGTACCCCGTCAGAGGGAAGATTGTCACCGTGCAAGGAGAGGAAGAATACATGGTGAGCCACCTGAACTCCTTCAGGTACATTGAGATGGATGGGGAGTTCATTGAGACCCCCTTTCAGCATTTCGAGGAGGTGTTTCCAATTGCAGCAGAAACAACAGAAGCAAGTGGTCCTTTGAAGATGGCTTCCCTGAAGGATGCCAGGGCTGTGGTGCAGAAGGGTGAAGGTGCCAACTGGGGCAGACTTCCAGACTTCACCCAGAAGACTGATAAACTTGGGCTGGGTTTCACCTCAGAAGGGCAGAGAGCTATGAGGAAAGAGAAGATCGGAAGGCCTCCGGTATTTATTAAAGGTTCAGAAGTGAATGCTGTCGGGGAATGCCATGAAGTGGACGAAGCCGAATTCAACAGCTGGATTTATCCGACGGCCGAAGACGGATTAAACAATTGGAGTGCAAAGGACCATACCCCTGTTACCTTTGTGACACAGTAATGAATTCCTATGTTTTGTTATTTTGTAATAAACAATGATAAACTCTATGGCCCGGTGTCTTACCCGAGGCACCGTGGTTCTATTTGTGAGGGCATACAAACTGTCATTTTATACATCATGAATGAAAATTTTGGGACGTTTTTCGCATTGCAAATATTGTGTTCCTTTTCTATCTTTCCTTTACATAATTTTCAAAACAGCTGTATTTACACACACACTCACTCATACAGGTTCCAATCCACTCTGGATCTCACTGATAACAACTCTGCTAATGCCAATTATGACTTCGAAAATCCGATCAACTTAGCCGAAGACGAAGGTGAAGATGATTGCGAAGTGCCTGGCGAGCTCGCAAGATTGTTGCTTCAGGAAGAGCGGGCAATTCAACCCCATGAAGAGCCAGTGGAAACCATAAACCTGGGTACCGAGGCAGATAGAAAAGAGGTAAAGATTGGTGCCAACCTAGAGCTCAGCGTGAAGCAACGGTTAACCAAGATGTTACATGACTATATGGAGATCTTTGCCTGGTCCTACGAAGACATGCCAGGGTTGGATACCGATATTGTTGTCCATCATTTGCCGACTAGGGAAGACTGCCCTCCAGTTAAACAAAAGGTTCGTCGGATGCGTCCAGAGATGTCCGAGAAGATTAAAGCCGAGGTCATGAAACAGTTTGATGCCGGTTTCCTTGCAGTGACTTCTTACCCTCAGTGGGTTGCTAACGTGGTGCCGGTACCTAAAAAGGACGGCAAGGTCAGAATGTGTGTTGACTACAGGGATCTGAACAGGGCCAGCCCCAAGGATGACTTCCCCTTACCTCACATTGATGTCCTTGTTGATAATACAGCTCATCACAAGGTATTCTCTTTCATGGATGGCTTTTCAGGTTACAATCAGATAAAGATGGCACCTGAAGACATGGAAAAGACTACGTTTGTCACTCAGTGGGGCACCTTCTGTTACAAGGTTATGCCGTTCGGATTAAAGAATGCTGGGGCAACCTACCAACGTGCCATGGTTGCCTTATTTCATGACATGATACATCACGAGATAGAAGTGTATGTGGACGACATGATCGCTAGGTCCCAGACTGAGGAAGAGCACCTAGATCATCTGCAGAAGTTGTTCGACCGGTTGAAACTATACAAGCTGAGGTTGAACCCGAACAAATGCACCTTCGGGGTAAGGTCTGGGAAGTTGCTAGGCTTCGTGGTCAGTGATAAAGGTATTCAAGTGGACCCTGCTAAGGTCAAAGCTATTCAAGAGATGCCGGTTCCTAAGACAGAGAAGGAAGTCAGAGGCTTTTTAGGACGCCTGAATTACATTGCTAGATTCATCTCTCATCTGACCGCTACCTGTGAGCCAATCTTCAAGCTGCTGAAGAAAGATCAGGTAGTACGTTGGAACGATGAATGTCAGGCTGCCTTCGACAAAATCAAAGAGTATCTCCAAGAACCACCTATCCTTATGCCACCGGTTGAAGGGAGACCTCTGATCCTATACCTGACAGTGCTTGACAACTCAATGGGGTGTGTGCTGGGGCAGCATGACGAGTCTGGCCGAAAAGAGCACGCCATTTATTACCTTAGCAAAAAGTTTACCGACTGTGAGACCCGATACTCACTGCTTGAGAAAACTTGCTGCGCTTTGGTATGGGCTGCTCGCCGGCTGAGACAGTATATGCTGACTCACACTACTTTGTTGATCTCAAAGATGGATCCTATAAAGTACATATTCGAAAAGCCTGCTCTGTCTGGGAGAATTGTAAGATGGCAAATGATCTTGACGGAATACGACATTCAGTACACAACCCAGAAAGCCATCAAGGGAAGTGTATTGGCAGACCACTTAGCTCATCAAGCTGTAGACGACTACCAATCTATGAACTTCGAGTTTCCAGATGAAAGCATCATGATTGTGACTGATTGTGAAGTACCTGGACCGGATGAAGGACCTGAACCAGGATCCCGATGGTCTATGCACTTTGACGGAGCTTCCAATGCTTTGGGAAATGGTATCGGTGCCATCATCATATCTCCACAAGGTACTCATACTCCACTCACTGCCCGGCTATGTTTCAACTGTACCAACAACATGGCGGAGTATGAGGCGTGTATCATGGGTCTTCAAGCTGCGATTGACCTAAGGATCAAATTTATAAGTGTTTTCGGAGATTCCGCTCTTGTGATCAATCAGATCAACGGAGAGTGGGATACGAAACATCCAAACTTGATTCCTTATAGAGAATGTGTGTTGACCCTGATTCCCCACTTCACAGAGATAACCTTTGAGCACTTTCCAAGAGAAGAGAATCAGTTAGCGGACGCGTTAGCTACAATGTCTTCAATGTTCAAGGTTAAATGGGATAATGAAGCTCCCCGGATCATCATCTGGAAACTGGACGAACCGGCATACTGTTGCGATCTCGAAACTGAATTGGTAATTGAGAAGCCTTGGTACCACGAAGTGAAGAGATATCTTGAAGCTCAGGAATACCCTGAAGGTGCATCCATCAATGACAAGAAATTCCTGAGGAGGTTCGCAGCCAAGTTCTTCCTAAGCAACGGCATCTTGTACAAGAGGAACCATGATTCAACCTTACTGCGTTGTGTGGATAAGACTGAAGCGGAAAGAATCATGGAAGAGCTACATGAAGGGACCTTCGGTACACATTCCAGTGGACATACTATGGCTAAAAAGATCCTACGGGCAGGATATTATTGGTCCACAATGGAAGCTGACTGCTACCAACACTCCAGGACATGCCACAAGTGCCAAATCTATGCAGACAAGGTGCATGTTCCTCCAGTTCCCCTGAATGTTCTGACTGCGCCTTGGCCGTTTGCAATGTGGGGCATAGACATGATCGGCGAGATAAAACCTACGGCATCCAATGGACATCGCTTCATCCTGGTGGCGATTGATTATTTCACAAAGTGGGTTGAGGCAGCATCCTATGCTACAGTGACCAAGACTGTTGTGGCACGGTTTATTCGACACAACCTGATCTATCGATACGGCGTCCCTGAACGGATTATTACAGACAACGGTACCAACCTGAACAACAAGATGATTGCTGAGCTTTGCGAACAGTTCAAGATACAGCACCATAATTCTTCTCCTTACAGACCGAAGATGAATGGGGCTGTAGAAGCAGCAAATAAGAACATCAAGAAGATCGTGCAAAAGATGACAGTAACGTACAAAGATTGGCACGAGATGTTACCGTTCGCTCTGCATGGGTATCGTACCTCAGCTAGGACGTCAACCGGGGCAACTCCGTTCTCTCTGGTTTATGGCATGGAGGCAGTCTTGCCGATCGAGGTGCAAATTCCCTCACTCCGGATAATGAAGGATGCAAATCTGAACGAAGATGATTGGATCCAGACACGACTTGATCAGCTCAACCTCATTGATGAAAAGAGACTTGCTGCTATCTGTCATGGTCAGACGTACCAAAAACGGATGATCAGGGCATTTAACAAAAAGGTCCGACCACAGGAATATCAAGTTGGGGATCTGGTTATCAAGAGAATCATCCTTCCTCAGAGTGATCCAAGGGGCAAATGGACTCCCACATACGAAGGGCCATTTGTGGTTAAGAAGATTTTCTCAGGAGGAGCTATGATTCTAACCACCATGGATGGTGACGACCTTCCTCACCCTGTCAATGCAGACATAGTGAAAAAATACTACGCATAATCAAAGACCCGCTAGGTTGACTGGCCTAGGCAAAAATAAGGGCTTCCCGGCGAACCAAAAGGGTTCGGGCAAAATGAAGGGATGAAAATGAAAAAAATCTGTACACCCGGCAAGTCGAAAACCTGAAAAGGCGGCTTGGGCAAAAATGGGTATCCCGGTGGACCGAAAACCCGAAAGGGCGGTCCAGGCAAAAGTTAGGGATAAAAGCGTAAAACTATGTCTCATTGATCACTTTGCATCCAGAATCCGGCATCAAGCTCAAACGGCATCAATCAGTCAGCTTCACCTTCAACCAAGGTCATCAAGTGATGAGACGCTCGGAATTATAAAGACAGTAGCAGAGTTGAAACCCAGTGGATCATTCATCTTTCACACAGCTGTTTTACTTTCTTCTGTACAAAACTTGTATAAACTCTTTTGATCGGCGGCGTACCTCTTACTAGGACGTCAGCCTCTTGTACACAAAACGCCTATTCAGGCCATTCAAAAATCAATACAAATATTTTTTTTCAGTTAAACGTGCCAAGTATTTTTCCTTTTTCTGTTTTGTTTTGCGAAGAACGTCCAAGGTTCAATTTGTGATGTATGCATTGACAATAATTTGCTAACTCATAAATATTTGCATACGAAACAAAGGAATTAATTGCAGGTGACACTAGAAACAGGGGCAATAAAGAGTTGTCTGAGCAGTCTAATTGTTCTATCCTCCAAGGTACCAAGGTAGGTTCAGCTAAAGAGCGTGACCAGTATACCTGAATTCCCCAGAGAGTGGTTCAACAAAACAATACATTCTTCTCCAAGCTATCATCAATTATCAAGGAAATTGAGTATCCTCCAGCAGATCTCAACCTTCCCTAGCAGCAATATACAAGCATCCCCGGCAGTCTTGGTCTAAAGATTGTTCCCCGGCGGCATATCTCAATATTCAAAGGAATCACTTCCCTGCAGTTCAAACCTCCCCCAGAAGAGTCCAATTCAGCTTCACCAGCAAAGATGGAATTCATCTCCCCCAAGCAGTAAGCTTATCCCCAGTAGATTCTGGAAGCTTATCCCCTCGCAGAGCACGAACGCGTCGTCCGGCTTTATTTAAAGAGTTATTTCCTTAACAGGATATAACTGGGTTATCCTCAGCCAAAAGCCACGGAAAGAGCGTCGTCGACGAAGTCTCTTTATCCCCAGCGAAGTCTATCAACACATTCAATACAACAAAGATATCCTCAGCAAGTTATTATCAACTCAGCAAAGCATCTCGCTTCCCCACAGAGTATTGCTTCCCAGCATGGTCGCTAGAGTATCTTTTCTCCCCGCAGACTCTTCATTCGCCAAGTTTATTCCGCAACGGAGTTATCTTCTCCTACCGGTATTCTTGCAGTTATCATCCCCAGCGGAGGAAAAATTTATTCTTCAAAGTCAGCCCAGGATACAACTTCCCGGCACCCGTCAAGGATTCACTTTCCTAGACAAAAACATACATAAAACTTCACATACATCATCATAGCATGCATAACGCACTGCATCATATCATACGAATCTCATTTATGTTGAGAACATCATTGCTTGATCCCTATCATGCATTGCATATGACTGACTTTTACCTTTCAGGAAAGATGCAGTTTAAATTCTCAATCACATTTCAAGACCTAGACCGGTTCAGTTAAATCGACCCTAAGATTTTCCTGATGCTTATCTAGTCAAAGGCCTTCTCTGGTTCAGTCAGATCGACCCTAAGATCTCCTTGATGCTTATCCAGTTGAAGATATTTCAAGACCTAGACCGGTTCAGTTAAATCGACCCTAAGATTTTCCTGATGCTTATCCAATCAAAGGCCTTCTCTGGTTCAGTCAGATCGACCCTAAGATCTCCCTGATGCTTATCCAGTTGAAGATATTTCAAGACCTAGACCGGTTCAGTTAAATCGACCCTAAGATTTTCCTGATACTTATCCAGTCAAAGGCCTTCTCTTGGTTCAGTCAGATCGACCCTAAGATCTCCCTGATACTTATCCAGTTGAAGATGTTTCAAGACCTAGACCGGTTCAGTTAAATCGATCCTAAGATTCTCCTGATTCTTACCCAGTCAAAGGCCTCTCTGGTTCAGTCAGATCGACCCTAAGATCTCCCTGATTCTTATTCCAGTAGAAGACACCCAAGATTTTTCTCAACGAGCGTTGTTGAAGTTAAAATCACCCAAGATTTTCTCAACGAGCGTTGTTGAAGTTAAAATCGCCCAAGGTTCCATTACCATTCATGCTAAGGTAGTAACCATCCCTGGTTCATTCATCAGCGTTTGAAGCTCCAGACTCGGCTCTTGTAACCAGTCAGGACATATCTATACCAAGCATCCAAAATCAGCTCCTGCAACGTGTCAGGTATTCATTTTTTCTGTTTTGCAGGTATACAGGTTCTAGCGAAGGAATCTCTTACGCAATCAACATCCAGATGGCATCTATAAGCCCATCATCCTATCCAGCAATCACCAAATGGCATCTATAAGCCCATTCCACCACACTGCCAACATGTGAGCACAAATTTCTGGGCACTTTAGTGTTCAATCATCTTCTACCCTCGGATTACGAAAGGCACGTCAGCCAATCTACATCCTCAGGTCTAAGAAGATTGAACAGGGGCAACTGTTGTACCCCAAAATTTGCCCTCCCATATTCTCCAAGATTTGTCAAGTCAAGGTCACAAAATGCCCCAAGGGTTGTGCAGTTCAACTGTCTCCTAGACAGTCAAAACTAGGGTTTGGGTTCTGATCAAGGAAAGGAAGTTTTCAAAGGCCCAATCAAGTCTCATATGCCTACAAAGATGGTCAAGCATCCTCATATCAAGTTTCAAGGCATTCAGCTCAAAATTGCACAGTCAAAACCCTAAATTGCACTACAGTCAACTGTAGGGGCAAAATGGTCATTTGACAGTCAAAAGTTCAAATTTTTGGTCAACATATCATTTTGAAGCCACAAACATCATTTGATCAATGCTTGATCATGATTCTCAAAATTTGGCTCAGAAAATCATCAAGATGCAAAAGTTGCTATATTTGGACAGCTGAAAAAGTCAACTGAAATTGACCAGGGCATAACTTTCACATGGATTATCAGAAAAATTCCATCCAAAGCTCATTTTGAAGAAAAAGACATTTCCTACAACTCATCTTCATATTCCAAGTCCAAGAAATGCTCTCACAAAAAGTTATCAATTTCAACATTATAGGTCATTTTCAAAAGTCAACAAAAAGGGACTTTAAGTCAAAGGCCATAACTTGAGATTGGTAAATCAAAATGACATGGGACCAAAGGCATTGGTTAAAGGACTCAAAGACCTTTCCAAAATGTCCAAGAACATGTGGAAAGCTTAAAAATTGACCAAGTTATGCCTTGTGGAAGTTGGGAAATTTTTGGGAATTTTGAAAAGTCAACAATGGTTCAAATGACCTAAAAGTGCAAATGGGCCCATTTTTCTTCCAAGTTTCTTCATGCCAAGCCTATGCACGACCATTAGGCCCAAAGGGAAGTATTTTCATATTTTTTTAATTATTTATTTGAATTTATATTAATATTAATTCATTTAAATTATTTTAATACATGAAAAATATCAAACTTAACCTAAAAAAATCTTTTCATGCATGTTTATTCTTAATATTTCGTGCATATCTTAAATAGGCAAGTTTTGATGAGATTTGAGCTGATTGAACACAAAATGCACATGAAAAAGATTTGGAAAAGATTTCATGAAATCAAATATTGAAAACAATGAATTCAAAGGATTTTGTACAACTTTCTTAACCTAAATCATTCCATACAAGTACCAGATCAGAACCCTAATGCCTGGAGACGGCAAGCTGCGCCCAAACAAGCCATTGCATATTGAAAATTTTTCTTAAAAACTCAAATCTGAAAAGTGCCTTAGAGGTGGATTCAAACCCTGACACTTATCCCAAACGCTTCCTTGTGAACTCCTGATCACGTTCCAACTCCAAACTCCCTTCAAAACGCGAAGAATTGGTACCCCTAAGTCAAACTGTACCTCAAAAATTCTGAAATCGCATAGCATAATTCAAGCATTTTTTTTCATTTTTATTTATGTATTCATGATCACAATAATGTTTCTAAGCTAACCATGGTGTTTGGTTGCATTTTTGTGGACCATACGCGATTTTGCCATTGCTAAAATTTAGGGTTACAGGTTTCTGAAATTGGGGATTTTGTATAGAGGAAAAATCAGGACCCATGAATACCATGGTTGAGCTCAGCGCTTAGAGACGAAGAAGAAGATGGTCTCGCGATCAATTTATATGCGTTATAGCGCTAGTCGCTATTTTCTGATAGCTAGCCTAAAACTACGCTTCTAAAACCGTTGCAATAGGACTTTGTTTTCAGAAAAAAGAGAAAGGCGTGAGGACGATGATGCGTTGGCAACCACTGAGTGGTTCATTCAAACCAGCGCGCGCTTTTAGGGGCCACTGACCAATTTTGCTTTTTGTTATTTAATTGATATAATATATTGAATGAAACATAATGGCTCAGCTGGCAGGTACCTATGCATATGACTCTCATGACCTGGGTTCAAATCCCAGGTCTACACAATTCCAATATTATTTTGCCATAAGTGTTCATATGCAGCGCTACTATGGGGGTACACCATGCATCCTCAGTGGTCAAGCTTACACGCGTCCTAAGCGATCAAGGTAGAGGCAGGGATTCAAGGAGCGCATAAATCCTGGTCAAACGCATTACACCTGATCAGAAAAGTCAATCGGATTCAAAATCAAATGGGCCAAAATCACCAGGCCTGAACCTCCCATTTGGGGCAACACCCCACTCTGGTTTGACAATTTTATTTCTTTTTCTTATATCTTTTAATTATTATTTTAATTGTTATTTTTAAATTTAATTATTGTTTATTTAATTTTTAATCAAAATACAAAAACATCATAAAAATAAAAAATGCCCAAATAAAAATATAATTTTTATTTTAATTATTTTCTAAATAAATGTTTGTAATTACTTAGTTTTATTAGGTTACAAATTTAAATATTTTTCATAATAAAAATCCAAAAATAGAGTTTAGGTTTAATAACTTTTATTTTCTTTTTAATTTCTCCTTTTTTTTCAGAATAATAATATTAGTTATTTATTTTCATAAATTAAAAATTGTACATAAAAAATTAGGTTTAATTTAGATTTTAATTTAATTCTTTCATAATAAATAAAAATATTAGAATTAGGGTTTGCCGTTTAATTTAATTTCAATTAACTCCTTTTTTCTCATTAAATCTAAAAAATACAAAAATACCATTTTCATTTAATTTTAATTTTAAATTCCTTATTAATTTTAATTGTTTGTAAAAGGGTCCAACGCCCATTGTTTTAATTTAATTGCGCATGTTTACTTTATGTCGTTCATTATAATTATGTAAATCTCCCAAAGCCATGTAACTTTACTTTTCGCACTTTTATTTACTCGCTTTATTTATTTTCCGCTAAATCGGGTCCGGTTTAATTTTGGCGATGTGGACCCGCGCCATTTGTAATAATGTAGATTTATTTTCCCGCAAATATAAACTGTTAAAAAGCATGAAAGAATGTATGGACTTAAAATAAAATCAAGCGTAGATCACAACAAACATGACAAGACAAATAACTGAAACATGACACACAATTCGCACACACCACCTCTAGGGTACGCCTCACTGTTGCCTTTCGAAAGGTGATCGTCGAGTAGAGGATGTCTTAGTAAGTCCTCATGATCCGGGAACCTGGCATGAGGGTAGCTTCTAAGGTGTCTTCCTATTGCTCTGGTGATCACCACGTCCCTAAAACTCGAATTGACCCGAACACCTCCAACGGTGGTGCTACCTACCTCTCAATGGTGGGATGGCGCTACTTTTAAGGACATCTACACGGACGAATTCCTTAGGGTAGGTAGATTCTCAAGGATACTTGCTCTAATTTCAAAAACAAATCAAAAATCTTTTCACCAACACATTTTCAAAAGCTTTCCAAACAAACTTTTCAAACACTCTGACGTACGAGTCGATCTGAAATTTTTCAAAGAAACTTTTAAACCCACATTGAAAAGCAAGCAAACAATTTTGAAAACACAAATGAGCAAGTATCTAAGAGCCCATGGATAACCATGGATAGAAAGGGTGCTAACACCTTCCCTTTCTATAATCTACCTCCCGAACCGAGAGCAATCTCTCTATAAGGAATTTTTCTGTGCTTTTGTCCTTTCCATTTGCAGAAAATAAAAGACGGTGGCGACTCTTGCTTCCGCGACATTTCGCGAACCAGCGTTAAACAGTCAGTTCCAGATCCACCGATCACACTCACCCATCAAAGAATTGGAGATGGATCAAAGGTTGGATGCCATCTATGACAAAGAACCCTTAGGCTTCGAAAGGGACCCCATAAACTCAGGTGTCAAAATGTTGGCACAGGACCCGCTCGAAGAAGTCAACTTAGGGGATGAAGAAACGAAAAGAGTAACTTACGTGAGTGCTAAACTTAGCCCAGGCCTCAAGGAAAAAGTGATCGAAGTCCTTAGGAAAAACAAAGATTGTTTCGCATGGGATTATGATGAGATGCCTGGTTTAAAGAGGGAGTTGGTCGAACATAGGCTGCCAATCAAAGATGGCAAGAGGCCCATCAAACAAACTCCCAAAAGATTCGCACCAGCGGTTCTCACAAAAATTAAAACTGAGATCGAAAGGTTGCTGCGCTGCAAATTCATCAGAACAACAAGGTACGTTGAATGGTTAGCAAACATAGTACCTGTTATTAAGAAAAATGGTTCTTTAAGAATTTGCATAGATTTTAGGGATTTAAATACTGCAACCCCTAAGGATGAATATTCCATGCCCGTGGCAGAAATGCTAGTAGATTCTGCTGCAGGATTCGAATACTTGAGCATGTTAGATGGATATTCTGGATATAACCAGATTTTCATTGCTGAAGAAGATGTTGCAAAAACAGCATTTCGTTGCCCAGGAGCCTTAGGCACCTACGAATGGGTGGTGATGCCTTTTGGTTTAAAAAATGCTGGGGCAACTTATCAAAGGGCGATGAATTCAATCTTTCATGACTTCATCGAAACCTTCATGCAGGTGTATATTGATGATATAGTCATCAAATCTATATCTGCAGAAGCACATTTGCATCATTTAAGCCAATCATTCGAACGAATGGGAAAACATGGCTTAAAAATGAATCCCTTGAAATGTGCATTTTTTGTGCAGGCTGGAGATTTTCTTGGTTTTGTGGTCCACAAGAAAGGAATTGAAATCAACCAGAACAAAACCAAAGCCATAATAGAGACGAAAGCCCCTGCGTCAAAAAGGGAGTTGCAATCTCTACTAGGGAAAGTTAACTTCCTCAGAAGATTCATTTCGAACCTGAGTGGAAGGACCCAAGCTTTCTCCCCGTTACTTTGTCTGAAGCAAGGTCAGGCCTTCGAATGGAAAGAAGCTCACCAGGAGGCGTTTGACAAAATAAAAGAATATCTTTCCCAGCCTCCTATTTTGTCTCCACCATCATGGGGGAAGCCCATGAGATTGTACATATCTGCTTCTGAAGTTAGCATAGGTAGTATGTTAGCACAAGAGGATAACAATGGCGTCGAAAGAGCCATATACTATTTAAGTAGAGTGCTAAATGATGCAGAGACCAGATATAGCAATTTAGAAAAGCTATGTCTCTGTTTATACTTCTCTTGTATGAAACTCAAGTATTATATAAAACCTGTTGATGTTTATGTTTCGTCTCACTTCGATGTCATTAAACATATGCTTTCAAAGCCAATAATGCATAGTAGAGTTGGAAAGTGGGCTCTGGCCTTAACAGAATACTCATTGACTTTTATGCCCTTAAAAGCTATGAAAGGTCAAGTGATTTCTGATTTCATTGTGGATCATTCGTTGGTTGAGCAGACAAGCATGAGTTACGTCGAAATGCAACCATGGAAATTGTACTTTGATGGTTCAACCCACAGGAATGGAAGTGGTGTTGGAGTCCTTCTAATTTCTCCTGAAGGAATTCCAACAAAATTCAAGTATAAATTGGATGGTCCTCGTTGTTCGAACAACGAAGCTGAATATGAAGCGCTCATTGTTGGACTTGAAGCTTTGTTGGAATTGGGGGCAACCAGAGTCGAAATTAAAGGAGACTCTGAATTGGTGGTCAAACAAATCACAAAAGAATACAAGTGCATAAAGGAAAATTTAATGGTATACTTCGTCATAGTCAATAGGCTATTAAGAAAGTTTGAATACATGGATATTCAACACATACCAAGGTTAGAAAACCAAGAAGCAAATGACTTAGCGCAGTTGGCTTCAGGTTATAGAGTATCTACCAAGAATCTTAAGGATTTGGTCGAAATAAGGGGAAGAGTTATGGCTACTAGATTCACACCATCGGATCTGGAAAGTATGAGATTGGGATATGCTGAGAAACAAGGATTCGAAATTCTAGCCATAAATACTTTGTCAGATACAGACTGGCGAAGTCCATTAAAGAGTTATCTAGCAGACCCAACTTTAAAGGTGGATAGAAAAACAAAATATAGAGCATTGTCATATCTCCTCATGGGGAACGAATTGTTCAAAAAGACCCAAGAAGGTGTATTATTGAAATGCCTAGGAGAAAGTGAGGCATATTTAGCATTGTCTGAAGTCCATAATGGGGCATGTGGGGAACACCAAGCAGGCCATAAAATGAAATGGTTGCTATTTCGCTATGGTTTGTATTGGCCTAGCATGCTCAAAGATTGCATAGACTTTGCTAAAGGATGTGAGGAATGTCAGAAACATGGAGGAATTCAACACGCCCCTGCAAGTGAGTTGCATTCGATCATCAAACCATGGCCATTCAGAGGATGGGCATTGGATCTGATAGGGGAGATAAATCCTGCTTCGTCCAAAGGTCAGAAATATATCTTGGTAGGAGTAGATTATTTCACCAAATGGATCGAAGCTATACCTTTGGTAGTTGCTGATCAAGAGGCAATTATCGAGTTTATACAAAAGCACATTATCTATAGGTTTGGATTGCCAGAAAGTATAACTACAGACCAAGGCTCTGTATTTACTGGTAGAAAGATGCAAGGATTTGCCCAAGAAATGGGGTTTAGATTGCTAACATCAACGCCATATTATGCTCAAGCAAACGGACAAGTCGAAGCAGCAAATAAAGTAATAATAGGATTAATCAAGAAGCATATTGGCAAGAAGCCAAGAAATTGGCATAAAACTCTGGACCAAGTGTTGTGGGCTTGTAGAACATCTCCTAAGGAAGCCACCAACACTACGCCTTTCCAACTTACATTCGGCCATGATGCAGTGTTACCAGTAGAAATTCATCTGCAATCAGTTCGAATCCAGAAACAAAACGAAATCCCAGCTGCATTATATTGGGAAATGATGATGAATGAATTAGTTGAGTTGGACGAAATTAGATTACATGCGTTGGAAATTCTGATGAGGCAAAAAGAAAGAGTGGCCAGAACATACAATAAAAGGGTGAAGAAAAAAGTATTCGTTATTAATGACTTGGTTTGGAGAGTCATATTGCCTATGGATAAGAAGAACAAAGCATTAGGTAAATGGTCACCTCATTGGGAAGGACCTTTTCGAATATTAAAAGTATTCTCAAACAATGCATACGAAGTCGAAGAACTCTTGGATGATAAACGAGTCCTAAAGGTTAATGGGAAATATTTAAAGAAATATAAGCCAAGCCTGCGGGAGATTCGAATAATAACAACATAAACAAAATATTATAAAAAGCCAAGATGGCAAGATAAGAATGCCAAAATGGCGTTGTTCGAATATTACATGTAAAGAGCCAAAGTTATGGTCAGACAGACATAAAAATCTAGAAATAAACATTATTTTTCAATCGATTAAAGGTGCTTCGAAATGTTTCAAGTCTTTGCTGAGCAAACCGCCTGGCACCTTCCAAGGTTGCCACTTCTCCTTTAAGTTGTTCTGCAGTCTCCATTTCTGCAAGCCCCCGGTTGAGAAGCTCTTCGAATTGGTTACCTGCAGGATTAGTTTCGAAGGCTAGTTGTTGTTCCTTAGCCTCCCTAACTTTCTGCTGAAGTTCCAGAATCTGCCTTTCCCAAATAAGAATGGACTCAGCTCGAGCCTCATATTCAGTTTTCGCCTGCTTCAGATGCATAGCCTGATCCTCAGCTTCTTGAGAAAGCTTCGAAGCTTGTTCGTAGGCGGCATCCATGGCAATGCGTTTCTCATGAACCTTCTTGGCAGCAGATTCGTCTTGAAGAAGGTAGCCAGTTACGTTGTCCAGCAAATTCTGAAGATCAAACAAGAGAGTACTAACTGGCAAAGAGCAATTGGAAAGATTAACCTTTGTGAGCAGCTCCTTCATAGTATAGCAAGCAGTACTATCTTGCTTAAGCACTTCGAAGATATCCACATTGAGAATAGTTCTCCTAATTTTGTTAAGAAGAACAACTCTTTCATCTGTGGGAAGAGGATAGCTGGTTGAACTTGTGCCAGCCCTAGCGATTGGAACATCCCTCTGAGCCAACTTCGCCTTCATATACCCAATGGGGTCATTGCGCCTCAGAAGTGCCAGTTCCTCGTCAGTCATTCGAGACGGAGAGGATTGGGGGAATTCCACGCGTAGGGGAACCACGTTTGTTTCAACCTCTAGGGTTTCGTTGATTGCATCACCACCCCCTTCATTTGCTTCGTGCTCTTGCTCTTCTTCATCTTCGTCCAAATCTACCACTTCGATACCATCCCTTTCGCCGCTATGTGCGTTAGACTCCGTCCCGGCAGTCGAACCATCATTGGCGTTATCCTCGTCATTGACGTTTTCCTCGTCATTGGCGTTTTCCTCCTTAGATTCTTCGCCTGCAGATTCTTCGAATTCTCGCCCAGAATCAGCTTTTTCTTCTTCAGTCTGAGTATCCTTTGGGTCCTCTTGAAGAGTTTCAAGAGGGGACTTTTGAAGAACCCTTTGTGAATCCTCTGCAGACGTTTGAAGTATCGTTTCGTTCACCTCTTTCAGAGGAATGGAGGTACCTTGGTCATCTGGCTGTTCAGAAGTTCCAGCTAAAACCGCCACATTGGAAGAACCTTTGTTTTGGACCAAATTGCTGGAATCTCCTTGAGGAGAGGAGTTAAGCGGAGCAGCAGCCCTGGACGGTGAGGTCGAAATGGTAGAAGTGGGATTCAAGATATTCTGCAAGGAGCAGCAAAATGCTAAAGAAAACATTCATCAAGGTAATAAGAAGTTAAACGTTTTAGAAGTAGTTCGATTTACCTGTGGGCCCTCAGAGGAGAGGTTACTAGCTATGCGTTCCAACTGTGGGTTGGAGGTCGAAGGTGGATTTTTGGATTTTGGTAAGGGAGCAGCATCCCTGGAGTCGAGTCCAGAGACGCTAGTCGGAACAGTACTTTTAGGTGTAGCTTTCTTTAGCTTCTTCTTCGAAGCAGTATTTGAGTTTCCTCCAGCAGTGGGATCTTCCCCAGTAGTGCTTGGTTTTCGCTTCTTAGGAGTAGTGGGAGGAAGCTTGTTGGTCTGAACGAATTTTAACGAAGTTAGATATAAAAAAGCTTGAGTGAATTCGAAGCATCAAAAACTAAGTGATTACCGTTGGAATTGGGGCACTTGTTGTTGGCGTTATTGTTGTTGTTGTAGTTGCAGCAGTAGCAGTTGTTTTGGGTGGATTAGCTTTTTCAGTAGTTTCAATGGAGGTCTGAGAGGCACTCCCTTCCTTCGATTTCGAGGCAGCAGTCTTTATCCTGATAGCTGAAAATCAAAACAATTAAGGCAAAGGTTAAAGATATGGAAAATAAAAGACATTTGGGATTGTTCCCAAGCATTCGCACCTGTGCCTTGATCAGATTTAATTGACATGGCAGAAAGGTCATATCGAAGATGTCCTGGGAAATCATGAAGCCAGTGTCGAGCCCATGTCACAGTCTCAGATGGCTTTGGTTTCCTTTGAAGATATTTGAACATCTCTTTGCAAGTAAACCACCATGGATATGGGGGAAACCAAGCCAGAGCCAGTTCTGAGGTAGGTAATCTGGGAAATTTAGGTGGATGCATTTCGAATGCCAACCTATACCTATCCTCAGGTGACAGCCCTGAAGGAAGTTTTAGCTTAGAAACTTTTTGTTTAAATTTTTCCTTCAAGGTCTCAGCTGCTTGATGCACAGTGGAGTCCAAGCGCGTGGGGTCGTAAGTAGTTTCAAAATAATTTTGAAAAGCTTTTATCTCTTTGGCATGAGTAAACATACCTTTCTTTGCTGGTACCTGCACATCGAAGGCATCAATTAGTTTCTGTCGAATTGTAAGTGTATCGAACATGCAAGTTTGATAAAACTTAATCCACCACTCCAGAAATCCTTTAGCCGCGAGATGGGTAGGCTCGAAGGCTATCAGCTCAAATTGGGCAAAGCCTTGATATTGTTCTTGTTGGATCTTGGCTTCCCTTGCCTTGAAAGTTCGACCAGATGTGATGGCGCTCTCAGTTTGGAACAAAGGTTCAGGAATCAGTTGGCATAAGCCAAACTGCCTCGAAACGAAGTTTGGTTGATAGGCAAAGAGAAGAATTTGGTTCTTAGCTGGGGTTATCCTCGAAGAGATGAGTCTAGGAAGCAAGAAAGCTCTCCATACATCTTGGATCTCCTTGCTCTTGATGGCTTCTGAGAGAGCCATGGTGAACCAAGAGGGTCCATGAGTCCTCGAAGCAAAAGGCGCCATGCTCTCTTCGAACTTATGCCTTTTGGAGAGGATCATGATGTACTTCTAGAATTGAACCTTGAAGTCATCCTTGTCATCATTAGGAGTTAGTCTTCGAAGCCTAGTGCCTTCGACTATCCTATCACTTATTTCTGAATCTTGCTCATCTATGGTATTGGCGGTTGGTAAAGAAGGTTCGAACATGGCGTTTAGCCATAATTGGAGTAACCAAAATGGGCCAGCTAATAGAATGTTTTTAGAGGTGTGGGATTTGAGACTCGAAACGGCTGACCTCAGGCTCTCATAGAGGTCAACTAAGAGTAATTCACTTAGGCACACTTTGCGATTTTCATGTAAATCCCTAGCTAGAGGAATGAACCTACTAGCTACCTGCAGGGATCTACTGCAGAAAACGTACCTAGACAGCCACAAGGTTAAGAATGCAATATGCTCTATGTCAGACACATTATCCCCTTCAGCATGATAATGGCTGATAAATTTGGAAAAGCTGGCTAACTTGACTTCGAAGTCAATTATGCTGGAGTGTTCTTCGTTGTCAGGAACATAAGTTTCTCCCACTGGCGACAGCCCAGTAATAGCCGCTATATCAAAGAAAGTTGGGGTAATCATTCCACCTGGGAGATGGAAAGTGTTGTAGGTACTATCCCAGAAATAAAGGGACGCGAACAGCAAAGGATGGCTATAGGTGAATCCAGGTTTCGATAGCTTAATGAGGTTATAAATGCCTAGTTCTTCCCATTGCTGGGATTTTTTGGCTTCTACTTTCGCGAACCAATTTTGATAGGCAATATCAGAAGTAGGGCAAGATCTAAATGGTTTAAAATTGCTTTTTACATAATCCAAAACAAATGGGTCCTTGGGAGGAACAGTTGGGGTTTCTGCGGTATTCGAACTGAGGGATTCTACTACCCTAGGGGTATCCATTTTGTTGAATAAAGGTTTGAAGCTATAACATACGGGAAAAATTATCCTGGTGTCCTTTAGTATTCCAAAAACTGTAAGAGGACCATTTAAGGCTAACCTCTTACCAGCAACATGGGTAGGGATGATTACCTGTGATGCGTACAGCATTTCTTTTTCTTTGGAAATCATTTGAGGAGCAAGAGCAGATTGGCCTTGAATGGTGACCATTTTACTCTCCATGGTTGCTCCTGTAGTTTTTCCTTTCTTCTTTGAGACTTTCTTGAGTTGGGAAGAGGTGGAAGAAGACATTTTTGTTGTTTGAGAGCTTAGATTGTTTATGAGAGAAGAAGAGTAAAAATCCAGAGTATGAAAGATTTAAAGTGTAAAAAGAAAAAGGAAGAGTAAATTAGCGTTTTATAATGAGAAGATTAAACATCCACCGAGTAAAAGTGTGATACGTGGAGATCATGGATTGGTGTGATGAAGAGGTGGCGAGAAGTTGATATAGGTAATAGGCGTGATTTAAAAACAATCATTACTTATAACTGCACCAAGCTGTGAAGTGACTCTGGGCGGTTAAGGAACTCAAAAGGTGCTATGATTGATGTGACTGGAGTCAAAGGCATTAAATGTTATGATGATTCGAAAATCCTATCAAAATCTTGTATAAGTGTTTAAAATAGGTATTTCTCAAAGAGATCGAAATACATATTTTAAAGGGGCAATTTGTTGGCTGAAGATTTTGATAATGTTATCTAGAATTCAAAAGAGTTAAAATTTCTGATCGAAATGGAATTGAACACCATATTTCGAAGTTGCAGAAGCAGTGTTTCGAATGAGTGTGTCAAAGCTTGAAGCTTCGAACGGTGATCATGGAAAATATCCAAAGGGGTCTCGAAACAACACCGAGGCTAGGTTTGGGAAGAGCGTTCGAAACGGAAGAACACTAAAGCATTTAAAATTCAAATAGAAGCGGGACTTTCAAAGTTTGAAAGTTTTGTGTTGGAGCATTTGGGGACACGTGGAAAGATGAAAGAAGCATTGTCTTGCATGTTCGAAACGTGGCATGATCCTATAGCGAGACCGTTAGGGTCGAATTAGTATAAATAGAAGTCTTAGTATTAGGATTTCAGTGTGTCATATCTGTTATACAAAATACTCAATAACATTCAAACTACCACATGGCAAGGGAAACGAATGCAAGAGAGATGTATGTATGATAGCACCATGTATTTCTAATTTAATGAAAGCCTTTTTACCATTTCCAGTACTTTCCTCTTTTCTTTTTATCGAATAACATTTATAATTTTCTTTATTTATTGTCTTTTCATTTCAAAGTCTTTTCCTCAAAGTTTTACTCTTTAATGCTTTCTTTATATTTCGAGCACTTTATATTTCAGAGAACTGTTACGCTTTCAATACCTTTACTTCCAAGTATTGTTTTTTCAAACGCATCCTTTTACTTAAAATTGCATTAAACGCTTTCTTCACGTTTTAAACTTCTACATTCCAGAAACCTTTTATGTTAAATGTTTTGCAAATCAAAACCATTTACTTCATTTTTATACAGTTTTATATGTCTCTTCAATCAGCATTACAATTAGCATTTATTCGTATAACCTAGTTTTCATGTACATTTTGACCACAATTTTAAACTCTTAGAGAGAGGGATCGAAATAAACCAAACACTTGTACAATAGCAACCATGAATAATTGTTCGATTGTGAGAGTAACTTTAATATCCAAGGAGTCCTAGGATCAATCTAGTCGATCCTGTGAGTTACCAGAGAGATTGAATAGCGTTAATAAAGATTATTCGATAGTTTGGAAGACTAGCGGTTGTTTACCAGAAATCACTGGAAACATGTTGTCAAGTTATGTTAATTAAATTTGAGTTGATCAATTTGTGGTGATCAAGATTGTTTTGCTAGGAGATCAAGTTATTTGTGCCTATCCATGGAGTCAAATACCTTATGTCAAGCAGTCTTTGGTGAAGTCTGTGAAGATCTCTGATCAAGCAATTTATCTGGTGAGGGAGGTTATCATGGTGAGTCATCTCAAACCACATCAGAATAAGATTCAAAGTTCTAGATAAGTGCTAAAGTTAAATATAATATGGAAAGAACATGGAGCTTTAGAGTTGTGAAAGAAAGGAAGTGTGAAAACTCATTTGTCTGTGTCGAATGATCAATAATTGTAAAGGTATAAGACTAACTCTTAAATTTACTAAGGCAAATGACACACACTTTCAACCCCTTTAAAAATCCTCACCTCTTTTCATGAAAGTCACCTTAAAAAATATTTTAAAAACTTAGCCAATTGATTATGGAGTTGACTGATCAATTAGAAGTATGTTTTAAAAATGATAATAAATTATGTGTATTAGTGTTTACAGTGATTTCTGGTAAACAACCGCTAGTCCTCCAAACTATCGAATAATCTTACTGACTGTTATTCAATCTCTCTGGTAACTCGCAGGATCGACTAGATTGATCCTAGGATGTGTTGGTCATTAGGGTGACTCTCATGATAGAACTGGTATTCATGGTTGGTATTTAGAATGTTGTGTAGGTGTTTAACTTATTTCGATTTCTCTATTAAAGATCTAAAGGTGTGATCAAGTAAATGTGCGCGAAACTAAATTGCATGAATAAAGGTCAATTGTAAAGACATGTAAAAACTGCATAAAAGACAAGTAAATGACTTCGAAGCATAAAAACAGTTAATGTAAAAGATTCTCTGGAATGTAAAAGATCCGAAATATGAAGAAAGCGTTTAAATGCAAGAAAACTGTAAAATGACTTTAAGTAAAAGAGGTGTTCGAATGATAAAAGCTTGACGATAAAGGCATGAAATGTACGACAGTTTCTGAAATGTAAAGTGTTTGAAATGGAAAGAAAGCATTTAAATGTAAGGCATCAGTAAAAAGACTTCGAATGAAAACGTTTTAAATGCAAAAGCTTGTGAATGGTATTGACATAAAGATAAAGGAAAGTACTGGAAATGATAAAGAGTTTTCATTAAATCATAAATATGTGGTGTTATCATACGTACATTGCTCGTGCATTCGTTTCCCTAGCCATGTGGTATTTTGAATGTTTACTGAGTTTTTTGTACAATAGATATGACACACGAAATCCTAATGCTAAGACTTCTATTTATACTACTTCGACCATAACGGTCTTGCTATTAGATTCTGCCACGTTCAGAACATGCAGAGCAATGCCTCTCTCCTGCTTCCACGCGTCTTCGAATGATCCAGCGCATATATTTCAAATTTCGAACATCCCGCTTGCATTTGAATTTCAAATGTTTTGGCACTTCTTCGCTTCGAACGCATTTCTTAGACACAACTTTGTTATCATTTCGAGACTTCTTTAAATATATTCTTATAACTGTTATTCGAAGCTCCAAGCTTTGATATGCCCATTCGAAGCACTGCTTCTACCATTTCGAAACATGACCTCTTACTTTATTCCAATCGAAACGTCCAATTCGCTTTGCTTCTAATAATATCATCAAAATCTTCAGCCAAAAAAATGTCCCTTTAAAATATGTATTTCGATTCCTTTGAGAAATACTTATTTTAAACATATACACAAGATTTTGATGCGACCTTCGAATCATCGTAACATTTATTGCATATGACTCCAGTCACGTCAATCACAACGCTTTTCAGATTCCTTAACCGCCTTGAACCATTTCACAACATGGTGCAGTTACAAAACAATGATTATCTTTAATCACGCCTATTACCAATATTAACTTTACGCCACCTCTTCATCAAACCAACCCACGACTACCACGTATCACAATCTTACTCAGTGGATGCTTAAACTTCCACATTATAAAAACCCATCAACTTAGTCTTTTCTTTTCTTCCCACATTCTGAATCTTTTCTTCCTCTTTTCTCACCGAAACCCTAAACTTCCAACATTCTTCCAACAATGTCTTCTTCAACTTCATCTCAACTAAAAAAGGCTTCCAAAAAGAAAGGAAAGACCACAGGAACCACAATGGAAAGCAAGGTTGGCACCTACCAAGGCCAATCTGTTCTTGTTCCCCAGATGATCTCAAAAGAGAAAGAAATGCTTTATGCATCCCAGGTACTAATTCCTACTAACGCCGCTGGCAAGAGGTTAGCTTTAATGGGCCCTCTTACAGTCTTTGAAATTTTAAAAGACACCAGAAGTTTTTTTCCAGTTTGCTATAATTTCAAACCTCTGTTTAATAAAATGGATAGCCCCAAGACTATAGAGTCTTCTGATTCAACCACCGTAGAAAATCCAATCGTTCCCCCTAAGGACCCTTTCGTGCTAGATTATGTAAAGAGTAACTTCAAACCGTTTCGATCTTGCCCCACCTCCGACACAGCCTATCACAACTGGTTTAATAAGGTAGAAGCTAAGAAATCCCAGCAATGGGAAGAATTAGGTATCTACAACTTGATTAAACTGTCGAAACCAGGTTTTACTTATAGCCACCCATTGTTATTCACGTCCCTATATTTCTGGGACAGTACTTACAATACTTTCCATCTCCCTGGTGGAATGATTACCCCTACCTTTTTTGACATAGCAGCCATTACTAGGCTATCACCAATAGGAGAAACCTATACTCCTGACAATGAAGAGCATTCGAGTATCATTGACTTCGAAGTCAAGCTAGCAAGCTTTTCAAAGTTTATCAGCCACTATCACACTGAAGGAGACAGTGTGTCGGATGTGGAACACATTGCTTTCCTTACCTTATGGTTGTCAAGGTATGTCTTTTGCAGCAGATCCCTACAGGTAGCCAGTAGGTTTATTCCTCTAGCTAGAGATTTGCATGAGAATCGGAGGGTGTGCTTAAGCGAACTGCTATTAGTTGATCTTTATGAAAGTCTAAGGTCAGCTGTTTCGAGTCTAAAATCTCACACCTCCAAGAATATCCTGCTAGCTGGCCCTTTCTGGTTACTTCAGTTATGGCTAAATGCCACGTTCGAACCTTCACTATCAACTGCCAATACTATTGCTGAACAAGACCCTGAAATAGCGGATAGAATCATCGAAGGCACTAGGCTGCAAAGACTAACCCCAAACGATGATAAGGATGGCTTCAAAGTTCTATTCTCAAAATATATCATGATATTCTCCAAGAGGCATAAGTTCGAAGAGACCATGGCGCCTTTTGCTTCAAGGACTCATGGACCTTCATGGTTCACCATGGCTCTCTCAGAAGCTGTCAAAAGCAAAGAAATTCAAGATGTATGGAGAGCCTTTTTGCTACCCAGACTAATTTCTTCAAGAATTACTCCTGCTAAGAATCAAATTTTCCTTTTTGCTTATTAGCCCAACTTCGTTTCGAGACAATTTGGCTTGTGCCACCTAATTCCTGAACCCCTATTCCAAACGGAAAATGCCATTACCTCTGGGCGAACCTTCAAGGCACGAGAAGCCAAACTACAGCAGGAACAATACCAAGGCTTCGCCCATTTTGAACTAATAACTTTTGAACCTACACACCTTACAGTAAAGGGGTTTCTGGAATGGTGGACAAAGTTCTATCAGACTTATATGTTCGATACTCTTACTATTCAGCAGAAACTAACTGATGCATTCGATGTGCAGGTACCATCCAAGAAAGGTATGTTTACTCATGCCAAAGAGATTAAGGCTTTTCAAAATTATTTCGAAACTACTTATGATCCCACACACTTGGAATCCATGGTGCATCAAGCGGCTGAGACCTTGAAGGAAAAATTCAAAGAAAAAGTTTCTAAGTTAAAACTTCCTTCAGGGTTGTCACCTGAGGATAGGTATAGGTTGGCATTCGAAATGCATCCACCTAAATTTCCTAGGTTACCTACCTCAGAACTGGCTCTGGCTTGGTTTCCTCCATACCCTTGGTGGTTCACTTGCAAAGAAATGTTCAAATATCTTCAAAAGAAACCAAAGCCATCTGAGACTGTGACATGGGCTCGACACTGGCTCCATGATTTCCCAGGACATCTTCGCTATGACCTTTCTGCCATGTTGATTAAATCTGATCAAAGCACAAGTGCGAATGCTTGGGAAAATCCCAAACGTTTCTCATTTTCTATATCTTTAACTTTTGCCTTAATTGTTTCAATTTTCAGCCATCAGGATAAAGACTGCATCCTCAAAGTCAAAAGAAGGGAGCGCCTCTCAAGCCTCTATCGAAACCATTGACAATGTGACTCTATCCGAACCAACAACAATTGCTGCAACAACAACAACAACAACACCAGTAATAGCCAGTGCTCCAATTCCACAGGTAATCACTTAGCCTTAATGTTCGAATACACTAATGCTTCATGATTTGCATCTAACTCTTTGTTTAAATCTTTTCAGACCAACCAACTTCCGCCTACCACTCCAAAGAAGCGAAAAACAAACACTACTGGGGAAGACCCCAAGGCTGGAGGGAATTTACCAGCTGCTTCGAAGAAGAAGCAGAAGAAGGATATTTCAAAAAGTGATGTACCAACTAGTGTCTCTGGACTCGATTCTAGGGATGCTGCTCCCTCACCTAAATCCAAAATTCCATCTTCGACCTCCAACGTAATGTTGGAACGCATAGCTAGCAACCTCTCTTCCGAGAGTCTACAGGTAAATTGAACTTTAAATCTTTGAAAAAATAATTTCTCATTACCTTGGTGCATGCTTTTAATATTCTTTTTCTTCTTGCAGGATATTTTAAATCCAGCTTTTACCACTTCGACTTCACCATCAAAAGCTGCTGCTCCGATCAACTCTTCTCCTCAAGGAGATTCCAGCAACCTTGTACAGAACAAAGATTCCTCCAATATGGCGGTTCTGGCTGGAGCTTCTGAGCAGCAAGATGATCAGAGTACTTCTTCTCCTCTAAAAGAAACAAATGAAGTAACGCTTCATGAATCTGTAGAAGCTTTACAAAGAACTTCTCTTCAAAAATCCCCTCTTGAAACCCTTCAAGAGGATCCAAAGGACACTCACGCTGAAGGAGAGAAAGCTGATTCTGGTCAAAGAAACGAAGAATTTGCAGGAGAAGGGTCTGAGGAGGAAGATGCCAACGATGGTTCGACTGCTGGGACAGAGTCCAATGCAAATAGCAGCGAGAATGAAGATATCGAAGTGGTGGATTTGGATGACGATGAAGAAGATAATGAGCACGAAACGAATGAAGGGGATGGTGACGTGACCAATAAACCCATGGAAGTCGAAATGGACGTAACCCCCCTGCGCGTGGAACTCCCTCAACCGTCTTTGTCCCGAATGACTGAAGAG
This sequence comes from Vicia faba, assembly GCA_948472305.1. NCBI lineage: Eukaryota > Viridiplantae > Streptophyta > Magnoliopsida > Fabales > Fabaceae > Vicia > Vicia faba. The sequence goes on from OX451739.1 coordinate 130,469,316, forward strand.
GAGCTTGCTCTCCTGAGACGAAATGACCCTATTGGGTACATGAAGGTGAAGCTGGCTCAAAGGGATATTCCACCTGCTAGGGCTGGCACAAGTTCGACTAACCATCCGTTGCCCACAGATGAAAGAATTGTACTTCTTAACAGGATCAGGAGAACAATTCTTGATGTGGATTTATTCGAAGTGCTCAAACATGATAGCACAACTTGCTACACTATGAAGGAGTTGCTTACAAAAGTCAACCTTGCTACCTGCTCCTTGCCAGTTAGCACTATCTTGTTCAATCTTCAATCTTTGCTGGACAACGTGATTGGGTACCTTCTCCAAGATGAATTTGCTGCCAGAAAGGTTAAAAAAAAACGAACTGCAATGGATGCTGCTTATGAGCATGCTTCAAAACTCTCTCAAGAAGCTGAGGATCAAGCCATGCATCTAAAGCAAGCAAAAACTGATTATGAGGCTCGAGCTGAGTCCATCCTTCTCTGGGAAAGGCAAATTCAGGAACTTCAACAGAAGGTTAAAGAGGCTAAAGAACAACAATTAGCCTACGAAACCAATACTGCTGGTAACCAATTCGAAGAGCTCCTCAACAAGGGGCTTGCAGAAATGGAGACTGCAGAACAACTCAAAGGAGAAGTGGATACCTTAGAGGGAGCAAGACGTTTTGCTCAACAAAGGCTTGAGTCTTTTCGAAGTACCTTCAACAGATTGAAGAATAATTCCTATTTCTAAGTCTTAGTGTTGATTTGGTTAACATTTGGTTTTTTTTGTATGTAATATTTGAACAACGCCATTTTGGAAAACCCATATTGCCATTTTGGCATTTTTTGATATTCTAATTACGTTGTTACTATTCGAATCTCCTGCAGGCGTGGCTTATATTTCTTTAAATATTTCCCGTTAACCTTTAGGATACGTTTATCATCCATCAGCTCTTCGATTTCATATGCATTGTTTGAGAATACCTTTATTATTCGAAAAGGCCCTTCCCAATGAGGTGACCATTTACCTAATGTTTTATTTTTCTTGTCCATGGGCAATATGACTTTCCAGACTAAGTCATTAATAGTGAATGTTTTTCTTTTCACCCTTTTGTTATATGTCCTGGCCACTCTTTCTTTTTGTCTCATCAAGATTTCCAATGCATGTAATCTAACTTCGTCCAATTCCACTAACTCATTCATCATCATCTCCCAATATAATGCAACTAGAATTTCGTTTTGTCTTTGAATTCGAACTGATTGTAGATGAATTTCTACTGGCAGAACTGCATCATGACCAAATGTGAGTTGGAAAGGCGTGGTGTTAGTAGCTTCTTTAGGAGATGTTCTACAGGCCCATAGTATTTGGTCCAAAGTTTTGTGCCAGTTCCTTGGTTTTTTACCAATATGTTTCTTAATTAACCCTATTATCACTTTATTAGCCGCTTCGACCTGACCATTTGCTTGAGCATAATATGGCGTTGATGTTAGTAATCTAAACCCCATTTCTTGGGCAAATTCTTGCATCTTTCTACCAGTAAACACAGAGCCTTGGTCTGTGGTTATGCTTTCTGGCAATCCGAACCTATAGATAATTTGTTTCTGTATAAACTCAATAATAGCCTCTTGATCAGCAAATATTAATGGTATAGCTTCGATCCACTTGGTAAAATAATCTATTCCTACCAAGATATATTTCTGTCCTTTAGACGAAGCGAGATTTATTTCTCCTATTAGATCCAATGCCCATCCTCTAAATGGCCATGGTTTAATGATTGAATGTAACTCACTTGCAGGGGCATGTTGAATCCCTGCATGTTTCTGACACTTTTCGCAACCTTTAGCAAAGTCTATACAATCTTTGAGCATGCTGGGCCAATACATGCCATATCGAAATAACAACCATTTCATTTTATGACCCGCTTGATGTGCCCCACATGCCCCATTGTGGACTTCTGACAATGCTAAGTATGCCTCACTTTCTCCTAGGCACTTCAGTAATACGCCTTCTTGGGTCTTTTTGAACAATTCGTTTCCCATGAGGACATATGACAATGCTCTATATTTTATCTTCCTATCAACATTCAGAGTTGGGTTTGTTAAATAACTCACCAGTGGACTTCGCCAATATGCATCTGATAAAGTGTTTATGGCTAATATTTCGAATCCCTGTTTCTCAGCATAACCCAATTTCATACTCTCTAGATCTGATGGTGTGAATCTAGTAGCCATAACTCTACCCCTTAATTCAACTAAATCCTCAAAGTTTCTGGCAGAAACTTTATAACCCGAAGCCAACTGTGCTAAGTCATTTGCTTCTTGGTTTTCTATTCTTGGTATATGTTGAATATCCATGTATTCGAATTTCCTAAGTAGCCTGTTAACTATGACGAAGTATATCATCAGGTTTTCCTTTATGCATTTATACTCCTTTGTTATTTGCTTGACCACTAATTCTGAGTCTCCTTTAATTTTGACTCTAGTTGCCCCCAATTCCAACAAAGCTTCAAGTCCAACAATGAGCGCTTCATACTCAGCTTCGTTGTTCGAGCAACGAAGACCATCTAATTTATACTTGAATTTTGTTGGAATTCCTTCAGGAGAAATTAGAAGGACTCCAACACCACTTCCATTCCTGTGGGTCGAACCATCAAAGTATAATTTCCATGGTTGCATTTCGACGTAACTCATAACAGTCTGCTCAACCAATGAATGGTCCACAATGAAATCAGAAATCACTTGGCCTTTCACAGCTTTCAAAGGCATGAAAGTCAAATAATATTCTGTTAAGGCTAAAGCCCATTTTCCAACTCTGCTATGCATTATTGGTTTCGAAAGCATGTGTTTAATGACATCGAAATGAGATGAAACATAAACATCAACATGCTTTATATAATACTTGAGTTTCATACAAGAGAAATACAAACAGAGACATAGCTTTTCTAAATTGCTATATCTGGTCTCTGCATCATTCAATACTCTACTTAAATAGTATATGGCTCTTTCGATGCCATTGCTATCTTCTTGTGCTAACATACTACCTATACTAACTTCAGAGGCAGATATGTACAATCTCATGGGCTTTTCCCATGAAGGTGGAGACAAGATAGGAGGCTGAGAGAGGTATCTTTTTATTTTGTCAAATGCCTCCTGGTGAGCTTCGTTCCATTCGAAGGCTTGGCCTTGCTTTAAACGAAGCAACGGAGAGAAAGCCTGGGTTCTTCCACTCAGATTCGAAATGAACCTTCTGAGAAAGTTAATCTTCCCTAGCAAAGATTGCAGCTCCCTTTTTGACGTAGGTGCTTTCGTCTCCATTATGGCTTTAGTTTTGTTCTGGTTGATCTCAATCCCTTTCTTGTGAACCACCAAACCAAGGAAATCTCCAGCCTGCACAAAAAATGCACATTTAAGGGGATTCATCTTTAAGCCATGTTTTCTCATTCGTTCGAATGATTGGCTCAAATGATGCAAATGTGTTTTTGCAGATATAGATTTGATGACTATATCATCAATATACACCTACATAAAGGTTTCAATGAAATCATGGAAAATCTAATTCATTTCCCTTTGATAAGTTGCCCCAGCATTCTTTAAACCAAAAGGCATCACCACCCATTCGTAAGTGCCTAAGGCTCCTGGGAAACGAAATGCTGTCTTGGCAACATCTTCTTCAGCAATAAAAATCTGATTATACCCAGAGTATCCATCTAACATACTCAAGTATTCGAATCCTGCAGCAGAGTCTACTAGCATTTCTGCCACAGGCATGGAGTACTCATCCTTAGGGGTTGCAGTGTTTAAATCCCTAAAATCTATGCAGATTCTCAAAGAACCATTTTTCTTAATAACATGGACTATATTTGCTAACCATTCGACATACCTTGTGGTTCTGGTGAATCTGCAATGCAGCAACCTTTCGATCTCAACTTTAATCTTTGTGAGAACCGCTGGTGCGAATCTTCTGGGAGTTTGCTTGATGGGCTTCTTGCCATCTTTGATTGGAAGTCTGTGTTCGACTAACTCCCTCTTTAAACCAGGCATTTCGTCATAATCCCATGCGAAGCAATCTTTGTTTTTCTTGAGGACTTCGATCACTTCCTGCTTGAGGCCTGGGCTAAGTTTTGCACTTATGTAGGTTATTCTTTTCGTGTTTTCATCCCCTAAGTTCACTTCTTCGAGTGGATCCTGTGCCAACATTTTGGCACCTGAGTCTATGGGGTCCCTTTCGAAGCCTAAGGGTTCTTTATCATAGATGGCGTCCAACCTTTGATCTATCTCAATTTCTTTAAAGGGTGAGCCTTTCGAGCCATCCCCACTTATTTCGCTCATCTTCACAGCCAGTTTATTCATTTCATCCTCCAAGGCCGCTTTTGATTCGTTCTCAGCCATATAGGCCGAAATCCTTTCGAAAAAGGAGGACTCAGTCATGAGTAAGGTTGTCGAAGTCCCAGCCTACTGGCCGTCTTTGCATAGTACTTTCGACTCCCTCGTCTTCACTGATTATTCTTCTATCCCAGTATAGGCCATCATGGCGAAGGGTCATATAGTAGTGGGCGTTTCTGGTTTCGTTGATTTCATCATTTGGGACACAAGGAGCAATCTTTGCCAGATGTTTGTCATAATTCCTCTTGTCAACTAAATTAACTGTTGACATGAAGTAACTCTGGTCTGCTTCAATGTTTTCCACGATCCCATCTTCTCTCCATAGAACTAATCGCTGGTGCATTGACGAAGGAACTGCCCCTACGCCATGGATCCACTCCCTTCCCAGCAACAAGTTATAGTTGGCCTTGGCTTCGATCACCATGAACATGGTGGTCCTACAGCTTGAGCCTATTGTCAAGTCCAATTGAACCACCCCTAGTGTTTTGCCCACTTTCCCTTCATAATTGGATAGAACCATATTGTGGGGCTTGATGCCTCCTTCGCGTATTTCTAACCTTTTCAGCATGAATTGGGGTATCAAGTTGACTGCAGCACCCCCATCCACTAGAACCTTATTCACGCCATGGGCACCAACCTTTGCCCGAATAAATAGTGGCTTAAGATGGTTCTTCATAGCTGGTTCTGGACGTTCGAAGAACGCATTCTGCTCCTCGACAGCCCCATTGTCCATCACATAGTAGCACACAGGCCTAAGCTTCATCAGGTATATGGTATCTTCTTCCTCATATTCATCAATTTCAGTTTCCTGTCCAAACTCACAGGGAAGCACAGATACCACATTGCAATTGAGGTTGAACGAAGACTCCCCCTCTGATTCGAAGTTATCCGTTATCATATCTTCGTCTTCTTCTGGACCTGGAGTGTATTCCTTTGGTTCATCTAGTTGTACTTCAGAGAAAATCCTCCTATTAACTGGGGGTTTGTCTTCAGTTTGATTTTTTGGTGTGGGCTTGTTGGTGCTAGATTCACCTTGGTTCTTTGTTGAAGTTGCCCCTTTATTTGCCACAGCTTCCCTCTCAGCCTTTTGAATCCTCTGTTGCCTTCGCCACTGGGATCTCGACATGGGGTTCCTTCCTTTGTAGTTCTCTAATCTCACCTCTTCCCTCTTCGCTATGTTGAATTGCCTTCTGTATGTCATAGCATGGCGTGCGTTTCGTTCGGTGTTTCTCCATCTGTCTTTGCCTTTATCATTTCTGACTTGTAGCCATCTGTCTGTTGGCACTTCAGCAGGGAGTTTGAACGTCACTCTTCGAGCACCCTTGGGATGAGGACTATCAGGCCTTCGTTGTTTGTATTTGCTATCGAAACGTGGGCCCATCTGAACAGTTTCTTGATGGTTCCAGCAAGGGGCGAAGGGAATTGTTTCGAAGGCTCTGGCCATGCTTTGATCATACACAGCGAAACACCTTGGGCATATTAAGCACTTGGTTGCCCCTTTGTAGCAGCGAAACACAAATTCCAACAAACTTTCTCCAGCCTTAGGATAACACCTAAATAACTGGTTATCCTGGCGCCAGTTGTTGCCAGTTCGCGCCCTCTGTACCCTCTCGAAGTTCACAGTGATTCTCTGATTGCAGAGGATGCTGCACCTAGGGCATAGTATCATTCCTGTATCTCCCTTGTGGCACATCATGAGGTAATCCTTGAGACTAGCATCTCCAGCATGATTATCCTCCATTTCATACTTCTCTTTTTCTAAGTATCTCTCTACCTCCTCCATCTCATAGCGAGATCTCTCCATATCCACCATGTTTACCTCAACATCCTCCCCCTTAGCTTCATCATCTCCCCATCCTGTGGGTTTTATATCTTCAATGTGGACCTTTGAACTCTCTGGGGCAGAATATTTGACCAAATAGTCAAATTTTCCACTGGGTTCCCCTAAAGTGTCCCATATTTCTTTCTGAGGGGAGGTTGGCTTCGTGATTTAGACTTTCTCCAATTCCAGCCTCAGGCCTTCAGTGACCTGTGTCAATTCTTGGTTTTGGTTTTCCTGGCCTTCATTAGCCTGGATTTCTTTTGCAACAGCTAAAGGTGCTGCTTCAATCGAAGTCTCTGGTTGCTTGTGGACGTCTTCAGTGACCTCCTTATTGACTTCGACTATCACCCAGCTTTCGTTTTCAGTACCTTTCTATCCTATTGGGGCATCACTTTGGTCAGCTTCCACCATGTTAATCTCTCCAATGCATGCAGGCTCGGAGTAATTGGTGTCTGCGACGTCCAAAGGATCTTCGTCCACTTTCATTTTTGCTTTATCAGCAAACTTCAGTCTGCCATCTTTAATTGCATTCTGAATTAGGTCCCTGAAAAGAAAACACTGTGAGGTTTTGTGGCCTAGGAAACTATGATATTTGCAAAATCCTCTTTTCTTTCTTTGATCTAAAGGAGGTATTTTGACATTTGATGGCACAATGAGTTGGCCATCTTTGACAAGTAAATCAAATATCTCGTCACATTTAGTGACATCGAAGGTATAAACCTTCTTTGGGAATTTGTCACTTTTCTCATTTTCAACAATCTCTTTCCCTTTTGTGGGAACTAATAATTTGCAGGAGTAAGGTGGTGCCTGTTTTAATTCAGCGAGGTCGATTTCGACCTCTTCGAATTCGAATTCAGGGTAATCTTCCGCTTCCTCAGTTCCAACGTAGGAGATCCTTTCCTTCTTGTTATTTTTAAAGACTCTGGCCTTTTCGGCCTTTAGCCTTTCGACCTGTCGAACCCTATCGGCTAATTGAGCCATATCCCTCAAATATTGAGTGTCTAGTTTCTTTCGAATAGAGTAATCCAAGCCGCCAGCGGCCATTTCGACTAACTCATGTTCAGGCACTACTGTGAAACATCTGGATTTCAAAAGCCTGAATCTATTCAGATAATCATCTATGCGTTCAGTGAACTTTCTCTTGACACTGGCTAGTTCCTTCAGACTTATTTTTGATTGTCCCATGTATAACTGTTCATGGAATAATCTCTCCAAAAGAGCCCAAGTATCAATGGACCCAGGAGGCAAAGTGGTGAACCATGTGAAAGCGTTCTTAGTCAGGGAACTTGGGAAATATTTGATCCTGAGGTCTTCATTATTGGCTATATCTCCCGCTTCGGTTAGATACCTAGTTATATGTTCGACTGTTGACTCATTGGTATCCCCAGCAAACTTTGTAAACTTAGGGACTTTATATCCCCTTGGTAAATCAGTGTGCATTATGTAATCTAATATAGGGGAAGCATAATTTGGCCTTCTAATTCCTGTGTTGAGGCCGTTCTGGGCCATGATTCTCTCTATCATGGTGGTTAAATTATTTTCTGCCAAGATGTTATCGTTTCAAATTCTATGAACGACTGCATCAGCATCTTGGTTTCGACCCACCATGACAACCCCCCTAGGTTGTTCTTCTCGAAACTCTGGGACTTCCAGCCTTTCGACCCTTGCCCCTGGTTCCATAATTTCCCTTTGTGGGCCTTGGATCATTGGGGCTTCTAGCCTTTGTGCCCTTGCCCCCACATTAACTTCCTCTCTGGCTGGTCTATAGGTTGGGTCGTTAGCAACTTGTTCTATAATAGGTATGTTCGCTCGAACTCCCGCCTGATTCTGCCTACGCCTCTCTGGGGGAGCAAAGAAATCTGCTATTCGACTCATGTTATCTGCGTTTTCTCTGTTTGTCACAGTCACATTTTGTACTATTGGTGTGAATATTTCCTGCATAGTTTGTGCTAATACCCCTATCATATTATGGTTACTATCATCCATCAATTTCCTAAAAGCCAACTGGTTTTCTGTGGTTAAAATAGGCATTGCGCTATAACCCACTGACCCTTGGTTATTTGTCATAAACTGATTTTCCCCAGACCCAGATCCTAATTGTGGTGATGAATTCGATGTGGAATTGTGTAAGCCTGCCATAAAAGATGTTGGCATTCCATAAGAGGAATTTCTGGTTCTATTACCATCGAAACCGGGTGGTCTAGTTAGTGGGGTGGCGAAATGGGTTTGTGTCCCTGATGGTGGGACGAATCCCCCAGGATAACCAATGGTTCCAGTATTTCCTAGGACCGAACTATTAGTTGATATGCCACTTATTCCATTAGTGGCTATATTACTGGTAGAGGATGCAACAGACTGTGCATTCGAAGGGATCACATTAGATGTCCCCATCGAAGCGGACATGTTAGTGCCTGCTGTATGTGGGGCATTTTGTTCCCCTTGTTGATTGTCAGAATTAGACATCCTGTTCAAACGTTTTCTTCTGGATAAGGGTTGGTTGCTATTGGTTATTCTACCACTTCTAAGGTTCATAAAACAACAAACTTAAAACTCAGAGTATTCTTACAATGGTTACGTCTCAATAATTTTTTTTTTGTTCTAAATTCCGTAATGGCCAACGACTGGTCCCATCAGGTGTGCCAATTTGTTTACAGTGATTTCTGGTAAACAACCGCTAGTCCTCCAAACTATCGAATAATCTTACTGACTGTTATTCAATCTCTCTGGTAACTCGCAGGATCGACTAGATTGATCTTAGGATGTGTTGGTCATTAGGGTGACTCTCATGATAGAACTGGTATTCATGGTTGGTATTTAGAATGTTGTGTAGGTGTTTAACTTATTTCGATTTCTCTATTAAAGATCTAAAGGTGTGATCAAGTAAATGTGCGCGAAACTAAATTGCATGAATAAAGGTCAATTGTAAAGACATGTAAAAACTGCATAAAAGACAAGTAAATGACTTCGAAGCATAAAAACAGTTAATGTAAAAGATTCTCTGGAATGTAAAAGATCCGAAATATGAAGAAAGCGTTTAAATGCAAGAAAACTGTAAAATGACTTTAAGTAAAAGAGGTGTTCGAATGATAAAAGCTTGACGATAAAGGCATGAAATGTACGACAGTTTCTGAAATGTAAAGTATTTGAAATGGAAAGAAAGCATTTAAATGTAAGGCATCAGTAAAAAGACTTCGAATGAAAACGTTTTAAATGCAAAAGCTTGTGAATGGTATTGACATGAAGATAAAGGAAAGTACTGGAAATGATAAAGAGTTTTCATTAAATCATAAACATGTGGTGTTATCATACGTACATTGCTCGTGCATTCGTTTCCCTAGCCATGTGGTATTTTGAATGTTTAATGAGTTTTTTGCACAATAGATATGACACACGAAATCCTAATGCTAAGACTTCTATTTATACTACTTCGACCATAACGGTCTTGCTATAAGATTCTGCCACGTTCAGAACATGCAGAGCAATGCCTCTCTCCTGCTTCCACGCGTCTTCGAATGCTCCAGCGCATATATTTCAAATTTCGAACATCCCGCTTGCATTTGAATTTCAAATGTTTTGGCACTTCTTCGCTTCGAACGCATTTCTTAGACACAACTTTGTTATCATTTCGAGACTTCTTTAAATATATTCTTATAACTGTTATTCGAAGCTCTAAACTTTGATATGCCCATTCGAAGCACTGCTTCTACCATTTCGAAACATGACGTCTTAATTTATTCCAATCGAAACGTCCAATTCGCTTTGCTTCTAATAAGATCATCAAAATCTTCAGCCAACAATTAGATAGTCAATTATGCACTTGTGATAATCGATTATGAGCTTTGAAAAACTCATGGATTGTTTCCAAAATTTTGGCTCAATTGTACGCTCTATTTGGATTAATTTGTACTATATTCAATCATTTGAGATTGTTAAACCTTATAAAAAGATCTAGTTCTTGATGCCAATTGTTGGTTTGAATATGAAGTTATTGTCAAGAAGGGGGTTGAATAGACAACTAAAAATTCTCTTCATTTTTGTTTTAGAAAAATCAGATTAACGCTCGAAAGTGAATTTGGTTAAAACTTAATTATAAATTTTTTAGCAATCGTAAGACACGCAAACGCAAACACAAACACGCAGAAACACACGTGGGTTAATCCTTATATTAGAATAATATGATGATGTTTAATAAAATTGATCTTTTAAGAATAAATATTTATATGTAATTTATTTCTCAATTTGAATTTATTTGCAATGAATGAGTGTACTTGTGGTTTGACTGATGAAAAAAAAAATTAATATGACATTGCTCCTATTGTGGATATAAACTTTCAAATTATTGGAAGGTTGGTGTTTAATTTATTTAATGAGTATTGTAAAATATTTGTATGATAATTTCAATCACATAAAATTAATACAATTGTGATGATTGAACATGCTTTCAATTAAAATAAATACATAAGTGGATTTTTTATTTATTATCATAAAAATTATTGTTCGAAAGTCATTTAGAGATTGATGATTTTTTTGTTGATTCAGATAAAAAAATTGAAATTTCTTTTTAGATATCAGATTAAGTCTTTATGAATGTTTGAATTTTAAATATTAGAATAACTCTTTATTTATGAATGTTTGAAAGGGGTGTCGAACTGGTAAACCCATTGGAGAAATACATCTACTTTACTATTTGACGACTTGCTTTCTTGTACAGTTGAATGCATCAATATTAATTTATCAATTCAGTTTAATTACTACACAATATAAAAAACATTATCACAAACATGCATTTTAGCTTTATATAGCACATACTAAACAATGCATGCATACTAAACAGTTCATGCATTTTAGCTTTATATAGCACATACTAAACAATTCATGCATACTAAACAGTTCATGCATTTTAGCTTTAGGTTTTTTAACATTCATATATCACATGTATGAGAAAAGAAGAAATTTAGAAATAGACATAAGAGAAGTCTGAAACACATAAAACTTGAACTGCTTCCACCTCCTTTTGAATGAATTTCAGTATCCAATATTTGTTTAACCCCAAAATTTGCTCTTATATCTTGATTTTATTTGGCTTAGGCTTCACGTTCATTTGCATTTCTCTATTAGATCATTTGCATAACATGCACTCATTCAATAAAGTACCATGAATTCAAAGAATCAGTGATCGTAAAATACCAGAGTTTCACAGTGGCTGAAGTGTACATATCTAATAAAGACTGATTTCTTCTGATTCATGCGTTCTTTCTTCAAGCAGAAAAATATGGAATTAGAGGGACCAAAGTTGCAATAAAGCCTAATTTTTATTTAAATAACATGTGTCTTTAAAGTATGCTTATATCTTATCGTTAAATTATTATTATTTTTTAGAATGAATATTGACACTAGAACCACTAATGAAGATACATGTCTCGTTGTTAGTGCAACTACACACAAAATTTTCCAGAAAAAAATTTCTCTTATTTAGTGATGACAAAAACTGATGTCAATATTATATCTGACACCTAAAACATAATTGAAGGCTTTGGAAGAGCTAACATGTTGTTATGTGGAGGAATAATATTACACATTGATAATGCATTATATTCCTCCAAGTCTCATAGAAATTTATTAAGTGGATCAACAAAGAAATCATCAATGTCTAAATGACTTTTGAGTGATAACTTTTATCGGATAATAAATAAAAAATACACTTATATATTGAAACAAGAGACAATGGAGGTATTGAATATCTTTGTATTACAAAACACAAATAGGACACAAAATGTGTAATGGAAAAGCTACTGACTTTCTCCTCTGGTTTGTACTGCACTTATATTACTACAATTGAAGCACATGCCATTGTAAACCAGAAGTTTATAAATATGATAAATTTGTAGGCATGGCCAGTTGAGTCATCTCAGTTATATAATGATTCGAAAAATAATTGAAAATTCATGTGGTCGTCAATTAAAGAGTTGATAAATTATTCAATCAAATAAGTTCTCATGCAGCTCTTGCTCACAAGGGAAGTTGATAATTCATCCATCGCTAATAAAATTTAGAAATGAATCTATTAATTTTTTAGAGCGTACACATAGTGATATTTGTGGGTCAATACACCCATCACGTGGACTATTTGGATATTTTATGGTTTTATTTTATGCATCAACTAGATGATCACATGTTTGTTTGTTGTCAACTCGCAATCAGACTTTTGCAAGATTGCTAGCTCAACTAATTCAAATAAGAGCTCATTTCCCCGATTATCCTATTAAGAAAACACGTCTTGATAATGATGCAATTTTTTAATCTTAAGTATTTAATGAGTATTGTACGTCTATTTCAATTGATATTGAACATCCAATAGCACATGTTCATGTTGGAACAAGTTTGGTTCTGCAACCATACTTGAGTTTTGATGACAACAAAACTTAGTTTGTATAGAGAATAATTTTGTACTCTAATTAGTTTGTTAAGTGCCCATATCAAAGAAAATAGATTGTGACTGCTAGATCCATGGTTTTAGGATTGACAACAATTTTTCTAAAACATGGTTCACATCAAGATGTTGTGTGAGATGTCCTAACATGTTGTTCAGTCTATATTAAAGATAGTTGTTGTGACAAATGTTGTAACGTGTTGTACCAGAACATCAGTACAAGCTGTTATTATTCTTGATAAATTTGATTTGATTCTATGATATTCCTTTTGGATATATCTTAATTAATTGCGCAGTTCAAAAAGATCTAACCTGGAACAATTGATTTGGCCTCCAACTGTACATAAGTTTCTAAAATTGGATGTTTAGACAATTTAGAAAACTTGATGTTTTGTTCCAAGATTTAAGGATATTTTTCTATATAATTGGTGCAGCTCTCAGCTTGTGGATCAAGAAATATATGGGTGAAGATTTCGAAGCCCATTGACTGCCGATGAGTATATAAAGAGAAACTAAACCTAATGTAATTTGGCTTTCACAATTTTGTAAAATAAGGGAAAGTTTAGAGTCTTAGGTTTTGAGAGTCTCTTATGTGTTTTGTGTGTCACTATTGTATCTTTCGATACATTGTGGTAGACTAATTGTTCATTGTTACTTGTCAATCACTCCTGAACTTTTAAGCAAGGAGTTGATTATGTGTCAAGTTATTGTTCGTAGTCAAAAGCTTTTAAGAAAAACTAAGTATTGTTTATTGGAAGTGTAATCTTCTAATTTTGGTTCTAGTCATTGGTTTGTGAAATGTTTTTATCACTGGGTGATTTTGGGAAGTGAGAGGGGGTTCTCAATTCTAGGAGGTTCCTAGGTAGAAATGGCATGTGTTAACGATTAGGTCATAAGTTGTAAACTGAGATTGTTTAGGCTTTGAACTAATATTATTATAGGAGATTTCCTTCCTGGCTTGGATGCCCCCAGAGTAGGTGATGTTGCACTAAACTGGGTTAACAATTGATTGTGTTATTTATAATTATGCAATTTATTACTGCATAATTTACAATTTGATATATTAGTTTTGTCTGTCAACAAATGTCGTAACATCTGTCTTGACATTGTGTTTTGATATTGGAACATCCGTATTAACATGTTTTAAAGTTCCAGAATTTTAATTGGCATCAGAGATTTGACCCTTATCTGTTTATTGGGTGAGCTTCAGGGAGAATTTTTCTGGTACTATATGTGTTTTGGAAGGCTTGAATGATAGAATTTTAGAAATCAATGGACAACAGAACTTGGGAATTTGTCAGGTTTGGAGAATCCTGGTGTTAAGGATATAGAAGGAAAGAGTATGAGTTGGCTCTTGGTAACTCTAAAGCTTTGAATGTTATATTCAATGGAGTTGAGAAAATTTTGTTCAGATTGATAAACATATGTGTTGGGGCCAAAGATGCTTGGGAATTTCTCAAGACCCCTCATGAAGGAACACCAAGTCAGGAAGATATTGAGGTCTCTACCCAAGAGATTTAACATATCTGAATAGAAGAACAAAATCATAAATTTTTTCTCCAACTCTGTAGGAGCTTATGTCCTGGTTTCTGATGAAGAGTTATTCAATGTTATTGTGTTCCTTAGGAGGCAATTCAACCAAGTTTTAAGGAGAACGGATATAAGGTGAAGGCCAAATGTCAATTACATCAGTTCTAACATCAGCAAGATCTATGATGATCAAAGGATTGTTGGATCTAAAGTAAAAGCTTTCAATGTAATGAATGTGAAGGCTTTGGACATCTTAGAGTAGAATGCCCTACCTATTTCAAGAAACAAGTGAAGGGGATTTCTATTTCTTGGTCTAATGAGGGAAGTGATCATGATGTTGAACTTGTCAATACTGTCAAGACAAGAAGGCGCTCTTCTGATGTAGAGTCCTATATTGAAGAATTATCTCATGATGTGTTGACTGCTTCTTACAAGAATTATTCATCAAAAGTGAAGAAGTTTGTCAACAAGGAAGAAATCAAAGGTAATTATTTCTTATCTACAATTTATACAGAAAGAATGTTTGTCTACCATCTATAACTTGCAGAATGAGGTGACTTTATTAACCTCTAAACTTAAAATCGTGATCAAGTCTGTGAAGATGTTGAACAAATGACTCTGTTGTGTTGGTGAGATTTTTCAAGATGGGAAGTTTTCTGGAAATCTGAAAGGAATATGATTTGATTATCAAGGCTCTAATATTGTTCAAATTAAAATACATGTTGAGTTAATAATGTCAAACAAAATATCTCAACATCGTTCCAAACATCATAGTACTCAAGCTAAAGGAAGGTTCTTGCACTGAATATGTCACTTATGTGGTAAATTTTTGATCATATCAAGTTCCTCTGTTTCAAATTGAATGACTATTCCAAAGGTTCAATTCAGCCTAAGGTTAACCAAGCAGTGGTTAAAACTCAAAGTAAGGTTCTAATTGCTTATTACTCATACCTCTCTTGGAACTTCAACAAAGAAGATTAGTATTTTGACAGTGGTTGTTCCAGACATATGACTGAATTAAAGAAGTTTATGGTAATCATTAAGTCTCCTTCTAGCAGTTTTGTTATTTTTGGTGATGGTGTCAAAATGTGAAATTAAGGGTGTTGGAGAAATGGCGTACATCTTTTCCTATCCTTGATGATGTTCTCCTTGTTAAAGGTCCATCAACCAATGTGATAAACATAAGTCAGTTTTGTGATCAAGGTCTGAAGGTAAATCCAGCTTAGGGAGAATGTGTGGTCAATAATGAGAAGATTGATGTTCTGATGAGGAAGTTAGATCCAAAGTAAATTTCTATTTGTGAGTACCACATGAAACTACTGGCTCACCCACATGTTTAGTGTCCAAGGAAGATAAAGTCAAGATGTCACACCGAAGTTTCAACATCATACTTCTGACAAAGTTGTAGCACTTCCTTTTATGGATCTAATGAGGGCAATGCAAAGTGAGAGTCTTGGTGAATAGAGGCATGTCTATATGGTTGTTGATGATTTTTCTAAAGTGACTTGGGTATACTATAGAAAAGAAAAATAAAAAATCGGAAGTACTCAAAGGCCTTTGTCATTTTTTTTTCAAAAAAAAGTAAAAGGGAAAGATGGGTTCCAAAAAATTGTGAAGGAATGTTTCTGAGTTACTCTACTATTAGTAGGACTTTTAAGTCCAGAACCAAGGTCAATAATTCAATCACTAAGAAAGGGACTGATGTTGAAGCAAATGTTGAAACATCATTTTAGCAGTCTGAGGCTCTCAAGTTAACAAAGTTCCTGTTTGAATTCATAAAATTTATCCAAAGGAATTCATTATTTGTCCTTTTTGTGAAGGGATCACCACTAGTTTCAGAAATATAATATCTAATTCAGGTATTATCTCAAATTTTGTATAATTGAAGGAGACATTTTCTGGTGAATTTTGGACTAAATTTATTGGCCAAGTTTGATGATGGATATTTCTTCTTGAGAAACAATCTTGTCTCTTGGTTCAACAATAAGTTAATTTTTGAATCCTGGTCTACCACAAAGGCTAGATATAACGCTGAATGAAGTTGTTGGTCTCAATTGAGTTGGTTTCTAAAATAACACAATGTCTAATAGGATGTCGTGACATTGTAATGTGACAAGCTGGTGATAAATCTGGATACTCAAATATTTCATTCTATTCAGCAAGACAAAGTTCTTTGGTACTGATCACCACTGTGTGAGGGGTCTTGTTACAGGCATAAATAGTCACTCTTAAGCTTGGGATTATTGAGAAGCTACGAGGAGATTCATTTACTGAGATTTAAGATGCAAGTTAGGTAGAGATGCTGAGGGGGTGATTTTGGAATTTGTATTGTTAAAGAATTATAGAAATTACAGATTGAGAAGATTGCAAACAAAAAATAATTTCTTTCTCCTCCACCTAGTAGGACATGATATGGTTATCTCTAGATTAGGGAATTCCATTTTAAATGGTGTAAGAATCCCCAAAGTCAAGCTTGGAAAGAGAAGAAGAAGAACAAAAGAGTGTCTCTCTCCTATGGTAAGTGGTGCACTGTTAATAAGGTTGACTATTTTTCCTTCAAAAAATCTCTCATTGACTGGTCTATCGTTACAAGAAAGGTCCTTATTCTATATTAAAATCCAAAAACATTACTGCTTCTTCCTCCTATTAAGCTGTGTTTTATCATGAGCCAATATTCCAAAAAGGTTGGTGCTAAAAAGGTTCATTTGCTGGAAGAAAAGAAGGATAAGAGTACTAATCCAAAGAAGGATGAATCCAAGGTGGTAAAATATGTTGGATAATCTATTGGAGCATCAGTGATAGGGAAAAATTATGTAACAAAGATGAAGTCCTTCAAGAAAAATCATGTTCAATTACATGACTCAGACTCAAATGTTGATGAATATTGGGTCAATTTCATTGACTCGGTTGGTAGGATTGGATAGTTGGTTGAAAGATGATTTTTATGTGTTTTGTTTGGATCTGTAGTAATTTCCTAACATTAGTTCCTTCCATCAGTTTTTGGTTTTGTTTTCTTCCATTAGCTTTATTTTCCATTTGTTTGTTTTCATTATTAGTGTATGTTTCAATTTGTGGTTATTTCTTGTATGAAATATAATTGTATTTTCATTAACTCTATTTTTGTCAAATTTTGGCTAAAAAAGGGGAGTAAAATGTTAGTTTGATTTTGTTTTTCCTGATGTTATATCACATGTCTTGACATGTTGATTAACATGCTGATAGGACTGTACTACTTATAAGGAGAGAGTAGTTATTATTATTTCTTGATGTATGCAACTATTTAGGGGGAACATGATTGTATGTCATACTTGTTGGTGCTTATGCTGTTGCTACTGCTGCTGGTTGTCTGTGTGCAATAATGTCAAACCACATGTTTTGATATCCTGCCTGATGTGTTTATGGAGAACCCTAGTTACTCTTTGGTAATCTATTACTCTGGTGCTCTGAGTTACTTGTCAGGATTTTGATGTATGTGCTTCTAATGTGTGAACTTGGATAGTTCAAGTTTGTTTTTCTTGTGACTTGGGTTTTGGCCCTTGAGGGGGAGAATTGATTTTGTGTGATAGGGGGAGTAATGGTTATGTCTGAAGTTGCTGAGTATTATTCTAGCACTGAGCTCTTGTGTTGTGTTGGACTGTGTTGAAGTAATGTCAGACCACATGTCTTGACATCTGAGCTCTAGAGAGTTCTAGAGTTTGAAGGAGTTGTAATCTCTGATGATTTGTAGCTGCATGGTATCTCTGATATATTTTCATGTTTGCAATTTGTAAAAAGTTTACATGTCTTTCATGTAGCTTGTGTTTTATGTTTATGGTTTTATTCCTCTCTCCAGTTTGACCGTGCTAAGGTTGTTTTAGCCAAAATTTGCCAAAAAGGGAGATTGTTAGATCCATGGTTTTAGGATTGGCAACAATTTTGCTAAAACATGGTTCATAACAAGATGTTGTGTGAGATTACCTAACATATTGTTCAGTCTACATTGAAGATAAATATTCTGACAGATGTTTTGACATTATGTAGCAGAACATCAATACATGTTGTTATTATTCTTGACAAATTTTATTTGATTCTGTGATATTCCTTTTGGATATATCTCAATTAATTGCGCATGTCAAGAGTATTTAATTAGAATAATTGATTTGATCTCCAACTGTACATAAGTTTATAAAATTGGATGTTGAGACAATTTAGTAAACTTGATGTTTTGTTCCAAGATTTAAGGATATTTTCTACATAATTGGTGCAGCTCTCAGCTTGTGGATCAATAAATATCTGGATGAATATTTCGAAGCCCATGGACTGCTGACGAGTATATAAAGAGAAACATAAACCTAATGTAATTTTGCTTTCACAATTTTGTAATAATAATGGGAATTTTAGAGTCTTAGATTTTGAGAGTCTCTTGTGTGTTTTGTGTGTCACCCTTGTATCTTTCGATACATTATGGTAGACTGATTGTTCATTTTTACTTGTCAATCACTCATGAGCTTTTAAGCAAGAAGTTTATTGTGTTTCAAGTTATTGTTATTAGTTAAAAACTTTTAAGCAAAACTAAGTTTTGTTTATTGAAAGTGTAATCTTCTGATTTTGGTTATAGTCACTGGTTTGTGACTGGTTTTTGTCACTAAGGTGATTGTGGGAAGTGAGAGGGGGTTCTCAAGTCTAGGAGGTTCCTAGGTAGAAATATCATAGGATAGTGATTAGGTCATAAGTTGTAAATTGGGATTGTTTAGGATTTGAAATAATACTATTACAGTGGATTTCCTTTCTGGCTTGGATGCCCCCAGAGTAAGTGATGTTGCACCGAACTAGGTTAACAATTGATTGTTTTATTTATCATTCTGCAATTTATTACTTCATAATTTCCAGTTTGATATATTAGTTCTGTCTGTTAACAGATGTCATAAAATTTGTCTTGATATTGTGTTTTGATGTTGGAACATCAGTATTAATATGTTTTAAAGTGCCAAAGTTTCAGTGACTCTAAAGAAGTCAAGTATGGATGAATTAGTAAATGAACAAAGCTTATCTGAAGTCAGATCGAAGCAAAATATGAAATTTGTTTAAATATAAAGAAAGAAGACACTAAATTGTAGAAGCACTCTGAACCAAAGGAAGAAACAGAAGTGTGTTTAAATGGAAGTCAAGCATCTGGATTACCAAGTCAAATATTCTGCAAGAATCTATCCATAATGACTCTAAGAAAGAGTCAGATATTTCAAGCCTCTGAAGCCTCTGGACTCTGATCTCTATAGACTCTGAAGTCTCACTCTCACCAAGTTTTGAAGACATGATGTAAACTCTACTCAAGCTTCATCAACTTGTATTCGAAGCCTATAACTAGAAGATAATGACTGAAAGAAGAATACGTGACAAAAGCACAAGTAGTACAAGATCAAATATCCTTTCCACTACTCTAGAAATCTAGAAAAAGGAATGTACTATTGTACTAATGTGTTTCCTCTCACCCATTAACACTGCAAACTCCACTCCACTATGGTACTATCAAGCGTCTTTAACAACTATGTTATTAAGGATATTACAATTCCACCCTCCAATGAATCTATTTCCTTTCCTATATAAAGAGAACTTGGAAGATTGGAAACATGGACAAATCAGAAGGGAAATGATGAAGTGATTCATGAGAAGATAAAGAGAAAATAGAGAGAAACACTTAGCATTTTATTTCAAATTTTCTTAAGTGTAAAATATGTTTATCACTGTGTGAATCAGCTTATTTTAAAAGAAATATTGTAAACACAATCTTTGTTTTGTAACTCTGATTTAGTTCCTTGAGAGACTAAGGTATAGTAAGAATTCTCAAGAAGTATTTGAAATGTTTTCATTGAGGTTGTAATCAAAGTTTTTATTAGTGAATTAAGTCCCTATTGATAAGGAAAAATAACCTTGGCGGGTGGACTGATTGTAGCTTCATTAACAATAAACCAGGATAAAAGATACTTGTGTCTTTTATCTTTGTTGAATACTTGTTGCTTGTGTTCTTGAGTAGAGAAAATGTTTTAATCTAGAAACCCAATTCAACCCCCTTTCTTATGTTTCTTTGTACATTCAATTGATACACAAAAAGAACTTGCATAATCATTTATTAAACTTGTTAAATTAATTGCAAGATCACTTATCATGAGATGCAAACACCCAGTTTCTACTTGGGAACATGCAATTTTGCATGCCGCAATATTGATTCGCATCTGAAACAACTGGATAAAAATCATCAAAAGATGAAATTTAATGAAGTCGCCATTGAACGTCTTTTATCCCACAGGATGGGAAAGGTAAACATTTAGAAAACCTTATGGGTGAAGTCACGGTCTTGCGACCACAGAGATCGGGTAAGGAAGTCGATTACGTGAGGGGATGGTATTAGCACCCCAAACGTCTGTAGTACTCTACAGGATCCACTTATGTTTGTTCTGATCTAAGGGTGTGAATTCTATGTCTAAGGCTTAAAAGCTAAAAAGATATAAGAGGGGAATGCATGCAAAAGAAAAGAGAAAATAAAAGTTGTGCTCGTTCGAGGCCTATCCCAATGCCTACATATCCCTTTTAAGGAATTCGAGCAGTCATAGTTCGGCTTCAAAAGTTTTTGTTGGTTTGCATTTTTTAATGAATAATATTAATTTCTCCTTCTACCGCAACTCGACCTTTGGAGACTTACACGTCAGCACAAAAGTGAATTAACATGTTCTTTTGAAAAGAGTTTGAAAGAAAATCCTGAAGGCAAAAAGAGTTTGTATTGGTTGGTGTTTTGTTGTGGATGACAGCAAGTTGATCTCAAGAGAGAGAGATATTAGACATTTCTCCACTTATTCATGAAATAAGTCTTTGATATCTGAACCACACTAAGGCTTAGAATGGAAAAGCAATAAGATTGAGAAGAAACCCGCTTATCATCTCTCATGCTCAACAAAGGTATGATTCTTATTAGTAATTTTTAAGTGTTTTTGAAGTTTGCCAGAAAAAGAAGTTTTTTTTTAAATGCAAGGATGCAAAAGAAAGAAAAACGACTAAGGGAGTCTAACCTAAATCTAATCCCTAATGTTATCATACAATGATTGATCCTAAAGTTGAGTTTTGAAAAGGCAAATCTCTACCCTATGTTAGCATGCATGGATATAAGCCTAAGGTCTATTATATTCACATTTGGAGTAGAGTGAACTGAAAACTTAAGGGGAGAATACAAGAAGTGGGTCTAATAGAGGAGGGAAAAGGGATAGCAGATCAAGATCAATCAACTCTATCAATCAAAACAAAGGATGAAGATCTTAAACACACCAAGAGACGTGGATAAAAAGTAACCAAGATTGGCTGGGAGAGAAAGGTGTTGAAGAAAGATAGAATCAAGCCCTACACTTCTAAACACAAGCAAATGGTCAAGGTGAAACCCTAATATGTTCCCTAATCAAAATTAGTTTAAAAAGAAGAGGAAAAACTTATAAAGGTTGAGCCAATTAAAACCTAACTTTATAAAGACTTGTAAGAGTCAGAAACATGATTAATATTTCTTGGATTTAATTGAGGGGTTAGAAATGATTAGGAATTATTAAGACTAGTTAATAAAAGGGTCGAACTAGAGAGTTTTAGTATAATATTTGTGAGAAAATGAAAAATCAAAAGTTAAAATTTAAGAAAAATGATTTTTGTGATTTTAAAGTATCCAAGGAAATTAAACATATTATCTTTGATTTTTTCAAGTAGAGTAAGTTAGGTTTTAAAATGTCTCTTCTAGCTTAAGCAAAAAGAAAGTCCAAAAACTATCACTAGTTTCTAAAATTTGAAAAAAATAGAAAAATTAAAATGTAAATTCAATTAAAAATTATAGAAAATTGGGTATACCTAAGGGTTAGCAATATATTTTTGTGGAATTTTATCAATAGAAAAAGATATCAAACAAAAATTATTTTCACAATGTAAAAAAAAGATATAACTATTGGTTGATATTATTTACTTTCCACAAAATTTTATAAAATCAAACAATAATTATTTTATGAAGTAGATTCAAATTTAAACTTAGTTTATTTTTTTGTGGATTTTTTATATTAGTTAAACTTGGAAAATAAAATTCTAGAACTTAAAAGATGATAAAAATTCAAAAAGAAACCAAAGCTTATTACTGAAGATGTGAAAAACACAAGAAGGGGGGGGGGGGGGGGGGTTGAATTGAAAACTTGAAATTAAAAGCTCAATGACACAATATTTTTATCCTGGTTCGTTTGATCTCAAACTACTCCAGTCCACCCTTCAAGATGATTTCGCCTCTCTCCAACAAGTTCTTAATCCACTAATCTCAAAAGGATTATAATCACTACTTTAACAATTGTTAAAGTCTTCTTGAGTACAACCACAATTTGATTAATCTCAAGGAACACTGTTTCAAAACTATTATACAAGATGTGTGTTGTTGTTTTTCTTACAAAAACTGTTTATCACAACTGTGATAATTTACACAAGATTATAGCTTGGAAATGTAAAGAATATTGCTTGCAACTTTGAATATGCGTGAGTGGTTATGTAGCAAATCGTCTTTGATTTTGAATGTTGACTTTGTTTATATAGGTAGTGGAATAACGTTGATCATCAAGCATGTTTAATGTCATTAACACACTTTCCATTTGGAGAAGATCCTGTCTGAAAGAAGCCGTTGGAATTGATGTTGTCTTGAATGATCAGTAACACTTCAGAATCTTATCTCCTTACTTGCTGATGACGCTTCAGAATATTGATGACTTGGATTAACATGTTCTTGTTTAGAATCAGAGTTTACTTTGCTTAAGCGCAAGTTCTGGTCATCAATCTTCAAACCATGTTCTGATTGCTTCAGCGTGTAGCTCTTAAGGCTTATCTTCTGATGCTGCTTTGGTCAGAACTTCTGCATACATAAAACATAATTTTTAGGGTGCATATTTGTTCTTTGTGTTTGTCATTAGTTCTTTGTATTTGTTATCATCAAAACTCAAACTAAGGATTGTAGAATCAAACTATGTTCTAACAATCTCCCCCTTTTTGATGATGACAAAAACTAGATTTTTCAATTCAAAATAAAGAACAAAAGGTTTAAGAGAAACTCCCCCTGAGTTGATTACTTCCCTTAAGTTCCTTGAGAATCAGAGTTTAGCTGCATCTTTCATCAGAATTTGTACCTGTTCAAACTTTTCAGAAGATAGAGGTTAAGTAATTCAGAATGCTTGAGACTTCTGTCTCGGTAAACCATTATTGAAAATATCTTACTTTCTCCCCCTTTTTGTCAGTTATCAAAAAGGCAATATAATCAGAGCCAAAATAGTTGAATTATATTAAAAAACATGATGCAATGATAAGTTCCAGAATAGAAGAGGTAAAAAATTAAGCGTTACAGATCAACAGATTTAAAACAAAAATCTAAGAAGGAGGGGGAAGACGTGTGAACAAAGCTTCCAGCAAACTCTTGATCTGAGTATTAGAATCTTCTTGCTTGCCCAAAATGCTTTTAATCTCTTTGTTCATGTCCTCCTGCTTATCCAACCTTGCATGGATTAGAGCATTTTCTTTCTTCAACTCTTCCAGAGTTTGCATGACTAAGGAAGGTGTTGGAGTTTCTTCAGGAGTTGGACGTTGCTCAGAGCATTCTGCAGCTTGTTCAGAGTGAACCATTTCTTCTACTGTGATCATGTCTTCTAGAGCAGCAGTCAGAGAGAGACTTTTTGATTCTGGTTGAACTTCATCTGAGGGATGATGCTCTATCCAGGGAGCATTATCCAGGGAGCATTATCCAGAGAGAGGATATCTTTCTTGAGCAGTTAGCTCAGGACTTGGTCTTGAAAAGCCTTCAGCTTAACACTAAAGTTCTGCTGAACCTGTTCATAACTCTGTTCCTCCAGCTTCAGCGTTTCAGAACTAAGCCAGTTTCCGAATTTTGTCCACATATAATCAGAAGCAGCAGGATTAGTCATCTCTTGACTAGCATTCTTCAAAGAATTTATCCATTCTTGTATTCCTGTTTAAAAAATCAACAAACTTGTACCAACATCTAATGGCAGTTTTGTGAGAGATAGAAGCTAGTCTTTCCAGCACAATTGAATCAATGACAAGTCTTACGTTGTCAGCTGGATTGTTAGTGGGTGAAGGAGTGGGAGAGTCAGGTATGATGATTGGACTGGTAGGGAAGTTTGGTGGTGTGGATTCCAGAGATGAAGGGATTTCTGGAATGTCGTGGATGGTGAGAGGCATGCGAATAGCAAGTGGTTCTGTGATTCCAGGTATTGGGATTGTATCAAAATCTGAATGAGGTTCTTCACATTGGTTTGTTGAAACATGGTGAGGTTCTGGTTCATGGATATCAGAAGATTGACTCTCAAAAGGTTGAGCTTCTGGTTGTTGTATTTCAGGTTGAGGTGATTGTGGTTGTGAAATTTCTGGTTGAGAAATTTCTGGTTGAGGTGATTGTGGATGAGGAATTTCTTGTTATGGAGAGTGAGGTTGCAGAATTTTTAGTGTGGTATCAGATTTTGGATTTTCAGGGAGTTGAGAATTTGGATTTTATGGTATGGGAGCTGAAAAGTCTTGGTCAAATGAATCAATATCAGATAGAACTTTGGCAAGTTCTGGTTGGGTTTGTTCAGGATTTGGATTATGAGAAAGGGAGTGAGTTTCATTCAGACCTAGAGTTTCTGATGGATCAAACCCTATGTCAAAGTCTTCAAATGTTTGTGGAGTTAGATGTTCTGGTTGAGTAGGCATGGCTTCAGATGTTGATACGTTTATTGATTCTATAACAGAAACAGAGGAAGGATTACCTTTCTTTTTGGCAGCTTTTGGAGTCCTCTGAGATGGTCCTTCTGCTGCAGCTTTCCTCTTCTTGGTCTTCTTTAAAGCAACTTTTGGAGCAGCCTTGTGTAAGTCCTGGATATTGATTTCTGGTGCAGTACCATCTTCCTTGCAATCGTTTAGATATTTGACTATTATTTCTGGCTTGGAGTCAATATCAGAAAATAGAGAAAAATCATCCAGAGGTATCCTTCTTGAAGTGATGGTTGCATGAGAAGTAATAGTAGGTTCCTTCTTGATATTCTTAACGATTTTCATCTTCTTCAGATTTATAGCGTTCAGGGGCTTCCCAGCGGTTGCTTCCAAAGTGATGATTTCCTGGGCTTCAGTCAAATGTTCTATCAGCCTATTCTCTGTCAGAATATCTGATATGAGTCTTCCTAAGGGTATCCAGTCCCTCTTGGTTCGTTCATCTTCTCTTGTTTCCTTCATACTAGTTCTAAGATGATTAAACAGCAAGTGTGGGAGGTTTACCTTAGTCCTCTTGGCAATGAAATAGATTAGAAACTGCTGATCAATGTTGATATAATCAGGAGAGCTAGTTGGCTTCCTGTGGTTGATACACCCCAAAATAATTCTTGCCCAGATTCTGTGGTGATCCTTCAGATCTCTGATTTTCCTAGAGGGTAGTCCATTAGTAAATATTTCCTTTGCAATAGAACTCACATCAGAGCATCTCTCAGCCATGTCAATGCATTTGACACCTCCACCATTGTAACCAATAAGCTTTGAAATTAGGTCTTCTGTAATAACAATTTTATTCCCCATGACATAAGAAGTAACCTGATGATTTGAATAAGAAGCATGTATCCAAAATTCTTTGACAAGAATGGGAAATGTTGGACCAACCAGACGGTCAAAGTACCTGTTCCATCCTTGAGCAGTAACGTCTTTATACAGATTGAAGCCATTTTCTTGAAGACTCCCAAAATCAACAATTAGTTCAGAGAGACCTTCCAGATTATTAATAGGAGTGAGGAGCGTTCTGTAGGGTACTTCATAATGTTCCATTGAAGCAGATTCCTGAGCACTGACATTTGTGACACTTGAAGAAGCCATTGTTCACACGGGATTTTGAGGAAGATGAAAGGGTTTTTTGAAAACGAGAGCTTGAAACGCTAGAAAATATTGAGAGAGTAAAAGTGAAAGAATGTAAAGAGTGAAATTTGAGTTTAAATAGTTTTTCTTGAAAGCGTAAACAGTAATAGAGAGAGATAATTAGTCATGATTATAAGCATTAATGACAGCTGAAATTAGGGGATTCAGAAAGATACTGGAACGGTTACCCATGACATGTGTCTCAATGCACCCAATCAACGCTTTTGACCTTTCAGAAAATGAACGCGTGTTCAGCCTCAGAAAGTAGCTGATGAATGGATGACAACTGTTTGATTATGTGAACAACATACTTCTATCCTTGAAATGAAACATTCAGATCTTCATGGATAGATTCTGATGCAATCTGTACTTCTAAACTCTGAAGACAGGTTGATCAGTAGTTCATAGAAAATAATAAAGTTCTGATGGTTAAGATATGTAAATAAAACAATTTATTCTGGGCATAGCTTCATGTTGAGATGTTTCAGAATGAAGTTAAACCTATTTTCAGAAAGAGGTTTTGTAAAGACATCAGCCCGTTGATGGTCTGTGTCAATAAATTTTAAGCTAAGAATCCCTTTCTGAATATAGTCCCTAATAAAATGATGTTTTATTTCTATATGCTTATCCCTAGAATGCAAAATTGGATTTTTACTAAGACAAATAGCAGGAGTATTGTCACAGAGGATAGGAATGTTACTCTCAAATATGTTGAAGTCTTCAAGTTGACTTTTGATCCAAAGCATTTGCGTGCTACATCCAGCAACTGCTATGTATTCAGCTTCTGGTGTTGATAGTGCTATTGTGGACTGTCTCTTGCTGGTCCATGAGATCAGATTTTCTCCCAGAAACTGGCAGCTTCCAGAAGTGCTTTTACGTTCTACTCTGTCTCCAACAAAGTCAGCGTCACAATATCCTACTAAACTGTAATCATTTGACTTTCTATAAAACAAACCCAAATTAGTAGTACCTTTCAGATACTTGAAAATTCGCTTAACTGTTGTTAAGTGAGTTTCTCTAGGATCTGATTGGAATCTAGCACATAAGAAAACACTAAATAAAATGCCAGGCCTTGAAGCCATCAGATAGAGAAGAGAACCAATCATACCTCTGTAGACCTTCTGTTCTACCTTTTTACTTACCTCTTTCTTTTCCAGAATGCACGTCGGATGCATTGGAATCTTTGAGGGCTTACATTCTGAGAGATCAAATTTCTTCAGAAGTTCTCTGACATATTTGCTCTGATGAATGTAAGTTCCTTCTGGAGTTTGGTTTATCTAAATGCCCAGAAAGAATTTGAGTTCCCCCATCAAGCTCATCTCAAACTCTGCCTGTATTCATTTAGCAAACTCTCTTCTTAGAGAGGGTTTAGTAGATCCAAAGATGATGTCATCAACATAAATCTGACATACTAACATGTCATTCTTAACTGTCTTATAGAACAAGGTTGTGTCCACTTTCCCTCTGGTGAATTCCTTTTCTAACAAGAAATTACTTAGTCTTTCATACCAAGCTCTGGGAGCTTGTTTCAAACCATAGAGTGACTTCTTTAGTTTGAAAACATATTCTGGATTTTTGGAATTCTCAAACCCAGAGGGTTGGTGCACATATACCTCTTCATCTATATAGCCATTTAAGAATGCACTTTTGACATCCATCTGATACAGAGTGATGCCTTTATTTACAGCAAATGATATTAAAGGTGTGATAGATTCTAACTTGGCGATTGGAGCAAAGGTTTTTGTATAGTTTATCCCCTCTTCCTGACTATAACCTTGTGGTACCAGTCGTGCTTTGTTTCTGGTGAATTCTCCTTGCTTGTTCAGTTTGTTTCTGAACACCCGCTTTGTTC
This sequence comes from Vicia faba, assembly GCA_948472305.1. Classification (NCBI taxonomy): domain Eukaryota; kingdom Viridiplantae; phylum Streptophyta; class Magnoliopsida; order Fabales; family Fabaceae; genus Vicia; species Vicia faba. Next base: position 130,497,230 of record OX451739.1, read on the forward strand.
CAATGACGTTGAATCCTTTTGGTTTGGGAACCAGATCCCATACGTCATTTCTAGTGAATTGATTCAGTTTCTCTTGCATTTCCAGAATCTAGTCATTATCCAGAAGTGCTTCATCAATAGTTGTTGGTTCAATCAGAGAGACCAGTCCCATGAGGGATTCTTTAGAGTTTTTGAATGTTGATCTGGTTCTGATTGGATCATCTTTCTTTCCCAGTATTATATCTTCTGGGTGATCAATGCTGCTTATGGATAGCCTTTTCTGAAGTTGATCAACAGAGTATGCTGGATTGCTTGCAGTAACTCTTTTCGATGTTGAGGGAGCATCTCTGTTGAGACCTTCTGATGAGTTGTCTTCAGTACCTATGAGTTCAACTTCCATACCTGCAAGGAATTCATTATGCTTTGAGTTTTGAGAGTCAAGCTTATCATCAAACCTAACACTGATTGACTCTTCAACAATCTGTGTTTCTGTATTGTATACTCCGTACCCTCTTGAGCGTTCAGAGTATCCTAACATAATACACTTTTGTGCTTTAGAGTCAAACTTGTTCAAATAATTTTTTGTATTCAGAATAAAGCAAGTGCATCCAAATGGATAAAAATAAGAAATGTTGGGCTTTCTGTTCTTCCACAGTTCATATGGAGTCTTTTCCAGAATAGGTCTTATGGAGATTCTATTCTGAATGTAACACGCTGTGTTAATTGCCTCTGCCCAGAAGATCTTAGCAATGTTAGTCTCATTGATCATGGTTCTGGCCATTTCTTGCAATGTTCTGTTCTTTCGTTCTACAACTACATTTTGTTGGGGAGTTCTAGGACAAGAGAAGTCATGCAAAATGCCCTTTTCATTAAAAAATAATTCAAAATTTTTATTTTCAAATTCTCCACCATGATCACTTATGACTTTGACAATTCTAAGATCCTTTTCATTCTGAACTTGGTTGCAGAAGGTAACAAACATAGAGTGTGACTTGTCCTTGTGTCTTAAGAACTTTACCCATGTCCATCTGCTATAGTCATCTACGATTACTAACCCATACTTCTTGCCACTGACTGAAGCAGTTTTTACTGGTCCAAATAAGTCAATGTGCAGAAGTTCTAATGGCTTAGAGGTGGAAACAACATTTTTGGATTTGAAAGCAGGTTTTGCAAATTTCCCTTTCTGACATGCTTCACACAGAGCATCTGAGCTGAACTTCAATTTTGGAAGTCCTCTGACCAGATTGAGTTTGTTAATCTGAGATATTCTTCTCATACTAACATGCCCCAATCTTCTGTGCCAGACCCATTGCTCGTTGTTAACAGAAAGTAGGCATTTTACATTCTGACTCTTTAGTTAAGAAAGTTTTATTTTATAAATGTTGTTTTTCCTCTTTCCATTAAATAGGATAGTCCCATCTTTCTGACTAACAGCCTTGCATGAATTTCGATTGAAGATTGTATCATAACCATTATCACTTAATTGACTTATGGATAATAGGTTATGCATTAATCCATCAACTAATAATACATTATTTATAGAGGGAAGATTTCCATTACCTACTGTTCTAGAGCCAATGATCTTTCCTCTCTGATTACCTCCAAAGCCCACGTAGCCTCCAGACTTAAGTTCCAGGCTTTGGAACATATTCCTTCTTCCCGTCATGTGTCGCAAGCAACCAGAATCCAGGTACCATGATTGGTGTCTTAGCCTTGCTGCTAAAGATATCTGCTACATGTATAATTTTATCCTTAGGTACCCACATTTTCTTGGGTCCTGATTTTTTAGTTTTACCAAAATTCTGATTGAATTTTGGTTTGACAGAATAATCACTACTTATGTTTTTTATGTCATGTGTGTACCCATATATAAAATGTGAATTGAGTGGTGTGCGTTTTATAACTAAGTCCATGGCATTTTTTGGTGTAGATACCTTACCTTGATATCCTATCCCTTTTATGCCATTTCTTCTAACTCCATAGATCATTGAAGCCATCTTGCTTCTGTGTATGTTTTTAGCTAGAAACTTCTGAAAGCTGTGATCATACTCTTTGATGATCTCATCAGTATTACTGGGAGTTTCAGAGATTGTTTCCTTCTGAGAGTTTTGCAAATCATTTCTAATTTTGAAATTTTTTCTTTTAACTCAGAATTCTCTAATCTGAGACTCTCAGACTTTTCAGAGTCAGAGGCAAGATTCCTTTTCAGGTTCCTGAATTTGACTCTGATTTGCTGATACCTTTCCAGAATTTCATTTAGGCTTTCTGCAAGTTCAGCCTTAGTAAAATTTATGGTAAAATCAGGAAATACCTCTTCAGTGTCTGATTCTGAGTCTAAACCAGAAGCTTCGCTATCTTCTGATACGTTTTCCATGAGAGCTATGTCTACTCTTTCATCATCTGATTCTGAGTCAACTTCAGAGGTGTCAGAATCATCCCATGTAGCCATGAGGTTTTTCTTCTTTTCCTTGAAGAACTTCTTTTTGGACTTCTTCTTCTGAAGCCTTAGGTAGTCACTTTTGTAGTGCCCTTGCTCGTTACACTCATAGCAGATGATGTCCTTGTTATTTGGGTTTCTGTATCTTGAATACTCTTCAGATCTTCTGTGTCCAGACGAAGACTCAGACTTTATGTATCTAGAGGAGGATTCATGCTGATTCTTTGATCTTCTAGGAGTTCTGAATTTCTAATGTAACACCCCAATTCTACCCCTCGTAATTAATAATAAAATCAGAGTTTCAAAATTTCATCCAAACATAAATTGAGTTATCACATATTCGTTTTTTTCATCACTTTGCATTATAATGCACATCACAAAATCAAAAGTCGGATATACCGATTCATAACATAAATCATCATATAAACATATGACTAATCACAACACAGCGGATGTGTTCACAAAATGTACGTATCATCATGTTATCATCAATACATAAAGTCATAAGATAGTATACATAAACTATCCTATCAAAATAATAACGTCGCCCAAATCTCGAGTGTTACTACTATCAGAGCAGAGCGACTCAAAATAAAGAGACTCGAGCTAATCCTCATCATCCTCGCGGAACACCTGCACGTTACCAATATAAAGGCAACGATGAAACAAATAAAGGGTGAGATACTCCAAAACATATAAGTAAAGGCATGATAAAATATATATAGTTTTGGAATCATAAATGATATAGGATTAATAAGAGTATGTCAGCACATATCCAAATCTCACACACTTTAAATTATCATTTAGTGTATAAAATCAACACTTTAATTTCGTCACGTAATCATCATAATCATACCAAAACAAGACATAAACTTCATCGCCATAAACTCATATCGTCGCTTTACCGTCATGTTATATCCATCGCATAATTTTCATGAAATTATCACATCATAATCACTTTATGTTCAACACAAAAATCATCACAAAACAAGGTATCATATAACATCGCAATTTATTATAAGCCATCAAATAAAACTCAACGCCAAAAGAATCAAAAATAAACATAACCGACTCCATGAGACACGACTATGTTATGCATGTGGTACCCGTCGCTTTGTCCATAATTAGGGACATTCAGCATAAAAGCCCATCATCGCTTTGGCATAAAAGCCCTCGTCGCTTGGCATAAAAGCCCTCATCGCCAATGCAATGTATGTAACTCGATAATAAGACATCACAAACACGACACAACAAAACATCATCATCACACATCAAAATTGGTATAAAACCCACGTCGCCATATTCATCCACATCAAGATAAACATATCATCGCATCGCATATCATCAAGTATTCATTATAAATAAACCGTCGCAAATATCATAATTAATTACACCACATCATTATCAAATAATTCACTAAATTTCAAACACGGAAAAATAGTCAAACATCAATAATCGTTGCAAAAGTCATTCATAATAATCAGCATCAATTATAATCATTAACGTCGCAATCAGATTGTCCATACGTGACTTAAACCGACTAAAACGTAACCCATTTCAAATTTACCGTAAATTGGCCTATTTCGGGTCGCTTTATAAAAAATCGAAATCTCGAAAAAGTAACCTCACCACGACGTTCTACACGTCAAAATTAGCTAGCACATTAATTTTCGTTCAATTCGGAGCAACTAGCTCCGTCGCCGAAATTGCCGAAATCGAGAAATCGGACATAATCGGGTTCCAAATTAAATCGGCTAACTTATGTCATACTTGTATTTAATTAATATAAATATTTAATATATTAAATTAATAAAAAAATAACAAAACATAAATTAATTAATTTCTAAACTTAATTGCAATTCGCATAATGCTACTTTACTTAGTTTTTCTTAACTCCATTTCAATTTGGAAAATGACAAGAAAACAGTTCCATTCCAAAACCCACAAAGTAAAACTTGTAATTCATATATTCTAATTTTGAATGTGTTTTGAACAAGCATTAGCCTATAGAATACACAATAACACTATCAATTCGTAGGTTGCCTTGTGAACTTCAAGCTTCATTTTTCTACATTCTTTAATATTTCTCTATCACGATAATATGGTACCATTGACTACAAGAGCAGATCCAGTTGAATATATCAATACCCTTTTAAAAATTTATTTCATGAAAGATATTTCTTTTAAAAAGAACCAAAATCTTAATTGAAATTTGAAGTAAAAGCAATTCACATAATCTATCGGCTCACAAAGAAGAGGAAGCACACAACAAGAATAAATTGTACAAACCTTCCAGACGATCATGCTACTACCATCAACAATGTATCAATCTAAGTAATAAATAGTGATACCATCAACAATGTATCAATATATATATAAGTATCCAATACTGATACCATCAAGAAAAATAAAATATATGTAAAAGGCATTCAACATAGAGTTCAAAAACATACTGCTATTTTATAAACTAAACTTAATTAATATAATTTAGTTTTTCTAATTTAATTTCTATTAACATAACAATAATCCCACAACACTAACACCTAAATTAACTCTCCTAATTTATCTCAACAAATCTCAAGAATCCTAACATCAATTTTATCCCAAATCAAAATATATCAAATCAAACCCTAACTATAAGCATTGGAAAATAAAACCCCTTACCTTAGATACTTGAAATGATTCTTGATGTTCCAACCAACCCAAAACCCAAGCTTTGTGTTCTTCTTGCTCTTCTCTCCAAGACCTTCTTGTTCTCTCTAACTCTCACAAAGTGTGTTTTGTGTTATGATACTTCTATCTCTCATAAAACAACAACTAATGCCTTTGTTTGAATTTTGGTCTTAAGACAATATGAAAATACCATACTACCCTCCACTAGTCTTACTAACCCAAAATATAATTCAAAAGGACACTTAATCAAAATAACTCCAAATAATTAAAATAACTCAGAAAAATTAAATATCGGTCCGAATAATATTTTACCGAACCGAACAAAATAAAAACCGAACCGAACAAAATAATTACCGGTCCCTCAAAACAAATACCAGATCGAATAAAATAATTACTGGTCCCTCTAAAATAAATACCAGACTGAATAAAATAATTACCGGTCCGAATAAAATGTCGCCGAATATATTAACAGATATATCGGTTAATATAAATATTCTCGTCGCAAAAATAAACGTCAAACAGTAATTCGAAAATATTAATATAATATAATATTAAATAAAACGGGGCGTTACAACTCTCCCCCACTTAAAAAAGTTTCATCCTCGAAATTACCTGACTCGAAAAGCTCGAGATAGGAATCCCGCATCTTGCTTTCTAACTCCCACGTCGCACTTTCACCAGCTGCTCCTATCCAAACAACTTTAACCAAGGAGATCTCTTTGCCACGAAGAGACTTCATCTCACGATCTTCGATTCTTAACGGCATCGTCTCCACCGTAAGATTGTCTCGCACTTGAATATCATCCATCTCAATCACATGTGAAGGATCCGGAACATACTTTCAAAGTTGCGACACATGGAACACATCATGCAAGTTTGAAAGATTTGGCGGTAACACCACTCTATAAGTCACTTTTCCCACTTTACTAGTAATTTGGTAAGGACCAATAAAGCGAGGAGTTAGCTTCTTCGACTTCAATGCTCGCCCAACGCCGGTTGTAGGAGTAACTCGCAAAAATACATGATCACCATCTTGAAATTCCAAGTCTTTTCTCCTTTCATCATGATAACTCTTTTGTCGACTTTGAGAAATTCTCATCTTTTCTCTAATCATCTTCACCGTCTCAGTAGTCTCTCTAACCAATTCTGGTCCAAGCACCACACTTTCACCCGACTCATGCCAACACAAAGGAGTTCTACACCTCTGACCATACAAAGCCTCGAACGGTTCCATTCCAATACTAGCATGAAAACTATTGTTATAAGTAAACTCAATCAAAGGAAGATATGTATCCCATGAACGACCATGTTCAAGAATACAAGCACGTAACAAGTCTTCCAACGATTGAATCGTCCTTTTCGTATGACCATCAGTTTGAGGATGATAAGCCGAACTCAACCTCAACTTTGAACCCAAAGCCTCTTGCAAGCTCTTCCAAAATTCAGAAGTAAACCTTAGATCTCTATCCGAAACAATACACAAAGGAATACCATGTAATCTCACAATCACATGCGTATAAATTTCCGCCAACTACGATATGGGATAAGTGATGTTAATAGGAATAAAGTGAATCGACTTCGTAAGCCTATCAACAATCATCCAAATTGCATCGTGTCCTCTTGGTGTATTCGGTAACCCCGTTACGAAATCCATAGAAATGCTATCCCATTTCCATTCTGGAATCTCTAACGGTTGCATCAACCCTGCAGGTTTCTGATGCTCCACTTTAGACTTCTGACAAGTCAAACAAGCATAAACAAACTGAGCCACCTCTCTTTTCATGCCCGACCACCAAAATAGTTTCTTTAAATCTTGATACATTTTGGTCGCTCCGGGATGAATACTCAAATTGCTTCTATGACTTTCTTCCAAAATCGTTCTCTTCAAATCCACATCATCGGGAATATAAATCCTATCTCGGAACCTCAATACACCCTGAGCATCCAACTTGAAATCTTCATTTTCAGTTTGTCCAATACCAACCAACAAATTAACAAGTTTCACATCAAGCTTCTGAGCTTCTCTAACACTATCAAGGAAATCATTATTGATCTTTAACATTCCAAAGATAACACTCTTCGGCGTCACTTCTACTACAAGACTCATATCTCTAAATTGCTCAATCAATTCCAAATCTTTCACCATCAAAAGTGCCATATGCAAAGTCTTTCGACTTAAAGCATCAGCCACCACATTAGCTTTACCAGGATGGTAATTCAATCCAAAATCATAATCTTTCAACAATTCAAGCCACCGTCTTTGTCTCATATTAAGCTCTTTCTGATCGAATAAGTACTTCAAACTTTTATGGTCACTAAATACTTCAAATCTAGAACCATAAAGATAATGCCTCCAAATCTTAAGCACAAAAACAACCGTTGCAAGCTCCAAATCGTGCGTAGGATAATTCTTCTCATGAATCTTCAATTGCCTAGAAGCATACGCGACCACTTTTCTATTTTGCATAAGCACGCCACCTAGACCCATATTAGAAGCATCACAATAAACAACAAACGGTTCTTCAGGATTAGGTAGAATCAAGATCGGAGCCGTTGTTAACCTTTTCTTCAATTTAATAAAACTTTCTTCACACTTGACATCCCACACAAATGAATCTCCTTTACAAGTCAACTTTGTCAAAGGAAGCACCAACTTAGAAAAACCTTCTATAGTAACCATCCGAACCCAAGAAACTTCTAATCTCAGTAACAGACTTAGGAGTTTCCCATCTCAACACAACATCAACTTTAGAAGGATCTACAGCAATTCCATCACCAGAAATGACATGCCCCAAAAAGCTCACTTCACTTAACCAGAACTGGCACTTTGACAACTTAGCACAAAGCTTCTTCTCTTTCAGAACTTCCAACACGATGCACATGTTTTGTGCGCTCTTCTTCCGATTTAGAATAAACCAGAATATCATCAATGAAAACAACCACGAAACGATCCAAGTAAGGATGGAAAATACGATTCATGTACTCCATGAATACTCCCGGTGCATTAGTGACACCGGAAGGCATCACCGAATATTCGTAATGTCCATACCTTGTCCTGAAAGCAGTTTTCTGAACATCTTCTTCTTTCACCCTTATTTGATGGTAACCCAATCTCAAATCAATCTTACTAAACATGTGAGCGCCAACCAATCGGTCCATCAAATAATAAATTCTAGGAAGTGGATACCTATTCTTGATAGTCACTTTATTCAACTGACGATAATCAATACAAAGTCTCATGCTACCATCTTTCTTCTTCACCAATAACACAGGAGCTCCCCACGGCGACACACTAGGTCTAACAAACTTCTTCTTGAGCAAATATTCTAATTGGCTCTTCAATTCTGCTAACTCAGATGGGGACATCCTGTATGGTGCCATAGAGATAGGTCTGGTACCAGGGACAAGATCCACAGAAAATTCAACTTCTCTTTCTAGAGGTGCACTAGGAATCTCATCAGGGAATAATTCGGGAAAATCGCACACCACCGGAAATTTTGCTATCACAGCTTGACTTTCCACATAAAGAGTCGCCATCAACAAGAAAACCAACGCCTCATCTTTCATGAATTCATTCAACTGCTTCATCGACACCAACATAGATTGTTCTTCTTCTACTAAGGAAGAAAACCTCACAGTGTTGTCATAGCAATTGATATGGACATAATTAGCTTTTAACCAGTCCATACCTAAAACCACGTCCAACCCGACAAGCGGTAAACAAACAAGATCCACCACAAAGTATCTATAAAAGATTGATAAAGGACAACTTGCACACACAAAAGAAGTAGTAACCGTTCCCTTATCCGGAACTTCTACCACCATATCTCTATCCAGAGACGACAAAGTGAGACCCAATCTCTTTACACAATCAACAACAATAAAACAGTGAGTAGCACCAGTATCAATAATAGTAATAAGAGGAAAGCTATTAATGAAACTAGTACCTCGAATAAGACCATCCTCGTTTGCCGTTGGAGCACCCGACAAAGCAAACACCTTTCCTGCTTCTTGAGTCCTCTTAGGCTTCTTACATTGAGCACTAATGTGACCTCCCTCGCCACAATTAAAACAGACCACATCCTTATGTCTACAATCGCGAGTCATATGGTCCACTTCTCCACATCGGAAACATCTCACCTCATTCTCCTTAGCTCTAACATCGCTTCGACAAACATTACTTTTGTGGCCAGAATTCCCACACTTGTAACAAATAATACTAGTGGGAGCATCTCCCCCACTAGTTCTTCGCCCTTGAAACGCTTTCTGTTTCCCTTTACCAGCTGGAGCATCATACGTTTTTCCATAGCTTTTCTGACCTTTGTTTCTCTTATCAGACATAATCTTATAATGAGCATTACTATCCTCCTCAAAGATCCTACAACTATCAATCAAATCCGAAAAGACACGAATTTTCTGATAACCAACAACTTTCTTAATCTCAGGACGCAAACCATTTTCAAACTTGATGCATTTAGAGAACTCGCCATTCGGCCCATCATAATGCGGATAGAACTTGGCCAACATAGTGAACCTTGCAGCATAATCAGTGATAGATATATTCCCTTGTTTTAATTCAAGGAACTCTATCTCCTTCTTTCCTCGAACATCTTCTGGGTAATACTTACTCATGAATTCCCTTCAGAAAACTTCCCATGTCACTTTCTCACCAGCAACCTCAAGCCTCTGACGGGTTTCAACCCACCAGTCATCCGCTTTAGCATTTAGTTTATGAGTACCATAACTGATCCTTTGCACAGGAGTGCAATCCATCACATATAAGATTCTTTCAATCTCCTTCAACCACGCCAAAACACCTTCGGGATCATACTTTCCTTGGAAAGTAGGAGGATTCTCTCTCTGGAAGGTTGCCAAACTACGAGACCCAGCGTTCTCGTCAGCATTCGGCGGGTTTTGGAAAGCTTGAGCCATTGCCTGCATAGCAGCAACAAGAGCCTCATCATTCCTACCAGTGTTCCTTCCAGCCATAACAACTCCTGCTCAAAATAAAATAAGGATTAGAATCAACAAATAACAATACTTGATTTATAGACGATAACAAACTCAACAACTTGGCCGGACAGACCGACGTGCTCTGATACCACTAATGTAACACTCCAATTCTACCCCTCGTAATTAATAATAAAATCAGAGTTTCAAAATTTTATCCAAACATAAAACTTTTAATTCATATATTCTAATTTTGAATGTGTTTTGAACAAGCATTAGCCTATATAATACACAATAACACTATCAATTCGTAGGATGCCTTGTGAACTTCAAGCTTAATTTTTCTGCATTCTTTAATATTTCTCTATCACGATAATATGGTACCATTGACTACAAGAGCAGACCCAGTTGAATATATCAATACCCTTTTACAAATTTATTTCATGAAATATATTTCTTTTAAAAAGAACTAAAATCTTAATTGAAATTTGAAGTAAAAACAATTCACATAATCTATCGGCTCACAAAGAAGAGGAAGCACACAACAAGAATCAATTGTACAAACCTTCCAGACGATCATGATACTACCATCAACAATGTATCAATCTAAGTATCCAATACTGATACCATCAACAATGTATCAATATATATAAGTATCCAATACTGATACCATCAAGAAATATAAAATATATGTAAAAGGCATTCAACATAGAGTTCAAAAACATACTGCTATTTTATAAACTAAACTTAATTAATATGATTTAGTTTTTCTGATTTAATTTCTATTAACATAACAATAATCCCACAACACTAACACCTAAATTAACTCTCCTAATTTATCTCAACAAATCTAAAGAACCCTAACATCAATTTTATCCCAAATCAAAATATACCAAATCAAACCCTAACTATAAGCATTGGAAAATAAAACCCGTTACCTTAGATACTTGAAATGATTCTTGATGTTCTAACCAACTCAAAACCCAAGCTTTGTGTTCTTCTTTCTCTTCTCTCCAAGAACTTCTTGTTCTCTCTAACTCTCACAAAGTGTGTTTTGTGTTATGATACTTCTATCTCTCATAAAACAATAACTAATGCCTTTGTTTGGATTTTGGTCTTAAGACAATATGAAAATACCATACTATCCTCCACTAGTCTTACTAACCCAAAATATAATTCAAAAGGCCACTTAATCAAAATAACTCTAAATAATTAAAATAACTCAGAAAAATTAAATATCGGTCTGAATAATATTTTACCGAACCGAACGGAATAAAAACCGGACCGAACAAAATAATTACCGGTCCCTCAAAAAAAATACCAGACCGAATAAAATAATTACCGGTCTCTCTAAAATAAATACCGGACTGAATAAAATAATTACCAGTCCGAATAAAACGTCGCCGAATATATTTACAGATATATCAGTTAATATAAATATTCTCGTCGCAAAAATAAACGTCAAACGGTAACTCAAAAATATTAATATAATATAATATTAAATAAAACAGGATGTTACACCTTTGTCTCTGCTTCCACAGTTGGTTCACCCTTCTAGAGAGGAAAGATAGTTCATTTTCTTCTGATGAGGATCCATCAAAAGTTTCTTCCACAGCCTGCCAAACCTTAGAGTCAGATTTTCTGTTAGATTTTAAAGCTAGTGGCTTACCTTGCTTTTGAGACTCATCTTCTTCTAGCTTTATCTCGTGACTTCTGAGGAAGCTGACAAGTTCCTCCAGAGATATTTTGTTGAGATTGTTTGCTAGCTTAAGTGCTGTGACCATTGGCCTCCATTGCTTGGGCAAGCTTTTGATGATCTTCTTAACGTGATCAATAGTAGAATACCCTTTGTCAAGAACCTTCAGTCCATCAACAAGGATTTGGAATCTTGAAAATATAGTTTCTATTGATTCACTATCTTCCATCTTGAATGCCTCATACTTCTGAATGAGCGCAAGGGCCTTGGTTTCTTTTACTTGAATGTTGCCTTCATGCGTCATTCTCGGAGAGTCAAACATGTTCTTGGCAGTCTCTCTGTTTGATATTTTCTCATATTCTGAGTATGAGATGGCGCTGAGGAGTATTGTTCTGGCCTTGTGGTGGTTTCTGAATTCACGCTTTTGCTGATCAGACATCATTTTTCTGTCTATCCTCTGACCGCATCCATCCACTGGGTACGTGTATCCATCAGTCACCATGTCCCACAGATCAGCATCACGGGCCAGAAAGAAACTCTCAATTCTGTCTTTCCAATAGTAAAAGTTTTCTCCATCAAAGACTGGAGGTTTGCCACTGAATCTGTCATTGTCTTCATGGTTGTCATTGCTGATGTTTTGGCTTGTTCCCACCATAGTGTTTTTCTGAAGCTTGGATCTTGTACTGACACGGTTAAGTGTTTAAGCTCAGAACCAGGCGCTCTGATACCAATTGAAGATGTGAAAAACACAAGAAGGGGGGGGGGTGAATTGGAAACTTGAAATTAAAAGCTCAATGACACAGTATTTTTATCCTGGTTCGTTTGATCTCAAACTACTCCAGTCCATCCGTCAAGGTGATTTCGCATCTCTCCAACGAGGTCTTAATCCACTAATCTTAAAAGGATTACAATCACTACTTTAACAACTGTTAAATTCTTCTTGAGTACAACCACAATCCGGTTAATCTCAAGGAACACTGTTTCAAAACTATTATACAAGATATGTATTGTTGTTTTTCTTACAAAAACAGTTTATCACAACTGTGATAATTTACACAATATTATAGCTTGGAAATGTAAAGAATATTGCTTGCAGCTTTGAATATGCGTGAGTGGTTATGTAGCAAATCGTCTTTGATTTTGAATGCTGACTTTGTTTATATAGGTAGTGGAATAACGTTGATCATCAAGCATGTTTAATGTCATTAACACACTTTCCATTTGGAGAAGATCCTGTCTGAAAGAAGCCGTTGGAATTGATGTTGTCTTGAATGATCAGTAACGCTTCAGAATCTTATCTCCTTACTTGCTGATGACGCTTCCGAATATTGATGACTTGGATTAACATGTTCTTGTTCAGAATCAGAGTTTACTTTGCTTAAGCGCAGGTTCTGGTCATCAATCTTCACCACATGTTCTGATTGCTTCAGCGTGTAGCTCTTATTGCTTATCTTCTGATGCTGCTTTGGTCAGAACTTCTGTATACATAAAACATAATTTTTAGGGTGCATATTTGTTCTTTGTGTTTGTCATTAGTTCTTTGTATTTGTTATCATCAAAACTCTAACTAAGGGTTGTAGAATTAAACTATGTTCTAACAATTACGATTGTTAAAGCTAAAACTCACTGTAAAATAAAATCAAAACATGTTCAATTGAGGCGCGCCATGTCATCGTCCCTACCACTGAACCACGCCCTAACACATGTTAATCAATTTTACATGCTGGATTCAGATCATGATATCTCCTTCGATTCTTGATGAAAACGCACGAATTTGTAATCAAATTAAAGATCTCATGAAATAGATTAATGTAGGATCAAGAACTTTAAAAAATGATTCATGATGCATGGAGAAAATCGCATGCAAAAGTCACTGAAATCATGAAATTGCATGTAAAAGTCACTGCAAAATCCAACTTTAGATCCACATATCTCATTCATTTTTTAACCAAATCACTTGATCCAAACATCAAAGTTCATTATGAAAATGCAAGGAACAACGTGATGAACATAAATTTCACAAATAATGCAAGATTAAACAGAGATCTGAGCATGAAAGCACTTGTTTCAATCAAAGTTCCAAGAAACTTGTAGAGCATAATTTTCAACATCAATTCACAAAGATATACCTCAGATCTAAGATCTGGCCAGCTAATCCATGATGCACATGATCTTCAACAAGAATGCAAACTGAATCGCGAGTTTGAGTTCAATGATGCTTACCTCAATTTGTGAAAAAATAAATTCACAAGGTGCCTCTGAACTTAGTGAGAAATATGATGATTCTTCTCCTTCAAGCTTCAATTATGTTTAACTGTGCAAGAATTGAAGCTTTGAGCAGAGCACTCGAGAGAAAATTAGCACAAGAAGATTCCGTTTTTTGAGAGAGAGGATCGAGCTTTGAGGAGAGTTTTTTATAGATTTTTTGTGAATATTAATCAAGCTCCCTGAAATGAGAATGAAGAGGAGTTTATATAGAAGGATGATGTGTGTTGAAGAAGTTTTGCAAGGGTATAGAAGTCTTTTGCAGTTTGGAGCCATTGGAGACAATGCTGAAGCTTGCTGCATTTTGTGTTGTCTTTAAATGAACTTGCAGTTGTTTTGGAAAGAAATGAATAAAGTAGGAGTGATGAACTTGATTATATAAGCACATGGGATAACAAACTGATCGCAGGCCAAACATATTGATCAACTCACTTTCTTCTCCAATTTTCTCCTAATTTGCTCGTGCAATTTCCTTGCTTAAGAGGCCTTTCGAAAGCTCTTTCAATGTATATCACTACAGAGATTTGAATTATTGAAATTGATGCCTGGAAGTGAGAAATATTTTAGTGAGAAGTTTGAAAAAAAGAAGCCTGGAAGGTCCGGGCGCGCGGGCGTGCATGGACATGCATGGCTTTCCAGAAATGCAACTTTGAGGTCTTCACTTTGATTGACTATATTGTCCTCAATAATGTCTCAATTGACGTGATTCAAAAAACTAAATGAAACTCATACAACAATATTCAACATGCTTCTTTCCAATTTTTCAATTGACACATGAATCAAAAGAAATTCACTCATGAAAATGGCAAACCAATTGGTTGTAGAAATGCTTAGCCTAGTATGCGCGTGACTTGTTACTTTTGACAACCTTGTACCTTATACTTTAAGCTCCATATCTCACAAATGCTTCATTTTTTGGATTTGAACACACATTTACAATCTTGTAGGGTTTTTCTCAAGCTTTCCAAGCATATAAGATTTTCCTCCATTAGATAAAAAATGAGAGAGTTATGAATATCCACAATTCAGTACCATAGGGCTTAAGGACTTAGAATTTTTTCTAAATGTCCAAATAACTTCTTGAACAAGTTATCTCCATTTTGATATTTTCTCTTGATTTTGTGACACCAACAATCATGAAATATGAAAATAGAATACTTAATTGATGGTTGACCAAAAGTCCACTTGGTCAACTTTGACTTTGGTTGACTTTTGGTCAAAATGACTACTCTGCCCCTTTTGATTAATTGAACTTCTTTTGCTTAAAATTGACATCCAATATCTCAATCATAGGTGATTATCAATATATAGAGAGGCATGGAATTAAGTCTTGCCCAAAAAGTCAGATATTTCCTGATTATAATCAAAATCCTAATTTTAGCCCTCTGTGTTAGGAGATAGTGACCAACCTTCAAAGACCCTCATTCTTCTGGACAAATTGAGAGATTATTTGAACCAAGATGCCTTATATGATGATAAGAAGGTAATTCCTTACATACTTGATTCTTACAAGCCTCAAACTCTTGAACTAATCAAACCCTAATCTTAAGAGATGAACAATGAAAATATGATTCTCCTTCAAACTTTGCAAACTTCCATCTTCTAATGATCATATGGGACAAATGAGATGTCTTACAATACAAGAAACCTTTTAAAAATTAAAGACATCAGATCCTCCTTTGCACTGATTTGACCAATCAAACATCTTCTATGGCTTATAGAAAAACTTGGGAACCAAGACACCCTAACCCTTACCATGAGAATGTATGAAGCATAAGCCATGTAACTAAACTGAAGAGGGAAAATTTTGGGGTGAAAAAGCTTCCCCTATTCAATCTTCTTTAACCAGAGGGTGAGATTGGAAATAGCATTTCGAACAATCACAGTAAAATACGATTGAATAACCAATAGAATCATAAAATTTGCACTCAAAAGCCAGCCAGACGAAGGTGAACCTAAGATGGAAAGACACTGGGCGTAGGTGGATTTACCAGAGAAAAGAGAACGTCGGGTGAAGACAAAACTTAACCAACAAAAAAGGATAGTGGGAGAAGTTGGACCTAAGATGGAAAGACACCGGGCGAAGGTGAACTTACTGGAGAAAAGAGAATGTCTGGCAAAGACGAGCCTTAACCAACAAAAAGGGACACCAGGAAAAGGTGGACCTAAGATGGAAAGACACCGGGCGAAGGTGGATTTACCGGAGAAAAGAGAACGTCGGGCGAAGATGAGCCTTAACCAACAAAAAGGGACACCGGGCGAAGGTGGGCCTAAGATGGAAAGACATCGGGCGAATATGGATTTACCGGAGAAAAGAGAATGTCGGGCGAAGATGAGCCTTAACCAACAAAAAGGGACACCGGGCGAAGGTGGACCTAATATGGAAAGACACCAGGAGAAGGTGAACTTACCGAAGAAAAGATAACGTCGAGAGGAGACGAGCCTTAACCAACAAAAGGGGACACCGAGAAAAGATGGACCTAAGATGGAAAGACACCGGGCAAAGGTGAACTTACCGGAGAAAAGAGAATGTCGGGTGAAGACGAGCTTTAACCATCAAAAGGGGACACCGAGCGAAGGTGGACCTAAAATGGAAAGACATCGGGAGAAGGTGAAATTACCGGAGAAAATAGAACGTCGGGCGAAGATGAGCCTTAACCAACAAAAAGGGACATCGGGCGAAGCTGGACCTAAGATGGAAAGACACCGGGCGAAGGTGAACTTACCGGAGAAAAGAGAACGTCAGGCTAAGACGAACTTACCAATGAGAAGAAGACTAACCGAAGGTAGACTTTTGATGAAAGAATGCCGACCAAAGACATACTTTTTGAGGATACTACGTGACAAATTCCATTGGGGAAATTGGACGAAAATGTTGACTGAAGTAAATTTAAAGAGAACGCCAAATCAAAGGAGAACTTTACAGGAGAAAGAGACCAGCCGAGGGGTACTCTGACAAGGATTGCCAAAACATATTAGACTTTCAAGAGATTACAAGTACGCAAGAATTGCAAAATCCTCCAAACCAAAGGTGGATGTGATATGGTGGCGGAACCGAGTGTTATATACTGGTTTTGCATTTTGTGTTCATAAAAATTATGGTAAGAAAGAGTCGCCACCGACTTTTCTTTTATCCAAATTAAGGAAAGGGTGAAAAAAACAGAAAAAGACCTTTTCAAGAGTTTTCTGAGTAAGGGGGGTAGATTATGGAAAGGGAAGGTGTTAGCACCCTATCCATTCGTAGTTATCTACGGGCTCTTAGTTGCTTTCTAGTTCACTTTGCTTTTGCTGGAAAATGTGCTTGTGGTGTGGGTTTGAAAATATTTTGAAAACGTCTTTGTAATGAATCCTGTTTCTATAATAATGCGTACAAAGTGTTGGTATTGAAAATAGTTTGAAGAAGTATTTGTGGAAGATGTTTATTTGAAAGTGATTTTGAAAAGTGCCTTTGTAATGATTCCTGTCTCTATAAGAATGCGTACAAAGGGCTTTGACTTTTGAAAATGTTTCAATTGAAAGTGTTGGTGTGTAAAATGTTTTTGTTGTGAGCAAGCGAGCAACTATGAGCATCCTGCCTACTCAAAAGGTCTAATGTTCTTTTCCTCCTCCTTAGATGTTGCTATCTTACCATTGATTTGGTAAGAAGCCCCATCGTTGGATGTATGAGGGACATTCTAAGGGACATACAGTCATAAAGGCAACAATGTAGAGACACTTTAGCGATTTCTGTTTAGGTACTAGATCATTTACCGAAAGGCAGCTGTAGGGTCATCGAGGGACTATGATCTTTTGACTTATGGGTCTTTGCTAAAGCGTCCTGTCTCGAGGGACATGAGTGTTTTATTTCCGAAGGCAACCAAAGTGGGCGTACCTTATTGGTGCATATGTGCATGTGTGTTATGTTTCAGTTATTTTTTTTTTGTCTTTTTTGTTAGGTTTGCTAGCATTTTGTTATTTTCCTTGTCACGCCATCCTAGTTACTAGCAGTTAATATATACAGTAATTTAAAGGGCAGAAATGTAAAGTACGGGAATGTAAATCATACTCTATTACATGGCTTTGTGAGAGGTACATTATAGAGATTCGGAAAGTAAAGTCCTAGTTACTATTACAAACTGGGAAGAAGTTACAACAATATGAAAAATGCAAAAAATAAATAAATGCGCGAACGAATTAAAAAGGACGTCTAAATCCTAAGGAAGAGAAATATTTTTGTTTTTTTTTTTAATTTATAAAATAAAATAAAACTTAAGTCTATTTAATTTTAAATTAAGAAAAAGGTTTAAATAGTTAATTAGTTAATTAACAAAATTTAATTTGATTAATAAAACATTGGCCTAATTTTTTTTTGTGATTTTGATTTTAATGTTAAAATAAAAAAGAAGTCAATAGAGAAATGAAAACAAAAGTAAAAATACAAAGGGGGGCATCCTTCGATCCAGGGAGAGATGGGGGCTTAGATTCATAGGAAGAAAGTGGCCTTCGATCCAGAGGAAGGTGGCTTCCGATCCAAAGGAAGAAAGGTAGCCTTAGATCCAATGAAAGATGATCGTCTTTCGATTCTGTGAAGGGTGTTACCCTTTGATCCAGTGAAAGGAAGTGGCTTTCGATCCAGAGGGAGTTGCTGGAAAGGCCTGATGGATCACCTGTGAGGGAACTGAATCTGCAAAGATATGTTAGCAAAACAAACATGCAAGACCTGGGTATCGAAACCCAGGTCCTTCGATCCTGTGCATGTTGGGTCTATTCAGGCTATATCTACAGCAAGTGTTAGAAACAAAGCAAAATGCAGACCTGGGTGTCAAACCCAGGTCCTTAATCTTGAATACAGATAGAATGAACTACAAATGCTAATATGTCATGAAAATGTAAGTTTGATCTTTTTTCCCATTCTTACCAATGGTGATGTATGAATCTGTGGTTTTATGTGTGGGTACCCTTGTTTAAAGATTGCTTCAATTTGTAACTTATGGATATGGGGATACTTGCTTAAGGGCTGAGGATGATTGGAAAAGCTTCAGGAAACCTCCAAGAATGTGTTTTTTTTAATTTCGTGCGAATCTCTCTCCGGTTGTGTCCAACCTCCTTTGATCTAGCTAGTGTGTTATTTATATAGAGGGGATGGAGGGGACAAGAGAACAAAGGTTTAAACAGCCATAAACAAGTGTTTTCAAAGCCATGAGTGATGTTTTATAACTTTGCCAAAGTCATGGAAACTTGTCTATTTTTTGAATTTGAATGAATATGGAGAATTTTGGCTTTCGAATACCTTCAGTCCCTGCCCTTCGATTGGACCTCTTGTATATCATTCGAACGGGCCTTTGGTTGCCTCCTTCGAAGGGGTCTTTTGAATGGAACATTTGTGTACCCTTCGAATGGGCCTTTAGTTTCCTCCTTCGAATGGACTTTTTGAGTGTCTTTCATATGTATGCTTTGTGCCCTCTTCGAATGGGCCACCAAGGTGTGTCCTTCAAATAGCTCAAATCTCATCCTTAGGGCCTCTTCAATTGATCCCCAACAAAAAAATCTTTCCAGGCGAATCGAAGCTTCCATAAGAATGCTTGTGCATGAAAATTGAGTATGGCAATATGTGGGATTTTGGGCCAACCAGCATCTTTGCATATCTCTCTTTCGTTTTGGCTATCAATATGTGTATCCTTCATTTTGAACCAATCTGTGTTCTCTTTTGAAGGGACCACATGCATCACTTGTATGCATCACTTGCCATTCCTTCTAATGGCCCAAACACACTTTCCAAGGGAAATACTACCAGTCGAAGCAGGAACCAAGCTTGCATGCAGGTAGTCATCAAGACAAATTTACAGAGGCCCTTGCTAAATCGAAGCAGACATGCAGGTAACCATTACATTGTGAATCAAACAAGCATGTAAAACTAATGGTGCATTCGAATGACGTATGCAGGAGGCCATTGCTTTGTGCCTGATGGCATGAAGGAAGTTCCTGCCTTATGAATTGAAGGCAAGCGTAGAGAAGGAACTTGTCTTCTGAATCGAAGGAAAGCTGCAGGAGGCTTTTGCCAACATCTTCTGAGTCGAAAGAAACCAGTAAGAAGCCAACGCCCTCTGAATTGAAAGAAGCCAGTAGGAAGTTACTAACTTCTGAATCGAAGGAGCACCAATATGAGTCCCTTCCCTTTTGAATCGAAGGAGGTTGTTTCAAAGGAAACACATGCCCAGTCGAAGCTTGTATACATCAAACAAGCAAAAGGCCATGGCTTCAATCAAATCTTGGAAATTTGAGGCAAGCTTGGAGGAGGTTAGGCGCTCAATCGAAGCCTATCAAGATGAAAATCGAAAGACACCTTATTCATCTTCAAAAAATTTATTTTTCTTTAGTCAAGTGTTTGCGACCACCCATATAAGAAAAAATCTTGGAAAACATGAGAGGGAAAATTTTGGGGTACAATAGTTGGGTATCAATTCTTCAAGAGTGGAAATTATCTGAATTACTACACACCAAGTATGAATACTCAAATTCTTGAGACATAAGAAATGTTATACACCGACTCTTACTCATGACTCTGACGGCGAGGTAAACACGAGTAAAATAACCAAAGAATTGCAAGGGAAAAAGACGACTTACTAGGGGCATGGAAAGTACCAAAGACCCGAATGGTGGTAAATGAAAACAGACTCTGTTGGGGAAACAAAAATGATCACCCTAAGCTTGCTGTGGAGATAATTCATCTTTGAGCGTGTAACAATTCGGTTACCAAAGGTGAACACAATTGGAATATACTCATGCATGTTTTAATTTTTATAGCGTAATGCTCCATACAATGGAAATGCTACGCGTTTTGGTGGATACAATGAAATGATGCACGTTTTAGCGATGCAGGAGGAACATCCAATAACAATCGACTATTGAGAAGACGATGAACTCCCAGACGAAGATCTCCGCATATCTAATCGACCTGAATTTCAGTGGGGAATCACAATTCAGACTCAACCAAACTCTGAAGACTGCTATCACTGGGCAAATAACTTCCTGGGGAGAAAACTGCAAACATAAATCGTAGTTTTGACAGAATCTTGAAAATTCTCAATTCCCTGGGGAACAAATCCAATCCTCTCCAGATGAGGAAAACTTCACTGGGAATAGAAGTTTTTACTAGGGATCATATAAATTCTTGAATTAAAAGAAATTTATTCAAACCACCATGGGGATAACAAATAGAGGTAATAAACTCCACTTGGGAAGAAGAGAGAACCTCTGAACCACAACTTGAAATCCGAAACTCCGCCGGGGAATTCTCTAGCAATACTCTCTTACTGGAGACAAGAGACCCTTGAAAGAATAAACGTCAATGTATATTGCTTCAGAAAAAGCCAGGGACTTGATCCATTGGGGAGTAAACAGGCTTGATGATCAATCTCCTCTTCAAGACACTTGATAGGGAAACATTTCCTAAGGAAAGTCAAACTTCACAGGGAGTCAAGCATCAGCCTTACCGGGGATAATACCAACAGGATAAAAATCTTTACTTGAGAAGAAACAAGCATCCTAGGGGCAGAAGTTCCACCAGGGATATCTTAACAAAATCTCCTATCACCGAGGATGAAAGAGTTATGACTAGCACTCTCATGTACACCATACTAGGGAGATAATGCTTGCTCCACTAGGGAATAAAGGTGAATTAATCCAGAATATCCTTGAAATTAGGCTTCGACTAGGGATGAAAACTACCTCTTCCACTGAGTAACAAAGAAGCTTCGGATGGCGGTATCACCAACACCAACCATACTGGAGATATCCATCTCTGCAAAATTCACATTATCAAAGATTTGCACTGGGGTAAAGAGTACAAACTTCACTGAAGAGTAGCATGTATACTTCATGGGAAAAACAAGGGCTGATCTCAACGGGGAAGCCACAAAATGTCGACTCTAAGAGGAGGATATCAATGATCCTTTAATAAAACCAGAATGAACAAACTGCAATGAAGAGAAAAAAGCATACTCAAATGAGGGTACGATATCGCTGGGGACACGTGATTTTGTCCTTAGCAGAATTGAGCATTCACTGGGGATATCGGATCCCATTCTGCACAAACTATATACCACAACAACATGCCCCAGTATGGGATGGCTACCTTAGCCGTCATATCTGGCACCTGAAACTCTAAGCAATTTCGTTTACCGGTATATTGTGCTGTAATGATTTTAATGTTTTAAATGCAAAGTTTATCAAAAATGCTGAACGTATTTCACAATCAAAATAGTAAACATAAAAACAAATTGGCATAATTTGAAGAAACACTTTTATTGATTGGTTGGCCTGTAAATATGCATTTACATCAAGAAGCAATTCCTGAAAAGAAGAAATTGCATACAAAGTATATAGAGGAGAAAACAAAGATGGCAATATGAGTGCGGATTTATCGAGGACAACTCTGCTACAACTCCTATGACCTTAAAGCTCTTCAGTATCTTTCTTTCTGAATAAGTGATTAGACAGATGATTCCCGAGCCAACCTAACGACAAGGTAAGTTGAATTTACAAATGCAACACAAACTGTAGTATTCACTTTTTTTAATCCCTAACTCTTGCCTGGATTTCCCTTTCGGGTTTTCAATCCACCAAGATACCCTTTTTTCCTAAATTTCCTTTGATAGGCTCAACTTAGCGGGTGTACAATTATTTTTCACTCATTCACTCTTTCTTTTGTCACTAACTTTTTCCCGAACCTATGCTCGCCTAGGTTCGCTGGGATGCCTTTTTTGCCTGAGCTAGTCAACTCAACTGTCATTTTTATGCAAAGTAATTTTTCACTACATCTGCGTTGACGGGGTGAGGGAAATCCTCTCCATCCATAGTTATGAGCATCATAGATCCTCCTGAAAATACTTTATTTACAACATATGGTCCTTTGTAATTAGGAGCCCATTTACCCCTAGCATATGTATTGTTGGGAGGCAATATTCTCTTCAGCAGGAGATCACCAGTTTGAAAACTTCGCGGATGTACCTTCTTATTGAAAGTTTTCTTCATCCTTATCTATTATAACTGTCTGTGGCAAATAGCTGTCAATCTTTTTCGTCAATGAGATTCAGTTGATCGAATCTATTTTAAACCCATTCAGCCTCACCAAATTGTGTATCTGTCATTATCCTCAGAGAAGGAATCTCCACTTCCATAGGCAAGACTGCTTCCATGCTATAAACAAGTAAGAAAGGGGTTGCCCCAGTTAAAGTGCGCGCAGTGGTACGATAACCATGCAAAGCAAATGGCAATATCTCATGCCAATCCTTATAGGTGACAACCATTTTGTGCACAATCTTCTTGATATTCTTATTTGTTGCCTCAACCATGCCATTCATTTTAGGTCGGCAAGGAGAAGAATTGCGATGCTTTATCTTAAATCTCTCACACAGCTCTTTCATCATCTTATTGTTGAGATTCGACCCATTGTCGGTAATAATCTTCTCGGGAATCTCGTATCAACAAATGATAGTATGCTTGATGAAACGAGCAACCACCTGTTTAGTGACGTTAGCATACGATGCCACTTCGACCCATTTGGTGAAATAGTCGATGGCCACCAGAATGAAGCGATGTCCGTTAGAAGCAGTCGGTTCAATCCGACCAATCATATCAATTCCCCATATTGTGAAGGGCCAAGGTGATGTTAAGACATTCAGAGGATTGGGCGGGACATCCATCTTATCAGCATAGATCTGACACTTGTAATAGACCCTGGAATGAATGTAGCAATCGTTTTCCATTGTTGACCAATAATAACCTGCTCTCAAGATTTTCTTGGCCATAGTATGCCCGCTGGAATTTGTTCCGAAGGAACCTTCGTGAATTTCTTCTATAATCATGTTTGCTTTGTGTCTATTCACGCATCTGAGCAAAAAGGAACCATAGTTTCTCTTGTACAAAACATCCCCATCGAGGAAAAACTTAGCTGTATATTTTCGTAGAGTCTTCTTATCAGTGACAGAAGCATCCTCTGGATATTCTTTCGTCTTAAGATAACTCTTGATATCGTAAAACCATGGTTTCTCATCAACGACACCCTCTTATATTTCAAAACAAAACACTAGCTCGTCCAACCTCAAGATGGTGATAGAGGGGGCTTCATTTGCCCATCTAACTTTAAACATGGACGACAAAGTAGCCAAGGCGTCTGCCAAGTTATTCTCTTCTCTTGGAATATGATTGAAAGTAATCTCATCAAAATAAGGGGTCAGTTTTAACACATGATCACGATATGGAATCAAATTTGGGTGACGCGCCTCCCATTCTCCATTGATTTGATTAATCACAACAACATAGTCCCCATATACTTCAAAGATTTTGATTCGTAAATTAATAGCAGCTTCTAACCCAAAGATACAAGCTTCATACTCAGCCATATTGTTTATACAATCAAAGCAAATTCTGGCGGTGAAAGGAGTATGGAAACATTTAGGAGAAGTAATCAAAACACCATCACCATTTTCCAATGCATTGGAGGCACCATCGAACACCATCGTCCATCGCGATCCTGATTCAGATCCTTCTTTTGGGCTTGGAATGTTACAATCACATATGTACATAATGTCTTCATCAGGAAATTCAAACTTCATCGGCCGATAGCCATCTTCCATGGACTGATGAGCAAGATGGTCAACCAACATATTACCTTTGATAGCTTTTTGGGTAGTATATTGGATGTCATACTCGGTCAAAATCATCTTCCAACGGGCTATTCTTCCCGTGAGAGCTGGCTTTTCAAAGATGTACTCTATTGGATCCATCTTAGAGATTAACAAAGTAGTATGAGTCAACATATACTATCTTAGTTGGCGAGCAGCCCATGCCAAAGTGCAATAAGTTTTCTCGAGCAGTGAGTATCTTATTTCATAGTCGATAAACTTTTTGCTAAGGTAGTATATTGCATGCTCTTTTCGACCAGACTCGTCATGTGTCGTACCCCAAATTTGTCCTACCTCGATGATTTTATTTTTTCGAGATTAAAATTGAAGAAATATTCAACTAAATATGGTACAGCAGTATCTGATGGTCCGTCTTTATCTGACTAGGGGATGTATTTTAATTCAGGAGATCGGGGTTTTCTAAATCAGAAAGACTCATGTATCCATGGACCTACTCGTAAGGCATGTTGGCCTATGGCCCATGAGATTCGAAAATGGAAATTCGTTTCAAAATTAATAATTACTAAGTTATTAAACTATTAAGTCCTTAATTCTTAAAGTCAATTTAAGTTTAAGTTGTTTGAAGTTAAATTAAATTCATCGAGAAATTACTGTTGTTAGTAAAGAAAGGAGGGTGTGGAGTTTCATTTAAGGCCCATCAAAGTTCTCTTTTAGCCTATTTGCTGTTTAGAGAAAATTAATTAAAAAATATATTTTTTTTTATTGTGAATTTACTAAAATAAAAATCTTTAATAAAAAAAAATATACTTGGTTATTAGACGCTTTATTAAGAGTCTTATTTTAAAGGAAATTTGGAAAGATTGATTTGTTAATGCCAATTTGTTAGGCTTAATCAACGTCTGTCATTTACTGTTTTTCAAAATAAAATGCTATTGTTGAAGCAATTTTGTTTATTTATTAGATATTTAGTTTTAAAGATCATTTCTTTAGGAAAAGACTATTTGAAGAAAAAACCTGGTTGAAAGGGAAATGGGTCGGGTGATTAAAATATTGTTGTTGTTATATAATAATGTTTGCTGGATAAAATAATAATAATTAAATACTGGCCCAAGTTAAAACAACAAGTGTTTCAATAACAACTAATTTGAATCACGTTTTTTTTTTGCACTAACAAGTCACTGTAGAGATCATGGCATAAAAATAAAACGAATCTCTACAAAAGCAATCTGAGAAATCAAAGACAGCAAAATCCAAAAATCTACAACAAATCACAAATTGCCAGAATCAATTAAAACACAATATCAGATTATCCAATCTTCACCAAATCTTTACAAAATCTATAATCTACAGCAATCAAACTCAGAAGAAATCTTATTACATCAATAGCAATCTAGAAGATCTAAAACAAGACTATACAATCAGAATCATTACAATTGGAATCCCTGATTTTATTTCTAATCTAACGCTAACAATTCTAAAACCCTAACTAATTGTAACGAAAACCTTCAAATACTAACTATATAAATAGGCAGAAGATGAATACAGAAGAGGGAGGATGGCTAACAGAAAGGGGTTGAACAGAACACAAAGACGGGGATTTTCACAGAACAAGAAGAGGCGGATCTTGGACAGGAAACAGAGAGAAGATCCAGAGACAGAGAGATTAAAGAAGAAAACCTCTTAGTCAGCGATTATAGTTTCCGGATCAGAAAACCCTAATCGCTAGCCCAGTCATCCACAAACGCCCATCCTCGCCGTTGATAGCCCTTGGACCACCGCGATCCACAACTAAGCGTCTCCGTTGACAACCATCTTCAACCTCTCGTTCAACTGTCACCTGTCAAACATAGATAGAACAAGATCAGAAGAGACAAAAGCTAGAATCAAGAGGTGTAAAAAAACCAACTTAGTTCCTTAATTTTGGTTGTATGTTATGATTGTTGGAAGGGGTTACGACGAAGAGGGTTAGGCGCCGCTGGGTTTTTTTTCCTAGGGTTAGAAGAAGAAAGCGAGATGCGTGTAAGAGAACGAGGACCACTGAAAAATCCTAAGTGATTTGTAAAAATGAATAAAACAAATTATTATATACATTCGTATCTTGTGCCCGCGCGCCTAGAATAATAACCATGCTTCCTCAATGACAGCCGTCAGGTCTCAATCAAGCGGCCATAAGGCCAAGCCGCACCAGAGGATCCATGCACCTCACCACACACAATCAGCATGCCCCCTTTGAAAACCCATAATGGGCTTGGGCCGATGCTATTTGCACACCCGTTTCAGCCTTTTACCAAATGTAACAACAACGTGCACCCCCTTGCCTGGACCATTAATGAGCTTGACCAGCTTACTTTTAGCACCACCAGTATTTACTTCTTAACAAGAAAATACACCCCCTCCCAGGTTTACTTAAAATTATAATTATTTTGTTATTATTTCTTTTATGTTATTTTTTATGCTACATTTTATTTAATTATTTATTTCTTTTTTTCATTTATAATTATAATTATTAGTATTCATTTTTATTACCATATTTTAAATATTATTACTATATGTAAATTTTATAATATCACCAAATAAATTCTTTTCATATTAAAATTACATATATTATCTTATATATATTACTTGCATTAAAACATTTTTATCATGCATTAATCAAGACTTTTTGCAATTAATATTATTTAAAAACACAAACAAAGCTCAAACTATTTTCGCGAATAAATTAAGCTAATCAACAGTCTTTTTTACAAATGGGTTTCAAACTAATTTTGACTTACTGCGCACCCAGTCAAAATCTCCGCAATCACTACTCCCGACCGAGTGTAAAGTGATTCAAAATATGTTTGCAAACCCCTAAAAGACAACAACCCATACGAACTACGAATTGGGACTCTGATTCCTCATAAGAGGATACATAGGCATACGATCTAAAATCGTGGCGAGTCTTTCTAATTAAAACTTAAAATCCTATTTACTCCAAATCTAAACCTATAACCTAATATCCTTGTGAACAAGGTAGATGAATGATTCCTAACACCTTCCTTTCGTCTAATTGAGTCTGAAACCTAGAATCTTTGTTCGCGAATTAAGGTTTTCTGTTAGGTTCCTTTCCCTAGGATAAAAACTAATAGTGGTGACTCTTGATTAAAAAACCAGTTGCTATAACTAGCGACTCTGCTGGCGACTCTCCTTAACCCTAGGTTTAGGTATTTTTGGGGTTTCTTATTTTTATTTTCTTTATTTATTTATTGCACTTATCTATTTTATCGCATTTATTTATTTACTGTCAAATTCTCTTATTATCATATATTTACTGCGTGGCGGGATCTTTCTACCTCAAAATTATTTCCAATATAACCCTTAGCAAGAAGGTTCATTTATTAGCTTAGGGGGTACATCATCCCTGCGAGTTTATGTGACGACTTCGCCTAGAGTCGGTGAACTTCCGAAAAAGGAATACTTATCGAGAGATATCCTCTTGACGAGTAGGACTTTGGAAGGTCACCCATGACTCTTTGTAACGACCTTAACTTAAAATCTCATGACGAGACCTTTCACGACTTTGAGACGGACGTCTCGTTTGTAAAGTGGCTCCACCTAAGGGAGGCCCATGCGCCTTTTCCCTCTGGTGTTATTCATGATACCCTTAAGGAAGCCACCTTTTGGGAAGGTAGATCAACTGTAGGCCGCGACTAAGGAACCTACCATATAAGGGTACTTAGTACAAAAAGTCCCGTCACTCAACCTTACACCCATGCATTCATATGTTTCGTGTTTTCGTCATACATTCATTATATATTCGTCACCCGTTTCTTTGTCTTATTCACGGGGTACATAAAAAATAAAATCGAGATCTCGGTGACTGTCTTTAAAAAATGGATATCGAAGGAAATAACGTGTCCACGTCAGTGCGCCAAACATGGCTGAAATCAAGGCCACAAAAGGGAAATAACGTGATGAAGACTTTCTCAAGTTTTGTCCAGCAATAGTGGATGGTTTCAAAAGCAGATATATGCAGGCGCACCTAGAAGACTTATTTCCTTTTTGCTTGATTTCACGCAAATAAATTTTTTGTTTAAGATCATAATATTTTTCAATATCTGAATTATGTTACCTTCAATAAAGGCATTTTGTTTCCACATCTCGTTCGATTATCTATTTTAAAGATAGTCACCAAGTAAATTAATAAAGGACAAGCATGTACCCAGAGGAATAAGACATTTAAAACAATAACCATTTCATATCCATACACATTCATTCGCACGCATGCATTCACGAACACCCGCATATCATGACAAAACTCATTTTTCAAAAAAACATCTCTTCAGTTGAACCATTGGCAGAAGAAGATCTCCACCTCCTTTGCCTCCATATCAAAAAAGGGCCTATCAACAAAAAGCAATGGAGAAAATCGAGGAAACTCATGCTACATTCAAAGAGGATCTCGACCAAGTAAAGAGTGATGTTACTTCAATGAAAAGAGATCTGAGTCAAGTTCTCCTAGCTTTGAAGAACATTATTGACAGGAAAGACCAGATTCCCAAGGTAGCTTTCAAAGAAGTAGCCCAAACGATTGGTGCATCAAGCAATCACCAACTAAGGAAAGAGTCAGAGGCAGGATCCCAAAGTCCGTCATGGCCTAACAAGAAGCTAAAACTGAAGGGTTTATCCTATCGCCACCAAAAGCAGGGGCATCTTATACCCTAGATTACAACTAATAATACGGACTCCCGCTAGTACACAATGAAGCTTTCGAAAGAGATCCACAAAGGCTAGGGGGCCAGGGGGTAGTCCAGTTTAGACAATACCCTGAAGAAGAATATAAAGCTACTCTGAAGGGCGAAGCACATTTTCCTCCAATCCAGGAGACCTCTGTCAACAATGGAGTAGTGCATGGCATATATGGGACAAAAATATTTAACAAAGCCAACGCCAAAGGGGCAACCGAATTCATCCAAGAATGCTCCCCAGGAAGAAAAATTCAAAAGATGGACGACCGTGGAGATTCCTAAGATCCTTTTATTTCTTAATAAACTTTTCTGGTTTTCGAAAGAACCTATGTCATGCTCGAGGCATAGGGGTTGCTTGTAAGGGTTCCCCCATTTTATTTCAGACAATATTTACAATTAATAAAAGTGATATTTTATTTTCAATCAAGATCCATGTCTTTCTTTTGCATTCATGTCTTAATTTTAAAAAAATGGCAATACTTTCTCTGCATATGCATTTTCAAATATTCAAATACTAAAGTTGCACCAAAACATGATAAAGGTTCAAATTCATGCCCAAAACCATCGATAATGCTATTGCTGCGATCCGATATAATTTTGATGCTCCTATCAACCAAGCTAAAGAGGAAGATGATAAAGATCTTGAACTCTTTGAGAAAAGGGCAAGGGAAAAGCAAACAATACGCAACCATGTCAAGAGGCTATTAAGACCATTAATCTAAGTACAAAGGAAGACCTTGAAGAAACCAAGCTAAGGGGCAATGTTAGCGCGGAGCCACAAAGAAGATGATCAAGTTATTGAACATATCTATGAAAACAGGCCAAAGTCGAATACATACGGTGCCGTAAAAATAAACAACTACGAAATACCAAGATCTGACGAAGAACACGAGCCAGGGGCATGTTGGGTATCCACATTCGACGAAGCTTCAAATACACTGGGGCACGATATAGGGGCAGTATTGACTCCCCCAAAGAATTCTCACAAGCCATATACCAATTCAATGGTGAACATGATACTAAACATCCAAAACTGATTCCCTATCAAGATCATATTTTAAAACGGACTGTGGATTTTCAAAGATCATTTTCAGTCACATCCCACGAAAAGGAGAGCGAATGACAAACACCCTGGAAACTATATCATCTATATTCAAAGTAACTTGGTCAAACCACAAATCGTGCATCACAAACAGACATAATCAAGAGCCCTCACTTTGTCTTGCTATCAAAGAAAGACCAGATGACAAGCCTTGGTTTCACGATATCCGGAAAATGCCTCTAGCATTGGCAAACAAACCTTACAAGAATTATATGTGGAATTCTTTCAAAGTAACGGTATACTGTACAAGATGAACCACGAATTGGTTTAGTACTCAAGAAGATTCTGCTACCTCGCCTCGACTCACGTAGTAAACGGACCCCCAATTACGAAAGTCTGTACATATTCAAAACAACATTCTCCGGTGGTGGTCTTCTCTCCATAATAATGGATGGGGAAGAACTACCGCATTCGGAAAATTCAGATCCAGTCAAAAACACTATGTATAAGAAGATCTCTAAGCTCGAACCTTAAACAGGTGACTTAGGCAAAAAGGAGCGCCCTGGTGGATCGAAAACCCTAAAGGGAGATCCCGGAAAAAATTAGGGCATATAACAAAACAATCATCCCAGTGGATTGAAAACCCGAAAGGACAATCCAGGCAAAAGTTAGGGATTTCATACAAAAGAAATAAAGAACAAAAAGACTGCGATCTAAGAACTGCGACTACGAACCACGAAACGAGAGATAGATCTGAGCCATACAACTCAGAAGCAAAGGAGATAAGATCATTAAAAGGATATTGGGGAACAGCAGCGACAATTATCATTTTTCATTGCCATTTATAGTTTTAAAACTTTCTGTAATTACCTCTTTCTAGGAATTTCATCTTGTACTCTCACCTATTCAGAGGTATATCAATAAAACATTTTCTTTCTTTTCATATTTCAAATTGCGTTTTTTTATTTTTCTCAGACTTGTTTACAAAATACTACAATTATTACTTGTGAATATTGTCTTGAAATCATTTCGGGGGATTAAAAAAATAAAAGCATTTGACAAAACATCGAAAAAATAATTTTGTTAGAAAAATATCAAAGGAAAATCCACGTCTACGTCCACACACATGGCTACTCCTACGTCTTGCAAATCTATACACATGTCTACGCCTGTATCTACGCATATCTACGCTCACGATGCAAAAAGTCTATGCCCAAACGTACATCTACGCCTATGCTTGCACTCAATAATACCAAGTCTATGTCTACATTTACGCGCACGCACACAAAGCCTACATCCATGTCAGCATCTATGCCTAACTTATAACACGAGGTCTACGTTTGCACGCATCCATGCACATGTGTATTCCTGCCAATTTTACATACGCTCACGCTTGCGCATATAACATACGAATCTACATACGTCTATGCTTATGCCTGCGCTTACAACACCAAGACCATACATATGCCAATACACACGTCTACGCCTGCATATAAATCTATGTATAGGCCACTATCTACGTCTACGTCTACGTCTATTCCCGCGCTCACTATACAAAATTAATGTTCAAATTTTGCTAACGTTCAAGATCAACAATGCTACAATGACACAATATACAACGCCAGGGAATTGGTAACTCTGATCCAATGGTTTAAAGGAGAGAATTCCATAAATAGTCTTCATAACACTTCAAGGCATACGCGCATCTTACACATATTTCATACATACACACATTTTGCATATCTCAAGCATACATACACTATGCATTCCTGCATATAATACACATATAGTCAGGGTTCTATATCAATGTCAAACGTCATACATTTTGCATACATACAACATTCAATACGCATGCATACACATGTATCACATAACAAATAGACAAATAATTTCACCCTCGATTCAACTATCTAAGGGTCAACCTACACAATACTTCCCCTACGATTCAACCTGACACCTCAGTCTGCTTGCCGTGACACATTTAGCCCATCACCTAAGTCTTCCCGCAATGATGAGTTCCTTACAAGTCCCATTACATTGCCTCTAAGCCGCAGTGTATTATCTAAGCCCATCACATTGCCTCTAAGCCGCAGTGTATTCACAAAACTCGGTATATTTCCTCTAAGCCGCAATATATCATCTAACTCAAACACATTGCCTCTAAGCTGCATTGTATTACCCAAAATCAACACATTGCCTCTTAGTCGCAATGTATCCTCAAAAATCAGTATGTTGCCTCTAAGCCGCAACATATTCTCAAAACCATTGCATTGCCTCTAAGCCACAATGTATCTTTCCAGATCAGCATATTGCTTCTAAGCCGCAATATATCATATAACTCAAACACATTTCCTCTAAGCCGTAATGTATCTTTCTAGATCAACATATTGCTTCTAAGTCGCAATATATCATCCAACTCAAACACATTGCCTCTAAGCCGCAATGTATATTTCCAGATCGGTATATTGCCTCTAAGATGCAATATATCTTCCGACTCAAACACATTGCCTCTAAGCTGCAATGTATTTGCAAGACCCAACAAATTGCCTCTAAGCCGCAATGTATCCTTCCAAATCAACATATTGCCTCTAAGCCGCAATATATTATCCAAACTAGCACATTGCCTCTAAGCCGCAATGCATTACCCAAACTCAGACCATCATCTCATACTTCATGCAGCGATGTTCTAAACCAAATCTAGCTTATCACATCAGACTTCACGTAGTGATTTATGAACCTAACCCATTGCCTCAGACTTCATGCAACAATGTGTTTCCTATTCTGCAACATAGATCATTACCTCAGTGTTCATACAGCAATGTTCGAAACCAAGTTTAGTTTATCACATAAGACTTCATGCATTGATTTAGAAACCTAACCCATTGCCTTAGACTTCATGCAGCAATGTTCAAAACAAAACCTAGCTTATCGCCTCAGACTTCACGCAGCGATTTGTGAACCTAATCCATTGCCTCAGACTTCATGCAACAATGTATTTCGCCATGCCAAGTTCCAGACCATCGTCTCAGGCTTCATGCAATGATGTTCGAAACAACACATTTCGCTTATCACATCAGACTTCATGCAATGATTTGCGAACCTAATCTATTGCCTCAGACTTCATTCATCAATGTATTTTGTTATGCCAAGTTCTAGACCATCATCTCAGACTTCATGCAGCAATGTTCGAAAACAAATGTAGCTTATCACATCAGACTTCACGCAGTGATTCACGAACCTAACCCATTGCCTCATGTAGCGGTAGAAATGTTCAAGACTAAGCCATTGGATTGACTAGACTTTATACAAATCAAAATAAAAATCGCCACCACACTTTATTGTTTCCAAAGGAATGGGAAAAGAGCGAATAACGCGAAAAGAGAGGGAAAGATTCAAGGTAAGGGGGTTGGTTATGCAAAGGGAAGGTATTAGCACCCTAAACATCTACGGTACTCCGCAGGAACCTCTTTGAAAAATATGTATATTTTGGCTATAAAAATGTGTTGTATCTAAAATGGATGGTGGAGGTGAGAAGAGAAATATTTTTTATGATTTTTGCACCCGTCGCGGTTTCGAACCTTTAGTGCCTACGTACCACCTTTCATGTAATAGGGGATCAGGGTACACGTAGTTCCTCTTTTAAAAATTTGAAACACAAGTGTGTTGGTTAATTTTAATGAGATAAGACATCATCGTCATTGTCCTTGTGGAAAACATACCTACTACCCACAATCATGAGAAAGGAGAATTTGCATCATCTCAAAGTGGAGGATATGACTTGGATTTTAAAATCAACAATGCCTCACTCAACACCCAAGTGGAAAATATCTTACTTCACTACATATTGTAGAAGTATAGTTGTTTGCATCACTACAAGGATTGACAAGAGTCTAATCTTTTGAGAAAAGTTTAAAGATAAAAGTCGAAGTGGAAAAATGGTTTGAAATGAGATTGATTAACTTTTAGTCTTCTCACAAAAATGTCAAGGTATTATTAAATTGATTGGAATTTATTTATGAAAAGATTTTGAAAATGCATGGACATAAGTCCAAGTTTATTATGAAAGTAGTTTAAGTTTCAAAACAAGAAGAGTTTTCAAAAGGAGGGAGAAGATTTTTTGAAATTAAAGAAGATGGGAGGAGAAGAAGAGACTATCCTATAGCATAAGGTAAAAGCTAAGGAAAAGAATCATATAACCAACAAGAAGCCAGTACTTGACATTATGTGTCAAGATAGAATTCCCATTCTTTGGATTGAAACTGAGCAAGCAAAGATACTAGACCTCTTGAGAGAACCAAAGTTCAAGTGTATTAAGTCTTCACAAAAATTGGGCAGAGTAACGATTGTATACGAGTGAATTCCATATTACAAACAAAGAGTGTAATCACAGAAACCTGCACACAAAAACAAATAAGCAACCCAATGTCTTGAGGTAAACCTCAAGAACTCCAGACAAAAGTAATCAGATAAGATCACAAGGTCTCCAGGATAGGCCAAGGTTTCTAATCCTAAGTCCAAGAAAAAGTCCCATGCTTCATAATACCAAGGATAGTAACCAAATAGTCCAAGTACCATTAAGAGTTTTTTAGGGTTTATGTTAATTATTAAGTATCTTAAGAAAAGAAAAGAAAAAGCTCAAGTGAGCAAAGTAAAAATGGCAAGAAAATATATGCTCAAATGAGCAAAGATAAAAATGGCATGAAATGTAAATGCTAAAAAATAAATAGTACATAAAGCATAAAAGATAATAAAAACATAAGATAAACAAGTCAATAATTAGTGGTTAGTTGGATGACCATCTTGAAACTTGCATTTGGAACTCATTAGAGGATTGGTAGAACCAAAGCCTCCACACAACAAGTTGCATTTGCTTTTTGTCAAGTATATCATCCATTTGGAATTCTCACAAGTACCATTTAATGATCAACGATGTTTAAGTGATCCGCGTTGACCAAAGGTGTTGTAGATCCATTAGAGGATTGGTAGAACCAAAGCCTCCACACAATTAATCTCAAGGTTATTGGATCAAAGGGATCAAATTAATATACTTGGGCTTGCAATCATAAGTTTGGGCCACGAATGATCATTTATTCGAATCGGGACAAAATTTAGCGCTATGTTAAGCAATCGTAAGTGGACTTATAAAGAAGTCGCACCTATTTTGAGGCCGGTCAATAGCAATCTATGCACCATTTGTTTTGAGACATGATATAGGGATCATGCTCCAACAACATTTAGTGTAATAAGAAGGGGATGAGATGAGGAGGATTAGGGCAAAAAGATACACAAACCACATTTGAATTAAATTTTAATCAAACTATTATTAAAATCATTCATCCATTTTTGTTGAGTTAAACTCAACAACATGGATCCAATGATGTTAATAAAGTTCATGATCCAAAATCCAACCCAATATTAGCCAGAAAATAAACACAAGAATAATATTATATTTAAGACTAAAAAATGTTTTTAAAAATAGAAAATAATGAGAAAAATATCAACTATGTTCAAATTAATCAAGAAATGAAAAATAAGGCGATAGAAAAATCAGAAATGGATCCAAATATTTTCATAAAAATTTTGGTAATTTTTAAAAGTTAGAAACTATTTTTAAACTATTTAAAATTGCTAAAATAAATATAAAATAGGTCAAAAATAGTAAACCTCAATATAAAATTCTATAAAATTTTCAGAAAGTCAAAAATATGCAAAATAATATTTATGAATTTTTTTAGAATTAAAAAATGTCAGAAAGTATTTTTTAAGTAATTAAAAGAAAGAAAATAATACAAAAAATATAAAAAATACCAAATTTTAGAATAAAAAATGTGAAAAAATAGTCATGAGGTCAGAAATAATTCAAAGTATTTTTGTGAGTTTCATAATTTTTGGATAAAAACAAAAGAGTTATGAATTTTTGAAATTTTAATCAATAAAAATATAAAATCAGAAAATAAAATAAAACCAAAAAGATGTGGACCATCAGATCATAGTCAAAATGCGTTAGTAAGCTAATCCAATGGACCAGACGCGCTGTGCTTGATATGGACCTTAGTGAAATTCACATGGGATCAGAAAAAGGGCAACCAATGAAATTAAAACGTTTGGCACGCTATCACTGGCTGAGACGAGACATGTCATCGTCTTCAACCTCCAGACACCCTGCAATGGAGATTTTTTTAGATCCTTCAAATGGAAAAATTAGGATCCTAGGCTAGCATCATTGAACTCGTCTCTTCAAGACGATTCTAACACAACCATCGCGTCAAATTTATGTAAGGTATGGAGAGAGATATGAATAAAAAACCCAGAAAAAAGAGAGCACCTTAAATTTGAGATTTCTCTCTCAATTCTCAATGGATTTAAAAATTGTAAGCAACATTAGAATCAGAAGAAGGAGTAGAATAGATTAGTGCTTGATTTGGATCCAAATGGTGGAGAATTCTACCTTTTCGAAGTTCAAGTAAGAAGCTCTGAAACTGGACTTCTGTAGCTTGAATTATGGCTCGTTTTGATTGGTTTAAGTGCTGGAGAGTTTATATGATGCTCAAGGATGATGAATGCGCAAATAATTTTGGAAAAGGAAGCTTAAATCTCAGAAACTGGATTAAAAAAAAGTGGGTTCGTGTGAGGTTTTGGCAGGGTTTTCTTGGCTTTCTAAACTTGGGAAAATGGATGGGGGATGACCCTCTATTTATAGGGAAGTGAATGGGAATGAAAATTTTTTAAGAAACAAGGAAGTTTGGAGGGAAATTGAGTGAAGGTCGAGAACGAGTGAAGTGTGACTTCATTTCCATCAAAACTCAGCCAAATCTTGCGTTTTGGGGTGCTAATCACTTCTGGCAAGTTTGCTAGTCAAGTTTAAATTAAAAACACGCATAAATCTTGTGTTTAGAAGTCACATTATGGATTTCAAAATTCTGACTTTGTAAAAAATTCAGTTTCGAGTTACCAAATTCAAATCCATGGCATTTCCAACTCAAGGGGTCTTAGGGCATACTTCTTGATGCTTTGGAAAGATGAGATTACAAGCTTTGCAATGGAAAAAGAATGGAATCAAATGGATGCTTGAGCTGAAAGTTACATGGAGTCAAAGTTGAAGAAAAAGAGTTGACTTTCCATACTTAGAAATATTTCAAATTCTTCTTCAAAAATGACCTATAATCTTTTGTATCCAAACATGGCCTTCCTTTTAGAATTTTCTCTTGAACAAAAAAAGATGGAATTAAGTAGATCTCTTGAATGACATTTTGAAATTTGAACCACTCAAAATCTCCAAAAAATGAGCAAGTTATGACTTGTTGAAGTTGGCCAAAAATCATGAAATGACCTATAATCTTTTGCATATTTAAGGCAACTTCCATCCATTTTCTCACTTTTCACATAAAATAAGGTATAAAGTACACATATTTAAGATCATCATGGAAAAATAATGGACTCAAGGTGATAAATATTTACCAAGTTATGACCATTTGAAGTCACATATGGAAAATTATGGATTCATCTGGATGACTTGTAATCTTTCTTCTTCACCAAGTTCCTTCCACATGAAAATTCATTAGAACTTTTGAAGTGATTTGTTGGTAACTCTTTGAAGAGAAATATGTCTTTGAAATCACTCAAAAATACCAAAAGGTGAGCAAGATATGCTCCTTTGAAGTTCAAAACCCTAGCCTCTAGATCAAGAGAATGCTTTGAGGAACTTTGACAAGTTTGAACAAACTTCTTGTGCCAATATTCTTTCTTTGTGAATATAAGTTGTTGAGGATGATGATGAGGAATAATAGCCACAAAAACCATTTCCATATCTTGAAATTTGAGAGAAATGTGCTCTTGTGACCAATAGGAACAAGACCTTGTCCAATCATGACAACTTCTTCCTTCAACCCCTTGTACTTTTGAATCAATTTTGATAACTTTGAAATGTGATGAGCCAAAGCAACTTTGCCATGCCAATTCTTCCAAAACTACTCCAATAGTGAAGTTTGAACTCCTCAAGCTATGTTGACTAGGGCATGGAAATAAACTCATGAACCCATGGAGCAACTTGCTAAACCTCATTGCCTTTACCTTCATTATTAACAAGTAAGACAAACCAACATTGCATTTTATTAATTAGAAAGAAAATCAAAGCAAAATATTCATGATCACAAAAGAAAACAAGTCAAGGTGCTTGGTAACTCCTCAAAAGAGCAAAGCTAAATGCAGGGAGGGGAACCAAGAATCCTAGTGTGATCTTGTTGTAAGTGAAACAACATGGTATGATGAAGGGATCTTAAGGGCAAAAATTGGGGTACAACACCTCATACTTCATGCAACAATGTGTTCCAAACTCCAGACCATCATCTCAGACTTCATGCAACGATGTTCAAAACAAATTTAGCTTATCACATCAAACTTCACGCTGTGATTTGCAAACCTAACCCATTGCCTCAGACTTCATGCAGTAATGTGTTTCTTATTCTGCGACACAGATCATTGCCTCAGAATTCATGCAACAATATATTCCAAACTCCAGACCATCGTCTCAGACTTCATGCAATGATGTTTGAAACAACACATTGGCTTATCACATCAGACTTCACGTGGTGATTTGCAAACATAACCCATTGCCTCATACTTCATGCAGCAATGTATTTCTTATTCCGCGACACAGATCATTGTCTCAGACTTCATGTAGAGATGTTCAAAACAACAAATTTAGCTTATCAAATCAAACTTCACGCAGTGATTTGCAAACCTAACCCATTGCCTCAGACTTCATGTAATAATGTGTTTCTTATTCTGCAACACAGATCATTGCCTCAGACTTCATGCAACAATATATTCTAAACTCAGGACCATCGTCTCAGACTTCATGCAACGATCTTTGAAACAACACATTAGCTTATCACATCAGACTTCACGCGGTGATTTGCAAGCAAAACCCATTGCCTCAGGCTTCATGCAGCAATGTATTTCTTATTCTGCGACACAGATCATTGTCTCAGACTTCATGCAGCGACGTTCGAAACAAGAAATTTAGCTTATCACATCAAACTTCACACAATGATTTGCAAACCTAACCCATTGCCTCAGTCTTCATGCAGCAGTGCGTTCCCTTATTCAACGACATAAATCATTGCCTCAGACTTCATGCAGCAATGCGTTCCAAACTCTAGACCATCGTCTCAGACTTCACACAACGATGTTCAAAAACCAAATTTATCTTATCACATCAGACATCACACAGTGATTTGCGAACTGGACTTGTTGCCTTAGTCTTCATGCACCAATGTGTTTCTTATTCCATAAAATCCATCCTATCGCATTAGACTTCATGCAGTGATTTGCGAACCAGACTCATTGCCTCAACTTCATGCAGCAATGTATATCTCTTTACTCTGTAACACAAACCATCGCCTCAGACTTCATGCTGCGATGAAAAACAAAACTTTAACCCATTGCATGAGACTTCATGCAACAATACATTTCGTTATGCCATAAACACCGATCATCGCCTCAGACTTCATGCTGAGATGCTCAAAAGAAAACAAAACTCAACACATTACCTCTAAGCCGCAATGTATTCACAAACTCAACACGTTGCCTCTAAGCCACAATGAATTCTCAGAACTCAAAACATTGCCTCTAAACCGCAATGTATGATCCAAAATCAACACATTGCCTCTAAGCCGCAATGTATTCGCAAACTCAACAAATTTCTTCTAAGCCGTAATGAATTCAAAAACTCAAAACGTTTCCTCTAAGCCGCAATGTATTTGCAAACTCAACACATTGCCTCTAAGTCGCGATGCATTATCAGAACTCAGAACACTGCTTCTAAGCCGCAATGTATTATCCTAACTCAACACATTGCCTCTAATCCGCAACGTATTATCTAAACTCAACACGTTGCCTCTAAGCCGAAATGTATTATGCAAATCAACACATTTCCTCTAAGCCGCAATGTGTTCTTCAAACTCAAACACATAACCTCTAAGCCGGAATGCATTCATGCTCAAAACATCACCACCGACGTCATGCAGTGATTCACAAATGTAACCCATGGCCTCAGTCTTCAAGAAGCCATGCATCACTAATCATTGCTATACTCACCCTCCAAATGGGTAAATAAGCCAAGACATACAGAATTGCGCTATCAAACTCATTATCAAACCCGGGTAAGCGATATATCATCAGCTTTGCCTACTTCCTTGGGACTTATAAGGGTATGCTACATCAACATAACCTTATGTTTGTCGGACAAATTTTAGGATACTTCAAGTATTCAATAAACTTTCAATCAAAATGCGCAAGACTCGAGTTTCCTCACGCTATTCGATTGAAAGATAATTAAATAGGGGCAGCTATCGTACCCCAAATTTGTCCTACCTTGATGATTTTATTTTTTCGAGATTAAAATTGAAGAAATATTCAACTAAAGACGGTACAGTAGTATCTGAAGGTCCGTCTTTATGCGACTAGGCGGGGTGTATTTTAATTCAGGAAATCAGGACTTTCTAAATTAGAAAGACTCATGTATCCGTGGACCTACTCGTAAGGCATGTTGGCCTATGGCCCATGAGATTCGAAAATGGAAATTCGTTTCAAAATTAATAATTACTAAGTTATTAAACTATTAAGTCCTTAATTCTTAAAGTCAACTTAAATTTAAGTTGTTTGAAGTTAAATTAAAGTCATCCAGAAATTACTGTTGTTAGTAAAGAATGGAGGGTGTGGAGTTTCATTTAAGGCCCATCAAAGTTCTCTTTTAGCCTATTTGTTGTTTAGAGAAAATTAATTAAAAAAAAACATTTTTTGTTATAGTGAATTTACTAAAATAAAAATCTTTTATAAAAAAAAAACTTGGTTACTAGACGTTTTATTAAGAGTCTTATTTTAAAGGAAATTTAGATATATTGATATGTTAACGCCAATTTGTTAGGCTTAATCAACGTCTGTCATTTAGTATTTTTCAAAATAAAATGCTATTGTTGAAACAATTTAATTTATTTATTAGATATTTATTTTTAAAGATCATTTCTTTAGAAAAAAACTATTTGGAGAAAAAACCTGGTTGAAAGGGAATTGGGCCGGGTGATTAAAATATTGTTGCTGTTATATAATAATGTTTTCTAGATAAAATAATAATAATTAAATACTGGCCCAAGTTAAAACAACAAGTGTCTCAATAACAACTAATTTGAATAACGTTTTTTTGCACTAACAAGTCACTGTAGAGATCATGGCATAAAAATAAAACGAATCTCTACAAAAGCAATCTCAGAAATCAAAGACAGCAAAATCCCAAAATCTACAGCAAATCACAAATTT
Organism: Vicia faba; assembly: GCA_948472305.1. Lineage (NCBI taxonomy): Eukaryota > Viridiplantae > Streptophyta > Magnoliopsida > Fabales > Fabaceae > Vicia > Vicia faba. Next base: position 130,538,940 of record OX451739.1, read on the forward strand.
CCAGAATCAATTAAAACACAATATCAGATTATCCAATCTTCACCAAATCTTTACAAAATCTATAATCTACAACAATCAAACTCAGAAGAAATCTTATTACAGCAATGGAAATCTAAAAGATCTAAAACAATACTATACAATCAGAATCAATTACAGTTGGAATCCCTGATTTTATTTGTAATCTAACGCTAACAATTCTAAAACCCTAACTAATTGTAACGACAACCTTCAAATACTAACTGTATAAATAGGCAAAATATGAATACAGAAGAGGGAGGCTGGCTAACAGAAAGGGGTTGAACATAAAACAAAGACGTGGATTTTCACAAAACAAGAAGAGGCAGATCTTGGATAGGAAACAGAGAGAAGATCCGAAGACTGAGAGATTAAAGAAGAAAACCTTGAAGTCAGCGATTAGAGTTATCGGATCGGAAAACCCTAATCGCTATCCCAGTCATCCCCAAACGACAACCCTCGCTGTTGATAGCCCTTGGACCACCGCGAGCCACCGCTAAGCATCACTGTTGACCACCATATTTAACCTCTCGTTCCACTGTCACCTGTCAAACATAGATAGAAGAAGATCAGAAGAGCCAGAAGCTAGAATCAAGAGGTGTAAAAAAAACCAACTTAGTTCCTTAATTTTGGTTGTATGTTCTGATTGTTGGAAGGGGTTATGACGAAGAGGGTTAGGCGCCGCTGGTTTTTTTTTCCTAGGGTTAAAAGAAGAAAGCGAGATGCGTGGAAGAGAAAGAGAACCAATAGAAAAACCTAAGTGATTTGTAAAAATGAATAAAACAAATTATGATATTCGTCCGTATCCTGTGTCCGCGCACCTATAATAACCATACTCCCTCAATGACAGCCGTCAGGTCTCAATCAGGAGGCCATAAGGCCAAGCCGCACAAGAGGATCCATGCTCCTCGCCGCACACAATCAACATGCCACCTTTGAAATTTCGTAATGGGATTGGGCCGCTGCTATTTGCACCCCCATTTCATCCTTTTACCAAATGTAACAACAACGTGCATCCCCCTTGTCTGGACAATTAATGGGCTTGACCAGCTTACTTTTAGCACCACCAGTATTTACTTCTTAACAAGAAAATACACCCCCTCCCAGGTTTACTTAAAATTATAATTATTTTGTTATTATTTCTTTTATGTTTTTTTATGCTGCATTTTATATAATTATTTATTTCTTTTGTTCATTTATAATTATAATTATTACTATTCATTTTTATTACCATATTTTAAATATTATTACTATTATTTATTATATGTAAATATTATAATATCACCAAATAAATTATTTTCATATTAAAATTACATATATTATCTTATATATATTATTTGAATTAAAAGATTTTTATCATGCATTAATCAAGACGTTTTGCAATTAATATTATTAAAAAACACAAACATAGTTCAAACTATTTTTGCGAACAAGTTAAGATAATCAACAGTCTTTTTTGCAAATGGGTTTCAAACTAATTTTGACTTACTACGCACCCAGTCAAAATGCCCGCAATCACTACTCCCGACCGAACTACGAATTACGAATTGGGACTCTGATTCCTCATAAGAGGATACGTAGGCATACGATCTAAAATCGTGGCGAGTCTTTCTAATTAAAACCTAAAATCCTATTTACCCTAAACCTAAACCTAGAACCTAATATCCTTGTGAACAAGATAGATGAAAGGTGCCTAACACCTTCCTTTCGTCTAATTGAGTCCGAAACCTAGAATCTCTGTCCGCGAATTAGGGTTTTCTGTTTGGTTCCCTTCCCTAGGATAAAAACTGATAGTGGCGACTCTTGATTAAAAAACCAGTTGCTACATCATGTTTCCCCAATACACACCCCATTGAATTCTCTAATATTGTTAGATACATTATTAGGGGCCTACCTTCCACTAGAGGCGAAAGAATTAGAGGTTCTAGAAAATATTCTTTGATTCTATCAAATGCCGCTTGGCAGTTATCATTCCACCTGTCCGTTTGATCCTTTTTTAACAATTTAAAGGTTGGTTCACAAGTGGCTGTAAGGTGAGAAATGAATCTAGCAATGTAGTTCAATCTCCCTAGAAAACCATGAACCTCTTTCTCTGTTTTTGGTACAGGCATTTCTTGTATAGCTTTTACCTTGCTATGATCAACCTCAATTCCTTTTTTGCTTACGATGAAGCCCAATAATTTTCCTGACCTCACCCTGAAGGTGAACTTATTTGGATCCAACCTCAGTCTGAACTTCCTTAATCTTTCAAATAATTTCAACAGGTGGAAAATATGTTCCTCTTCTGTCTAGGACTTGGCAATCGTATCATCAACATATACATCAATCTCCTTATGTATCATATCATGAAAGAGAGTGACCATTGCATGTTGATAAGTTGCCCCTGCATTTTTCAGACCAAAGGGCGTCACTTTGTAACAAAATATTCCCCAAGGTGTAATGAAAGTAGTTTTCTCCATGACCTTTGGTGCCATCTTGATCTGATTATAGCCAGGAAAACCATCCATGAAGGAAAACACTTTAGCTTGAGCAATATTGTCAACCAGAATATAAATATGTGGTAAAGGGAAATCATCTTTAGGGCTTGCTTTGTTCAAGTCCCTATAATTCACACACATTCTAACTTTACCATATTTATTCGGTACTGGTACAATATTCGTGATCCACGACGGATAAGAAGTCACTTTCAAAAAACTAGCATCAAACTGTTTATGAACCTCCTCTTTGATCTTCTTAGACATCTCTGGGTGAGTTCTGCAAAGTTTTTGTTTAATAGGAGGACATTCTTCTCTAAGAGGAAGCTTGTGCACAACAATATTTGTATCCAGCCCAGGAATATCCTCAAAAGACCAAGCGAAGATATTTGCATACTCACGAAGCATTTCAATTAATCTTCTCTTGACATTGTCTTCTAAAGTGGCCTCAATCTTGACTTCTCTTTGAAGCTCTTCGGTACCCAAGTTGATCAACTCTGTAGTCTCTTGGTGTGGCTGAATAACCTTTTCTTCTTGCCTCAACAATCTAGCCAACTCCTCAGGAAGTTCACAATCTTCCCGAGCTTCTTCTTCAGCTTGATATATCATATTTTCAAAGTCGTAAAGAGTCATAGCAGAATCATTCTTGACATTTTCCGGGATTAACGGGGGACAAAATCTACTTGATTATTTTTATTTTTATTTTTAGTTTTAGATTTAAAAACGAAAAATGAAAACTCTCATTTTGCCAAAAAGAAGGACAAGGAGCAAAATATTTGAATGTGAAAGACGTTATTTATTGATGATAAATTTGTAATGAAACATTGTGGCCTTACAGCATGTCCACGATATCTTAGGCAGGACGTAGGGATTATTGCATGATAACAAATGAAAGAAAAATTACTCTTCATAATGGGTGACTTCAATGATGTCCTCAGCAAACCAGCTTGCAAGCTTTTTACCCGGCACGGTAGGACAAACCCACTTATCCATCTCGCAATCACTGTCACCATCTTCACCCACATCATGAGCTTCTTTATGGATAACCCCACCACTGACTAACTGAATTGGAGAGTGAATACCTTGAACCTTTGGAGGAGTAGAAGTTGACACGCTTCGACTAGTCACAAAGCCTAAACCTTTCTTATATGTCTGAGTAGGGCGATCTAACACTCTTCCCCAGCCTTCTGGATGAGCTGATTGAACAATCATTAGTGCCTAACAGTAAGATGACATAGAGACCTCATACTTCTTATCCTCCTGTTGGGGATCCCTGATAACCTGCACAGTCTTAAAAGCTTGACACAGAGTCACATGGATTTCTCCCTCCACCTCAACATAGTGAAATGTACTCAGATGACTGACAATGTAATCCTCTTCGCCGCAAACGGTGACCACCTTACCATTCAACATGAACTTCAACTTTTGTGCAAAGTGGAGGTGACAATGCCAGCCCCATGGATCCATGGATGACCCAACAAACAACAATAGGAAGGATTAATGTCCATGATAAAGAAAGTGACTTCAAACACCTGAGGACCTATCTTGATTGGCAAGTCGACCTCCTTGAACACTGTCCTTATTGACCCATCAAAAGCCTTAACAATCAAATTACTTAGCCTTAACAAAAGCCCATCGTAATCAAGCTTCAAGAGAGAGGACTTGGGCAATATGTTGAGAGACGAACTTGTATCAACCAGAACATAAGATTAGGTAGTTTTTGTAATTTCCATGGAAATGTGCAGTGCTTTGTTGTGCATCCTCCCCCCAGGGGGTAAATCAAAGTCTATAAAACCCATCCCATTACTCGCAGAAATTCTATTCACAATCCCTTCAAATTGATTTACTGATATCTCTTGAGGAACGAAAGAGGTCCCCAACAGCTTCATTAATGCATTTCTATGGGATTCCGAATCTCCGAGTAAGGCAAGAATTGATATCTTTGAGGGTGTCTGACTTAATTGGTCAATGATCTTATAGTCACTTTTCTTGATGTACCTCATCAACTCGGCTACATCCTTAGCCATTTCAGCATCCAAAGCAGGAACATGGGGATTTTCCCCGGTTTATCACCATTGACCACAATCTTCTTACCCTTGGCTTTAGTTGTGGCGCCTGGCTACTTTCAGGTTGTCCTGGCGGAGAGAAAATATGACCGCTGCGGGTAATCCTACTTTCTCCAATGATGTCATGAATCTCAAGTTCCTCTTTTTCAAACTCACGCTTTTCAGATTTCTGAGTAAAAAGATTTTTCCCTTGTTGATAACATTCACCACTATAATACCAAGGAATTGCTTTGTCGCTGTCATACGGTATTGGTCCGGGCATGTTGATAATTATCGGTTGCTATCTGGAAGGTATCAAAATTGTAACAGGTACTTGAGTGTTTTTTTCCTTGACAGGAATTGTTATCACATCAACCCCATCCTTACCCACTTTAGTCTCAACAACTACGCGATCAAATTACAGAACTCCCTGGGTAATCAGATCCTGGACTGCTTTTTTCAACAATGAACAATCCTCTGGTTGTTTCAAGCAAACTGCACAATCCATCCCATAACCCAAGAATACACTTTTACTCAACAACTGCTCTTTCACAAATGAGATAGGTGTACTCAATTGATTAACATCCATAATCAAATTTAAATCTTTATCTTCCAGGATGGCACCAACAGTGGCACCACCATGAGGTGGAAAAGGATGGTTTGTAAAATTGGACGCCGGTCCAAAGTTAATGGCCTGAAAGTCTAATAGGTCTTGGACTTTATGTTTGAAATCATAGCATTTCTCAATAGTATGCCCCTTCCCGCCAGAGTGGAAATCACATCAGGCATTGGCGACAAAGTTGTATGGCAACCTTTCTGGATCAACCTTCCAAGGGCGTAACTCGATTAGCTTCAACTCGAGCAACTAAGGTAACAAATTGGCACAAGACATCGGAAGTGCGTCGAGTTTCCTAGGAGGACGTCTTTGGCCTTGTTGATTTCCTTGCTTAGGCTCATAACCTTATCTCTGAGGCGCAACAATTAGTATTGTTACAGCAGCAATCTGATGATTTAAACCCTGATATCTACCATTCCCTATTCGAGAATAGACCGCGTTGGATTCACCCTCCTTTTCATTTTGCGGAGCACCAAAAGACTTCTTAGTATTACCAGCATTATTTCCACCAACAACATCTTGGATCTTTCCTAATTTAATTCTGATTTCAATTCACTCTCCATGTGTGACCATCTCGGCAAAAGTACCTGATGTACTGCAAGTTTTATAGTACTAGCCCTGTAATGTACTACTAAAAATTTCCACCATCTCCCTCTCTAACATAGGAGGTTGAACCTTCACATCCATATCTCTCTACCTCTGGGCATACTCTTTGAAAGATGCATCCCGCTTCTGGGATAAATTCTACAATTGGGTTCTTGTGGGAGTCATACCAGTGTTATACTGATAGTTCATAACAAAGGCTTCAAATAACTCTCTCCATGTATGCATGTGATTGCTCTCCAACTGCATGTACCACTCGAGTGGGCCACCTGTTAAGCTGTCTTGAAAGAAGTGCATCAACAACTTCTCATCATTAGAATATGCAGACATCTTCTGGTAGAAATACTTAACATGGGTCTTTGGACAGGGAGTACCTTTGTATTTCACAAAATCAGGCACCTTGAACTTTGGGGGAATCTTCACCCCAGGCACTAAGCCCAATTCAGACATGTCAATGCCTATCACACCTTGACATTCAAACCTGTGCATCCACTCTTCAAGCATATGCAATTTTTTGTCATACTCTGTTGGTTTATCAGCATTGGGAATCCAGTCTTCCCAATTATCTTCTCTTACTGGCCTAGCAAGAATACGAACAGGCCTCAGTGATATAATGGTTTGTTCAACACTCTGACGAATATGAGTAGGTGGAGGATGATTCCCCACAACTTGAACCACAGGGATACCTTGGTTATTTGCAGGACCGCCGAGATTTGCAGGCTGACCATTCTGAATATTCAGACCGACATTCAAATCTAGATTCCCATTCCGAGAACCTCCTGGATTCCCAATCACATTCTGAGTACCCAAAGTATCATTAGGATTGTTGACGACGACCCCTGGTAGATTTGTATTCAAATTTTTACCACCAATATTCAATGCTTCAGCATGCCTCATAATCATAGCCCTCATTTCCTCTTGCTGACGAGCCATGTTTTAAATGATCTCCATCAATTGGCCAACCTGAGTATCCATTCTGGTTCCCATGGCAACAACATCTGCCTGAATTTTTTCCATTTGCTTTCTAGAAGTACTCCTAGTGTTGTAGCGGTGTGGGTTTGTAGTAGCAATTTCTGAAAAGAAAACCCAAGTGGAAGATGAGAAACCTATGGCAACCACCTGTTATGATATGATATGCATGGATGAATGACCATACATGCAATTTTTTATCATTTCCAGGATATCCAAAAGTTTTATCAACCCCTAAGAATTTCAAACAAACATGATAAGGGAGATAATCAGCAATCGACAAGAGATATAATCAACGACAAATGGCTTCATTAAAAATGATCCATATGATCAAAAGTGAATTCGTACAAGAATGATCCAAAATACACAATGAAATATAAATGATCCCATCCAACAAGACTGGTGGTGATCAAATGACATTAAAGAAGAAAGAAAAGTTACAATTAATGAGGAGGATCTCTAATCTCTGTGTAGTATAATGGTCCTCCTTGTCGGAAGTACTCTTCACTCCACTTTTTGGTTTCTGCAAATAAATTCCTCGTCTTTTCACGATCTCGTCTAAGTGAGAATCTATCGATCACCACATCTTTTCAAAATAGTTGTCCCTCCAAATACACACATTTCTCTAAGAAGCGATCACAATCCTTGCATTCTGGAAAAGGTATGGGTACGGGTGCATCTTCCATTTCTTTTATTTTTTTCTCGCAGTCTAGCATTTTCTTTCATTACCTCAGTCATCTGATCTTCTTTTGCATCCAACTCTATTATGTCACCTTTAAATTGGTTTCCCAACTCTTTAGCTTTTGCGTTGTTTCTATTGTTGGCCATTTGGAATTTCATGGTCTCTTGACGATTCTCCTCTACGTCAACAAGGGCCATCTGATAATCTTCTGCAGATATAAAAAAAGTTTTATGTCCAAGGTCTTCTTTTATTCTTCCTACTTTCAAAACGACCTTCACCTTCATATTCTTTTAATTAACGAGCTAATTCTATCTTCTTTTCTGTCAAGAAGTATATTTCCATTTCTTTGTCTTCAAGATTTTGACGAAGATCCCTATTTTCCAACTGTATTTGATAAAAGGGTTCTTTAGGCACATCGTGCTATAGCTCGGTGGGTTGAGGGTACAAGGATATCTCTTTTTCAAAAGGTAACATAAGAATTTTAACTCTTTCTTTTACCCAGTCCAATAAGGATCAAAAGCTAACACATCCTTTAACCCAAAGAACTATTTTTCTTTCCTACCAATGTGAGCTCAAGCAACTTCTGCCTTTTTCAACAATGCAAGGTTTTCTCCCTTTTTATAGTATACAGGTTCAACTTCTTTAGCCGTGGGTGGATGCCTCATGGTATAGCCTAACTGGAGAAGAGTGAGTACTGGATTGTAATTAATGATCCCTCTTGTTCCTATGAGTGGAACATTAGAGAAATCCGCATAGTTAAAGATTACCTCTGTACTATCAACCTTGAGTTTGTACCATTGAATATTAAAAGAGGTGAGCGTCATCACTTAGGATGCCCAAGAACGAGTGTCTTCCTTGAATTGTCCCTTTGTAGGTAATTATGCCATGAACTATTTGTAAAGCATCGACGCACAACATACCACTACTCCCTTCTTCCCATACCTAGAGTGAATGGTATGGTAAGTGTTAGCTAATAAGGTAGGTATGAGATTTTTATTCATGAAGACGCACAAAGCAACCAAGTCCACTATCTCCTTAATCTCGGGGAAGAGAACAAACCCATAAATGGTAGCAGCCAATAATGCATAATAAGCATCCCAATGTCACCTGTTCTCCATTTCTTTAACCTTTCCTGCCATGAAATCTACTGGAAGACCACAAGTGACTTTATTACGTCTCCACTTTCCTTTTACATCACTAAGGTTCAAATAAAGAACCTTAGCAATAGCCTCATAGCCAGGTTCAATAGGGACCTGGCTGAAGGGAATGTGATTAGTAACTCTGATATGAAGAAGTTGAGAATACTCCTCAAGAGTGGGTGCCAGCTGATAATCTTGAAATGTGAAACAACACAACCCTCGATCATAAAGATGTAGTAAAGTATGAATAGCCTTATCACCAACCTGAGCATCCAACAAAGATAGGATATTCCAATATCTTTCACCAAAAACACCCATCTGTTGATAATTCATGAGATCTCTGAAATCTTCAAGAAAGGGCCAAACACTTGGACGAAATTGGTAGCTGAAGTTATCCCTCTTGGTCTTCATGACAATATCAATGTTGTTTGCCATTCTTAGAGGAAAAGAAAACCTCGGAAAATCATGGAAATGACAATGCATATGCAGGTTAATAATTTTTTGTACAACATATATTTTTGAGAAATAAATATGCTATGATGCAACATGATAGGACTAGGGTTTCTGGACACTGTTGTTCTGTTGTATAGAGTCGTAAGTTCAAAGTTTCTAGACAGTCACCACCAACCAAAGCTACCAACAAAAAGAGAATCACCAACATAATCAGAGTCACCAATTGATCCAAAATCACTTTCAGAACCAGAGTCACAAACATAATCAAACTCACCAACTGTACCTGTAAGGAATCAACCCTCCCACTCACGGGTGAAGAATAGGTCAGGGTAAGTCAAGGGTAACTGAGAAATCACGGGTCCGCCTGAAAGTAAAATCATTGCAACACAAATGTGCATGATGAAAGTACCTTCACTTGAACCTCATTCCAGCGTGGTATATGACATGACTGCACTAATCGGACTACGTCTTATAGCCGGCATGCCCCCACTCTATTCCTAGTGTCCTAGTACACTTTGGCCTGGGTACTGGGCCTTTTACCTCAAGAAGTATCATCCCAACCCCACAAAGTATCTAGAGTATAGGAGACAATAAAATACAATTCGTGAAAGCATATAATCAATGCATATAAACAAATAAGGCTGGAAATAAATAAACACATAAACACCCAAGAAAATAAGACAAACACAAGCTAGGGATGACTTGCTAAGGATGGACCAGCAATAGGTTAAACTTCCTTTTTCCCCAGTGAAGTTGCCATTTGAAACAACCGGCTAAAAATCATCAAAAGATAAAATTAAATGAAGTCACCATCGAACATCTTTTATCCCATAGGATCGGAAAGGTAAACATCGAGAAAACCTTAGGGGTGAAGTCACGGTCTTGCGACCATATAGATCAGGTAAGGAAGTCGGTTACGTGAGGGGAAGGTATTAGTACCCCAAAAGTCTATAGTACCCTACAGGATTCACTTATGTTTGTTCTGATCTAAGGGTGTGAATTCTATGTCTAAGGATTAACATCTAAACAGATATAAGAGGGGAACGCATGTAAATGAAAAGAGAAAATAATATAGGTAAAATAAAAGTTGTGCTCGTTCGGGCCCTACCCCAATGCCTACGCGTTGTACCCCAAAATTTACCCTATTTATTTCGACCTTTTTGGCTTACATTTCATTATTACATACACGCATATTATTGGTTCTATGATTATGGGATCAATGTATATTTATAAAGCTTCTTCAGGTTACAAGTGACGTTTATTTCTCCAATGGATGTTCTCAGAGTATTTTTCATGCTGAAGATCGGTTCGCCGTTTCACAGCGACTCGGGGTTCAAAGATTCACAAGTCCAACCCGGTGCGTCATATTCAGGTGTTCTTTCGCCAAGATATCCCTGGTGACATATTCTTAAATTCAGGTTCTGCTCGAGAGCCAATTATTTAAAGAAGGTCTCCAAATTTGCGAGTTTTCTCAAAGAAATGTGGTGAATAAGTATGTTGAAAGCGTAGTTTTTACGCACTAAAAAATTCATAACTTGAAGCCCGTGGCTAGTTTTGAACCCGTTCATGTGGAAAAAACTCCAGCTTGACGTTATCTATGTTTTCATCTCTCACGGCTGGAAGCCAATTTCAATCAAAAGGCCTTCAAAAATGCGAATTTATCAAGTATTTTCATACAGAAAATTTGTGACAGAAGTTTATTTGCATCATGTTCAGAAAATCATAACTTGGGCAATTTTCATCGTATGGAGCTGGTTCTGGCACCAAAATTTCAAAATTTGAGTTGGCTACATTTTCACAGGAGGTATCGAGTTTGAACGGTGTCCAAAATGCTTTCATTTTTTGCCCAGAGTGTGTGTGACGCACCAAAAATCTTGAATGCTGAATATTATTTCATCTGGGTCGAAACTTCGAAAATTCATAACTCAGTCAATTTTTATCGGAGCGAGCCCATCCTTTTACATAAGGTCACTGACTTAGAGATCTACAACTTTGCTTCCAAAGTCGAGACCGGGTTCTTCTCTGATCAATACCAGTTTTTATTGAAGAACGTGTCAGAGTTGACACTAGAGCCCAAAATAAGTTTGTCTGAGAAAAAACTTAAAAAATTTATAACTAATTCACCGTTTATACAATTGAGCCTATTTTTGGACAAGAGTTAGTTCTCTATGTTTGATACATTTTGTTTTTACATTTCAACTTCAAAAATTGCACTTTAGTCCCTACGATTTAGCCTGGAACGTGTCAGACTCAAGTGAATAAAAATCTGCATTATTCCTTGTGGTTATTGGAGGTCCAATTTCATATTCAAAGCTCATATCCTTACTCTAATTTCTATTATATAATCTCATTCTTTTTACACAAATAGGACGACGAAAAAAACTTTTGCCACAACCTTGTCAAAATATCAAACTCTTTCAAGAACCCTAGAAATCTTGAAATCCTTGTTACAAACCTCCATCTCACTACAAACAAGCCATCTCATTCTCCAATAAGGGCAAGGCTGGTTTGATCTCCATGATCAAAAGGGTGTAGAAGCATTCATACATGCCATATCGATTTTAACATTACAAAATTTCATATATTTATTTTCTTTGTATTTCACGGTATACTAATTTGTTTAATGTGTTCATGAGATTCAACACTACATGTTTGGACCATCTAATCGTCCCATGCAGGTTTATTACAAAACGTTGAGGCCAAAATTAATTAACCTTTTTTCTTTGTATTTAATTATCCTTTTTTTTCAAAATTAACCTTTTTATTATTCGAATTAATTAGGTTTTAGGTATTTTAATTAACTTTTTTCAAAATTAACATTTTATATTAATTAAAATTAATTAGGTTTTTAGGTTTATTTGATTAATTATCATAAATCATTTTTTTCATAAAAAAATCACCAAAACATTTTCTTTGCTATTTTTATCTTATTTTTATTTTCCTAGATAATGTGTATAGGGCGTGTTCAACTGTAATAGCGTAGCTTTATTTTTCCCGCTTTTTTATCATTATCATGTAATTGTTTCCGGGATGTAATAGTTTTAGGATTTCTTTTCCGCACTCTTCACTATTATGTAACTGCCCCAAAACTCTGTAATAGCCTAGGTTTATATTTCCGCCTTTACCTTTAAATACTATATTTTATGCAAAGCTTAGATTAATAGGATTGTATGGAAAGATAAAAATAAACGATAGAAAACCCTAATTTCAAGATAAATAACCGAACTGAATCTTTTGCACACTCACACCTCTAGGGTAACCTCACTTGTTGCCTTTGGAAAAACAATGGTCATGTACCTCGAACATAGGGACAACCTTAGCAAAGGCCCTCGGTTAAAATTATCATAAAGTTCATAGTCCCTCAATGTGCCTCGAGTTGCCTACGAGAAATGATCTTGTCCCTCGATGTTGCCTACAAATATATGATTACAGTCCCTTTGAACTGCTATTGCCTTCTATGACCATAACGATGACCCGCGCTTGTCCCTCAAACATCCTACGATAGGGCTACCTACTCGCTAATAGTAGGATAGAACTATCTAAAGGAAAGGAGGAAAAGAACATCTTTTTCGAGTAGGTAGATAATTGTTAGGTACTTGCTCAAAAACAAAATTTTCACACTACACTTTCAAAACCTTTTTCAAAAATGCTTTATCAACACTCTTGAGGACTGATACAAGAGTTAGTGTTGTACCCTAAAATTTTCTCTCTCATGTTTTCCAAGGCCTTCCCCTACATGGTTGGTCACAAACCCCTGCCTAAGGAAAAGGAAAATTTGTGAGTAGTATTTTCAAGTGTCCTTCGATTAGCATCTCCAAAATACCCTTCGATTGGCATTTCAGCAAAGCCTTTCGATTGGCCTTGCGACAGGATCCTTCGATTGGAGCATCAGAGATTCCTTCGATTGGAGCATCAGAGCTTCCTTCGATTTGGAACATCAAAGCTTCCTTCGATTGGAGCATCTGAGCTTCCTTCAATTTGGAGCACCAGAGTTTCCTTCGATCGAAACATCAGACCAAAGGCCATTCGATTGGCATTCAAAAAGAGTACATTTGAAGAAGCATTCAAAGGGTCATTCGAAGGGGGCCATCAGCCCATTCGAAAGGGAGCATTCAAAGGAGGCCATCAGCCCATTCGAAAGAGGGCATTCGAAGGCCAGTTACATATCATTCAAAATTCAAAAGAGGGAGATAAGATCCCATGTGTTTGGCCAACGTTACAAATTCCTATTTATGGCTTTCCAACACAATCAAGGCTGTTTAAACCTTTGCCTTCTTGTCCCCTCTACCCCCTCTATATAAATATATCACAAGTGTTGCAAAAAGGAGGAGAGAAAACGAAAAAAAATATTGGAGAGAGGCTGCTCATAAAATCCATCAAAGGTTGCCAGAATTTTCTAAGCAAAGCCACCCTTCAACAAAAGTAGCCAATCCCAGAAGCCCCAGATCGAAGGTGCCTACATCCAGGAAGCGCCCAAATCAAAATTCCAATCTTCTGGTAAGAGAAGGTAAATTGTCCAACCTTGTGTTAGCATAACACATCCATACTTGTTATTACATTCGATTTTTCATCCTAGACAGGATCAAAGGGTCTGGGTTTGGCACCCAGGTCATATTCTTCGTTTGCTAACATTTACTGCAGATTTAGCCTGAAAAGATCCAGCGTGTGCAGGATCGAAGGGCCTGGGGTTCGATACCCAGTTGTAGTACCCAAAATTTTTTCCTCTCATTTTACTCAATACATACTCCTATGGAGGTCCCCAAGTTGCCCAAGGAAGCCCAAGAGTTGACCAAACAAACTCTCTCCTAAGGCAGTATACCTCAAATTAGGGTTTCCACTTTCATCAAGATGTGTGAACCACAAAGGGTTCAAATGCTTTCCAAGGTTTTAATATGTTCTCAAGACCCTACATGTCAAGTTTCATGCCTTGCACAAGAAGTTTGCTCAATCAACTGCTCAAATGCTTGAGAATCGATTGTACTAGGTCTAAAGTCAATTGTGGCCCACATACAGTCAAACTTCAAGATTTTTGGTCAGCATCATCATTTTGAAGTGTTATCCATCATTTGATCAAGGGTTGATCATGATTCCCAAGGGATGCTCCAAATTCATCAAAACCCAAAAGCTGCTAAATTAGGGTTTTGCAGGAAAAGTCAACCCAACTTTGACCAAGCATAACTTCTTCATACTTTATCAGAAATTTTCCATCCAAAGCTCATTTTGAAGAGAAATTTTCAGTCCACAAGTTAAAAATATGCACTCACAAAAAAGATATGAATTTTGACATTATAGGTCATTTTGAAAAGTCAACAAAAACACCTTTTGGGTCAAAGCTTCATACATGAACATGGAAGATCCAATTAAGATGAGACCAAAAGGGTTGGTTCAGGGACATCCTAAGCTTTCTAAGAAGTCCAAGAATACCTCTCTAGGGTTAAAATTGGAGGATATATGCCTTGTCAAAGTTGACCTTTTTTGCAAAATTGTCAAAAGTCAAATGTGCTCACAAATGCATTATTTGCTAAATGGGCCTAACTTTTTTATGCTTGCACCTCACTTATAATGTGGTCCACGACTCAAACATTCATCCACACATTATTTGCTTCATTTTTCAATTTATTTTAAATTTTTGTTAATTAAAAAATGAATTCAATCAAATAATTGATGAATTATAGCAAAGATATGATTTGATTTGATTTTTGGACAGGTTAGCAATCAGAATATGCTGAATTATTAAGGCCAAAATGAATCAAGCATAATTGGTACAAGAAAGGGAAGATTTGGCTCAAAATAGCAAGTTTGCATATGGTTAAAGAATCAAATCAAATCTCATCAAATTCCAAGATTTAATCCAAGTTTGTAACCCTAATTCATCCCTAGGTATATATTGGACAAGAACAAAGCAAAAAAAGAGGTCTAGCAATCGTGTAAGAGGCAAAGCAAATTCAGAAAATTCAAGGAAAAAGTGTGACTCAGTTTCTAGCTTGGAGGCTAATTCAAGCCCTTCTAGCATTGCCAAACGATTCATGGATCTTCCCATAAGCTAACCTAATCGATTGCACACCCCTACAAGTCCAGAATCACTCCCTGTCACTCTCACGGTTTGCAAAATTATTCAAATTCGATTACTGTAATTCTTGCATCTTTAGCATGTTTAAGTTACATATATGTGATCCTCATTGTGTTTGCAAGCTAACTGGATGATTTAATTGCATTTTTGGAGCCTGTACATGCCTTTACCATTGTTAGGGTTTATATGTGCAGTTTAGGAGTTTTGTCCACAGGTTAAATTGGCCAACAGAAGGGGTACCATGGTGTTCACAAGATCAAGACGGGTTGATCTATATAATTAAATGCCATTTATCATGCGTGTACATGATTTTTGAATGAAACAGGTTTATAGCTACAGACCTTTGTCTGTAGGTAAAAGTACTAGAGCCTAAGACGACGGTCCAGGGAAGAAGACAACAACGTGTCACAACCTGACTGGCTGGTTTGAATTCTGGTGCGTTTTTGGCATAACCATTGTTGTACACTTTTTGTTTTATCTTTATATTATATTAACAATTGAGACATCCAGCACAGTTGGTCAGAGGAAGGAATTCAGAAGCTCATGTCCTGGGTTCGATCCCAAGCGTGAGCTTTTGGAATTTTCTCCATTATTTTCACCAGATCCAGCATACCTCATCTTCTGAGGATCATCATCCTCTGGATCCACCTCCATCTAGATCCAACATACCTCATCTTCTGAGGATCATCATCCTCTGGATCCACCTCCTGTCAGATCCAGCATACCTCATCTTCTGAGGATAATCATCCTCTGGATCCACCTCCAGCCAGATCCAGCATACCTCACCTTCTGAGGGTCATCATCCTCTGGACCCATCTCCAGTCAAATCCAGCACATCTCACCTTCTAAGGATCATCACGCGCCCTCTGATCTCATCCTCTGAATTCACCAGATCCAACACCAGCATACACAGGTCCACCATGAGTCCCCAGAAGATGGTCCCATTGGATCAGGCGCCAGACTTTGGGCCATCCTTCTGGGTTTCAGAAGTTCAGCATACACCCCCAGTTTGCTTCATCACTCCAGGCCCATTCTTTTTCTCTTCTTTATTTATTTCTTTTGTGGTAATTATTTTTGTTTATTTATTTTTCACCAAAAAATTAATTGTTTTTTAATTATTCATAAAACCAAAAAATCACAAAAATACAATTTTTTTTAAATAAATAAATTAATTAAATTAGGGAATTAGGTTAATTTAATTTATTTCATAATTTAAAAACAATTAGAAATTAGGTTTAATTAAATTTCAATTAAATGTTTTCTCAAATAAAAATCCACAAAATTTCTTTCTCTCAATTAGGGTTTTAAGTTATTAATTATCGTCCTCGTATTTAATTTGCAGCGCGCTTGTTAATTATTTTTTTCCATTATTTTGTAACTGTTCAGGGCTTGTAATAGTTAAATTAGGGTTTTATTTCTTGCTTTAAATCCCCGATTTTTGGTTACGTAATTAATCCCCCTCCCCAAAGCCTTGTAATAGCTAGCTTTTACTTCCTCGCACTTTTAATTTATGCAATCTTTAACTGTCTAGATGTATGGCTAATAGGATTTTATGGCAAGAATCTTTGAAAAAAAATTAAAACGGTAGATCACCTAATGTGCAAAGACTAAATTAACTGAAAAATTCACATGCACATATTCACTCCTAGGGTTTGCCTCACTTCGGTTGCCTTCGGTACAAAATCATTAAGCATAGGAGATTTTAGTGGCGGCCCTCTATTCTAAAGAGATCAAAGTGTCCCATTCGAATTTTGCCTCGAAAATGTTACCTCGGAAAGATCTGAAGACTCTAGGGTTGCTACTAAAGTTTTCTAACTATTTCTTTAGTGAATGTTCTTGTCCCTTTCAAATGTCCCTTATAACTCCAACGACGGTGCTACCTACTCCTTAATAGTAGGATAGAGTTGTCTAAAGGAAATAGAACGGATAATCTTTTTTCGAGTAGGTAGAATCTTAAGTACTTGCTCAATAAAAACTTTTCACACAAACACCTTTCAAAACAAATTTTCAAAATAACTTCGTCACATCCTTGAGGACTGATACAAGGGTTATCACGAAGTAAAAACATTTTCAAAGCAAGCACACACACAAGCAATTTTAAGAATATGAGCAAGTACCTAAGAGCCTGTAGATAACTACGGATAGAAAGGGTGCTAACACCTTCCCTTTCTATAATCTACCCCCCCGTACTCAGAATATCTCGAAAAAAGGTTTTTTCTGTTCTTTTTCCTTTTCCATGATTGGATGAAATAAAAGTCGGTGGCGACTCTTGCTTACCGCGAAATTTTGCGAACAAAAACGCAAAACGCAAACCAGTATTAAACAGTCGGTTCTGCCACCGTATCACAGAATTGGCGACTCTGCTGGGGAATTCTATAAAGTGGGGTATACCTTAGGATTTATATCATTTTAAAATTGCTTCTCTTGATTTTCTTGATTGCTTTACTTTTGAGGGTTTGTTCGGAGTTACTATAGATTCTACACCCGGATCTGGGGAACACCTTTTAGGTAAGTAGCAATAAACTGTGAGGGAACTATGCTGGGGTATACCGGCACGGTTGAAGCAGTAGCTACATTAATGTGGCACTTTGGTTGGTATCGGTAACCCTTGAGTCAATCGGGGAGAGTACGGGGCCGCCGCGTGGTGTCGTGAAGCATCAACTGACCTTAGAACCTTTAATTGCACAACTTGGCCATTAGAAAGTAGTGAGATAGTCGGCCTCGGTGTAGAGCTGAGAACTGGTTGATACTCGATGCTACACTCATTGAGATCAGATAATCGGGATATTTTGGCTGCAAGAAAAGATTGAGAGCTGAAACAATGCCCGATAAAGGATGGTCAGTGATATTGAGATCCTCTAGAACCCGGTTAATTTTTAATACAAGTTTGAAACCAACTAACTTCAAGAGGGTACTACCTTTGAACTCATGCAAGCCTTAAACCTAAGGACTTTGTGTGATTTGACTGTGCTTGCTATACCTGTGTTTTCTATACCTGTGTTTTATCATGACATCATGCATCATAAGCATAGCATATCATGACTAACCATTTCACGGATTCCCTAGGGCTCATTTTTCCTCTGTTTTGTAGGACATGGCATCTTCCCGTAGGAACACTATACAAATCAACCTTGTGAAAATGTCTCTCCAACTAAAGGACCTGGAATTAAGGGTTCTTGAAGATTCTAATTGCACTAGAAAGCATGGTCAGTTGCTTAATCTGGTCACTACAAAACCTGATGAAGAGTTGTTAAAAGTGTTGTTTCAGTTCTTCGACCCGGTACACCATTGTTTCACCTTCTCGGATTATCATCTAGTACCTACTATGGAGGAGTTTTCTCAGTTGTTAGGGGTACCTATTCTTGACCAGTTGCCTTTCAATGGTACGGAAGAACATCCAAAGCCTGAAGAAATTACTAGAGCTCTGTCTTTACACCGGTCTGACATAGTGGCAAATTGGGAGACTAGAGGGAGTGTCCAAGGAATTCCGGTTAAATATCTATTTGAGAAGGCCTATCATTTTTGGGATACCTTAAATTTACAAGCTTTCGAAGAGGTACTGGCACTTCTCGTCTATGGGACGGTACTTTTCCCTAATGCTGATCAACTTGTAGGTGTGAGCACTATCAAGGTTTTCCTGTCTCATAATCCAGTACCTACATTACTCGGGGATATTCTGCATTCTCTGCATGCTCGCACTCTAAAGAGAAGGGGAACCATCCTGTGTTGAACTCCTCTATTGGCTAGGTGATTTATTTCGCACCTACCCAGGGTTGTTTTGAAGAATGAACAGGGTTTGAAATGGTCTCGCAGGCTGATGTCCCTTATGTATTCAGACATTCATTGGTGTTCACGGTTCTCGGAAGATATTACCATCATTGATCATTGTGGTGAATTCCTTAATGTTCCTCTCTTAGGCATTAGGGGAGGAATCACTTAAAATCCTTGTTTGGCCTTATGTCAATTTGGTTATGCGAGAAGAGATGGTCCTCATGATACGGTTATCCAAGGAATCGCCTTCAATTATGAGAACGACGTTCAAGGCTATCGTAGAAGGTTCATAAAAGCTTGGGGCATGGTACATAAAATTGATAGCAAGACGCTGGGGTACAAGAATTCCATTCCTCTTGAGCCTTATCTCCGATGGGTACGAGCTCGCACCCAAAGTCTTAGGATGCCTTACTCAGTTGTCCTACCAATATCCGTGGAGCCAGCTATTGAAGGAGACACTACTTCACTTGGTCATCATCCCGACATGCCAACTGATCATGAAGAATTACAAAAGTCTTGGGTTCAACTCAAAGAGGAGCGGGACACGTTTGAAGCTCAGTTATATGCCAGCGAGAAGAAGATCCTGAAGCTCACTAGGCTACTTCATGAAGAAAGGAACGTAAGTGCCTACATTGCACCAAAGAGGATGCACTCCTGGGAGACTTAGTTTGTTTTTGTTTTCAGTTTTGTTCATTTGTATGCCTAAAAAGCATTCTTTGTAACAATTTTGAACTTATTAAAGCAAATGACGTGTGCTTCTTTTGGTTAAACAAATCTGAGCCTTTAAGAATCCTTGGAAACATTGCCTACATATATCATGCATATCATTGCATAACAGGTCTTCCAGTACATGTCTCTTATGTTCTCGCTGTTTATTTTAGAAATGGCTCTCCTACAAGACAACATAAATCTTCAAACTCAAGAAACTCAGTTCAGGGAAATGTTCCTAAACCTATCCCAGGGTCAGGAATAGTTTAAAACACTCATCGCCGGGAACTTGGTCAAGAAAAGTCCTGAAGACAACAAGGACGAATGGCTGGAACAACTGCAAGCTGAGGTTGATGCAATGAGAACCCAGATGCTGGGGCAGATGGCTCTTATCCAAGGCCTAACCTGGGGACAAGAAGAGCTGAGAACCATTATCAACAAACATCATCAAGATGGATACAACCGTATGAAGCAAACAGTCGAGGCCGGGGACCCAGTCATTGATCAACCTCCAAGAAGACAAGAGTTTGGTTTGGTGAAGAGTGGACCTTTCCAAATTTCTACTACCTCACGGGTCCAACAACAACCTCGCCAAAAACAACAGGTTAATCAGAGTAAGCCGGATATACCCAAAAGGCAGTTTACCAAACTCAAGGTGTCACTGTCAGAAGCTTTGCAACACCTATTGAGGATGAATCTGATTACATTGATAGGACCTCATCCGAATCCCAAGACTTCTTCGCCTAACTACAATCCTGATGCAAGGTGTGCATATCACTCCCACAGTCCGGGGCATGATACTGACGAATTTTGGAGATTGAAATACAAAATTCAAGACCTGATTGATGAAGGAGCATTTGAATTCACACAATATGGTCAACTGGAATGTTTCTGTCAATCCTCCAAGGCCCACCATTTGAAGTGACAAGTTCTAACAAGAGGGCTTTTCGTTCATTAGAATTTTCAATTTGTAATTTTCTTTTGATTGTTCGAATATTTATTCATGTCAAACTTTGTTACTTTATCAATGCATTTCATATGTCTGTTCTGAATCAATTAATTCATATTCACTATATTTAAACTCTGTTCCTTTTTGTGATATTCAACTCTCGACTAAAAAGTTGTAAGCCTTTAGAGGGAGGATGACGAAAATGATACCACAATCTCTACAGTATGCTTTTGAACAGACCCCACTGACGATGTACAGGCGTTGTTTCAAATCCTAAACAGTAAATTTATAAGGAAGATAATCCCTAGTAAACCCCTTTGATCCAAAGAAGTAGGAGTTTTTATTTTCACACTAATTAAAACCCTTAATCATAATCTGGGCAGGGTAGCTTTCTCAGTTAATTCAGAGGCGCATTCAGTCGCAATCTTCCACTTCACACACAATGAATATCCTCAAAGACGTCCCTCCGAAACAAAAGACAGTGATGGTTCCCTATAATCATCAAGACATGCAGTCATTATCTCTCTAAATAAAAGCCCATTAAGTCAAAACCTATGAAGGAGACTTAAGAAAAAACACTGGGGCATCCCGCTGACTGTAATCACAAAAAGAAACAGTTCAGGCAAAAGACAAGGATAATAAAATAAAAAAGAAAGAAGTCATACAAACACTCAACAAAAAAGGAAATGACTGCCTATTCAAAATAATCTGTCAGTACCCGAACCATCACTGGAATATCAGAGCAAAGACTCAAACGGGATCTAAATGCACAATTAGCTGAGTTTAGGATCGAAGAACATCACGAAGAACATGTGGGTACAAATAAAATTTGATCCTTTATCCTTTGTTTCTTAAACCGTGAACCAGACCATGTTATAACCCTTAAAAGTCCTAGTTGAAGCATGGGTTAGTTCGAAAGCATACTGTAACAAAAGGTATCCTGACTCCTGAAGGTCCGTTACAAATCCTGAGTTGATATCACATCTTTGCAAAATTCTATTTTACTAAAAAAAACTGCATTTTCAAAACCTCAAGACAGACATAAGCTTTGCATTCTTTAAATACCATTGTTTGCATGTAACTATTTGTTTGACAGCAGAGAAGTTCTCATGACAGAAGTTCGATGAATGGAAACTCTCCATAATTACTATAAATGGAGGACATTTCCAATAAACAGGTCTTTCATAAGCAAGGGGGCAGGACATGGTGTCTAACACACCTGGGGCAGTCTCTCCAAAGGTGCCAAATAACCAGGGGCAGATCTCCATCCGAATCACTTGGGGCATTGCGCATGCATTCCAACGACGACTCATGTGCCATCAAGAAAACTGAAATTCTGGCTGCAGATACTCAATGTCACGTTCAATGTTATGACACCGTATCTGACTTTCTATAAGACAGTAAATACAAAAACAGTAAAGAATACAGTCAATTGTTTACCCAGTTCAGTGTGCAACAACACCTACTCTGGGGGCTACCAAGCCAGGGAGGAAATCCACTATAAGAGATATTAATTCAGGAATAAACCAACCAGTTTATCTCCTTCACTTAAGACCTACCCAATGCAACTTCAATCTAAGTACAACTTAAACCTGAGTTCCTACTCACTCCCCCTCAATCACAGCAGTGATACATAAAACAATTTGACTAATGAATTGATGAAGACACTCTTCAAAACATACACTTGATTATGCTTCACAGCTTTTTAATCAAGCAACACAAACACTCTTGCTTCACAGCTTTGAGTGATACACAAACCTAACTTGACTTTGCTTCACAGCTTTAGTCAAGAGACATACAAACACTCTTGCTTCAAAGCTTTGAGTGATACACAACCCTTACAATTAAAACCTATTCCAAGTCACTTATCACAATGATAATTGCTTGGATTACAATAGTTAAAACTATACAGCTTCTAAATGATCTTCTGTCAAAAAGGGATGATTCCAAAACAGCAGCTCTGTTGAATATATAGCAGCTGCTTCTTCAGTTAGGGTTTCCACAAAAAGCTAGGGTTAATTCCGTTTGACCTTAAGACTAGGTCACAGGACTTTATCAACCAGGTTAGGGTTGAGCTAGGTTAACACCAAGTCCACGACATTTTCTGTTCTGGAAAGACTGAGTCATAATCCTGAAAAAACTCAGAATTACCCAAACTGCATAACTGTTAGTTCAGAACAGGATGTCTTAACATTTGTTATGACATCTGAAAACCTGTCTGCTGATTTAGGTAAATGTGATCTTTTTGCAAAATGCTCAGATACACACTTATAAACAGCAGCACCTGTATGACAATATTTTTCTGCAAAGGTACCTAATGAATCAGTACAAACTAAACTAGAATGTTATGACATCAGTCATGACATTCACACACACACTTGGTTTTACCAAAAATGCAAGCCAATAACTAAACAACTACAAACTCCCCCTTTGGCAGATTTTTGGCTAAAGACCCTAAGCAATTAGAGATAGATAGCAGCAGAAAGAAATGACTGCAGAAAAATAGAATGTCTAATTAAGTACCAAAATATATCTCCCCCTCTTTAGCCACAAATGGGCCAAAGATACATGTTCTTAAAATATATACAGTCATCCAGAAAAAGTAACATAACAAGACAAAAAACTGAACAAACTTTGCAAACTCCACCAGGGACCAGCATCAACTCCACCAACCTTTAAGCACTGTCATCAGACTCAGAGGAGCTAGTTTCTTCAGTATTGAGATGATCTTCAGCTTCTACACCCTCTTCCCTTCTGTTTCCTTCAGCTTCCTCCTTTTCTAACCTGGCAATTAGGTTTTCTAGGGTCTTTTTCCTAGCTTCCAGTTCTTTGCAGGTCTCTTTTAATACAGCTATAACATCAGATGTTTTGGACTGAGTCTTCACAGAAGATGTCTCAGCTGATGTTATGACAATATCAGGAGCATGAGATCCCTGAAATAGTTTGTAGTGCAACCCAAGGGCAGGAGCTCTTTTGCAAGCAGTATCTCTTGCCACCAGGATATCAGGGTATTGTGCAAGGATAATTCCACAAAGGAGGGAGGGAAAGGCAATTGGTCCTTTGACAGCATAACTACCAGCATGTTTTAAAGTTTGTTCAAAAATATACCTGCCATAGTCAAAAACAGTCTTGGTTCCCACAACATAAATAAATCTCCCCAATCCTGTGAAGATAATTGATTTATGGTTTGTAGGGACCCAGTTGGCTGCACCAATCTTGTGCAGGATGGCAAATTTCATGCTAAGTTTGCTGGCATTCAGCTTGCCTTTCAAGGGCCAGCACTTCACTTGTCTTGCTGTGATGGTTTGACAAACTTCATTGTTAGTGACTTCCAGTTCAGGACAATCCTCATTTGATCTTCCAAGAAATTTGTTAATTTCTGATGGAGAGAAATTAACCCTTCTTCCTCTAACATAAACACTTTCAAAGTCAGCTGATCTTCCATCAGCACATTCATTGGACAAGTTAACTATGAACTCCTTGACCAGATTTTCATAACACTTGGTAAATTTTACCACTGTCTTCATCAGTCCAGCATTCTTAATCAGGTCCATGATGTCCTTGCACTCCATGGCATCATTGTTGAGTTCTCTTTCTAAGGCTATTCTCTTCAAGCAAACATACTTCCATCTGTTTGCATTGTCAGGATGGTGGAAAGAGATGTTGTCTGATGGGACTTCAGGAACTCTAGAAATTTTGCTGGACGGCAGTTTCCTTCTGATAGGAATTTCTTCAGCATCAATCTCAAACTCTGATTCCTCATCAGAATCAAAAGATTTAAGTTCTTTTCTCTTCTTTGTAATTGGTTGTCTACCAGTATACACCTGGGCTTTCACCTTCCCTTTGGACTGACCAGTTTTCACAGATTCTACCCCAGCCTTGCCTTCAGCCTTGGATTTCTTAACAGCAGGTTTATCTTTGGACATACATTTTGCATCATTCTGATTACCCTTTCTTTTCATCATTCTCCTAGCTATGCTAGGGTTTACATTGGCAATCATATCATTGTCTGAGTATTCCTCATCCACATCAATGATAGGTGGATCAGCAGTCTTTTCTGAAGGGTTCTGAATGTTGTCATTTTGTGTCACAACATTCTCAGAGACATCCACATTTGGGCTTCCTGATTGATTTAATGGGACAGAAATCCCCGGTACAAATTGGTTTCCGCTTAGTATACTTGTCACAATCCTAGCAATTGCTTGATGAACTTGAACCGATCCTTCCCTATTTGGAACAGAGGAAGAAGGATGAGAAGGATTACCAGAAGCAGTAGCTTGAGCTCTTCCTGCATGCCTGGTTCTCAGCTTTTTGACTTTGGAGGGGTCAGTTGCCATTTCTCTGAGAGGGGTGATCTCTAGGACCTCAGAATCTATGCATGCGGTGATTGCTCGAGAATCTTGGTCAGATGATGAAGATGAAGTGGTCGCCTTGGTTGAAGATGATGTTTGAGAAATTTTGATTGACTTAGAGCACCAGTAGCAATTTGAGCGAAAACTTTGATTGAGAGAAAGGAATAGGTTGCAAAGACGAGAGAGGTAGGAGGCAAATGAGAGTCTAACAAATTTGAAGGAGTTGGAAAGACATATGATTAACCTACTAAAAATAGACTCAATACAAATAACTCCTTCAACCCTTGGTTTAAGCAAAATTAATTGCTATAATTTTTCACGTTGGCAAATACCCATCTTGCCCCTCAAGTTTTCAAGTTTATTTCCAACAAGAGCCTTGGTAGAAGAGTCAGCTAGCTGAAGCTTGATGACACCATGTTCCAGTTTAACTGTCTTCTTCTCTACAAGATCAAGGTGCTTGGTCCTGCTATGCTGAATAGGGTTCTTGGAAATATTGATTGTCTTCTGATTGTCACAATACAATGTCACAACATCTTGTGAGACATTATACTCAGTGAGCATCTGTTTTGCCCAGATATTTTGAGAACAGCTACTACCAGCTGCAACTATTTCAGTACAGAGTTGGGAAGGCATTTTCTTGACATGAATCATAGCTTTGGCAGATTCCTGTATGTTCCTATTTTTCTTTGTGTCAGCTCCATTTTGATGATGAGTTATAGGAGAAGAGACTTCATGACTCATTTTTTCTGGGAAACAGAATTTATTAAACTTGTTGTTTCCAAATTCTTTGTCATGATTACTTCTGGTTCTGACAATACATCCTTCTTCAAGTTTATTCACCACATCATAGACATGTCTCTTTTTACCAAGCCTTTCAATTTGAAGTTCACCACAAACTCTCCTTTTATCAATTTGCAGTCTTGGAATCCTTCTGACTGCTTCCATAGAGATAGTTCTTTTCATTCTTCTTAGATGAAGATGGCCAAGCTTATGGTGCCACAGTTTCATCTCTTTTTCTTCTTTGGTAATGGAACACATAGTGGAGTTATTAGTGTTCTCAGGCTGCCACAAGTAACATTTATCTTTAGATATGATTCCTTTCATTACCACTTCTAGTTTTTCATTAATTACTAGACATTCAGATTTTGAGAAGATGACCTTGAATCTTAGATCACACAATTGACTGATACTAATGAGATTAGCAGTCAGGCCTTTTACCAATAGAACTTCATTTATGTAAGTGCCCTGGCTGGAGAGTTGGCTTCATTTGTAAAACAAATAAGAAAGCAAGTTTACCCATATTCCCTCTGTTGTTTTGATATGTTGGGTTGAAGAAGTTCAACATCTGGACCAACATGTTATGAAAGATGTCACAACATCAGCATATGACATCGCGTCTGAAATTAAGTACTAATTAAGTAACTATGTTATATGTTGAATGTTTGTAACAGCTGTGACTTGTAACCTAACTATTTTAAGTGATCTAAATTATGAAAGAGGTTATTTATTGTGTTGAAGAAGTTCAACATCTAGGACAACATGTTAGATGTAATGTCATGACATCTGACTTGACATCACGTCAACAGAATTGGTAATTCAGTTACAGTTCTGGTACTTAAATACTCTGAGAATATATGTGGCGTTTCTTATGGAGAATCTGAAGATCAATCAAGAATCAATCAGAATATTTGAAGAAAATATTGTTTCTAAATATGGAGATATTTTAGGAACTAGAAGATTGAAGACCTTGATTATAGCAGAAGTTTGCTGCTGAGTTGTAACAGCAAGGAGAAAAGCTTGCTGAGATTTTGAAGGCCCAAATCCAGTTGGGTAATAGGTTATAAATAGCAGATTGTAACCTAGGGTTTGTAAGCCTCACACAATGTAAAATTGGGATGTTTTGTTAGGTAAACCTGTCGGTCTGTGGCAAGGTTACCATGTGTGTAACTCGATACCTGTAGGTAAGGGTTTGAGTGTTCTTGGACGAAGCTATGAAGCAAGTCTAAGTATTTCTGCATTACTTCATATTCATTGTAATGTAGGAAACCAAGTGGGAGGGCTCTACTTCTTGAGTAGGAGTAAGACTTCTGTTGCTGCGGCAATAGGAATGGAAACTGGTAGGTTTCTATCTAGGAGTTCCTAGGTATAGGTTGCACTGGGTAAATGATTAAGTGAAGGATGGGAACTTGTGAAGTTTAGTCCTGAATTAGTATTGCTGATAGTGGATCTTCTTCCTGGCTTGGTATGCCCCCAGAGTAGGTGTGTTTCACCGAACTGGGTCAATAACTGATTTGTGTTTTTACCTTCAACACTTTATAATTCTGTCTGTTATATATCAAGGTAAAACTGTAATGTTGTAACAGATGATGTCTCAGAACATGTTAAGACATCATGCTGATATCTGCGCAGGAGAAACAGAACTGTGAAGGTTGTTTGCTCTCTGCTGATCATGTGCAACAGATGAACAGAACTAGGTACATCGTTGTTCTATCCTCTGCACCTTCAAAGTATATCTGGTACAGCTTGGTTAAACTGTGCTTCTGTTACTCTTCAGTACTGAATCACGAAAAATTGGGTATCTACCTTGCAGTGTATTTATTATGTCATATCAGATGTCTAGACATTGAGTATAACATCTGAAGACTGGCATACACCAGAATTTCAATTGGTATCAGAGCGGGCATCCTGTTCTGTTTCAGGATGAGATCCATGGGTGATACTTTCTGGTATCTGCAAGGTCAATCTTAGTACTGGAGATTGTAACCTGGAAAGGTTTGTTATTTCCCTGAATGATCCCTTAAAGTGGGAGGATGGACTATTCATGACAAGAACTGTGTGTACTTGTCTTTGGTGATTGGCATTTGGCCTGGTTGTGTGGTAGCTGCTCCAGGTTTGATTTATTTTCAAACCTAGGATGTGTGTACGCCTAAAGTGTGTGTGCAAAGATTGAGTTGTATTATGTTCTTCCGCTGTGTAATACCTGGCAAAACTCAAGCTCTGATGTGTTTCCCCTCTTGTGGATTGAAGGCTACTGTATTCAAGAATTCAACATAAGCTATTGAAGATGTCACAGATACTTGAGTCCTCTCAAGTCCACTCATGAAGACGTTCTTCGTTCAGAATGTATGCAACTACTAGTTGAAGAGCATATGTTTTGGGTGTCAAACAAAGGGATACTTTTGTTTGGGACCTACTCCTGACCTGGAAGAGGAGACATCTGTGTGTGCAAAGTTGACAATGGTAGAGCCAACTATGTCTGTGTGCTCCCGAAGGTTACTTTTAGGAGTCAGAACTCTAGAAGTGAAGCTGGTTGAGATGTGACATTGATCAGGGCTGAGCAGTTGTTTCCTGGAGTACTATGGTGTGTAGAAAGACAAGCTCATTGGTTAATAAAAGTCAATAATGGTGCAGCATTATCGCTCCCTCAGAGAAGTAGATTGGTATCATGAATCTTGTCATTTAAACATCATGATTAGAAGTGGAAGATCTTTCAAGATGTGAGAATTTGAAGACTCAGAATTTGGTTAAGGTAGTATGTTCTGGCAATACATATCTGCTGATGATTGGTGTTGTTGTCTTCTCTGAAGTACTTAAGGTCAGCTGAAGTCTGATTGGTGTGATTGGAGTATGAACAGGTATAACTCTTGGAGTTACTTGACTCTGGTAGGGATGTCATATGTCATGTCGAGACATTTGTGTACACTGCATGGATATTTTGTGTGGAGCTTCCATGATTGGTAGTTTGAGGGGGAGATTTGGTTAACCTCCTCACATTAGTTCAGCTTGGTGTTTAGCTGGCTGTTGACCTATGGGTTCTGGGTGTTGTGTGACATATTTGCAAGGAAGGATTCATCTCTCTCATTCCTAAGGATGAATCTGATCTGGTAGGAGTTTCAAATCTGTTAAGGTGAGTAGAGTTTGTTCAGAGAACCTAGATATCTCAACTCTTTGGTCTCTCAAAGAAAGTGCTTGCAAGAAGAAGATATTAACACACGAAGAGTATGTCAAAGTATTCAAATGGTGAAAGTATCTTACAGGATAATGGGAAGGATTTATGATCAATTGCTATTCGTGACAAGTACAAGTATTTAATTGATTATCCTTGGAGTTCAAGATAACTGAAGTTCTTAAAGATGTGGGAACATTCCTTCTTCTAGACCCTGTGAAGAATCACAGGAAGAGTGATGCTTTAGAGCTGTCTCTTTGGTGACAGCAAAAACATTTGATCCTTGAAAAGGTTTCCTGGAAACGTGTTCAGACTCGAAGCTACAAGAAGAAGAAGACATCATAATCTTGATAATGGTTACTTGGATCAGTCTGGTTCTGATCTAGGTAAGGAAGTAAATTAGAGAAGGAGCTGAATTCAACAACTAGATGTTATAACATAATGTTGTGACATTTGGTTCAACATCAGATTCTTGGTTGGTGAAGTGGCACATCAACTTAAGATAAGATGATCTACGAAGTTGAAGGTTGGATACTTCAAAAAGATCGTCTCTTTGCAGCTCTTTGGAGTTGTTGGGTGGAGAAGATGTTACATGTTCCTGTCTTAGTGTATCTAAGCCGTTTGTGATAACTTTTAGCTTGAAGTTCAAATGTCAATTGGAAGATCAGAATATCTTTGGGAGAAGTCTGATAAACATGGAGAAGTCAAAAGGTGGCATTTGATTTTTTCATATGAGGATTCATGAAGGAGATAATCAAACAGTGGCATTTGATCTATCTCAGCAGTGGATTCAGAGAATCAAGATAATCAACATGTGGCAGCTGATGAGAAAGTTTGATTCAGAGTATGAATGCGTTCAACCAATATTGTTGAACAGAGGGTGCGCTCTTGAAGACATGAAGATGCGTCTTATGTTTACCATTCATCAAGGGGTCTTATTTACTTTGAATCGGAAGTTGTCTTGAAGGTCCAACTGAGTATTGAATGTGACCTACTTGTTTCCATGAGGAGAAGTGATTGTCCCTAACAGGGGGAGTATTGGTTTGTACGAAAGGTCTTCATCAAACTCGTAGGATATAAAGTGTGGCACCTTATTAACTATTGGGATGATGTGTTCAAGACTGAAGAGGACTATGTCTGACCGAATGTCATCACATTGGCTAATGACATTCAGTCAGACATAGTCCAACTTTCTCATCCAACTTTGCACACACAGATGTCTCCTCTTCCCTATTTGGAACAGAGGAAGAAGGATGAGAAGGATTACCAGAAGCAGTAGCTTGAGCTCTTCCTGCATGCCTGGTTCTCAGCTTTTTGACTTTGGAGGGGTCAGTTGCCATTTCTCTGAGAGGGGTGATCTCCAGGACCTCAGAATCTATGCATGCGGTGATTGCTCGAGAATCTTGGTCAGATGATGAAGATGAAGTGGTTGCCTTGGTTGAAGATGATGTTTGAGAAATTTTGATTGACTTAGAGCACCAGTAGCAATTTGAGCGAAAACTTTGATTGAGAGAAAGGAATAGGTTGCAAAGACGAGAGAGGTAGGAGGCAAATGAGAGTCTAACAAATTTGAAGGAGTTGGAAAGACATATGATTAACCTACTAAAAATAGACTCAATACAAATAACTCCTTCAACCCTTGGTTTAAGCAAAATTAATTGCTATAATTTTTCACGTTGGCAAATACCCATCTTGCCCCTCAAGTTTTCAAGTTGATTTCCAACAAGAGCCTTGGTAGAAGAGTCAGCTAGCTGAAGCTTGATGACACCATGTTCCAGTTTAACTGTCTTCTTCTCTACAAGATCAAGGTGCTTGGTCTTGCTATGCTGAATAGGGTTCTTGGAAATATTGATTGTCTTCTGATTGTCACAATACAATGTCACAACATCTTGTGAGACATTATACTCAGTGAGCATCTGTTTTGCCCAGATATTTTGAGAACAGCTACTACCAGCTGCAACTATTTCAGCATAGAGTTGGGAAGGCATTTTCTTGACATGAATCATAGCTTTGGCAGATTCCTGTATGTTCCTATTTTTCTTTTTGTCAGCTCCATTTTGATGATGAGTTATAGGAGAAGAGACTTCATGACTCATTTTTTCTGGGAAACAAAATTTATTAAACTTGTTATTTCCAAATTCTTTGTCATGATTACTTCTGGTTCTGACAATACATCCTTCTTCAAGTTTATTCACCACATCATAGACATGTCTCTTTTTACCAAGCCTTTCAATTTGAAGTTCACCACAAACTCTCCTTTTATCAATTTGCAGTCTTGGAATCCTTCTGACTGCTTCCATAGAGATAGTTCTTTTCATTCTTCTTAGATGAAGATGGCCAAGCTTATGGTGCCACAATTTCATCTCTTTTTCTTCTTTGGTAATGGAACACATAGTGGAGTTATTAGTGTTCTCAGGCTGCCACAAGTAACATTTATCTTTAGATATGATTCCTTTCATTACCACTTCTAGTTTTTCATTAATTACTAGACATTCAGATTTTGAGAAGATGACCTTGAATCTTAGATCACACAATTGACTGATACTAATGAGATTAGCAGTCAGGCCTTTTACCAATAGAACTTCATTTATGTAAGTGCCCTGGCTGGAGAGTTGGCTTCATTTGTAAAACAAATAAGAAAGCAAGTTTACCCATATTCCCTCTGTTGTTTTAATATGTTGGGTTGAAGAAGTTCAACATCTGGACCAACATGTTATGAAAGATGTCACAACATCAGCATATGACATCGCGTCTGAAATTAAGTACTAATTAAGTAACTATGTTATATGTTAAATGTTTGTAACAGCTGTGACTTGGAACCTAACTATTTTAAGTGATCTAAATTATGAAAGAGGTTATTTATTGTGTTGAAGAAGTTCAACATCTAGGACAACATGTTAGATGTAATGTCATGACATCTGACTTGACATCACGTCAACAGAATTGGTAATTCAGTTACAGTTCTGGTACTTAAATACTCTGAGAATATATGTGGCGTTTCTTATGGAGAATCTGAAGATCAATCAAGAATCAATCAGAATATTTGAAGAAAATATTGTTTCTAAATATGGAGATATTTTAGGAACTAGAAGATTGAAGACCTTGATTATAGCAGAAGTTTGCTGCTGAGTTGTAACAGCAAGGAGAAAAGCTTGCTGAGATTTTGAAGGCCCAAATCCAGTTGGGTAATAGGTTATAAATAGCAGATTGTAACCTAGGGTTTGTAAGCCTCACACAATGTAAAATTGGGATGTTTTGTTAGGTAAACCTGTCGGTCTGTGGCAAGGTTACCATGTGTGTAACTCGATACCTGTAGGTAAGGGTTTGAGTGTTCTTGGACGAAGCTATGAAGCAAGTCTAAGTATTTCTGCATTACTTCATATTCATTGTAATGTAGGAAACCAAGTGGGAGGGCTCTACTTCTTGAGTAGGAGTAAGACTTCTGTTGCTGCGGCAATAGGAATGGAAACTGGTAGGTTTCTATCTAGGAGTTCCTAGGTATAGGTTGCACTGGGTAAATGATTAAGTGAAGGATGGGAACTTGTGAAGTTTAGTCCTGAATTAGTATTGCTGATAGTGGATCTTCTTCCTGGCTTGGTATGCCCCCAGAGTAGGTGTGTTTCACCGAACTGGGTCAACAACTGATTTGTGTTTTTACCTTCAACACTTTATAATTCTGTCTGTTATATATCAAGGTAAAACTGTAATGTTGTAACAGATGATGTCTCAGAACATGTTAAGACATCATGCTGATATCTGTGCAGGAGAAACAAAACTGTGAAGGTTGTTTGCTCTCTGCTGATCATGTGCAACAGATGAACAGAACTAGGTACATCGTTGTTCTATCCTCTGCACCTTCAAAGTATATCTGGCACAACTTGGTTAAACTGTGCTTCTGTTACTCTTCAGTACTGAATCACAAAAAATTGGGTATCTACCTTGCAGTGTATTTATTATGTCATATCAGATGTCTAGACATTGAGTATAACATCTGAAGACTGGCATACACCAGAATTTCAATTTAGATTTGGAACTTCAGGGCAGTCCAAATTACCAACTCCTTTGATTTCACCTTTAGCACCATCTCCAAAGGTCACATAACTAGTGGTGTGAGGTTTAACATGATTGAGAATGTTCTTTATTCTAGTCATGTGCTTAGAGCACCCATTGTCAAAGTACCAGCCTTCCCTTGCAGAGACTCTTAGGGAAGTAGCCTTTTTCTTCCATTGAGGAGTATGTGGTACCCTTTTTGACTTAGGTTTAACACCTGAGTTTTGATTAGGGTATCCATGCAATTTGAAGCAGAAAGGCTTTATGTGGCAATACCTCCCTCAATGATGACATCTCCATCTTTGGTACTTTTTCTTCATATATCTCTGTTTCTGATGTTGAGAGTTGTGTTGAGACATCTACTTTGACATTTGTTTAACAGGCCTGATCTTCTTGTCTGCACCAGATTTCTTAGCTTCCACAAATCCTAGTCCAGATTTGTTTCCCACATTTTGTCCAACTTGAAGAATCTCTTCCAATTTGTCTGTTCCATTAGTCAGCATCTTGACAGATTTGGTCATTTGGTTCAGTTGTGAGTTCAGCAATTGAACTTCCCTTTCTAGATGACTTATAGTTTCAAGGTCTGCCCTTTTTTCAGCCTCCAGCTTTATGATGAGTTTTGATTGTTTCTCATTCTGCACACAGACTTCAGCACTTCTGATACACAATTTCTTGTAGGTATCAGCCAGTTCTTCAAATGTCACTTCTTCATCACTAGTGTCACTTTCAGAGGTACAAACACCAGTTAAAGCAGTAACAAGTTTGGCAGATTCTTCTTCAGAATTACTTTCTGAATCACAGTCAGACCAAGTAACAGCCATTCCTTTCTTTTGTTTCTTAAGAAAGGTAGGACATTCAGCTCGAATATGCCCATATCCTTCACAACCATGGCATTGAATTCCTCTGCCTTGATTTCCCTTCTCTTCTGACCTTGGTCTTCTGCTGGAACTGTCAATGTCAGAGGGAATGTTATGAACATTAGACCTTGACTTTGGATCTATTCTTTTGATGAGTTTGTTGAACTGTCTTCCAAGCATGGCTATAGCTTCTGAAATATTTTCTTCTTCATCCTCCTTGTTTTCAACATCAGTGTTGGATACAAGTGCTATGCTCTTGTTCTTCTTGTCACCATTTTCAGTGATCCCCATCTCAAAAGTCTGAAGAGACCCAATTAGTTCATCCACTTTCAACTTGCTGATGTCCTGGGCTTCCTCTATGGCAGTTACCTTCATAGCAAATCTTTTAGGCAAGGATCTGAGAATCTTTCTCACCAATTTTTCTTCTGACATTTTTTCTCCCAGTGCTCCTGAGGTGTTGGCAATCTCCAATATGTTCATGTGAAACTCATGAATGGTTTCATCTTCCATCATTTTTAGATTCTCAAACTTGGTAGTCAACATCTGAAGCCTTGACATTTTCACTTTGGAAGTGCCCTCATGAGTAGTTTTGAGAGTGTCCCAAACTTCCTTGGCCAATTCATATTGATGTACTAGTCTGAAAATGTTTCTATCAATTCCATTGAACAAGGCATTTAAAGCTTTGGAATTTCCCAGGGCTAACTCATCTTCTTCTTTACTCCAATCTTCCTCAGGCTTCAAACTGATTGTCCCATCTTTCTCAGTTATGGTGGGATGGATCCATCCTTTGTCAGCAGCTCTCCAAGCCTTTTTGTCCAGAGATTTTAAGAAGGCAATCATACGAGGTTTCCAGTAGTCATAATTTGTTCCATCCAGAATGGGTGGTCTATTTCCAAAAACTCCTTCTTTGTCCATAGTGCCAGAAAGTGATATCCCTAGATCTCACCCAGTAACACAGGCAGGGTGCCTGCTCTGATACCAATTGAAATTCTGGCTGCAGATACTCAATGTCACGTTCAATGTTATGACACCGTATCTGACTTTCTATAAGACAGTAAATACAAAAACAGTAAAGAACACAGTCAATTGTTTACCCAGTTCAGTGTGCAACAACACCTACTCTGGGGGCTACCAAGCCAGAGAGGAAATCCACTATAAGAGATATTAATTCAGGAATAAACCAACCGGTTTATCTCCTTCACTTAAGACCTACCCAATGCAACTTCAATCTAAGTACAACTTAAACCTGAGTTCCTACTCACTCCCCCTCAATCACAACAGTGATACATAAAACAATTTGACTAATGAATTGATGAAGACACTCTTCAAAACATACACTTGATTATGCTTTACAGCTTTTTAATCAAGCAACACAAACACTCTTGCTTCACAGCTTTGAGTGATACACAAACCTAACTTGAGTTTGCTTCACAGCTTTAGTCAAGAGACATACAAACACTCTTGCTTCAAAGCTTTGAGTGATACACAACCCTTACAATTAAAACCTATTCCAAGTCACTTATCACAATGATAATTGCTTGGATTACAATAGTTAAAACTATACAGCTTCTAAATGATCTTCTGTCAAAAAGGGATGATTCCAAAACAGCAGCTCTGTTGAATATATAGCAGCTGCATCTTCAGTTAGGGTTTCCACAAAAAGCTAGGGTTAATTCCGTTTGACCTTAAGACTAGGTCACAGGACTTTATCAACCAGGTTAGGGTTGAGCTAGGTTAACACCAAGTCCACGACATTTTCTGTTCTGGAAAGACTGAGTCATAATCCTGAAGAAACTCAGAATTACCCAAACTGCATAACTGTTAGTTCAGAACAGGATGTCTTAACATTTGTTATGACATCTGAAAACCTGTCTGCTGATTTAGGTAAATGTGATCTTTTTGCAAAATGCTCAGATACACACTTATAAACAGCAGCACCTGTATGACAATATTTTTCTGCAAAGGTACCTAATGAATCAGTACAAACTAAACTAGAATGTTATGACATCAGTCATGACATTCACACACACACTTGGTTTTACCAAAAATGCAAGCCAATAACTAAACAACTACAAAAACATTTTTGGCAACACAACACTATAGATAGTGACAACTCTCTACATCCTGAAAGTGTGGACATAGTCGAAAAATACTACGCATAACAAAGACCCTCTAGGTTGACACACCTAGGCCAAAATAAGTGTTTCCCGGGGAACCAAAAGGGTTCGGGAAAAAGTTAGGGATATACATAAAAAATATGTACCCCCGACAAGTCGAAAACCTGAAAAGGCGGCTGGGGAAAAAAGGTATCCCGGTGGACTGAAAACCCGAAAGGGCGGTCCAGGCAAATGTTAGGGATTTAAAACGTACGACTATGTCCCGTCACCTGTCTATTAGTGGAAGACTTATACCTTGATCAGCATTTAGACTCAGCTTTCATATACAGTTCAGATACGCTCTAGATACAGATGCCATTCTGATACTCATTCAGATTCAGCTTTCAGATACGGTTCAGATACGATCCAGATGCAGATGTCATTCTTCTACTTATTCAAGATTTTCATACATCTAGAAACAATTCAGATACGATTCAGATACGAATGCCATTATGATACTCATTCAGATTCAACTTTCAGATACGGTTCATATACGATTCAGATGCGGATGTCATGCTGCTACTTATTCAAGATTTTCATACATCTAGAAACAATTCAGATACGATCCAAATGCGGATGTCATTCTGCTACTTATTCAAGATTTTCATACATCTAGAAACGGTTCAGGTATGATCCAAAGACGGATGTCATCCTGACACTTATTCAAGACTTTCATACATCTAGAAACAGTTCGGGTACGATCAAGATACGAATGTCATTCTGCTACTTATTCAATATTTTCATACATCTAGAAACAGTTAAGGTACGATCCAAAGACGGATGTTATCATGACACTTATTCAATATTTTGATACATCTAGAAACGGTTCAGATATGATCCAGATACGGATGTCATTCTGCTACTTATTCAAGATTTTCATACATCTAGAAATGGTCCAGGTACGATCCAAAGACGGATGTCATCCTGACACTTATTCCAGACTTTCATCTAGAAACGGTTCAAGTACGATCCAGAGACGGATGTCATCCTGAAACTTATTCCATACTTTCATCTAGAAATGGTTCAGGTACGATCTAGATACGGATGTCATCCTGATACTTATTCAATACATCTCGAACTACTACTCCAATAAAAAAAATTCCCCAATGAAGCCTTCAAGCTTCTCAGGATTCCCCAAGCAGGAATTCCTTCCCCAGCAGGTTCCTTCAGAGAACTAATACCTGCATTCTCCAGCCGAGTTTTATAATCATGAACAACTTACAAAGATTTCTCTTGGGCAGAGTTTATTTCTCTCATAGTGGAATCTCCAACAGAGCTTATCATCTCCAATGATGAAAGTTCATCCCCAACTGAGTTTACTTCTCCAAATCAGCAGACCTTCAAACAGAGTATCTCTCTTCCCCACAGAGTCATTCCCCCATAGAATTATTCTCAGACAGAGTCTCCTCCGGCAGAATGTTCTCAAGAAGAAAGAATGTAAATCTCCAGCTAATCATCTTCGTTCATTATCCCTAGCGGAAACAAAGAATTCTTCTTCTCAATACTTTCCAGCAGCAGTCCGGGATTTATTTTCCCTAGCTAGAGAGTATCCCAACATCATCGCATATACATACATCATGGCATGTGTATACATGTACAACACAATCTCATTTATTTTGAGAACATCATCTCACCCTGCATTTCATGCATCGCATACAACTAACTTTGAAATCTTCTTGCAGGAAAAGAGGATTAGCTTCAACAAACTCAGCAGTTATACAGATCATATCTACAGACGACTAATGGAAACTCAGTTCCCGAAATCAAACGGGTTAACTAATCTACATTATCGCTTCGAAGCAACCCTACTATCAAGGTTCCTTCTCACATCCCTACTATCCAGGCTTTCATATCGAAGTAACCCTACTATCCAGGTTCCTTCTCACATCCCTACTATCCGGGCTTTCATATCGAAGTAACCCTACTATCCAGGTTCCTTCTCACAGCCCTACTATCTAGGCTTTCATATCGAAGTAGCCCTTCTATCCAGGTTCCTTCTCACAGCCCTACTATCCAGGATTTCATATCGAAGTAACCCTACTACCCAGGTTCCTTCTCATAACCCTACTATCCAGGCTTTCATATCGAAGCAACCCTACTATCCAGGTTCCTTCTCATAGCCCTACTATCCAGGCTTTCATATCGAAGCAACCCTACTATCCAGGTTCCTTCTCACAGCCCTACTATCCATGCTTTCATATCGAAGTAACCCTACTATCCAGGTTCCTTATCACAACCCTACTATCCAGGCTTTCATATCGAAGTAACCCTACTATCCAGGTTCCTTCTCATAGCCCTACTATCTAGGTTCCTTCTCACAGCTCTACTATCCAGGCTTTCTTATCGAAGTAACCCTACTATCTAGGTTCCTTCTCACAACCCTACTATCCAGGCTTTCATATAGAAGTAACCCTACTATCCATGTTCCTTCTCACAAAACCTTACTATCCAGGTTCTCTCTCTCTCTCTCTCTTATCCCCAAACAGTGGTGCACAACACTGTAAGACTAGAACCTGATCAAACACGATTGGTTTCGCATTTCCCCAGTAAATCGCGGTGAAACTTGTACCCCGACCAGATATGCAGTATACTTCTGCTTCCTCAAGCCGGAGTTATTCCCCAGTAGAGAGACGAACAACTGAAGCTCCTAAAACTCTACTTCTTCCAAGACAGGAAATTAACATCCCCTAGATGGCATCTTTAAGCCCATCTCTGCAATTCTCCGTTGCATCCAGGATGGCATCTTTAAGCCCATCCCTGATAATCTTCAATCCTCGACCTCCAAATGGCATCTGTAAGCCCATTCCCGATATCACAAATCAAGTGCCACTTCATGCGAGTGCAAATTTCTGGGCACTCTAGTGTTAAATCATCTTCCACTTTCAGATTACGAAAGGCAGACAACCAATCTACATCCTCAGGTTTAAAAAGATTGAACAGGGACAACTATTGTACCTCAAAATTTTCCCTCTCATTTTACTCAATACATACCCCTATGGAGGTCCCCAAGTTTCCCAAGGAAGTCCAAGAGTTGACCAGACAAACTCTCTCCTAAGGCAGTATACCTCAAATTAGGGTTTCTACTTTCATCAAGATGTGTGAACCATAAAGGGCTCAAATTCTTTCCAAGGTTTTAATATGTTCTCAAGGCTCTACATGTCAAGTTTCATGCCTTGCACAAGAAGTTTGCTCAGTCAACTGCTCAGATGCTTGAGAACCGACTGTACTAGGTCTAAAGTCAATTGTGGCCCACATACAGTAAAACTTCAAGATTTTTGGTCAACATTATCATTTTGAAGTGTTATCCATCATTTGATCAAGGTTTGATCATGATTCCTCAAGGGATGCTCCAAATTCATCAAAACCCAAAACTTGCTAAATTAGGGTTTTGTAGGAAAACTCAACCCAACTTTGACTAAGCATAACTTCTTCATACTTTATCATAAATTTTACATCCAAAGCTCATTTTAAATAGGAAACAATTCCCTACAATCCATCTTCATCCCACAAGTTCAAAATATGCACTCACAAAAAGATATTAATTTTTACATTATAGGTCATTTTGAAAAGTCAACAAAAACACCTTTTGGGTCAAAGCTTCATACATGAACATGGAAGATCCAATTGATATGAGACTAAAAGGATTGGTTAGGGGACATCTTAAGCTTTCTAAAAAGTCCAAGAACACCTCTCTAGGGTTAAAATTGGAGGATATATGCCTTGTCAAAGTTGACCTTTTTTGCAAAATTGCCAAAAATCAAATGTGCTCATAAATGCATTTTTTGCTAAATGGGCCTAACTTTTTATGCTTGCACCTCACTTATAATGTGGTCCACGACTCAAACATTCATCAACACATTATTTTCTTCATTTTTCAATTTATTTTGATTTTTTGTTGATTAAAAATGAATTAAATCATATAATTGATGAATAATAGCAAAGATATGATTTGATTTGATTTTTGGACAGGTTGGCAATCAGAATATGCTGAATTATCAAGGCCAAAATGAATCAAGCATAATTGGTACAAGAAAGGGAAGATTTGGCTCAAAATAGCAAGTTTTCATATGGTTAAAGAATCAAATCAAATCTCATCAAATTTCAAGATTTAATCCAAGTTTGTAACCCTAATTCATCCCTAGGTATATATTGGACAAGAACAAAGCAAAAAAAGGGTTAGCAATCATGTAAGAGGCAAAGCAAATTCAGAAAATTCAAGGAAAAAGTGTGACTCAGTTTCAAGCTTGGAGGCCAATTCAAGCCCTTCTAGCATTGCCAAATGATTCACGAATCTTCCCATAAGCTAACCCAATCGATTGCACGCCTCTACACGTCCAGAATAACTCCCTATCACTCTCATGGTTTGCAAAATTATTCAAATTCGATTACTGTAATTCTTGCATCTTTAGCATGTTTAAGTTACATATTTGTGATCCTTATTGTGTTTGCAAGCTAACTTGATGATTTAATTGTGTTTTTGGAGCCTGTACATGCCTTTACCATTGTTAGGATTTATATGTGAAGTTTAGGGGTTTTGTCGACAGGTTAAATCGGCCAGCAAAAGGGGTACCATGGTGTTCACAAGATCAAGACGAGTTGATCTATATAATTAGATGCCATTTATAATGCGTGTACATGATTTTTGAATGAAACAGGTTTGTAGCTACAGACCTTTGTCTGTAGGTAAAAGTACCAGAGCCTAAGACGACGGTCCAGGGAAGAAGACAACAGAGTGTCACAACCTAATTGGCTGGTTTGAATTCTGGCGCGTTTTTGGCATAATCATTGTTGTATACTTTTTGTTTTATCTTTCTATTATATTAACAATTGAGACATCCAACGCAGTTGGTCAGAGGAAGGAAGTCAGAAGCTCATGTCCTGGGTTCGATCCCAGGCGTGAGCTTTTGGAATTTTCTCTATTATTTTCACCAGATCCAACATACCTCATCTTCTGAGGATCATCATCCTCTGGATCCACCTCCAGCCAGATCCAGCATACCTCATCTTTTGAGGATCATCATCCTCTGGATCCACCTCCAGCCAGATCCAGCATACCTCATCTTCTGAGGATCATCATCCTCTGGATCCACCTCCAGCCAGATCTAGCATACCTCACCTTCTGAGGGTCATCATCCTCTGGACCCATCTCCAGTCAGATCCAGCACACCTCACCTTCTGAGGATCATCACGCGCCCTCTGATCTCATCCTCTGAATTCACCAGATCCAACGCCAGCATACACAGGTCCACCACGAGTCCCCAGAAGATGGTCTCATTGGATCAGGCGCCAGACTCAGGGTCATCCACCTGGGTTTCAGAAGCTCAGCATACACCCCCAGTTTGCTTCATCACTCCAGGCCCATTCTTTTTCTCTTATTTATTTATTTATTTTGTGTTAATTATTTTTGTTTATTTATTTTTCACCAAAAAATTAATCATTTTTTAATTAATCATAAAACCAACAAATCACAAAAATACAAAAAAAACATTTTTTTTAAATAAATTAATTAATTTAATTAGGAAATTAGGTTAATTTAATTTCTTTCATAATTTAAAAACAATTAGAAATTAGGTTTAATTAAATTGCAATTAAATGTTTTCTCAAATAAAAATCCACAAAATTTCTTTCTCTCAATTAGGGTTTTAAGTTATTAATTACCGCCCTCATATTTAATTTTCCGCGCGCTTGTTAATTATTTTTTTCCATTATTCTGTAACTGTTCAGGGATTTGTAATAGTTAAATTAGGGTTTTATATCTTGCTTTAAATCCCCGATTTTTGGTTATGTAATTAATCCCCCTCCCCGAAGCCTTGTAATATCTAGGTTTTACTTCCTCACACTTTTAATTTCCGCAATCTTTAACTGTCTAGATGTATGACTAATAGGATTTTATGGCAAGAATGTCTGAAAAAAATTATAACGGTAGATCACCTAATGTGCAAAGACTAAATTAACTAAAAAATTCACATGCACATATTCACTCCTAGGGTTTGCC
This sequence comes from Vicia faba, assembly GCA_948472305.1. Lineage (NCBI taxonomy): Eukaryota > Viridiplantae > Streptophyta > Magnoliopsida > Fabales > Fabaceae > Vicia > Vicia faba. The sequence goes on from OX451739.1 coordinate 130,580,790, forward strand.
TCACTTCGGTTGCCTTCGGTACATAATCATTAAGCATAGGAGACTTTAGTGGCGGCCCTCCAGTCTAAAGAGATCAAAGTGTCCCATTCGAATGTTGCCTCGGAAATGTTACCTCGAAATGATCTTAAGACTCTAGGGTTTCTACTAAAGTTTTCTAACTATTGCTTTAGTGATTGTACTTGTCCCTTTCGAATGTCCCTTACAACTCCAACGACGGTGCTACCTACTCCTTAATAGTAGGATAGTGCTGTCTAAAGGAAATAGAACGAACGATCTTTTTTCGAGTAGGTAGAATCTTAAATACTTGCTCAATAAAAACTTTTCACACAAACACCTTTCTAAAAAAATTTTCAAAACAACTTCGTCACATCCTTTAGGACTGATACAAGGGTTATCACGAAGTAAAAACATTTTCAAAGCAAGCACACACACAAGCAGTTTTAAGAATATGAGCAAGTACCTAAGAGCCCGTAGATAACTACGGATAGAAAGGGTGCTAACACCTTCCCTTTCTATAATCTACCCCCCGTACTCAGAATATCTCAAAAAAAGGTTTTTTCTGTTCTTTTTCCTTTTCCATGATTGGATGAAATAAAAGTCGGTGGCGACTCTTGCTTACCGCGACATTTTGCAAACAAAAACGCAAAACGCAAATCAGTATTAACAGCCGGTTCTGCCACCGTATCACACCAGGCCCTGCATTTTATTTCGCTAACATACTTTTGCAGGAATAGTATCCCAGATCGAAGGAGACACGTTCTCTTGATCGAAGCCATGGTCTTTTGGATCGAAGAAGACATCCCCTATCTGGATTGAAGGGCATTCCCTTTCCCCAGGATCGAAGGGCAATCCCCTTCCATGGATCGAAGGCTAGTCATGGTTACTCCTTAGCACAATCGAAAAGGCCACTTCTCTCCTGAATCGAAGACCATAATTTTCCTAGGATCGAAGCCCCCCCCTTCCCCGCAATCGAAGGGTGCCCCCATTTGTATTTTTGACTTTTTGGTCCATTTCTCTCTTTTTATCTTTTAATCATTATTAAATAAAAAATCACAAAAATATTAGGCTAGTTTTTTTTCCAATAAAATTAATTTTTGTAAATAAATAAATTAATTATTTCAAATTTTTTCTAAAAAACTAAAAATAAATAGACTTAGGCCTTTATTTTCTTTTATACCAAAAAACAACAAAAAGATTTTCTTTTACTTTGTGCGCATTTATTTAATCCCGTATTTTTATTATTTATTGTATTTTTCACTGGGTGTAATAAATAAAAATTAGGACATTTACTGCTTTATCCCCCATTATTCTTTTATAATGTAAACCCCCTCCCCAAAGCATTGTAATAGCGTAAGATCTCTATTTTCTGCATTTTTACTGCTTTTCATATTGATTGCTAGTAATTAGGCTTATATGATAAGACTAATAATCAAACCCTAGAAAACTTAACAAAAAGACAAAAAATAACTGAACATAACACAATTGCACACAAGCACTTCTAAGGTACGACCACTTTGGTTGCCTTCAATAAAACAGTCATGGGGCAGGAATGCTTTAGCAAAGACCCGTAAAATCAAAAGATCATAGTCCCTCGATGGCCCTACAGTTTCCTTCTCGGTAAATGAGCTAGTCCCTAAAACAGAATTGCTAAAGCATCTCCGTAAATTGCCTTCGTGACTGTAACGTCCCTTCGAATGTCCCTCAACATCCAACGATAGGGCTACCTACTCACTAATAGTAGGATAGCGTTGTCTAAAGGATAAGAGTAAAAGAACAACCTTTTCGAGTATAAAAGTAGATAGATGTTAGAAGTTTGCTCAAAAAATACTTTTTGCAATTACACACAAATACTACTTTTCAAAAATAATTTTAAAATATTTCCTTTGTTAACACTCTTGAGGATCGATACAAGAGTTAAACACAAAGAAAATCGCGGCACTAAGGCGCTTTCAAAACATTTTCAAACACACAAAACACAAAAGCATTTTAAAAATGAGCAAACCTCTAAGAGCCCGTGGAAAACCACAGATGGAAAGGGTGCTAACACCTTCCTTTTCTATAATCTACCCCCCTTACTAAGAAAACTCTCGAAAAGGTCTTTTTCTGTTCTTTTCACCCTTTCCTTAAATTGGATAAAAGAAAGGTCGGTGGCGACTCTTGCTTACTGCATATTTGCGAACATAAAACGCAAAACCAGTATTAAACAGTCAGTTCTGCAACCATATCACAGAACTGGAGACTCTGCTGGGGAAAATAAAAAGTGGGGTTACCTTGGAGTTTGTTCATTATTAAATTGCTTTATTGTGTGTTTGCTTGCTTTATTTTTTAGGGTTTGCTTGGGTTACTACTAAAAGATCCTACACTCGTATCTGGGGCACCTTATTAGGTAAGTAGCAATAAACTGTGGAGGTTGTACGGCGTAGACCGATATGGACGAAGTGGTGGCTATGTTAGCATGATGCTTTGGATTGTTCTAATGTTCCTTGAGTAAGTTAAGGATAACATTAGGCTTCCTCATAGTGTCACTAAGCGCTAACTGACCTTTAGAACCTTTAATTGACTCATCCTAGCCATTAGGAAGTAGTGAGATAATCGGTGTTGGTTTCGACCGAAGATTGGTTGATACTCGATACTACACTCATTGAGGCTGGACTTTCAGGATTTTTCGGCCGCAATACTTCAGTGCGGAGCTGAAACAATATCTGAAGGGAAGGTCAGTGATATTCAGGCTCCTTAGAACCCAGTTACTATTCATAGGACAGGTTGATCCAACTAAACATTCAAGAGGGTACTTACCTACAAACCCCATGCAAGCCTAAACCTAAGGCCGCTTGTGTGACTTGTTTGCTTTCAGCTTGAATTACTTGTAGGGTTTTTATCTAACAACATGATATCCTTGTAGGATTTGTTTACAGTCATTATCCAATAAACTTGGATTTCTGGCAGGGTTTACTTGCTTATATAACCTTACATTTTTGCTTAACGCATAAAATACACATCATAACATCATGCCACAATATTTCCTTGATCATTTCAAGGATCTCAAGGGTTTGTGATGCAGGTTATGGTAAATCAGTTGTTTAGCAAGGGGAAAAGGGGATTTATTTTCCTCTAACCAATGTCGTCAGAAGATCAAAACTCAACCACTTGAGTCAAGGGGTATGAACAACTTGATATGGTGAGCTTGACTCTTATAGAAGGACACTCTATGATATGAAGTTCTTCAAAGCTACAAACTTCAACTTCTGAAATCTTCTTGTGTACCCCGCGAGTCCTTGATAACATTGCATACATATATCATACATGTTATTGCATAAAAAGGTTTCAAGGCAGGGTTCCCATCTACTTCGCTGTTTATTTCAGCAAGAAGAATTGGCTCTTGAACAAAAAATCAAAGACCTTCAGGCTCAAAATGCTCAGTTCCAACAAATGTTCCTGGCCCTAACCCAGGGGAAAGAAGACCCGAGAGATCTGCTCGTCAAAAAGAAGGCAAAGAAACCAATTCGTGTTTCGAGTGTGGGAAGAAGAAGACCAGTTAACCGATCTCTAGATTTCACAACCTCATCAAAGGGAGGGGATAATCAAGAGGAAGAAGACGAGGAATCAGATGAAGGAGACAAAAATCCAACGTCTGAAGAAGATGAACCTGACTACTCTAAGGAGAAATATCCTCCTGCTGATGATAAATACAAATGGTTGGAGGATCGACTCAATGCCATGGAGATTCAAAGGGTGCCCGGTCTAGATTTCAAAGATTTAGGTTTGGTTCCAAGGGTGGTCATCCCACCTAAGTTCAAGGTCCCTATCTTCGCAAAATATGACGGAGTTTCCTGTCCCAAGCTTCACTTGAGGTCCCATGTCAGGAAGATCCAGCCTCACACTGATGACAGGAAGTTATAGGTCCATTTCTTCCAAGAAAGTTTGGCTGGAACTCAACTGGATTGGTTCTATCAGCTAGAAGGAACTGAAATCCATACCTTGAAAGACTTTGTTGCTGCTTTCTATAAGCAGTACCAATACAACGCTGACCTGGCACCAACTCGAGTGCAACTGCAGAATATGTCCATGAGCTCAAGAGAAGGTTTCAAGGAATATGCGTAGAAATGGAGGGATCTAGATGGCAGGGTTCAACCTCCTCTGACTGATCGTTAAATGGTATACATGTTCATGGGAACTCTGACAGGCCCATTCTTCAATCTTCTGATTGGGAGTTTCTCATCCGGGTTCACAGAGATGGTTCTGACCGGAGAAAGGATCGAAAGTGGTATCAAGAGCGGGAAGATCCCGATGGCTGCATCTTCTAATGCTGAGAAGAAGTAATTTTGTGGTAAGAGGGTAGCCAATGTTGTACAAAAGGGTTGTAATAAGGTAGACTACCACCAATCTGTAGGGGAAGTGCTGGTCTCTAATTCGGCACGCGTGCAATAACCACAACAACGGTCTACTCAACAAAGGCAAAATGAGCCGAAGAGACAGTTTACCAAGCTTCACATGCCACTGTCTCAAGCATTGCAACACTTGATGCGGATGAATTTGATTACACTTATAGGATCTCATCCAAACCCCAAGACTTCCTCTCCTAACTACAATCCTGATGCAAGGTGTGCCTATAATTCTGGAAGTCCGGGGTACGATACTAGTGATTGTTGGACGCTAAAATACAAGATTCAAAATATGATTGACGCCAAGGAGATTGAGTTCGACCCTCTTGAGACTCCCAACATGGTCACTGCTCCCATGCCAAATCATGGCTAGGATCCCAAGTTGTATTTTCTTTGTTTAGTCAAACAATTATTGTCATGTCAAAACTTTGTTATTTAATTAATGTATTACTCATGTTTGTCTTGAACTAATTTGTTTTCATTATGCTTAAACTGCTTTCTTACATCCTTTTTGCAATATTCAACTCTTGTTTTAAAAATTGCAAGCCTTTAGAGGGAGGATGACAAAAACGATACCACAATCCATACAATGTGCTTTTAAACAGACCTTGCTGACGATGTACAAGCATTGTTTCAAATCCCAAACAGTGGAGTTATAAGGAAGATAATCCCTATTCAACCCCTTTGAGCCTAAGAAGTAGGAGTTTTCTTTTCACACAAATTAAAACCCTTAATCATAACCTGGGGCAGGGTAGTTTTCTCAATTAAATCAGGTGTGCATTTAGTCGTAATCTTCTGCTTCGTACATGATGAATGACATTGAAGACGTCCTTCTAAATCAAAAGATGGTGATGGTTTCTCATAATCATTAAGAACATGCAATCATTATCTCTCAAAAATAAAAGCTCGCTAAGTCAAAACCTATGAAGGAGACTTAAGAAAAAAACTGGGGCATCCCGCTGACTGTAATCACAAAAAGAAACAGTTCAGGCAAAATACAGGGATAAAAAAATCAAAAAGAAAGAGGTCCTACAAATCCTCAACAAAAAGAAAAGGTTACAAAAATGACTTCTTATATCCGAACCATCACCGCAACATCAAGGACAAGATGCCAAATTCAACTGGGATCTGAATGCACAATTAACTGAGCATAGGACTGAAGAACATCACGAAGAACGGGTGGGTACAAATAAATTTTGAGCCTTTATCCTTTGTTTCTTAAACCATGAACCAGGCCCCGTTACAACCCTTAAAAGTCCTAGCGGAAGCATGGGTTAGTTCGAGAGCATATTGTTACAAAGGTATCCTGACTCTTGTAAGGTTTGCCATAAATCATGAGTTGATATCACATGTTTGCAAATTTTGTTTTACTACAAAAAATGCATTTTCAAAAAATTTTAAGACAGACATAAGCTTTGCATTCTTTAAATGACATTGTTTGCACAAGGTTAATTGTTCAAATGGCATAGAAATTCACCAATGAATATTCTGTGAACAAAAACCTTCTCAATGAAAAGGATCACCTCAAGTGGAAAAACACTTCCAACCAAGGGGCATGACATGGTGTCCAGCTGATCTGGGGCAGTCAATTCAAGGTTCAAGGAATCTCTCAAAAATTCCGAATAGCCAGGGGCAGATCTCCATCTGAATCACTTGGGGCATTGGGCATGAATTCCAACAACGAATCCTGTGTGATCAAACAAACATCTTTTGACAGTGTGGCAACACTTACTACTATGGACAATGACAATTCTTCGTACCCAGTGAACATGGACATAGTCAGAAAAGACTACGCATGAACAAAGACCCGCAAGGTTGACAGGCCTAGGCAAAAATAAGGGCATCCCGGCAAACTAAAAGAGTTCGGGAAAAAATTAGGGATATATACAACAAAATTGTACACTCGGCAAGTCAAAAACCTGAAAAGGCGGCTTGGGCAAAAAAGGTATCCCAATGGACTGAAAATATGAAAAGACAGTCCAGGAAAAAGTTAGGGATTAAAGCGTACGACTACGTCCCATCATCTTGTCATTTTTTTATCAGTAGAAGACTTATCATCTTGATCAACATCTACTCAAAACCCCAAGAGTTGGGATGATACTCAACCATCCGTAAGGTCTCCGCAAGTACTTTCTCCAGCAGGTACATAGGCAGGGGCATCTTACTAAAAAGTCTCCGCCATATCCTCGACTTACAACCTTGTGATGGAAGGTGTTCTTGTATCCCCGGTAGAACAGGAATTTCCAGCTTCTGCTCCGACATCAGGTTTTCCTCAGTAAAGTAGTCAAACTTCTTAGGATTCCCCAACAGGATTTCACAAAATCCTCAAGCAGCGCACATAGCTTTCCTTCCCCAACAGAGTTTATTCCTCTAACAACGAAAGATCATCTCCCAGCAGTTCAGCTTCAATAAAATCTGAAGACCCACATTCTTCATCGCCGGTTGCAATCAGGGATTTATTTTCCCTAATTCAACAACGCTGCAATAGAACGACTGATACATTCACATATTGCATTCATACATCATTCTACAAACGTCATAGCATCTACAATACAAATGCATACATCCCAATCTCATTTTGAGAACACCATTACACCATGCATTTCATACATCATGACATTGCATACAGCTAATGCTTTACCTTTTCAGGAAAGATCAATAAACATATATTTATCATCAATAATTTTCAACAGGTCCATGATTAGCTCGTGAAACAAAACAGAGTATTTACCTGTATGACCATAAATTGCTTTACACGGGCTCATCATGAAGCAATCTTACACGGGTTTCTTCCAAAAATCAAATGCATCTTTACACGGGCCCATCATGAAGCAATCTTACGTGGGTTTCTTCTGGCTTCCAAAAATAGTTTTACACAGACTTATCCCGAAGCAGCCTTACCCAGGATCCTTCTGAATATTTACACTGACTTATCCTGAAGCAGCCCTACCCAGGCTTCTTTTGAAGTTTTACACGAACTTATCCCGAACCAGCCCTACCCTAGCTCCTTCTGAAGTTTTACACGAACTTATCCCAAAGCAGCCCTACCCAGGATCCTTCTGAAGTTTTACACGAACTTATTCGGAAGCAGCGCTACCCAGTCTCCTTCTGAAGTTTTACACGAACTTATCCCGAACCAGCCCTACCCAGGATCCTTCTGAAGTTTTACACGGACTTATCCCGAAGCATCCCTACCCAGGCTCCATCTAAAATTTTACACGAACTTATCCTGAAGCAGCCCTACCCAGGCTCCTTCTGAAGTTTTACATGGACTTATCTCGAAGCAGCCCTACCCAGGCTCCTTCTCAAGTTTTACACGGGCTTATCCTGAAGTAGCCCTACCTAGGCTCCTTATGAAGTTTTACACGAACTTATCCCGAAGCAGCCCTATCTAGGCTCCCTTTGAAGTTTTACACGGACTTATCCCGAAGAAGCCCTACCCAGGCTCCTTCTGAAGTTTTACACGGACTTATCTTAAAGCATCCCTACACAGGCTCCTTCTGAAGTTTTACACGAACTTATCCTGAAGCAGCCCTACCCAGGCTCCTTCTGAAGTTTTACACAGACTTATCCCAAATAAGCCCTACCAAGGCTCCTTCTGAAGTTTTACACGGACTTATCCCGGAGCAACCCTACCCAGGTTCCTTCTCATTTTAGATGCAATTTTAGCCGGACTCATCATGAAGCAACCCTACCCAGTTTCCTTCTCATGTTAGATGCAGTTTTACTCGGACTCATCATGAAGCAACCCTACCCAGGTTCCTTCTCATGTTAGATGCAGTTTTACCCGAACTCATCATGAAGCAATCTTACCCAGGTTCCTTCTCATTTCAGATGCAGTTTTACCTGGACTCATCATGAAGCAACCCTACCCAGGTTTCGCCTCATTTTAGATGCAGTTTTACCCGAACTCGTCATGAAGCAACCCTACCCAGGTTTCTTCTCATTTCAGATGCAGTTTTACCCAAACTAATCATGAAGCAACCCTACTCGGGTTCCTTCTCATTTTAGATGCAGTTTTACTCGGACTCATCATGAAGCGACCCTACCCAGGTTTCTTCTCATTTTAGATGCATTTTTACCCGGACTCATCATGAACCAACCCTACCCAGGTTCCTTCTTACAATTTTCATATGTAGTTTTACCCAGACTCATCCTGAAGCTGCCCTACCCAGGCTCCCTCTCATATATCTCCTAAAACAGCCCTACCTAGGTTCCTTCTCATACACTTCCAAATGAAGTCTTATCCAGACTCCTCTTGAGACAACCCTACACAAGTTTCTTCTGATACATTTCCAGATAAAAGTTAATTTCATTCTCCCCAGCAAATTACTGTGAAGCTTGGATTTCGACCAGATAACAATATAAGGTGCTGCGAAGCCTGGATATGACCAGATAGCGGTACACTTCAGATTCAAGTTAAAGCTTGGACCTGACCAGATAACAACTTAATTTCTTCAAACTGTAAATCCTGGGTGCGACGGGATAATAGTTTAATCTCATTTCCCCAGTAAGTCACTATGAAGCCTGGAATACGACCAAATAGCAGTCAGCCTTATCATCCTTAGCAAGTCACTGCAAAGCCTGGATCCTGACCAGATAGCAGTTCACTTCAATCTCTTCAGTCAAGAGATGACTCCCCAGTAGAGTAATGGACAACCGAAGCTCCTAGACTCTATTCACCTGAAAAACCTTCCCCAGCGGACTCCTCCTCGGACAGCAGGAACGAGAATCCCCACAAAGGAGTATCTCATGAAATAAACAATCTTCTAGATGGCATCTTTGAGCCCATCTCCTACGACTCTCCATCATACTCCTTGGATGGCATCTTTAATCCCATCTCCGACAGTATCCTGTCACCTTTTCCAAATGGCTTATGTAAGCTTATTCCCAACATTATTTACCAGCAGTATCACTTCAGACGAGTGCAAACTTCTGGGCACTCTAGTGTTCAATCATCTTCCACCTTCAGGTTACGAAATTCAACGTTTATGTTGTATGAAATGCATGGTATAATGCATTCGTGTTATCAATGTTTATGATATATGGATGTAATGATTGCGTGTATGAGCTAGTTTGATGCACTACTATTGGGTTGGGGAAAATAAATCCCTGACTGCCGCTGAGGATATGAAAGTCTTCATATTTTTGAAGTCAAGATGTTGATGAATTTCTGTTTAGAGAAACAAACTCTGTTGTAAGGGAAATTTCGTGTACTGCTTGTAAAATCCTTTTGGTGAATCCCGAGAAATTTGACGACATCTACTGGGGAGTGATAACTGGGAGTTTTGTTCCGCTGGGGATTAGACGACATACTATGGGGATTTCTTATGGAATAGCATAGAGGTATTTCCCTATCCATTCAAACCATAAGCAATTTCCATTTTTTTTCATTTTGTTTATTTGTAAACAGTAATTATGTTTAAATGCATATGTTCAACAATGAATCATTGGACGTTTTTGTAAACAAAACACAAGTGTAAAGAAAAACAGATAGTTTTTGAACTTTCAAAGAGATATCTTTGTTTTTACATTGAGCAAGTATTTTGTACATGGAGACAAACATTCTAGTAAGAAAATGTTGTCGTAAAAAACTGAAAATTTTGATACAAAGAAAAGATAGCTATGTGTAAAAATCCAATGGGGTTACCATTCTGCTATAGCCTTCGTATCTCCGAGCATCTTGTCCATTTGTTTCCTTGTCCGAAGCTGATTGAATTTATCAGAACTGTTGAGTTTGTCAGTGGAAGCCAAAGGTTGTCCAGAAAGTGATCCAACGGGAAACAATCATACGCTTTAATTCCCTAACTTTTGCCTGGACCTCCCTTTTGGGTTTTCAGTACACCGGGAAACCCTTTTTTGCCCAAGTCGCCCATTCGGGTTTTCAACTTGCCGGGTGTACAAATTTTTATTTTATCCCTAATTTTTGCCCGAACCCTTTTGGTTCGCCGGGATGCCCTCGTTTTGCCTACGTATGTTAACCTAGCGGCTATCTTATGCGTAGTATCTTTTGACTATATCCGCGTTTACAGGGTGTGGCAGGTCGTCACCATCAATGGTGGTCAAGATCATTGCACCGCTAGAGAAAATGCTCTTGATTACAAATGGTCCTTCATAGGTAGGAGTCCATTTACCCCTTGGGATCACCTTGTGGCAAGATGATGTGTTTGATCACTAGATCCCCAACTTGATACACTTGGTGTCTGACATTTTTTTTGAAGGCCTTGATCATCGGTTTTTGATACAATTAACCATGGCAAACAATAGTAAGTCTCTTCTCATTAATCAAGTTCAGTTGATCAAGTCGGGTCTAGATTCAGTCGTCTTCGTTCAGCCCTGCATCCTTCATAATCCTTAGAGAGGGGACCTGGACCTCAATAGGCAAGATGGCTTCCATGCCGTAAAGCAGAGAATAGGGTGTTGCCCCAGTTGGTGTGCGAGCCGTGGTATGATACCCGTGGAGAGCAAATGGTAACATCTCATGCCAATCTTTGAATGTGACTGTCATTTTCTGTATGATCTTTTTAATATTTTTATTCGCAGCTTCGACAACACCATTCATCTTTGGCCGATAGGGAGACGAATTATGATGTTGAATCTTGAATTGCTCTCACAAGGTGGTGATCATAGTGTTGTTGAGATTTGTACCATTTTCAGTGATAATCCTTTCCGGGATACCGTATCGGCAAATGAGATTTTGCTTGATGAAACGGGGGACAACATTTTTGGTAACGGAAGTGAAAGAAGTTGCCTCCACCCATTTTGTAAAATAGTCAATGGCCACTAGGATGAAGCGGTGTCCATTGGAGGATGTTGGCTTGATTTCCCCAATCATATCAACCCCCCATATAGCAAAGCGCTAAGGAGCTCTCAAGACATTCAGAGGAACCAGAGGTACGTGTACCTTGTCAACATAAATCTGGAATTTATAGCAGGTTCGAGAGTGCTGATAGCAATCTGCTTCCATGGTAGACCAGTAATAGCCTGCCCGTAGGATTTTCTTTGCCATCATATGATCACTAGAATGGGTACCAAAAGTGCCTTCGTGCAATTCAGCCATGATCCTTTCAGCTTCAACCTTATCTACACACCGAAGTAACACATAGTCATGATTGCGTTTGTACAGGATGCAATTACTGAGGAGGAATTTAGCAGAGAATCTCCTTAAAAACTTATTATCATTTATTGAAGCTCCTTCTGTATATTCTTGAGCCTCGAGATACCTCTTGACTTCGTGAAACCAGGGTTGGTCCACTACTTCTTCAGTATTAATCTCATGACAGTGTGCTGGTTCATCCATTCGCTCGATGGTGATCTCGGGAGCTTCGCTATCCCAATTAAGTTTAAACATAGATGACATTATGGCTAGAGTGTCTGCTAGCTGATTTTCTTCTCGCGGGAAATTCTCGAAGGTAATCTTCTCAAAATATGGTAACAATGCCAAAACATGTTCTTTATAAGGGATAAGGTTAGGGTGTTTAGTGTCCCATTCCCCTTTGATCTGACTGATGACCAAAGCTGAATCTCCATATACATCCAAGGATTTGATCCCCAAGTCTATGGCAGCTCTGAGACCAAAGATGCATGCTTCATTGGGGAGATGGGGTGTTCAAATTTACAAATGGGGATTGCAAATAAAATTAAGTCCTAAGTTACTATTACAGCCATATTAAATGGATAAGAATGTACAAGAAAATGTGAAATGGACTTGTTTTGTTTTAAAAGGGAGATACGTTTTTTTTAAAGAAAATATTTTTGATCTTTTTGTTTTAAGAAATAAAATAAAGCATGTAAAAATGAAAAAAAAATGTTTTTGGTGCTTTTGATTAATGAAATAAGAAGTGATAGCAAAAATAGTGAGTAAAAGAAAATAGAATCAGCGTATTGCTGACTAAAGGAGATCAAAAGTTCTGACTCTAGTGTGCTGCAAAATAGAGATCACATTAGTAAAAATAAGTAAAGTCAGAAGTTCTGGGTCCGCATCTTCAGAAGTGCTGATACCACTGACAGAACTTGGTCTCCCTCTCCATGCTAGCCAGAACATCTGCAGCTGAGTCATTTCTCAACAGAACAAAAGATGCGCATATAACAGTTATGGCTGGTTTCACAGTGTTTCAGGAACAAGAAGTATCAAAATTATAAATCAGAGGCAAGCATGAATTCTGCTAATTCTAATTTCCTTAAGAAGTTCCGAACTAATTTACTCCCTACTTGGGCATACAAATAGGTGAAACATCAGAATACGTACAGCCTCAGAAACATGATGTCTACATTGTATTTTTTTTGAACATGCAAATATAATAATACCTAAGTAATATGATGAGAGTCACCAGAAGCTTACCTTGCAGCTGGAAAAGACTCTGTGAACTGGAGTTTGGTTCTGAACTATATTGATGTTCTATGCAGCTTCTTCAAGTGCTCAGCAGGCTGGAAGTTTTCAAATTCTGGAATATCCAAGGGATAATGTTCTGACTTCTTTGAGATGGAGGTGGATAGAGAGTGTATTCAGTATGAACACAGAAGTTAGGATAGCTTCTAATATGTGAATCAGAAACTGCGTGGATGGCTTTAGTAAAGAAACACTTGAGAACAGATGGAGTTTGAATGCAAGAAATAAAAAGTTAACAAGTTTTGTATTTTGTGTTTCAGCTCTGGGCTCTTGGAATTTTAGCATGGATTCAAGGCTTTTTCTTTCTTAATTTTCGGCCCATTTACAGTGGCCAATGGCTTTCAATTTATAGGCAAAGATCTTGTAGTTCGGAGAGTGCAACCATCACATGCTAGGGTGCTTCCTTGCTGTTGAAGCAAGTCAGGTGGTTAGTAGCCTTAGCAGCGCCAAAGCCGGAATTGTAAGTAGGAATTAAGGAAAGGTAACTTCCAAAGCAAAAGTAACGCATGGGCCCAACACACTTTTTTATAAGGGTTTGCTTTTCCAAGACAGTAAAGGTACTTTTATGCCACACGTGGAGAAATCCTTTGAACAAAGATCTATAAGTGGTTGTGAGCATTAAATGATGATGAGATTGATCAAACCAGAAATCCTGCAATGTGAGATTTTGCATCATTGCTTAATTCTGGGTCAAAGGTTCAGCTTCAACATGACTTAGAATAAACATCCAACTTCTGATCTTTGTACCTCCTTGTTCCAGCATGTTCTGAAGGAGCTCTCAGAATTTCCAGGAAGCTTGTAGGATGCTTTGTAACCTTCTTGGAATTACCCTTGCAAACTATGACTGAACCTTTAGGAAAACTGGCTCAGAAGTTCTGACCCAACTCTGTCTTGAAAGTGTCAAGAATTTGCTGAATGCTTTAGTTTTCATGGACGTGTCTTTGAACATTTATAACTTGAAATTCCATCATTTCCAGGGGAAGTTCTATTCTGCAATGTTTTAGATCTTATTGAAACCTATAACTTCTATTCCAGAAGTTTTTCCAGAATCAGCTTGCATCATGGTTATAAATTGATCAGAAGTTTTGAGCTTGTCATATTTCTTAAACACTTAGAAAAAATTCTAAGTATTTAGAATTTTGACTTTTGAATTTCTTGGTGAAACAAACTTCATATTTAAACATGTCTTGACGAAATATGATTCTTGAAGCTTGATTTTGATCCAAAAGTCAAAGTTTGACTTTTTAGTGTGCAAATGACCATTTTGCCCTTGTGAATGGCTTTCTTGGAAAATTTGTAATTCATGGCTTGAAATTGGGTGGAAGCAAACCTGAGGGTCTAGGTTGATCATTCGAGAAATGAGAGGCCAAATTTTGGGGTATGATACAGTGGGAGAACTGACTTGATCATTTTGCGTTTGATCACAAATGTTACGGTTTAGCAAGAGTCGCCACCGACTTTTCTTTTATCCAAAAGGAAAGGTGAAAAAGCACAGGAAAGACCTTTGAGATTGTTTCTTGAGTTCGGGGGGTAGATTTTGAAAAGGGAAGGTGTTATCACCCTTTTCATCCATGGTTTTCCATGGGCTCTTAGTTACTTTCTAGATCACTTGCTTTTGTTGTTTAAAATTTTGCTTGGTGTGGTTTTGAAAGTATTTTGTAAAAGAGGCCATTGTTTAGGCAATCTTTGTAATGATTCTCGTTCGTAAGAAAGTATACAAATATGTTGATCTTTTTTTAAAAATGTTTTCAATGTTTATAAGATGTTTGAAAGTGTGTAGGTGTTTGTTTTGAAAATAGCAAGGATATTTGTTTTGAAATGGAGCAAGTAATTAGGAGCAATCTACCTACTCAAATGTCTTTATTATTCATTTTATTTTCCTTTGATATTGTTGTCTTACCATTGATTTAGTAAGCAACCCTATCTTTGGATGTAAACGGGACGGGCGTGGTTCATTGTATAGCCATGATTAGCAATGTTGCAAAGTATCGTAGCATTTTTTGAGGGACTAAGATCATTTTTGTAAGGCAACTTTTAATAGCGTCATCGAGGGACCGTGATCTTGTATTTGTTTGTTTTTGCTGAGATACCTTACATGCATAATATGGCCATTTTTGTAAGGCAACAAAGTGGGATTACCCTAAGGGTGCTAGTGTGCAAGTGTGCTTGATTGCATGAATTTTAGTCTTGATTAGGGTGATCTACTTGTCAATTTCACGTCTTGCCATACACACCCTAATTACTAACATTATATGAAAGCAATAAAAAGTTTAAAAAATAAAGATTCTACGCTATTACAATCATTGGGGAGATGGGGTGTACAAATTTACAAATGGGGATTGCAAATAAAATTAAGTCCTAAGTTACTATTACAACCATATTGAATGGATAAGAATGTACAAGAAAGTGTGAAATGGACTTGTTTTTTTTTAGAAGAGAGATAAGTTTTTGTTTAAGAAAATATTTTTGATCTTTTTGTTTTAAGAAATAAAATAAAGCATGTAAAAATGAAAAAAATGTTTCTGGTGTTTTTGATTAATGAAATAAGAAGTGATAGAAAAAATAGTGAGGAAAAGAAAATAGAATCAGCGTAATGCTGACTAAAGAAGATCAGAAGTTCTGACTCTGGCGTGCTGCAAAACAGAGATCATATCAGTAAAAATAAGTAAAGTCAGAAGTTCTGGGTTCGCATCTTCAGAAGTTCTGATACCACTCACAGAACTTGGTCTTCCCCTCCATGCTAGTCAGAACATCTGCAGCTTAGTCATTTCTCAACAGAACAGAAGATACACATATAACAGTTATGGATGGTTTCACAGTGTTTCAGGAACAAGAAGTATCAGAACTATAAATCAGACGCAAGCATGAATTCTGCTAATTATAATTTCCTGAAGAAGTTATAAACTAATTTACTCCCTACTTGGGCATACAAATACGTGAAACCTAAGAATACGTACAACCTTAGAAACATGATGTCTACAATGTATTTTTTTTTGAACATGCAACTTTTATGCCACACGTGGAGAAATCCTTTGAACAAAGATCCATAAGTGGTTGTGAGAATTAAATGATGATGAGATTGATCAAAGTAGAAATCCTGCAATGTGAGATTTTGCATCATTGCTTAATTCTGGGTCAGAGGTTCAGCTTCAGCGTGACTTAGAATAAACATCCAACTTCTGATCTTTGTACCTCCTTGTTCCAGCATGTTCTGAAGGAGCTCTCAGACTTTCCAGGAAACTTGTAGGACGCTTTGTAACCTTCTTGGAATTACCCTTTCAAACTCTGACTGAACCTTTATGAAAACTGGCTCAGAAATTCTGACCCAATTCTGTCTTGAAAGTGTCCAGAATTTGCTGAATGCTTTAGTTTTCATGGACGTGTCTTTGAACATTTATAACTTGAAATTCCAGCATTTCTAGGGGAAGTTCTGTTCTGCAATGTTTTAGATCTTATTGAAATCTATAACTTTTGTGCCAGAAGTTCTTCCAGAATCAGCTTCCATCATGGTGATAAACTGATCAGAAGTTCTGAGCTTGTCATATTTCTTAAACACTTAGAAAAAATTCTAAGTATTTAGAATTTTGACTTTTGAATTTCCTAGTGAAACAAACTTCATATTTCAACGTGTCTTGACGAAATATGATTCTTGAAGTTTGATTTTGATTCAAAAGTCAAAGTTTGACTTTTTAGTGTGCAAATGACCATTTTGCCCTTGTGAATGGCTTTCTTGGAAAATTTGTAATTCATGGCTTGAAATTGGATGGAAGCAAACCTGAGGGTCTAGGTTGATCCTTTGAGAAATGAGAGGGAAAAGTTTAGGATAATACCTAAGTAATATGATGAGAGTCAGCAGAAGCTTACCTTGCAGCTGGAAAAGACTCCGAACTGGAGTTTGGTCCTGAAATCTATTGATGTTCTGAGCAGCTTCTTCACGTGCTCAGTAGGCTGGAAGTTTTCAACTTCTGGAACATCCAAGGGATAATATTCTGACTTCTTTGAGATCGGGGTGGATAGAGAGTGTATTGTAGTATGAACACAGAAGTTAGGATAACTTCTAATATGTGAATCAGAAACTGCGTGGATGGCTTTAGACAAGAAACACTTGAGAACAAATGGAGTTTGAATGCAAGAAATCAAAAGTTAACAAGTTTTGTATTTTGTGTTGCAGCTCTTGGCTCTTGGAATTTTAGCAGGGATTTAAGGCTTTTTCTTTCTTAATTTTCGTCCCTTTTACAGTGGCCAATGGCTTTCAATTTATAGGCAAAGATCTTGTAGTTTGGAGAGTGCAACCATCACATGCTAGGGTGCTTCCTTGTTGTTGAAGCAAGTCTGGTGGTTAGTAGCCTTAGCAGTGCCTAAGCTGGAATTATAAGCAGGAATAAAGGAAAGGTAACTTCCAAAGCAAAATTAGTGCATGGGCCTAACACACTTTTGTATAAGATTTTTCTATTCCAAGACCATAAAGGTACTTTTATGCCACACGTGGAGAAATCCTTTGAACAAAGATCCATAAGTGATTGTGAGCATTAAATGATGATGAGATTGATCAAACCAGAAATCCGGCAATTTGAGATTTTGCATCATTGCTTAATTCTGGGTCAGAGGTTCAGCTTCAGCGTGACGTAGAATAAGCATCCAACTTCTGATCTTTGTACCTCCTTGTTCCAGCATGTTCTGAAGGAGCTCTCAGACTTTCCAGGAAGCTTGTAGCATGCTTTGTAACCTTCTTGGAATTACCCTTGCAAACTATGACTGAACCTTTATGAAAACTGGCTCAGAAGTTCTGACCCTACTTTGTCTTGAAAGTGTCTAGAATTTGCTGAATGCTTTAGTTTTCATGGACGTGTCTTTGAACATTTATAACTTGAAATTCCAGCATTTCCAGGGGAAGTTCTGTTCTGCAATTTTTTAGATCTTATTGAAATCTATAACTTTTGTTCCAGAAGTTCTTCCAGAATCAGCTTGCATCATGGTGATAAACTGATCAGAAGTTCTGAGCTTGTCATATTTCTTAAACACTTAGAAAAAATTCTAAGTATTTAGAATTTTGACTTTTGAATTTCTTGGTGAAACAAACTTCATATTTCAACGTGTCTGGACGAAATATGATTCTTGAAGCTTGATTTTGATCCAAAAGTCAAAGTTTGACTTTTTATTGTGGAATGACCATTTTTCCCTTGTGAATGGCTTTCTTGGAAAATTTGTAATTCATGGCTTGATATTGGATGGAAGCAAACCTGAGGGTCTAGGTTGATCCTTTGAGAAATGAGAGGCCAAATTTTGGGGTACAACAGTTGCCCCTGTTCAATCTTCATAAACCTGAGGATGTAGATTGGTTGGTCTGCCTTTCGTGATCTGAAGGTGGAAGATGATTGAATACTAGAGTGCCCAAAAATTTGCACTGGTATGAAGTAATGCTGATTGGTGATGTCGGGAATGGGCTTACAGATGCCATTTAGAAGGCGATGGGGAATCATTGGAGATGGTCTTAAAGATGCCATCCAGAAAAGATCAGTTGCATAAGAGATTCCTTGGTGAGAATTCTTGTACCTGCTGCTGAGGAGGATGTTGCTGAGGAATGTTGATTTATGCCATGAGAAGTAAGATTTAGGAGCTTCGGTTGTCCATTACTCTACTGGGGAATTAACTCTTGATTAAGGGAGTGAAAGTAGAATGTATACCTAGTTAGGGTCTAGGCTGTACAGCGACTTACTGGGGAAATGTGAAACTGGCCGTATCTGGTCGGGTATGGGCCTTTCAGTGTTGTAAATTGTTGTTTGGAGATAAGGGAGAAGGAACCTAGATAGTAGGGTTACTTCGAGAAAAAAGCCTGGATAGTAGGGTTGGCGGATTTGCCATTCGGAGAAATGATGGATAGTTGTTGGAGATGGGCTTAAAAGATGCCATCCAAAAGTGATTATTGGTTTTGTAATTTGTGAGTTGTAAGAATGAATATCAGAATGGCGTCCGTGTCTGGAGCGTATTTGAAAGCTGAATCTGAATGAGTACCAGGATGGCATCCATGTCTGGAGCATATCTGAACTGTATCTGAAAGCTGTCTTTGAATGAGTATCAGGATCACATCTGTATCTGGTGCGTATCTGAACTGTATCAAAAGTTGAATCTGAATGAGTATCAGAATGGCATTCATATCTGGTGCGTATCTGAACTGTATCAAAAGTTATCTTTGAATAAATATCAGAATGGCATCTGTGTCTGGAGCGTATTTGAATTCTATCTGAAAGATGTCTTTGAATGAGTATCAGGATGGCATCCGTATCTGGTGCTTATCTGAACTGTATCAAAAGTTGAATCCGAATTAGTATCAGAATGGCATCCATATCTGGTGCGTATCTGAACTGTTTCAAAAGTTGAATCTGAATGAGTATCAGAATGCCATCCGTATCTGGTGCGTATCTGAACTGTATCAAAAGTTGAATCTGAATGAGTATCAGAATGGCATCCATATCTGGTGCGTATCTGAACTGTATCAAAAGTTATCTTTGAATGAGTATCAGGATGGCATCCGTATTTGGTGCGTATCTGAACTGTATCAGAAGTTGAATCTGAATGAGTATCAGAATGGCATCCGTATCTGGTGCGTATCTGAACTGTATCAAAAGTTGAATCTGAATGAGTATCAGAATGGAATCTGCGTCTGGAGCATATCTGAACTGTATCAAAAGTTGTCTTTGAATGAGTATCAGAATGGCATCCGCGTCTGGAGCGTATCTGAATGGTATCAAAAGTTGAATCTGAATGAGTATCATAATGGAATCCGCATTTGTTGCGTATCTGAACTGTATCAAAAGTTGTCTTTTAATGAGTATTAGAATTGCATCCGTGTCTAGAGCGTATCTGAACTGTATCAAGTTGATTTTGGAATTTTGTCAATGGTAGCTGTTAACCTTATCCGGGAAAAGGTAAAATGTTAGCTTAAATGCAACGTTTATGATGTATGAAATGCATGGTATAATGCATTCGTGTTATCAATGTTTATGATATATGGATGTAATGTATGTGTGTATGAGCTAGTTTGTTGCACTACTGTTGGGCTTGGGAAAATAAATCCCTAACTGCCGCTGAGGATATGGAAGTCTTCATGTATGTGAAGTCAAGATGTTGATGAATTTCTGTTTAGAGAAACAAACTCTTTTGTAAGGTAAATGTCGTGTATTGCTTGTAAAATCCTTTTGGTGAATCCCGAGAAATTTGATGACTTCTACTGGGGAGTGATAACTGGGAGTTTTGTTCCGCTGGGGATTAGACGACATACTGTGGGTATTTCTTACGGAATAGCCTAGAGGTATTTCCCTATCCATTCAAACCATCAGCAATTGCCTTTTTTTCATTTTGTTTATTTTTAAACAGTAATTATGTTCAAATGCACATGTTCAACAATGAATCATTGGACGTTTTTGTACACAAAACACAAGTGTAAAGAAAAACAAATAGTTTTTTCACTTTCAAAGAGATATATTTATTTTGACATTGAGCAAGTATTTTGTACAGGGAGACAAACATTCTAGTAAGAGAATGCTGTCGTAAAAAATGAAAATTTTAATACAAAGAAAAGATAGCTATGTGTAAAAATCCCATGGGGTTTCCATTCTGCTATAGCCTTCGTATCTCCGAGCGTCTTGTCTATTTTTTTCCTTATCCGAAGCTGATTGAATTGATCAGAACTTTTGAGTTTGTCAGTGGAAGCCAAAGGTTATCCGTCAAGTGATCCAACGGGACACAATCATACGCTTTAATTCCCTAACTTTTTCCTGGACCGCCCTTTCGGGTTTTCAGTCCACTGGGAAACCCTTTTTTGCCCAAGTTTCCCTTTTGGGTTTTCAACTTACCGGGTGTACATATTTTTGTTTTATCCCTAATTTTTTCCTGAACCCTTTTGGTTCGCCGGGATGCCCTTGTTTTTCCTAGGTATGTCAACCTAGCGGGTATCTTATGCGTAGTATCTTTTGACTATATCCGCGTTTGCAGGGTGTGGCAGGTCGTCGCCATCCATGGTGGTCAAGATCATTGCACCACTAGAGAAAATGCTCTTGATTACAAATGGTCCTTCATAGGTAGGAGTCGATTTTCCCCTGGGATCACCTTGTGGCTAGATGATGTGTTTGATCACTAGATCCCCAACTTGATACATTTGGCGTCTGACCTTTTTGTTGAAGGTCTTGATCATCCGTTTTTGATACAATTGACCGTGGCAAATAGCAGTAAGTCTCTTCTCATCAATCAAGTTCAGTTGATCAAGTCGAGTCTGGATCCAGTCGTCTTTGTTCAGCCCTGCATCCTTCATAATCCTTATAGAGGGGATCTGGACCTCAATAGGCAAGACGGCTTCCATGCCGTAAACTAGAGAATAGGGTGTTTCCCCAGTTGATGTGCGAGCCGTGGTACAATACCCGTGGAGAGAAAATGGTATCATCTCATTCCAGTCTTTGTATGTGACTGTCATTTTCTGTATGATCTTTTTAATGTTTTTATTCGCATCTTCGACAACACCATTCATCTTTGACCGATAGGGAGACGAATTATGATGTTGAATCTTGAATTGCTCGCACAAGGCGGGGATCATAGTGTTGTTGAGATTTGTACCATTGTCAGTGATAAACCTTTCCGGGATACCGTGTCGGCAAATGAGATTTTGCTTGATGAAACGGGCGACAACATTTTTGGTAACGAAAGCGAAAGAAGCTTCCTATACCCATTTTGTAAAATAGTCAATGGCCACTAGGATGAAGTGGTGTCCATTAGAGGATTTCGGCTTGATTTCCCCAATCATATCGATCCCCCACATAGCAAAGGGCCAAGGAGCTGTCAAGACATTCAGAAGAACCGGAGGTACGTGTACCTTGTCAGCATAAATCTAGCATTTATGGAAGGTTCGAGAGTGCTGATAACAATCTGCTTCCATGGTAGACCAGTAATAGCCTTCCTGTAGGATTTTCTTTGCCATCGTATGCCCACTAGAATGGGTACCAAAAGTGCCTTCGTGCAATTCATCCATGATTCTTTCAGCTTCAACCTTATCTACACACCGAAGCAACACAAAGTCATGATTTTATTTGTACAGGATGCCATTACTGAGGAGGAATTTAGCAGAGAATCTCCTTAAAAACTTCTTATCATTGATTGAAGCTCCTTCTAGATATTCTTGAGCCTCGAGATACCTCTTGACTTCGTGAAACCAAGGTTGGTCCACTACTTCTTCAATATTAATCTCATGACAGTGTGCTGGTTCATCCATTCGCTCGATGGTGATCTTGGGAGCTTCGCTATCCCAATTAAGTTAAAAACATATATGACATTGTGGCTAGAGGGTCTGCTAGCTGATTTTATTCTTGCGGGAAATGCTCGAAGGTAATCTTTTCAAAATGTGGTAACAATGCCAAAACATGTTCTTTATAAGGGATAAGGTTAGGGTGTTTAGTTTAGTGTCCCATTCCCCTTTGATCTGACTGATGACCAAAGTTGAATCTCCAAATACATCCAAGGATTTGACCCCCAAGTCTATGGCAGCTCTGAGACCAAAGATTCATGCTTCGTATTATGCCATATTGTTTGTACAATTGAAGTAGAGTCTGGAAGTGAAGGGAGTATGACACCCTTCCGGAGATATGAGTACAACACTGATACCATTGCCGAGTGCATTGGAGGCTCCATCAAAGAACAGGGTCCATCGGGATCCTTGTTCAGGTCTGTCATATGGCCTGATTTCTTCACAATTGTCTAATGCCATGATGTCTTCATCCGGGAATTAAAACTTCATGGACTGGTAGTCTTCCACAGCCTGGTGAGCAAGGTGATCAACTAGTCCACTGCCCTTTATGGCTTTCTGGATAGTATACTGTATTTCGTACTCTGTTAGGATCATCTGCCATCTTGTTATTCTCCTAGAAAGAGCAGGCTTCTCGAAGATGTACTTTATCAGATCCATTTTAGATATCAACAAAGTGGTATGAGTCAGCATATAATGTCTTAGCCGGCGAGCAGCCCATGCCAGAGCGCAACAAGTTTTCTCGAGCAATGAATATATGGTTTCACATTCGATGAAATTTTTGCTCAGGTAGTAAATAGCGTACTCTTTTCGGCCAGACTCGTCGTGTTTCCCCAATACACACCCCATTAAATTTTCTAAAATAGTTAGATACATGATCAACGGTCTTCCCTCGACTGGTGGCATCAACACAGGAGGCTCTTGTAAGTATTCTTTGATTTTGTCAAAAGAAACTTGGCACTCATCATTCCACTTGACTACTTGATCTTTCTTCAATAGCTTGAAGATTGGGTCACAAGTAGCGGTTAGGTGAGAAATGAATCTGGCGATATAGTTCAAACGTCCCAAGAATCCTAGGACTTCCTTCTTAGTGCAAGGAGCAGGCATCTCTTGTATTTCTTTAACTTTGGCAGGATCAACCTCGATACCCTTGTTGTTGACGACAAAGCCTAGGAGTTTACCAGACCGTACCCCAAATGTGCACTTGTTTGGATTCAACCTCAGCTTGTACTTCTTCAGTCTCTAAAACAACTTTTGTAAGTGGTCAAGATGCTCTTCTTCTGTTTGTGATCTGGCTATCATATCGTCTATGTAGACCTCTATTTCATGATGCATCATGTCATGAAATAAAGCTACCATGGCACACTGATAGGTTGCCCTACCATTCTTTAGTCCGAATGGCATCACCTTGTAGCAGAATGTGCCCCACTGTGTGACAAATGTTGTTTTCTCCATGTCCTCAGGTGCCATTTTGATCTAGTTGTAACCTGAGAATTCGTCCATTAAGGAAAACACTTTGTTTTGTGCCATATTATCAACTAGGATGTCAATGTGGGGGAGTTGAAAATCATCCTTAGGGCTTGCCCTATTCAAATCTATGTAGTCCACACACATTCGTACTTTGCCGTCTTTCTTGGGTATGAGAACAATGTTGGCAACCCATTGAGGGTAGGAGGTGACAGCCAAGAATCCAGCATTGAATTGTTTCATTACCTTTGCTTTAATCTTTTCTGACATATCAGGCCTCATGCGGCGAAACTTTTGCTTTATTGGCGGACAATCTTCTCTCGTAGGCAAACAATGTACCACAATGTCTGCATCAAGTCCCGGCATGTCTTCATATGACCAGGAAAAGACTTCAACATAATCGTGTAACAACTGAATCAGACGCTCCTTGACCCTAGGTTCCAGATTGGCACCCACTTTGACCTCTTTTTTATCCTCTTCGGTACCCAGGTTGATTGTATCCACGAATTCCTCGTGAGGCTGAATGGTTCTTTCTTCTTGTAGTAGCAGTCTCGCAAGTTCCCCTGGTACTTCACAATCTTCCTCACCTTCATCTTCGGCTTGGTAGATTAGATTATCAGAGTCACAAAAGGCCATAGCAGTATCGTTACCCATGGGATCCAGAATGGATGGATACCTGCATTGTGAGTGTGGGTGTGCGTAAGGGTATAACTATCTTTGAAATAAAATAAAATGTAAAAGAAAAACAATGATCACAAAAGTTTGTATGCGAAAAACGTCCATGCTTCATTCATGTCATATGAAGATGAAATAATAACCCTTACAAATGGACCATTGTGCCTCGGGTAATACACAAGGTTGTAAGAGTGCGAATTGTTTTGAATATTACAGATCCAACAAAATGTAAAGATAAATTACTGTGGGATAAAAGTGATTGGGACAAAGTCTCTAGCCTCCCAATTGCTGAGCCCTCCATTGACAGTCGGAAAGATCCAATCCTCCAGGTTGCAATCATCTTCACCATCTTCTACCACGTTGACCTCATGGTTGCTAATCTTCAAGGGTGGCCCGCCAACACGGAAACGTCGTACAAACTTTTGAGCACTTGAAGTGAAACCTAGGCCAGACTTGTCAGACTTATACGAGATATCTGGAAGTTTCCCCCAGATGGTGCATCCACCTTCCTCTACCACTGATTTGGCGTCTTTCAGCGATGACATCCGGAGTGGAGGCCTTGTAACCTTGGGAGTCTGAGACACAGCCTTGGTCACTGCCACCTCTTGCGGGACCTCTTCGAAGTGTTGAAATGGAGTTTCAATGAATTCGCCGTCCAATTCCACATATCTGAAAGAATTGAGATGGATGATCATGTATTCTTCCTCTCCATGTATGATGATAATCTTCCCTTGAACCGGATACTTCAGAATCTGGTGCAATGTAGAGGTAACAGCGCCAACATTGTGGATCCATGGCCGACCTAGCAAACAGGAATACGAAGGGAGGATGTCCATTACATAAAAGGTTGAATTGAAAGTTTGGGTTCCAACTTTTATGGGGATATCCACTTCCCCGTGTACCATCCTCTTCGAGCCATCAAATGCCCTTACTACTATGTTGCTTGGCTTTAATGTTAGTCCCTCGCAGTCAAGTCTATCAAGAGCCTTTTTGGGTAGTATATTCAAAGATGAGCCAGTGTCCACCAAAACATGGGCCAGAGTTGTGCCCCTACATTCCACCGAGACATGTAATCCCTCATTATGCTTTCTTCCCCTCAGTGTCAGATCAACATCCAAAAAACCTAGGCCATTATCCGCTGTTAAGCTGGCTACGCAGTCTTGGAATTGATCAACAGATGTCTCTTGAGGTACATGGGATGTCTTTAAGAACTTCACTAAGGCTTTTGCATGCGCCTCGGAATATAGTAGCAATGCCAGCATGGAGATTTTAGAGGGATTTTGCCCCAATTGTTCAACTACATCGTAGTCGCTCCTATTTATAATTTTAAGGATCTCCTCCATTTCTTTCTTGGAAGTCTCGGGGATAGTTAATGACTGGGCCTTCGTCTAGACAGGCTCGACCAAAATACTTTTTCCTCGAGTTTCAGCAGCAGGAGTGTTGGTAGGAATGATATCAGGTGTTGTAACAACTTTTTCAATGGGAGTACATGCAGAGATGATTATGGGTACGGAAGTAACCTTTGGAACATCCATAGGGATGATCACGGGTCCAGAAATCGCTTTTGGTGGAGCAATTTCTGGAGAAAAGATCCTACCACTTCGGGTAATTTTGCTAGTTCTGGCAATATTGCTGATGTCGAAATCTTCTTCTTTGGAATTTATCTCTTCGGTGGCCGGCCAGTCTTTCTTGACGCCATGGTAGTAAATCTCCCCTCCGTAATTCCATGGCACGGTCTTGTCTGATTCATATGGGACTGGCCCAGGCATTGTGATTATTAAAGGAGATGCTTTCGGAACCGATGTAATTCTAACGGGTCTTTTGGTGGAGACCCTGGAAGAATTGGCAGAAATGGTAATGATAGAAACATCTTCAACATGAATAGGTGAAATAGGAGTCTTTCCAAACAAAATCTCTTTGTTATCTATCAGGCACTAAATGTCTGCCTTCAATAAAGGACAACCAAATAGAGAGGATAAGCAGAGATGTAAAACTTCATTACAGCCCGGGAACTCACCGACTTTCAACAAGTTTATCTTAATAGATGGAAGTGGGGTCATGAGTTTATCAATTGTGGTAAGAAACAAATCTTCTTCAATGGAATTGGTATTGTGACCATGTCTGGGCATAGGAGCAGAAATGACATTTGGCTTCTTGGGCGCATCAAAATCAATTTCTTTTGCTTCAATGAGGTCTTATATTTTGTTCTTCAAGGCCCAACAATTATTAGTATCGTGACCAGGACTTTCAGAGTGATATGCACAATGGGAATTGGGATGATAATGAGGGGATATTGTATTGGTGTTTTTCGGATCTTCTTTCAAAGTTACCAAAT
Organism: Vicia faba; assembly: GCA_948472305.1. Classification (NCBI taxonomy): domain Eukaryota; kingdom Viridiplantae; phylum Streptophyta; class Magnoliopsida; order Fabales; family Fabaceae; genus Vicia; species Vicia faba. The sequence continues at coordinate 130,607,327 of OX451739.1, forward strand.
TGGATCTCAGAAGATGTGGTAGAACTTGAGACAGAGTCATGTTAATTCTGGTGAATTGCCTGACTGGCCTTTCCACCCTTGGTTGATTACTTCTTTGTTGATCAGATGTAGGCTTGGGAATCATAACAGCCCCCACCATTGGTCGGTGTTCGGACCTATCTTGGTTCCTTTGCGGATATACAGCTGCTACCTCTTTCTTCCCAGTGAAAGGCTTCCTTACAGCTGTAGAAGAAGATGTATCTTTTTGAATCTTTCCACTTTTTATACCGGCTTCTACCCTCTCTCTGGTCAATATAAATTCAGTAAAGCCCGCATATGAACTTTCGATTAAATGGTTGAAGAAGGGACTAGATAAGGTGCCTAGGAACATGTTTACCAATTCCCTCTTAGACAGAGGGGGTTGAACTCTTCCAGCCAAATCTCTCCATTTTTGTGCATAGTCCTTGAAACCTTCATTGGAGGCCATGACCATACTCTGGAGTTGAGTACGGGTAGGCGCCAAATCTGCATTCTATTGATATTGCTTGTAGAAAGCTGCGGCAAGATCTTCCCAATTGTGAATGTTGGCTCTTTCTAATTGGTAGAACTAGTCAAGCGGAGTCCCAGGCAGACTATCTTGGATAAAGTGCACCCATAAGTCTTTTCCAGCGGTATGGGGTTGGATTTTCCTCACATATGATCGGAGATGCATCTTAGGGCATGACACTCCATCATATTTAGCAAACATAGGTACTTTGAATTTCAGAGGAATCATAATCCCCGACACTAAACCCAGTTCCTCAAAGTCCAAGCCTGAGACCTTTTGGATTTCCATCGCACTCAACCACTCTTCGAGATGTATGTACTTATCATCAGCTGGAGGATACTGTTCCTCAGAGTAGTCTTCCTGTTCTTCCTCTTCTTCTTTCGATTATGACGGGACAACTGTTTCCTTGCCTTTCCCCTCTCCTTCACCAGATGTTGTTGCAAAGTTCAAAGTCCTTCTTGTCTGCCCATGAAATCTTCTCCCCATGTTTAAGACTCCGGTTACCTTCTTTGTTTTCTTTTTCCTTTCTTCAGCCAGCAGAGTCTTCAATTCTTCCTGCCCCTTGGCTAGGGTCATGAGCAACTGTTGAAACTGCGTATTCTGAGCTTGGAGATCTTTCACTGTTTTCTCGAGATCCATCTTACTGAAATAAACAGTAGAGAGATAAGGAGACTTGTTGCAAAAGACTTGTTGATGTTATGATGAATGATATATGCATATGTAATGTTTTCAAGGATTTCAAAGATTCAAATTTGTTTTAGACCAAAAAGGAAACACACGTGTTATTAATAAGATAAAGTTTGAGTACATCAGTGCCCCTTGGGCGAAATAATACAAAAACTCAAGATAAAAAAGTAGTACGCATCCTCTTTGATGCAATGTAGGAATTCAGAGTCCGCTCCTCATGAAGTAGCCTAGTGAGTTCCAAAAACTTTTTTTCACTTGCGTAGAATTTGGCTTCGAAAGTATCTCGCTCTCCTTTGAGTTGTATCCAATCCCTTTGTAGATCTTCAAGAGATATGGGCATGTCAGGATGTAGGATAGTGTATGGAATATCTCCCTCCTTGACAGGCTCAATGATTACCGGGAGAATGGAGGGGTAAGGCATCATAAGACTTTGAGCACGAGTTCGTACCCATTTAAGGTAAGGCTCAAGAGGGATGGAATTCTTTTGCCCCAAAGTCTTGCTATCCACCTTGTTTAACATCCTCCAAGCTCGGATAAATCTCTGGCGAAGACCTTGATCGTCGTTGTCGTAGTCGAATACTAAACCTTGAATTAGCATCTCGTGCGGGCCATCTCTTCGAGCGTAACTAAACTGTCTTAAGGCTAAGCATGGATTGTAGGTGATACCTCCCCTAATTCCAAGTAAAGGGACATTAGGGAATTCTCCATAACGGTCGACAATAATAACATTCTCTTTGGATCGGGAGCACCAATGAATGTCTGAATGTTTGAGTGTCATTAACCTTTGTGACCACCTTGAACCTTGCTCATTCTTTATGATTGATTGGGGAAGATGAGAAATAAACCATCTTGCCAAGAGAGGAGTGCAACACATAAGGACATCTCTTTTCCTCATTGTGCAAGTGTGAAAAGAGCGTAGGATATCCCCTAGCAATGTAGGCACTGGGTTGCGTGATATGAATATTTTGACGGCGTTGACATCTATGAGTTGGTAAGGATTTGGAAATAAAACCATCCCATAGATGAGGAGAGCCACAATTTCCTCAAAGGCTTGTAAGTCTAAGGAATTCCAACAGCTTTGGGCTTTCTCAAACAGGAACTTTTCTAGGAAACCTTTGACACCACTCCTTGTTTCCCAATGGTTTGTGACATCAGATGAGTGCAAGTGTAAAGCTTGAGAAATCTCTTCTCGATTTGGATCTCTTTCCGTACCATTGAAAGGTAGTTGATTGAGAATGGGAATCCTCAAGAGTTGGGATAATTCTTTCAAAGTAGGCACAAGTTGATAGTCGGGGAATATGAAACAATGGTGCAAAGGATCAAAGAACTGAAAGAGCACCTTCATCATATCCTCATCTATGTTGGAGGTGACCAAGTTGAGTAGACGACCATGTCTCTCAGTGAATGGAGAGTTTTTAGGAATTCTTAAAGCTAGCTCCTTTAGTTTTCTAGAAATTCTCACAAGGTTGACTTGAATACTTTTCCTGCGAAGTGAATCCATTTCCTACAAAACAAGAACAAAGATGAATCCTAAAATCCTTGAAATGGTTAGTGGATCTATTTGATGTTCACGATGTCCATGATGTTATGTACAAGTATGCATATACAAGCAAAGCAAACAAGTCCTTAGTTTAGGCTTGCATGGAGTTTTATAGGTAAGTAACCTCTTGAAGTTTAGTTGGCTTAAACCTGTCCTAGTAATAGTAACCGGGTTCTAAGGAGCTCAATATCACTGGATTATTTCCTTGGTCATTGTTTCAGCTCAAGCCTCTTTAGTGGTGACCGAAATATCCCAAGAAACCAAACCTCAATGAGTGTAGTATCGAGTATCTACCAACTTCGGATGGCACCAAAGCCGGTCATCTCACTATATCCTAAAGGCCAAGTTGGTCAAGTAAAGGTTCTAGAAGTTCATTAGTGTTTCATGACATCACTCAGCGGACCCGTATTCTCTTTGATTAACTCAAAGGCTACCGGTACCCACAAATATGTCGCACTAATGTAGCTATTTCTTAGACCATGTCATTATACCCCGCACAGTTCCCACAATGTATTGCTACTTACCTATAATGTATCCCAAATCTGAGTAGAGGATTCAAACCCAAACAAAGAACCATAATGTAAAGCATACAAGTAAAACAATGTAAGCAAGTAAATGTGATCTAGTCCCTAAGGTAACCCCACTTTTAGAATTACCCCCAGCAGAGTCGCAAGTTCTGTGATACGGTGGGAGAACTGACTTGAAGGTTTTATGTTTGATCGCAAATGTTGCGGTTTAGCAAGAGTCGCCACCGACTTTTCTTTTATCCAAAAGGAATGGTGAAAAAGCACAGGAAATACCTTTGAGATTGTTTCTTGAGTTCGGGAGGTAGATTATGAAAAGGGAAGGTGTTAGCACCCTTTTCATCCATGGTTTTCCATGGTCTCTTAGTTACTTGCTAGATCACTTGCTTTTGTTGTTTGAAATTGTGCTTGGTGTGGTTTTGAAAGTATTTTGTAAAAGAGGCCATTGTTTAGGCAATTTTTGTAATGATTCTCGTTCGTAAGAATGTATACAAAGATGTTGATCTTTTTTGAAAATGTTTTCAATGTTTGTAAGATGTTTGAAAGTGTGTAGGTGTTTATTTTAAAAATAGAAAGGATATTTGTTTTGAAATGGAGCAAGTAATTAGGAGCAATCTACCTACTCAAATGTCTTTCTTGTTCATTTTCTTTTCCTTTGACATTGTAGTCTTACCATTGATTTAGTAAGCAACCCTATCTTTGGATGTAAACGGGACGGGCGTGGGTCATTGTATAACCACGATTAGCAATGTTGCAAAGTATCGTAGCATTTTTTGAGGGACTAAGATCATTTTTGTAAGGCAACTTTTAATAGCGTCATCGAGGGACCGTGATCTTGTATTTGTTTGTTTTTGCTGAGATACCTTACATGCATAATATGGCCATTTTTGTAAGGCAACAAAGTGGGATTACCCTAAGGGTGCTAGTGTGCAAGTGTTCTTGATTGCATGAATTTTAGTCTTGATTAGGGTGATCTACTTGTCAATTTCATGTCTTGCTATACACACCCTAATTACTAACATTATATGAAAGCAATAAAAAGTGCAAAAAATAAAGATTATACGCTATTACAATCATTGGGGAGATGGGGTGTACAAATTTACAAATGGGTATTGCAAATAAAATTAAGTCCTAAGTTACTATTACAACCATACTGAATGGATAAGAATGTACTAGAAAATGTGAAATGGACTTGTTTTGTTTTAGAAGAGAGATAAGCTTTTGTTTAAGAAAATATTATTGATCTTTTTGTTTTATGAAATAAAATAAAGCATGTAAAAATGAAAAAAATGTTTTTGGTGTTTTTGATTAATGAAATAAGAAGTGATAGCAAAAATAGTGAGGAAAAGTAAATAGAATCAGCGTATTGCTGACTAAAGGAGATCAGAAGTTCTGACTCTGGCGTGTTGCAAAACAAAGATCATATTAGTAAAAATAAGTAAAGTCAGAAGTTCTGGGTCCGCATCTTCCGAAGTTCTGATACCACTGATAGAACTTGGTCTCCCCCTCCATGCTAGTCAGAACATTTGCAGCTTAGTCATTTCTTAACAAAACAGAAGATGCGCATATAACAGTTATGGCTGGTTTCACAGTGTTTCAGGAACAAGAAGTATTAGAACTATAAATCAGAGGAAAGCATAAATTCTGCTAATTCTAATTTCCTTAAGAAGTTATGAACTAATTTACTCCCTACTTGGGCATACAAATACGTGAAACCTCAGAATATGTACAGCCTCAAAAACATGATGTCCACATTGTATTTTTTTTGAACATGCAAAACTGATAATACCTAAGTAATATGATGAGAGTCAGCAGAAGCTTACCTTGCAGCTGGAAAAGACTCTGTGAACTGGAGTTTGATTGTGAACTCTATTGATGTTTTGAGCAGCTTCTTCACGTGCTCAGCAGGCTGGAATTTTTCAACTTCTAGAACAGCCAAGGGATAATGCTCAGCAGGCTTTTCATATTTCTTAAACACTTAGAAAAAATTCTAAGTATTTAGAATTTTGACTTTTGAATTTCTTGGTGAAACAAACTTCATATTTCAACGTGTCTTGACGAAATATGATTCTTGAAGCTTGATTTTGATCCAAAAGTCAAAGTTTGACTTTTTAGTATGCAAATGACCATTTTTCCCTTGTGAATGGCTTTTTTGGAAAATTTGTAATTCATGGCTTGAAAATGGATGAAAGCAAACCTGAGGGTCTAGGTTGATCCTTTGAGAAATGAGAGGGCAAATTTTGGGGTACAACACCTAAGGAAAAGGACATTTTGTGAGTAGTGTTTTCAAGTGTCCTTCGATTGGCATCTCCGAGATGCCCTTCGATTGGCATCTCCGAGATGCCCTTCGATTGGCATTTCAACAAAGTCTTTCGATTGGCCTTGCAATAGGATCCTTCGATTTGAGCATCAGAGCTTCCTTTGATTGGAGCATCAGAGCTTCCTTCGATTTAGACCATCAAAGCTTCTTTCGATTGGAGCATCAGAGCTTGCTTCGATTTGGAGCACCATAGTTTCCTTCGATCGAAACATCAGAGCAAAGGCCCTTCGATTGGCATTCCAAAAGAGTCCATTCAAAAAAGCGTTCAAAGGGTCATTCGAAGGGGGCCATCAGCCCATTCGAAAGGGAGAATTTGAAGGAGGCCATCAGCCCATTCGAAAAAGGGTATTCGAAGGCCAGTTACATATCATTCAAAATTCAAAAGAGGGAGACAAGATCCCATGTGTTTGGCCAATGTTACAAATTCCTATTCATGGCTTTTAAACACAATCAAGGTTGTTTAAACCTTTTGCTTCTTGTCTCCTCTACCCCCTCTATATAAAGAGATCATACGTTTTGCAAAAAGGAGGAGAGAAAACGAAAAAAAACATTGGAGAGAGGTTGCCCACAAAATCCATCAAAGGTTGCCAGAATTTTCCAAGCAAAGCCACCCTTCAGCAAAAGTAGCCAAGCCTAGAAGCCCCAGATCGAAGGTGCCTACATCCAGGAAACGCCCAAATCGAAAGTCCAATCTACTGGTAAGAGAGGGTAAATTGTCCAACCTTGTGTTTGCATAACACATCCATACTTGTAATTACATTCGATTTTCCATCCTAGACGGGATCAAAGGGCTTGGGTTTGGCACCCAGATCGTGTTCTTCGTTTGCTAACATTTTCTGCATATTTAGCCTGAAAAGACCCAGCGCATGCAGGATCGAAGGGCCCGGGGTTCGATACCCAGGCCCTGCGTTTTATTTCTCTAGCATACTTTTGCAGGTATAGCATCCCAGATCAAAGGAGACACCTTCTCTGGATCAAAGCCATGGCCTTCTGGATCGAAGAAGACATCCCCTATCTAGATCGAAGGGCATTCCCTTTGCCTAGGATCGAAGGGCAATCCCATTCCTTGGATCGAAGGCTAGTCATGCTTACTCCTTAGCGCAATTGAAAAGGTCACATCTCTCCTGAATCGAAAACCATAATTTTCCTGAGATCGAAGTCCCCCCCCCCCCCCCCCCCCCCATTTCCCTGCAATCGAAGGGTGCCCCCATTTGTATTTTTACTTTTTGGTTCATTTCTCTCTTTTTATCTTTTAATCAACATTAAATCAAAAATCACAAAAATATTAGGCTAGTTGTTTTTCCAACCAAATTAATTTTTGTAAATAAATAAATTAATTATTTTAACATTTTTATAAAAAACTAAAATTAAATAGACTTAGGCCTTTATTTTCTTTTATACCAAAAACAACAAAAAAAATTTCTTTTACTTTGCGCGCGTTTATTTAATCCCATATTTTTAATATTTATTGTATTTGTTCACTGGGTGTAATAGATAATAATTAGGACATTTACTGCTTTATCCCCCATTATCCTTGTATAATGTAAACCCCCTCCCCGAAGAATTATAATATCGTAGGACCTCTATTTTCTGCATTTTTACTGCTTTTCATATTGACTGCTAGTAATTAGGCTTGTATAATAAGACTAATAATCAAACGCTAGAAAACTTAACAAAAAGACAAAAAATAATTGAACATAACACAATTGCACACCAGTACTTCTAAGGTACGCCCACTTTGGTTGCCTTCAATAAAACAGTCATGGGGTAGGAATGCTTTAGCAAAGACCCGTAAAATCAAAAGATCATAGTCCCTCGATGACCCTACAGTTTCCTTCTCGGTAAATGATCTAGTCCCTAAAACATAATTTCTAAAGCATCTCCATAAATTGCCTTCATGACTGTAATGTCCCTTCGAATGTCCCTTAACATCCAACGATAGGGCTACCTACTCACTAATAGTAGGATAGAGTTGTCTAAACGATAGGAGGAAAAGAACAACCTTTTTGAGTATAAAAGTAGATAACTGTTATAAGTTTGCTAAAAAAATACTTTTTGCACTTACACACAAATACTACTTTTCAAAAACAATTTCAAAACATTTGCTTTGTGAACACTCTTGAGGACCGATACAAGAGTTAAACACAAAACAAATCTCCGCACTATGGCACTTTCAAAACATTTTAAAACACACAAATCACAAAAGCATTTTAAATATGAGCGAACCTCTAAGAGCCCGTGGAAAACCACAGATGGAAAGGGTGCTAACACCTTCCCTTTCTATAATCTACCCCGCTTACTCAGAAAACTCTCGAAAAGGTCTTTTTCTGTTCTTTTCACCCTTTTCTTAAATTGGATAAAAGAAAAGTCGGTGGCGACTCTTGCTTACCTCACATTTGCAAACACAAAATGCAAAACCAGTATTAAACAGTCGGTTCTGCCACCGTATCACAGTTAGCATAAAGCAAACAAACTTTTCAAAACTCACAAAGCACAAGCAACTTTCAAAACATGAGCTAAGCATCTAAGAGCCCGTAGAAAATTACGGATGGAAAGGGTGCTAACACCTTCCCTTTCCATAAAGTTCCCCCTTACTCAGAAAATCTCGAAAAAGGTCTTTTTCTGTTCTTTTCACCCTTTCCTTTGTTGGATAAAAGAAAAGTCGATGGCGACTCTTTCTTACCACAACATTCATGAACACAGATGCAAAACCAGTATAACAGTCAGTTCTCCCACCATATCATAGAACTGGCGACTCTGTTGGGGAATTCTTAGAAGCGAGGTTACCTTAGAGTTAGTTAATTTTAAAAATGTTTTAATTTTTTTCTTTGTATGCTTAATCCTTGGAGGGTTTGTTTGAGTTGTTACTATAGATCCTACACCCGGATCTGGGGCACCTTTTAGGTTAGTAGCAATAGATCGTGGGGTTTTTGCCAAAATCAACATACCATTGTCTCAGGAATTGTAACATATGTTGAGGATGAATTTGGTTACGTTGAGAAGACCTCATCAGAACCCCAAAACTTCTTTCCATAACTACAATCCTGATGCAATGTGTGCCTACCATTCCAATAGTCCTGGACATGATACGAATGACTGTTGGGCATTGAAAAATAAGATTCAGGGCTTAATCAACGAAGGAGTGTTGGAGTTTACACAAGATGGCTAGACTGAATTCTTTTGCCATCACTCAGAGGCACATCATCTGAAGTGGCAAGTTCAGACAAAGAGGCTTTTGTTCATTAGAATTTTCAATTTGTAATTTTCTTTTGATTGTTCGAACATTTATTTATGTCAAACCTTGTTATTTCATCAATGCATTGCATATGTCTGTCTTGAATTATTTCATTCATTTTCACTACGCTGAAGCTGTGATTTTACTTGCTATTTGTGATATTCAACTCTCGATTGAAATTCGTAAGCTTTTAAAGGGAGGATGACGAAAATGATACCACAATCTCTACAATATGCTTTTGAAGAGACCATGCTGACGATGTACAAGCGTTGTTTCAAATCATAAACATTGGAGTTATAAGGAAGATAATCCCTAGCCAACCCATTTGAGCCTAAGAAGTAGGAACTTTTTTTCTTTTCATACAAATTGAAACCCTTAATCATAACCCGAGGCAGGGTAGCTTTCTCAGTTAATTCAGAGGTGCATTCAGTCGCAAGCTCATCCTTCATACACGGCAGATAGTGTAGAAGAGGTATTTCAAAATATGGTGATGGTTCTGCATAATCATCAAGACAGACAGTCATTATCTATCAAAATAAAAGCCCGTTAAGTCAAAAACCTATGAAGGAGACTTAAGAAAAGCTGGGGCGTCCCGCTGACTGTAAACACAAAAGAAACAGTTCAAGAAAAAGTAGGGATAACAAAATAAAAAAAAAGAGGTCCTACAAATTCTCAACAAAATAAAAGGTTACAAAAATGACTGCCTTCTCAAACAAACATTCAATTTCTGAACCATCACCAAGTATCAGAGCAAATATTCCAGACTCAATTGGGATCTAAACACACAATGAATTGAGCATAGGACTGGAGAACATCACGAAGAGCGGGTTGGGTACAAATAAAATTTGAGCCTTTATCCTTTGTTTCTTGAATCGTGAACAAGGTCACATTATAACCCTTAAAAGTCCTAGCTGAAGCATGTGTTAGTTCGAAAGCATACTGTTACAAAAGGTATCCTGACTCCTATAGGGTTCGCTATAAATCCTGAGCTGACATCACACTTTTACAAAATTTGTTAGTTTTACTAAAAAATGAATTTTCAAATTTCAAGACTGACATAAGCTTTGCATTCTTAAAATACCATTATTTGTATATGACTATTTGTTCAACAATAGAGAAATTCGCACGACGGATATTCGATAAACATAAATATTCTCAGTGGACAGAATCACCTCAGATGGAAAGACATTCAAGTGATAGGCCTTTCATAATCAAGGGGCATAGCATGATGTCTAGCTGATCTGGGGCAGTCATGTCAATGTTCAAGGAATCTCTCAAAAATTCCAAATATCCAGGGGTAGACCTCCATCTGAATCACTTGGGGAATTGGACATGAATACCAGCAAAGCATCCTGTATGATCAAACAAACACCTTCTAGCAATGTGACAACACTTACTACTAAGGACAATGACAATTCTCTGCACCCGATGAACATGGACATAGTCGGAAAATACTGTGCATGAACAAAGACCCGTTAGGCTGGTTGGCCTAGGCAAAAATAAGGGTGCAGGAAAAAATTAGGGATATACATATGAAAAAAACTGTACACCCGCCAAGTCGAAAACCTGAAAAGGTGGCTTGGGCAAAAAAGGGTATCCTGATGGACTGAAAATCTGAAAAGACAGTCCAGGCAAAAGTTAGGGATTAAAGCGTATAACTACATCCCGTCATCTTGTCACTTGTCTAATCAGTAGAAGGTTTATTACCTTGATCTGCATTCATCAAGGACTCCAAGAGTTGGGATAACAGTCAAACCATCTACAAAATCCCCGTTTGATATTTTCACCAACAGGTATCGACACAGGGGCATTCTACTACAAGGTCACTACCATATTCTCAGCATGCAGCCTAATGGTGTCAGGTGTTCTCATACCCCGACAGAGCACGAATTTCCTACTACTGCTCCAACATCTAAGAAAAATTTCCCAGTGAAGTCACCAAGCTTTTCAGGATTCCCCAACAGATTTCTTCTTAAAACAACAAAATAGGAATCCCCATCGGAAACATTCTAAATAAAGCAGATTTTCATCTAGAAACAGTTCAGGTAGGATCTAGAGATGGATGTCATCCTGATACTTACTCCAGGTTCTCATCTAGAAACAGTTCAGGTACGATCCAAAGACGGATGTCATCCTGACACTTACTCCAGATTCTCATCTAGAAATAGTTTAGGTACGATCCAAAGACGGATGTCATCCTGATACTTATTCCATACTATCTTCTAACAATAGTTCAGGTATGGTCCAGAGACGGATGTCATCCTGATACTTATTCAGATCATCTTCTAGAAACGGTTCAGGTATGATCCAGAGATGGATGTCATCCTGATACTTATTCCAGACTATCTTCTAGCGACAATTCAGTTCACGAAGTTTGCCATCCCCAACAGAGTTTATTTCTCTAACAACGGAAGTTCATCTCCCAGCGTTTTAACTTCAACATATTTTAGGACCTAAATTCTTCACCCCCAGCAACAATCAGAGATTTGTTTTCCCTGATTCAACCATATTGCAATAGAACAACTGATACATTCACATAGCATTCATACATCATTCTACAAACGTCATAGCATCTACAGTACAAATGCATAGATCCCAATCTCATTTATTTTTGAGAACACCATTACACAATGCATTTCATACATCATGACATTGCATACAGCTAACGCTTTACCTTTTCAAGAAAGATCAATCAACAGACATTTATCATCAACAATTTTCAACAGGTCCAGGATTAACTCCTGAAACAAAACAGAGTAATTATCTGTGCAACCAAATACAGCTTTTCACGGGCTCATCATGAAGCAATCTTACACGAGTTTCTTCTGACTTTCAAATATAGCTTTACACGGGATCATCATGAAGCAATCTTACACGGGTTTCTTCTGACTTTTAAATACAACTATACACGGGCTCATCATGAAGCAATCTTACACGAGTTTCTTCTGACTTTCAAATACAAGTTTATATGGGCTCTTCATGAAGCAATCTTACACGGGTTCCTTCTCCCTCCTTCTAAAGTTTTACATGGACTCATCTTGATGCAATCCTACCCAGGTTCCTTCTCATCATTTCCAGATGCAGTTTTACACGGACTCAACCTGAAGCAACCCTACCCAGGTTCCTTCTCATCATCTCCAGATGCAGTTTTACACGGACTCATCGTGAAGCAACCCTACCCAGGTTCCTTCTCACAATCTCCAGATGCAGTTTTACACGGACTCATCCTGAGGCAACCCTACCCAGGTTCCTTCTTACAATTGCCAGATGTAGTTTTACTCAGACTCATCCTGAAGCTTCCCTACCCAGGCTCCCTCTCATATATCTCCTAAAACAGCCCTACCCAGGTTCCTTCTCATACACTTCCAGATAAAGTCTTACCCGGACTCATCCTGAAACAACCCTATACATGTTTCTTCTCATACATTTCCAGATAGCAGTTAATTTTATTCTCCCTAGAAAATTACTGCGAAGCCTGGATTTCAACCAAAAAACAGCAAACTTTCATCTCTCTAATCCAGAGATAACTCCTCAGTAGAGCCTTGGACAACTAAAGTTCCTAGACTCTATTCCCCACTGAGTTTTTTTTTCCTAAAATAGGAGAATAACAGAAATCAACATTCTCCAGTGGAGTCCTCCTCAGACAACAGGAACAGGAATCCCCACGAAAAGACCTCTTAGGAAATCAACATCTATTTTGGATGGCATCTTTAAGCCCATCTCCGATAACTCTCAGTCGTCTTCTCCAAATGGCATCTGTAAGCCCATTCCCGACATCATCAAACAACATTGTTACTTCATGCAAGTGCAAATTTCTGGGCACTCTAGTATTCAATCATCTTCCACCTTCAGATCACGAAAGGAAGACAAGCCAATCTAAATCTTCAGGTTTAAGAAGATTGAACAGGGGCAACTGTTGTACCCTAAAATTTACCCTCTTTATTTCGACCTTTTTGGCTTACATTTCATTATTACATACACACATATTATTGGTTCTATGGTTATGGGATCAAGGTATATTTAACAAGCTTCGTCAGGTGACAAGTAACATTTATTTTGCCAATGGATGTTCTTAGAGTATTTTTCGTGCTGAAGATCAGTTTGCTGTTTCGCAGTGATTCGGGGTTCAAAGATTCACAAGTCCAACCCGGCGCGTCATATTCAGGTATTCTTTCTCCAAGATATCCCTGGTGATATATTATCAAATTCAGGTTCTGCTCGAGAGCCAATTAGTTAAAGAAGGTCTCCAAATGATCGAGTTTTCTCGAAGAAATATGGTTAAAAAGTGTGTTGAAAGTGTAGTTTTTACGCACTAAAAAATTCATAACTTGAAGCTCGTGGCTCATTTTGAACCCGTTCAGGTGGCAAAAACTCTGTCTTGACGTCATCTATGTTTTCATCTCACACGGATGGAAACCAATTTCGATCATAAGGTCTTCAAAAATGTGGATTTATCAAGTATTTTCATACAGAAAATTTGTGACAGAAGTTTATTTGCATCATGTTCAGAAAATCATAACTTGGGCGATTTTCATTGTATCGAGCTGGTTCCGACGCCAAAATTTCAAAAATTGAATTGGCTACATTTTCACAGGAGGTATCGAGTTTGAACGGTATCCAAAAGGCCTTCATTTTTTGCCTAGAGTGCGCATGACGCGCCGAAAATCCTGAATGCTGAATATTATTTCATCTGGGTCGAAACATCGAAAATTTATAACTCGGTCAATTTTTATCGGATTGGGCCCATATTTTTACACAAGGTCACTAACTCAGAGATCTATAATTTTTCTTTAAAATTCGAGATCGTGTTCTTCTCCGATCAATACCAGTTTTTTATTGAAGAACATGTCAGAGTTGACACTGGAGCCCAAAATAAGTTTATCTAAGCCAAAACTTCATAAATTCATAACTAATTTACCGTTTATCTGATTGAGCCTAATTTCGGACATGAGTTAGTTCTTGATGTCGGCTACATTTTGGTTTCACATTTAAACTTCAAAAATTTCACTTAAGTCCCTGCGATTTAGCCTGGAACGTGTCAGACTCAAGTGAATAAAAATCTGCAATATTGCTTGTGGTTATTGGAGGCCCAATTGCACACTCAAAGCCCATATCCTTGCTCTAATTTTCATTATATAATCTTATTCTTTTTACAAAAACAGAACGACAAAAAAACTTTTGCCACAACCTTGTCAAAATATCAAACTCTTTCAAGAAACCTAGAAATCTTGAAATCCTTGTTACAAACCCCCATCTCACTACAAACAAGCCATCTCATTCTCCAATAAGGGTAAGGCTGGTTTGATCTCCATGATCAAAAGGGTGTAGAAGCATTCATACATGCCTTTTCGGTTTTAACATTACAAAATTTCATATATTTATTTTCATTGTATTTCATGGTATACTAATTTGTTTAATGTGTTCATGAGATTCAACACTATAGGCTTGGACCATCTAATGGTCCCATGCAGGTTTATTACAAAGCGCTGAGGCCAAAATAGAACAACAACCAATGCATGGCTCATGGAACGGAAGACATCTTGAGGAGGCTAAGGGCGTGGGTTCAACACTCACCCCTATTGGTTTTGGTTTTCTTCCATTCTATTATCCTTTTACCTATTTTCATTCTTTTTGTTTAAAACCTTTTTTATAAAACCTAACATTTTTCACAAACCTTTGATTTTTTATAATTAACTCGAATAATTAATTTTAGGTTTTTTTTTAAATTTAATTTTAGATTTTAAATTAATTTTTGGTTCAACACACACCCTTGACATTTGCATTATTTTTATTTTCTAACCCTATTTTCCATTGATGCTTATTCCCTTGTCTATTTTTTGGCAAACTTAATTCTTTTTTGTTAATCATTAAACATAAGCCTTTTTTAAAAACTTTTTTTAACTAAAATTAATTAGATTTTTAGGTTTTCTTAATTAACCTTTTTTTTCAAAATTAACCTTTTTTTATTCGAATTAATTAGGTTTTAGGTATTTTAATTAACTTTTTTTCGAAATTAACTTTTTTTATTAATTAAAATTAATTAGGTTTTTTAGGTTTATTTAATTAATTATCATAAATCATTTTTTTCATAAAAAATCACCAAAACATTTTCTTTGCTATTCTTATCTTATTTTTATTTTCCTAGATAAAGTGTATAGGGCGCGTTCAACTGTAATAGCGTAGCTTTATTTTTCCTGCTTTTTTTATCATTATCATGTAATTGTTTCTGGGATGTAATAGTTTTAGGATTCTTTCCCCACTCTTCACTATTATGTAACTGCCCTAAAGCTCTATAATAGCCTATGTTTACATTTTCGCCTTTACCTTCAACTACTATATTTTATGCAATGCTTAGATTAATAGGATTGTATGGAAAGATGAAAATGAATGATAGAAAACCCTAATTTCAAGATAAATAATAGAACTGAATCTTTTTCACACTCGCACCTCTAGGGTAACCTCACTTGTTGCCTTCGGAAAAACAATGGTCATGTCCCTCGAACATAGGGATACCCTTAGCAAAGACCCTCGGTTAAAGTTATCATAAAGATCATAGTCCCTCAATGTCCCTCGAGTTGTCTACGAGAAATGATTTCGTCCCTCGATAGTGCCAACGGATATATGATGAAAGTCCCTTCGAACTGCTAAGGTATACCTATATGTTGCCTTCTATGACCATAACAATGGCCCGCACTTATCCCTCAAAAATCCAATGAAAGGTCTACCTACTCACTAATAGTAGGATAACACTATCTAAAGGAAAGGAGGAAAATAACACCTTTTTCGAGTAGGTAGATAACTGTTAAGTACTTGCTCAAAAACAACTTTTTCACACTACACTTTCAAAAGCTTTTTCAAAAACTCTTTATCAACACTCTTGAGGACTAATACAAGAGTTAGCATAAAGCAAACAAACTTTTCAAAACTCGCAAAGCACAAGCAATTTTCAAAATATGAGCTAAGCATCTAAGAGTATGTAGAAAACTACAGATGGAAAGGGTGCTAACACATTCCCTTTCTATAACCTACCCCCTTACTCAAACTCTCGAAAAAGGTCTTTTTCTGTTCTTTTCACCCTTTCCTTTGTTGGATAAAAGAAAAGTCGATGGCGACTCTTTCTTACCGCGACATTTGCAAATTAAAAATGCAAACCAGTATTAAACGGTTAGTTCTGCCACCGTATCACACTACGTATCCCTTTTAAGGAATCAGAGCAGTTGTAGTTTGGCTTCAAAAGTTTTTGTTGGTTTGTATTTTTTAATGGACAATATTAATTTCGTCTTCTACCGCAACTCGACCTTTGGAGACTTACGCGTCAACACAGAAGTGAATTAACATGTTCTTTTGAAAAGAATTTGAAAGAAAAGCCTGAAGGCAAAAAGAGTTTGTATCGGTTGGTGTTTTGTTGTGGATGACAACTAGTTGATCTCAAGAGATAGACATTAAACATTTCTCGACTTATTCATGAAATAAGTCTTTGAGATTTGAACCACACCTAGGCTTAGAATGGAAAAGCAATAAGATCGAGAAGAAACCCACTTATCATCTCCCATGCTCAACAAAGGTAAGATTCTTATCAGTAATTTTTAAGTGTTTTTGAAGTTTTCCAGAAAAAGAGGTTTTTGTTTTAAATGCAAGGATGCAAAAGAAAGAAAAACAACTAAGGGAGTCTAACCTAAATCTAATCCCTAATATTATCATACAATGATTGATCCTAAAGTTGAGTTTTGAAAAGGGAAATATCTACCCTATGTTAGCATACATGTATATAAGCCTAAGGTCTATTCGATTCACATTTGGAGTAGAGTGGATTGAAAACTTAAGGGGAGCATACAAGAAGTGGGTCTAATAGAGGAGGAAAAAGGGATAGCAGATCAAGATCAGTCAACTCTATCAATCAAAACAAAGGATGAATATCTTAAACACACCAAGAGAGGTGGATAAGAAGTAACCAAGATTGGATGGGAGAGAAAGATGTTGAAGAAATATAGAATCAAGCCCTAAACTTATAAATACAAGCAAATGGTCAAGGTGAAACCCTAATATGTTCCCTACTCAAAACTAGTTTAAAAAGAAGAGGAAAACATTATAAAAATTTAGCCAATTAAAACCTAACTTTCTAAAGACTTGTAAGAGTCAGAAACATGACTAATATTCCTTGGATTTAATTGAGTGGTTAGAAATGATTAGGAATTGTTAAGACTAGTTAATAGAAGGGTCGAATTAGAGAGTTTTAGTATAATATTTGTGAGAAAATACAAAATCAAAAGTTAAAATTTAAGAAAAATGATTTTTGTGATTTTAAAGTATCCAAGGAAATTAAACATATTTTCTTTGATTTTTTCAAGTAGAGTAAGTTAGGTTTTAAAATGCCTCTTCTAGCTTAAGCAAAAAGAAAGTCCAAAAACTATCATTAGTATCTAAATTTTGAAAAAAATAGGAAAATTAAAATGTAAATTCAATTAAAAATTATAGAAAATTTGTTTAATACCTAAGGGTTAGCAAGTATATTTTTGTGGAATTTTATCAATAGAAAAAGATATCAAATAAAAATTATTTGCACAATATAAAAAAAAGGTAAGAAAAAGATATAATTATTGGTTGATTTTATTTACTTTCCACAAATTTTATAAAATCAAACAAAAATTATTTTTATGAAGTAGATTCAAATTGAAACTTAGTTTATTTTTTATTTTTTAGATTTTTTATATTAGTAAAACTTGGAAAATAAAATTCTAGAACTTAAAACATGATAAAAACCCTAATTGAACTCATTGATTTATTTAATGTTCTAAAAATGATTAAAAAAAGAAATAAAATTCATAATGTGAAAATAGACTAAAAATAGAGTCTAATATTTTTTTTGATGATTTTTGGATGAGAGAAAATATTAAAACAAAAATAAGAAATCAATTAAAATATATTAAAAATTTAAAAAGAAACCAAAGCTCATTACACCTGTTAAAGCCAAAACACGCTGTAAAAGAAAATCAAAACATGTTCAATTGAAGCGCGCCATGTCATCGTCCCTACAACTGGACCATGCCCTAAGACATGTTAATCAGTTTTTCATGCTGGATTCAGATCATGATATCTCCTTCAATTCTTGATAAAAACGCACGAATTTGTAATCAAATTAAAGATCTCACAAAATAGATTAATGTTGGATCAAGAATTTTCAAAAATGATTCATGATGCATGGAGAAAATCGTGCGCGAAAGTCACTGAAATCAACATATTTTGAACTTGTAAAAACAGAACTCATCAAGCCAAGTTCAGATCCGCATACCTCATTCATTTCTTAACCAAATCACTTGATACAAACATCAAAGTTCATTATGAAAATGCAAGGAACAACGTGATGAACATAAATTTCACATATAATGCAAGATTAAACAAAGATCAGAACATGAAAGCACTTGTTTCAATCAAAGTTCCAAGCAACTTGTAGAGCATGATTTTCAACATCAATTCACAAGAGATATACATCAGATCTAAGATCTGGCCAGCTTATCCATGAAGCAGATGATCTTCAACAAGAATGCAAACTGAATCGTGAGTTTGAGTTCAATGATGCTTACCTCAACTTGTGAAAAAATAAATTCACAAGGTGCCTCTGAACTTAGTATGAAATCTGATGATTCTTCTCCTATAAGCTTCAATGATGTGTGACTGTGCAAGAATTGAAGCTTTGAGCAAAGCACTCGAGAGAAAATTTGCACAAGAAAATTTTGTTTTTTGAGAAAGAGGATCGAGCTTTGAGGAGAGTTTTTCAGAGATTTGTTGTGAATATCAATCAAGCTCCATGAAATGAGAGTGAAGAGGATTTTTATAGAGGGATGAAGTGTTTTGAAGAAGTTTTGCAAGGGTATGGAAGTCTTTTGCAGTTTGGAGCCGTTGGAGACAATGATGAATCTTGCTGCATTTTGTGCTGTCTTCAAATAAACTTGCAGTCGTTTTGGAAAGAAATGAATGAAGTAGGATTGGTGACCTAGATTATATAGGCACATGGGATAACAAACTGATCACAGGCGAAACATATTGATCAACTCACTTTCTTCTCCAATTTTCTCCTAATTTGCTCGTGCAATTTCCTTGCTTAAGAGGCCTTTCGAAAGCTCTTTAAATGTAGATCACTACAAAGATTTGAATTATTGAAATTAATGCTTGGAAGTGAGAGATATTTTAGTGAGAATTTTGAAAAAAATAAGCCCGACAGGTCTGGGCACGTGCATGGACATGCATGGCTTTCCAGAATTGCAACTTTGAGGTCTTCACTTTGATTGACTATATCTTCCTCAATAATGTCTCAATTGATGTGATTCAAAAAACTAAATGAAACTCATACAACAATCTTCAACATGATTCTTTCTAATTTTTCAATTAACACGTGAATCAAAAGAAATTCACTCATGAAAATGGCATACCAACTGTTTGTAGAAATGCTTAGCCTAGTATGTGCGTGACTTGTTACTTTTGACAACCTTGTGCCTTATCCTTCTAAGCTCCATATCTCACAAATGCTTCATTTTTGGGATTTTAACGCACATTGACAATATTTTAGGGTTTTTCTCAAGCTTTCCAAGCATATAAGATTTTCCTCCATTGGATAAAAAATGAGAGAGTTATGAATGTCCATAATTTAGTATCATATGGCTTAAGGACTTAGAATTTTTTGTAAATGTCCAAATAACTTCTTGAATAAGTTATCTCCATTTTAATATTTTTCTTGATTTTGTGACACCAATGATCATGAAATATGAAAATATAATACTGGAATTGATGATTGACCAAAAGCCACTTGGTCAACTTTGACTTTGGTTGACTTTTGGTCAAAATGACTATTTTGCCCCTTTTGATCAATTGAACTTCTTTTGCTCAAAATTGACATTCAATATCTCAATAGAGAGGAATGGAATTAAGTCTAGCCTAAAAAGTCAGAGATTTCCTGATTAAAATTAAAACCCTGATTTTAGCCCTCTGTGTTAGGAGATAATGACCAACCTTCAAAGAACCTAATTCTTCTGGATAAATTGAGACATTCTTTGAACCAAGATGCCTTATATGATGATGAGAAGGTAATGCCTTACATACTTGATTCTTATAAGACTCAAACTCTTCAACTGATCAAACCCTAACCTTAAGAGATGAACAGTGGAAATGTGATTCTCCTCTAAGCTTTGCAAACTTCCAGCTTCTATTTATCATATGGGACAATGAGATGTCTTGCAATATAAGAAACCTTTTAAAAATTGAAGACATGAGATCCTCCTTTGCACTGATTTGAGCAATCAAACATCTTATATGGCTTGTAAAAAAACTTGGGAACCAAGACATCCTAACCCTTATCATAAGAATGTATGAATATGTATGAAGCATAAGCCATGTAACTAAAATGAACAGGAAAAATCTTGGGGTGCAACAGCATCAGGCCAATAAGTTATTGCACCTCTTCCCCTTTATAATTAGTTTTTGGTAAATAACCTAATATTTCCAATCTAAGATTTTTTGGATGTGCAGTATATGTTCTGATTTATCTACCACGTCACACTAAGATGGATCCTCAAAGGAGGATGGGAATATATGATAGATTATAAAGTACCTTGAACCTACAACAGGAGATTTATTCACTGCTCGATTTGTTGATTGTCATTTTGATGAATCAAAATTCCCAACATTAGTGAGAGAGAGAGTAATAAGCTGGAAAAAGGGATCATTTGATATGAATTATTATTGTCTAATTTTGATTCTCTGATAAAACAATGTGAAATATAAGTTCAAAAGATAATTCCCTTGAAAGTTTTATCAAAATCAATTACCAAATGCATTTATTGCTCCAAAAGTTTAACTAAATCATATCTACCAGTAGCCAAAGCTCCAATAAAAATGGATGTCCCTGTTGGACAATCTAACAAGTCTCAACCACGCTTAAAGTGTGGTAGACCAATTCGTTCCAAAGATATAATACTCGAGCAAGAAAGGGGGCTAAGAATAAAGATGGCCCAAGCAAGGATATAGAAAATTTAGAAGAATCTTCATACATAATAAACACTTCAGCTCTAGAAGAGGTTGATCAGGTACCTAAATTTCATGATAATAAAGAGATCTTGA
Organism: Vicia faba; assembly: GCA_948472305.1. Taxonomy (NCBI): domain Eukaryota; kingdom Viridiplantae; phylum Streptophyta; class Magnoliopsida; order Fabales; family Fabaceae; genus Vicia; species Vicia faba. The sequence goes on from OX451739.1 coordinate 130,628,270, forward strand.
TAAATTATGTCCATAATGGAGTACAATGAAATTGACACAAAGTTGACATTTATGATATTTTTGCATACAATATAGAACTAAATATGATCGTGAACCAACGTCTATTAAAAATTGTAGACAAAGTGAGGAATAACCAAAATGGAAAGATGCAATTGAAGTAGATTTAAACTCACTTGACAAGAGATAGGTTTTTGGACCTGTAGTCTGAACACCTCAAGGTGTGAAGCCAGTTGTATATAAATGTGTTTTCATGTGAAAACGAAATGAAAATATTGAAATTATGAGATACAAAGCTCACTTTATCGCTCATGGATTTTCACAAAGACTTGAAATTGATTTTGATGAGACATATTCACCTATAATGGATGCATGTACTTTTTAATATTTAATAAGTCCTGTAGCACATGAAGGGCTTAATTTGTACATGATAGATGTTGTAACAAATTATTTGTATGGTTCACTTGATAGTGAAATTTACATGAAACTTCTTTAAGGGTTCAATATACTATATGCACATAATTCTGGATCTCAAGAAAGCTACTCCATCAAATTGAACAAGTCTCTCTATGGGCTTAAACAATCGGGATGGATGTGGTATAATTACCTTAGTGAATATTTGCTAAGCGAGGGATATACAAATAAATTCATTTGTCCTTGTGTTTTTATAAAAAAGATATGAAAAAGACTTTGCAATAATAGTTGTCTATATGGATGATATAAATATTATTGGAACTCCTGAGGAGCTTCCAAAAGCTATAAATTTACTAAAGAAAGAGTTTAACATGACGGACCTGTGAAAGACAAAATTATGTCTAGGTTTACAAATTGATAATTTGGACAATGGAATATTTATACATCAAGAAGGTTATATAGAAAAAGTGTTAAAACGCTTATGTATGGAAACATGTCATCCATTGTCTACTCCAATGGTTGTTAGAAATTGAATATGGAGAAAGATCCCTTTAGACATCGAGAAAAGGATGAAGAATTATTTGGTCTTGAAGTATCATATCTTAATGTGATTGGTGCACCAATGTACCTTGCTAATTATACACGTCCTAATATATCATTTGTTGGCATTCCATTAGCAAAATATAGTTCTTCACCTACACGAAGACATTGGAACATAGTTAAACATATACTTTGTTATCTTAGAGGTACCATGGAAATGGATTTGTTTTATTCCAAAGTATCCGAATTCGAATTAACAGGTTATGCAGATGTAGATTACTTGTTAGATCCTCATAATGGTAGATAACATACAAGTTATTTGTTTACATGTGGCAAAACATATATTTCTTGGAGAGATATGAAACAAAGCATAACAATAATTTCATCTAATCATGAAGAACTTTTGGCACTGCATGAGGTAAGTCGAGAATGCGTTTGGTTGAGATGCCTAATTCAATACGTACAAGAGACTTGTGTTTTGGCTTTTGGAAAAATAAACACAACAACCATATATGAAGATAATACTACATGCATTGCTCAACTGAAAGATAGTTACATTAAAAGAGATCGAACAAAAACATTTCTCGAAATTTATTTTTCACTCATGATCTTCATAAGAATAGTGATTTAAACATCCAACAAATTCGTTCATGTGATACTCTTGCATAATTTTTCACAAAGTCACCCCTAGTGAAACTTTTAACAAAGTAGTTCAAAAGATTGGTCTTCATCGGTGTAGAAATGATCGTTCAGCTGAAGAGGAGAAATGAAGTTATCTTAAAAGGATATTGTACTCTTTATCATTCATTATATTTTTTCCATTGAATTTTTTTCTAGTAAGGTTTTAACGAAACATATTCTTTATGGACATCCAAGGGAGAGTGTTATAAATGACAAGATTATGAATGTCCATCAATAAAGAGATTTCATATTGATTTTTCATTTATTACATATGTATTATAAATAAGACTCGTATTGTATTTGAAATGTATTTTCAAAATGAGAATAATATAACAAACTATATTCTCCTCTTTTATCTCCTCCATTATTTTGTTTCTTTATTTTTATTTTGTTTTTCTCATTTAAAAAAAAGTGCAAGTCTTTTGTTTTCCTCATATAACCAAGAAAAAGTGTAAGTGTGACGGGAAGTTTCTCCTAAAAAGATTTTATAAAATTTTTTATCATAAAAATAAGATAATAACTTAATCCATTAGCTTGCTAAATTCACTCTTAGTAATTATTGAAAAAATATTCATTTAACCCATTAACCCACATAATAGTAATTATAATATTATTATATACATATTTAAAAATATTTTAATAATCTCCCACTTGGAAGACATATTTTATTTATATTATAAATTTTTTGGTGCACATTCAAATGTTATTTATCCTTAGATTTACAATTTGTTCACCTCATACATCAATAATGAGACCACTGCGGCTATCGTCACTGACATACCCATAATGTGACAAAACTCTGATGACTACCACATCAACATACTTGTTGATATAGATCGATATGAATGAGTTACATAGAAATTGCATGCATTGTGATCTATAAATCATACATATTTCTAACGTGTCCTGTTGAATTCTTTTGTGAGATCAAATGAAATTCCTTAAGTGCAATTAAAAATTAAAACATTTGCACATTAGAAAAACTCAACACTGTTATAACAATAGTACTTCATGAGGTTTTATTTCAGCACAAAATCAAACATAACATAAAGTTTATACAAAAATAAAACCAAAGTATATAACATAGAAAAATAAGGAAATGACTCCCACTAATCTAAGACAAACTCAAAACCAAGACCAATATTAGCAACATGCTCATGATAAGTCATGGGTATTAAACATTTGGTTAGTGGATGAACTAGTGAAGTTGCATGACTGTAATATATTCAAGAGGAGAACCCCAATAATGTTTTGTATCTTGTCTTAATGCTATCGTTTCATTTATTAGTGTTTATTGAGTCTCCTTCATAATTACACATCATTCGCTTTAGCATGCATAATTGAATTGTTTGTATTTGAGTTTGATCATTATGATTTTAGTCAATTTTTTGAGTTAATGGAACAAGAACCATGTTTGAAGTTTTTTAAGTCATATAGGAAGTGAAATCTTAAACAATTTTGAAAAACTTGAAAAATTGAGATTTGTTGTGTATGACTCGAGTCAGTCACAATCCATGACTCGAATCAAATCAAATAGAGGTGAAAATGAAAATTCTGATGTGTGTGATTCGAATCATAATTTACACACGATTCGAATCATGCAACAATGTGAATCAAATCAAAAATTGTACATGACTCGAATCATAGATCTCTTATTAGTCACTGCCTCATTTTATTCGAATCACACTTTCTACATAGTATCACAAAGTTTGTCACATTTTCCTTTTGGCTATGTCCAATTTGATTAAAATCAAGCTTTAAACATGAATCAAATCATGAGCCTTCAGGACTCGAATCAGAGTTACAACATGACTCAAATCGCATGAGACTGATCAATTTTCTTTATGTTTATCTTGTCCAACACTACTAGCTCATATGACTCAAACTATGAAATGTTCTTGACTCGAATCTAACAACCAATTTTCACCAACTTTTGTGCATAATCTCTAGAACATATAATTTATTTTGTCACCTTATTTTCATAAAGCAATTTCATAATCAACATTGTTGTTTTGAGAAATCAACAACCTCTCATTTTTGAAGAAAAAAATTCTTTCATCTTCAGTCTCTAATTTGATTTCAGATCTTGATCATGGAGATTTGTAATTGTTGAAGGATTCATTTTTTGAAACTAACATTTCTTGAAGGTTTGGTAAAGATTTTCAGGAAGCTTGTAACATTGTGGTTGTTCTGACTGGTTGTGACAAATTCTAACAAAAATAATGAGGTTTTTCTCTCTAGGTTGACCTTGGTAAGGTTGTGTGGAAGCAAACTTACATGGTAGGAGTTCTTCTAAATCTTTGGAAATTTCATCACTCAAGAAACCGGTGGGATCATGGATGATTAACACACATGAAGACTTGGAGTAGATTGGTGAAATTTAAAAATTTAAGAAGTGAGAATCGAGTAAAGATTTCACAGAAGAGTTTGGCATTAAGTTGTATACAAATCAAGATCCATATGGGAAATTTATTTTTCACAACATTAATATGGATTAGTTATTGTATGAACTCGTGTAATATTTGTCAAAACATATTGGAAGATTGACTTTCAATGGGAAATCATTGAAGAGTGGAGTAGGCTCCTGCGAAGCTGATAGAGTTGAACCACTATACATGTCGGTGTACTCTCTATCTCTCTCTATCTCTCTCTCTCTTGCATTTTATTTTCCGTAGGTTATTGCATGTTTAGGTAATCATTTCTTAGTGTAGTTTATAGTTAATTTTTGTTGGCATCGATTTATTGCATACATTTATGTTTGGCTAGAATTGGAACATATTGTGTTTTATTGCTGATTAAAATCCACTGACTAGTGGTGTTAGAATCATGCAATAATTAAATTTTTGTAAATAACACAATTTAGAATTATCAATTATATATAGTGTGTGACTTTTTGGGCATTGTCTTTGAACAATCTGTGATATTTGTTAATTTTGTAAATTGTATCCATGGTTGATTTCTAATATAATTATAAGATCTCTATTTTTCTCTTAAGACTTCCACGTGTTTGAAAGACTCTGATATCTCTTTTTGAAAAACATTAAAATCTTAAAAGAGTCTATTCACCCCCTCTAGATTGTTTCTCCACTCCCTTTTCCTACCAAACAATTGGCCTCAGAGCCTGATTTTTTTAATCAGGTCTAAGTGACACAAGTTTGGGTGGCTAAAGATGACGATCCAAAGGGAGCTTATAATAAAGCACTTGTTTTTAAAGGAAAGAATTATTCTTATAAAAAAGAAAACATGTATGAAAATTTACTATTAGTTGAAAAAAATCTATGAGTAGCAGTCACCGAAGGGCCTTTTATCCCGAAAGGCAACAATGAAGTTGTTTAAAATCGAAATGATTGGACAGATGATGAAACCAAAAAAGCTTCATATGATTTAAAGGCAAGGAACATACTTATCTCCACTTTAAGCGTGAAAGTATTATGCTCAATTTCACATCATAAGAGCCCACAAACTATGTGGAACACTCTTCAAACCCATTATGGGGGAACTTAAGACATTAAGGATTCTAAGATCAACATCTTAACATAGGAGTTCAAACTTTTACATATGGAACCCGGAGAATATATGGATTCCATGTAGACTAGGTTCCTCCACTTAATCTATAAACTAAGCAAATTAGGAAAAAAAACGTTTTCTAAGAAAGATTGTGCTGACAAAATATTAAGGTTTATGTTCAGGGAATTGCCACCAATGGTTACTGCCATAAACGAATCTAACAATCTTAGTTCTTTGGATATCACAAAGTTGTTTCAGAAACTAGTTGAACATGAAAATGACTCACTAAGCATCATAAAAAGAAGGATAAGGAATCCTAAAGGCGAAAGGAAAAAGTGCCAAAGGTCATAGAGCCTATATCGCGTGAAAGGAAGAGGATGAGAGCTCCTCCTTGGATTATTTCTCAAGTTCATATGTTGAATGTGCTAATCTATGTTTAATTGCACTGAAGAAAAGCGAAAACTTATAGGAATAAAATTTTGATCCTGAAGATGAATTTCATATAGAGAATTGTTGAAAGATTTTAATGATATGTATGCAGATTTGATAAACTATTTTAAGAAAATTTCTCTCCAAAAAGAAATTACTTTAAAACTTTAAAAGGAGATTAATGATCTTAATAGCGCTTTAGATTGTAAAGAAAGTGCATACAAATCTAGTTGATGAGCGTTTTAATGTTTTTGAAACTTTATTTGAAAAGGTATAAAAAGTAGAGTGTGTTACTTGTCCAACTTTAAAACTTTAAACTTAAAATATCAAAGGAAAATTAACATATTCTATTTCACTATCTTCTATTAGTTCTACTTCTTCAAGTGTTAGAGGGAACATTTATAAGAAAAAACCCTCATGTTGCTAGAAGAAATAAAAAAGTATTTCATCTAAACACTACTACAAAAAGCCCATTTAATGTCGGCACGAAATGCTTTTTATCTCGGCTACAAAAGTTAGGTGACTAAGGTCGTCATAAAAAGTATGGACTTAACACCTTGGTGTTTAAAACATCGAGGGGTATTTTAATTGTATCTCGGGTTTTCAATAAAACCGAGGGGTAAACTATTAGTATTTTTTAATTTAAAATGGTTACATTATTTACACAGAAAATTAATAAAATAGTTTGTTTATAAAATACAATGTTTACCCAGAATATTAAACTGGTTACATTGTTTACACAGAATATCAAAATAAAAATTAAGTTGTCCAGGAAGATCATATGTTGGATTTTCAAATCCTTGATATCCTAGGAAGATCAAATGTTGGGAAACAATATATTCTCAATTTCTTTTTCTTGCATTTGTTTCTGATATGAACAAAAAAATGGTTAGATAAATAAATAATATTTTGTTCAAATAAATATTTAAGAACACAAACCTTAAACCCAAATGATTTTCTTCTCTTGTAATACATCATAGAGAACTCTTCATGTCAAAGACTCTTGCAAATCTTAAAGTGGATGATAGTTTCAAGTGCTTCATGATGTTTCATTATCAATTTTTGATATTCAGATTACTTTTATAATGGAAGTTATTATGTTTCACGCGGATCACTAATGGTAGTGTCTTGAGCGTTGATAATCATGAAATGGACGACAATCATTTGATTAAGGACTGTGACAAATATCCTCAACTTTAATGCTAAAATATCCCCTCGGTTTTTAGGAAAAATGAGGTGAAAGAATTTTTTTTTGAAGTTACATTGTTTACAAAGAATATTAAAAAACAATATTACAACAAATCCAGATTCTTAGAGAACAACAAATCTTTTCTATAAGGAGTTATCTGATCCAACCATTGGAAATGGAATCCAAATTTTGTTGCATACCTTTATGTTGCATATCCAAAAATAACTCTATAACTTATCAAACTTCCGATAAATTATTTTATTTTCTTCACTTGTAATCCATCTCATAGATTTGTTCTTAAGCGTTTCTAGATCAAAATATTTCATGTGGGCAGTGGTAAATATTTTCTCTATTTGGTGAGGCTACATATAAGTTAGAATTATGGTAAAATATGTTTAACAATGGTATTTACAGTAATATCTGATTACTTTACCCCCCGACATTAACATAAAACCAAGGTATATTATCTTCTGATTTTAACTATCACCTCGGTTTTAAAAAAAAACTAGGTGAAAAGTATTATTAATTTTTTTTTGAATTACATTGTTTACACAAATATTAAAATAAATGGTTTACAAAAAATATTTGCACTTTTTAATGAATATCTTCGCTGATATCTATCATCAGATTAGTTAAGCTCCCTTCTATTTTTAACTTTTCAAAAGAGAAGGGAGCTCCATTATTTGTGTAACTTGAAGCAAGAATGATTTTTCTGCACTTGAAATCTATCAAATTAGCAAAAATACAACAACAATAACAACAACAATAACACCAACAACAACAACATCAAAACCATTATGTGAGATAGATTACAAGAGCGGAAAAAATGTTTTATTCTATAAGAACATTGGAGGTTTTTTCTGTCTTGCAATCCATCCAAAAGAATGATGCTTGCGATTTTGGGGAGACTACAAATAAGTAAGGATTAGGGTAAAATCGATTTGCTTTTATAGTGAAATCTGATTATTTGATTCACCATATATATTAAGAAACTGAAGGGTTAGTTATTTTAGTTTATAATTATAATCAAATAAAAACATAAACTGCACAAGTTAAGATTTGAAGCGCGTCCTGATTAGTTTTTCAGCTCGGATATCTTAGAAACCGAGGTAAGTTGTTATTTTTATTATTATAAAAAAAAAAATATGGCGCGCCTAGGCTTAGTACCTCGTTTTTTTATGGATAAGGTAATATCTTTGTCATGAAATGTATTATTTGTTGTAGTGAAAGCTATATGTCATTATTATGGTGATATAGGATACATTATGCCTCTTCATCATATTAGGAATATATGAGTTCCTAGTTGTAAAATGACATGGGCATCTAAGTGTTCCTTAACTAACCCCAATGGACCCACTAGTTGGGTACCTAAATTTCCTATATTATTGTTTGGAGGAAAGTCTTGTCTCTGTAAAAAGGTTATGGTTCATAGATGGTGTATAATCAAGACACACGACGAAATATGCTTCGATGTTCGTCAAGTTTGATGAGAAATAAAGTGGTCCCATCACGTATGGAGACAATACAAGAGGTAAAATTTCAGGAGAAGGTGTTGTGGAAAATCTATCCACAATCATCATTGAAGGTGTGCTTTTAGTTAAAGGGTTTAAACAAAATTTACTTAGCATTAGTCAATTATGTGACAAAGGGTACTATGTGGTTATTGATACCCTAAGTTACTTAATTGAGAATTATGCAAGTAAAGACCATATGTTTAAGGGTTTTATGATTGATAATATATATGCTTGATTGGATGATGTGTCAATGCATGAAGCTAAAGGCTTAGTCACCAAGAGTGAATATTCTTGGTTATGGCATAAGCGTTTAATCCACAAACATTTTGACCTAATAAATAAAATAGCATCCAAGTGTTTAGTGATTGGTCTTCCAAAAATTAAATTTTCAAAAAATAAACTATATGATGCTTTACAAATGTGAAATCAAATGAAAGAGTCGTTTAAATCAAAATGTTATTTTGACATCAAAACCTCCTGAGCTTCTATGCCTAGACTTGTTTGGCCCTTCAAGAGAAAGAATTTTATGAGGTAACTATTACGGGTTTGTAATTATGGATGACTACTCTAGATTCACTTGGACATTATTTTTAACCCACAAGGATGGAAAATTTAAAGATTTTTAACCCAAAATCTTTTTGATTTGATCACACTTCGTAGTGATCATGGTGGTGAATTTGAAAACCATCCATTTCAAAAATTTTGTAACAAAAACGGGATTGCTCATAACTTTTCATGTATTAGAACTCCACAACAAAATGGGGTTGTTGAGCATAAAAATCATGTTTTAGATGAATTGGCTCGCACTATGATAAATGAAATAAGCTTAACTAAGTACTTTGGGGAAAATGTGATTAATACAGAATGTCATGTATTAAATAAGGTGGTCATTCGACTAATCCTAGAGAAGAAACCTTATGATTTACTTAAAGGTAGGAAACCAAACATTTCTTACTTTCGCATTTTTGGTTGCAATTGTTTCATTTTAAATAACGAAAAGGACAATCTTGGTAAATTGGATGCTAAGTCCGATGAATAAATGCTCTTAGGGTACTCATCTTAGATTAAAGCTTATAAAGTTTACAACCAAAGAGCATCTTCGATTAACGAATCTATTCATGTTGCATTTGATGAGTCCTCACCCCAAAAGATGGGGAAATGTATTTATTTTGATATTTCAGGTGTAATAACATAGAAGTTGATGAACAAAGAAAGTCCCAAAGAGGTTCATTTTCCTTCAACAAAATATGAGGGAATTAATGAAGATAAAGATGAAAGATGAAATGAGGAAGAAAAAAAATAAACATGGAACCAACTGCCTCAAAATTGGACAATTTTAAAAGATCACATGTTGGATCAAATACTAGAAGATGTCAAAATAGGTGTAAGTACTAGATCTCAGGTTAATAATTTAAGTAAGTACTCTGCTTTCCTTTCTCATATTGAACCTAATCCAATATTTGATACCTTACTTGACAAGGGATGGTTACTTGCTATACAAGAAGAACTTATCATATTTAAGCATGACGACATTTGGAACCTTGTTCTATGTCTAGATGATAAAACTTTCATTGGCACTAGATTGGTATTTAGGAATATGATGGATGAAAATGGTGTAATTACTAGAATTAAATAAAGACTAGTAGAAAAGGGTATAGTCAAGTAGAAGGAATAGACTACGAGGAGACTTATGCTCTTATAGATCTTCTAGAAACTATTAGACTCCTTTTAGCATTCGTTTGATGCATGGATTTTAAGCTTTATCATATGGATTTTAAACTTGCTTTTCTTAAAGGCTACATAAATGAAGAAGTCTATGTCTCACAACCTCCTGGTTTTGAGAATCACGAAAGTCCTGACTATGTTCTTAAACTCAAAAGAGCCCTTTATTACCTCAAACAAGCCCCAAGAGCTTGGTATAGGCCCCTTAGTGGATTTTTAATCAAAAAATAATTTAATCATGGTAAAGTAGACACCACTTTGTTTATTAGACGCAAAGAAAAGCATATTATTTTATTTCAAATATATGTCGAGGATATTATTTTCAGTTCTACTAATGAATCTCTTTGACAAGAGTTTGCAAGTTTGATGTAGGGTGAATTTTAAATGTCCCTCATGGGAGAGTTAACATACTTCTTATGATTTCAAATCAAGCAAGCAAAAGAAGGAACTTTCATAAGTCAAATGAAGTATTACCTAGAGATTCTTAAGAAGTTCGATATGCAAAATAGAAGGAAAATTTCAACCCCTATGGTGTCAAATGTGGTAATTAACAAAGCCGATAATGTCGGGGAGATTGAGATCAAAAAATATATAGGTATAATAGGATCCCTACTCTATTTAACGACAAGTAGGCTAGATATTATGTTTAGTGTATGTATGTGTGCCAGATATCAAGTGTCACCCACGGAATCCCACTTTAAGATCGTAAAAAGAATTTTGAGGTATCTTAATGGAACCTTGCAACATGGTCATTGGTTTCCTAAAGGTAGTTCATGTAGCTTAGTAGGTTATTCCGATTTTGATTTTGCAGTGTGCAAGTCAGATAAGAAAATCAATAGTAGTACATGTCACTTATTTGGAAACTATTTAGTTTCTTGGCACTGTAAGAAGCAGCAAAATATTGTTCTTTCAAACGCTAAGGCTGAATATGTAGCCACTATTAGATGTTGTGCATAAGTTTTATGGCTAAATCAACATTTTCTAGCTTATGATTTAAAACTTGGTTGCATTTCGATTAAATGCGATAACACTGGCACGATTAGTCTCTCTAAGAATCTGGTACTTCACTCACAAACTAAACATATAGAAATCAGAAACCATTTTCTTAGAGATCGTGTTTAAAAAGGAGATGTTATTTTTGAATAATTTGATACAAAAAATCAGTTTGCTGACATTTTCACAAAACTATTAGCATCAGAACCTTTTCATAAGATTTGTAGGTGTTGTACCCCAAAATTCGGCCTGTGCATTTAAACCAAATTGTCTTGCACTTCATCGTCAAGGGTTTTTCTCTGTGAAAAGATTAGCAAAAATTGATTGTTCCATTAAGTAGCTTTATGAAGCGAAATTCAGGGTTTTTTGAATTTTTTAATGCATGCCGCATGTGTTCCAAGCTATCAAATCAACAAACAATTAAGTCATCATCATATCAAGCTCTTCCGCGTTCCAACACGCTTTGAAATATTGTTTTTCGATATTGAAACATTCATAACTTTCTCAAATTTTGTCGGTTTAGGATGATTCTCGAAGCGTCAGATCAAAAATTTTATCAGCTACAACTTTTCTTTATGTTTCGAGTTTGGGTTGTGCTTCGAAGACTTCAGTTTGTGGCTTGATTCCTAAAGTGCGCATGAAAATAAGCTGAAATTTTCAAAGTGGCAAAATAAGTCCACTGTTTCTCGCCATTCAAAAATCATAACTCGCTCGATTTTTATCGTATCAGGGTGATTCTTTCAGAATGACGTCACGAATTTCGTCACCGATAATTTTGTTTCAGGTTGCGCATCAAGATTCTGCACTGAGAGACATGAGCTTATGGTTTGTTCGCGTGCCGCACACATAATAGGCTGAAAAGTCTGCACTGTGAATTTTTATACCGAGTTTCTCGTCGTTGATAGCATCACAACTTGCTCAATTTTTATTGTATCGGGACGATTCTTTCGATGCTGCATCACAAATTTTGTCATCCACATTGCGTCAGAATTTCCCACATGACTTTATGGTTTGATCTTGCAGTGTGCATGAAATAAGCGAAAAAGTCAAATTTGTCAAGCCAAATAAGGATTTGGAGCCAACTCTATAAGTATTTGAAATTCAAATTTTAAACACAATCACATTCATTCTTACAAACTTCTCACAAAATACTCACTACTTTCTCTCAAATCAAGAGTAATTCTCTTTCAATTTTCTCCAAATTTGGTCAATAACAAAATCAATAAAACTCAAACAACTTAATCTTCTTCCTCAAGAACTCAACGGTAGAAATCCTCCTCCCTCCGCCTTGCACCGTCGGTGTCACCATCATATTTCCTCTGGCTAGCACAACCACGATCTCTCGCCTACTCCCTCCATCAATTCCGGAAGTCCCTCCATGTGGATTTCTCCTCCGACACTAAATCCCTCTGTCACCTTGCTTTATTTGGCGATCTCTTCCTTCAATATCTTCTCCGATCTTCTTTTCGGTAATAATTCTTGAATCATTAATTGACTTAGGTGCTTTTTTGATTAATTGATTTTTATGAATAAAGTGCTTGATTTGATGATGTCATGAATTGAACATTGAATTGAGGAAATAAGCATGTGATTGTTGAGAATTATTGATTATGTGATTCTTGATTTTTAATGATGTTGAGATGTGGAATTGGTTGAATAATATTTCAATTGTTTAGATCTTGAATTTAATCGGTAAAGTAAATGTTAATTTTTGAATACCGAATTTTATATCTAAATGTTGATTATTAAGCTTTGATTAGATTTAATTGTGTTTTCATGAGCTAATGCAATTTTCAATTCGATTAGTTGATGAATTCTATTTTTCAATATAGAAAACCTCAAATCTGATAAATTGCATTAACACTTGAATTATTTTGTTGGTGGATTGGAATCATTGTTTGAATGCAATTTTAATTGTTTGCAAGCTTTTCTAATTTCTAAGTGACGATAAATGAATCAGTAAACATGTTTGTGCATCCGATTGTGAGTTTTAAACTCGTTTTTGACCGATTCCGATTCATGTACATGTTGCTTCCCAAAAAATATAAACGCGTTACAAATTGCTTTTCAAAAGTTGTTTGATGCTTATTCATGCATAATTGTGCGTTTATGGACCGTTGATGTTGAGTTTTACCATTTCGGGCATGATTTTCTGAGTAATTTTGTGGAACGTGTAGTGCTGCCCGGTTTAGTAAGTTGGTACAACACTTTGATTTAATTGTTGGCTATGGCTCGATTGAGTTTTCTTTGATGTTTGAATGACATTTATGTCTATTTTTGTTGGTTTTGAATCGACATTTGGTGCGGTTCATGATATTGATATGTTGGTTTTCGGGTTTTGTAAATGGTAGCCTATTTCGATTTTAACTCTTGAACATTGCATAATAAGTTTAATCAAACATGTGTTTAGAATTAACATCAAGTTTATTCGGTTTTGATCCGACTTGTTTGTGCATTTAATGTAATGATATAATGTTGGTTGGTTTTCCTTTTAACATGAACATTGTGATTTGATATTCATGTAATGCATTTTTGTGCTTAATTGTTTGATTGTTGACCATTGATATTGAGTTTGCTTGCTTTTAACGCGATTATTTGAGTGGTTACATGAATCAATACTATGCTGCCCGGTTTGGTAAGTAGTTGGAAACATGTGGTTTAAATGTTAGTTTGTGGTCAAGTGAACTTGTCTAGGCATTCGTTTGAGCTTAGCATCGAGTTTGTGCGATTTTAAAAAGATATTTTGTGTGGTTCATGAAATGACAACGTTGCTGCCCGAATTTTTGTTTTCACTTTCCAATGCTTGTTTGGACTTAGTTCCTTTGCAATTCACTATTATTTTTGAGTTTTATGTTGATACATGAGCTTAGCTTGTGTTTTCTTGTTAATTGCTAACTCATTTTGTGACTTGTGCATGCTTTTGAAGACCTTTGTCAGGCGACATGCGACATTTGGATTTTTGTTTGGTTGTGTATACTTGTCTTGTGCAGGGACTTTGATTGGATGCATTTTTTTATCTACTTGTGATTTATTTTCACATTGCGGCATTTGATTCTTATATTGGATATTGTTTTTGATCATTTCTCTGTTGCTTGGTGTAATACGGTGGCAGAACCGACTGCTATACTGGTTTTTCATTTGTATTCACAAATGTTGCGGTAAGTAAGAGTCGCCACTGAATTTTCTTTTATCCAACAAAGGAAAGGGTGAAAAGAACAGAAAAAGACCTTTCGAGATTATTTCTGTGTAAGGGGGGTAGATTATGGAAAGGGAAGGTGTTATCACCCTTTCCATCCGTAGTTATCTACGGGCTCTTAGATGCTAGCTCGTTTGAGAATACCTTGTGTTTGTATGTTTGAAAAAAAGTATTTGAAAAGACGCCTTAGTGCGGCGAAATTTGTAATGTTTCTCGTAGTGTTAAGAATGTATACAAAGTATATTTTAAAATATTTTTAGAAAGGAGTGTATATGTGGAAAATTGTTTTACTTAAGCAAGCATCTAAGAACTATCTACCTACTTGAAAATGTTTTTTCTTTTCCTCTTTTCCTTTAGACAGTGCTATCCTACTATAGTGAGTAGGTAGCCCTATCATTGGATGTTTGAGGGACTAGCAAAGGGTCATTGTTAAAGTCACAAAGACAACTGGGCAAGATACTTTAGTAACCACCCTAGGGTTTTAAGATCATACCGAGGCAACATCGAGAGGGTCATTTTTTTAGATCTTTAAACCGGAGGATAGCCACTAAAATCTCTCACGTTTCGAGAATGGTTATTGTTTTAATCTGAAGGCAACCAAAGTGGGAATACCCTAAAGGTGCGCATGTGCGAGTGCGCTGTGTTTCAATTATTTATCTTCACGTTAAGTTTGCAAACGTTTTGTTTACAATTCTTGTCATGCAATCCTATTGCCATACATCTAAACAGTTAATATATGTACAGGAATTAAAAGTGCGGAATTTAAAACCTAGCTATTACATGGCTTCGGGGAGGGGGAAAATTACAAGTCCAAAAGGGGAAAGTAAAAAGCCATAAATGTCCTAGTTGTTCTATTACAACCCATAAGCAGATACATTAATAAGAAAATGATAATGCGAGAATGCTAAACACGCGCAAATTAGAAAGGACGTTTAAAACCCTAGAAAGTTCTAAGAAAAGAAACTTTTTTTGTTGTTTTTGTTTATTTGGGGGAAATATTAAATTGAATTAAATCTAATTAATTAAAATATGATAGAAAAGAAAATTATTAATTAAAATTAATTCTAAAACAAAACCTAATTTTTTTGGCATTTTTGTTTAGGAAATATTAAAATTTAAACCTAATTCTAATTGATTTTAAATTATGAAATAAAAGTCAAAATAATTAACTAAATTAATTGTGAAAATAAAATAAAATAAATAAAAAAACCTAAATCTATGTTTTTTATATTTGTTTTATGAAAATAAGATTAAAAAAATGGTTTTAAAAAAAAGTGAATATAAAATAAATAATAAACTGGACTAAAAAATAATTTAAAAAATGAAAAATGGGCCTGGTGTTAACTAGAAAATAACGGGTGAGATTTGGATTTTTGCTCAGGCCCAATAATTCTGAATCCAACATTTCAAACATGATCTGGTGAGCATCATCCTTGAGGCTACAGGGTGGATATGCGCCCTAGGATGGTCAGATCTTCTTGCAACAACATCTGATGGTGATGATTAGATGATGTATAGTGCACTCTTTGGATTTGGGAGCACTGGATATGCAGGAAACATATTAGTGAATTAAAAACCATACCTGGGTATCGAACCCAGGTCCTCCCCTATTGCACGCGCCTGTCTCACCACTCAACCAACCTATCATTCGTTGGTACAAACAACAAAGTAATAATATACGTGAAACCAAGTTAAAGATATATTTGAATTAAAAAACATATGTAGTGAATGAATGGACCAATAGGAGTGTGACGTTTGGGCAAACGGAGTCAGCCCGCCGGAGTCAACTCTCTGGTTGTCTTCTCCGGTGGGCTCAAAAACGAACATGCAAAAATAATAATATTCAAGGATTAAAACCTACCCTACCCCCATTAAAATTTCCACCTAATTCCAAATATGAGGTTATTTTGGGCTAAAAGTCCCTGGATTATGAATTGCGAAGCTTTCAGTTTGTGATGCTCTAACAATGGCATCACACGATTCAGGGATCAAAGCTCTCATGCTATACATCTCACCTGCTCTAATAGACATGTTGAATACAAATAAAAACATTAAAACCATCAACAACGCATAAATCTAAAGTTTCACATATGGGAAGGATATACTCCTGATGTCTTCAGGAACGTAAGGGAGTCGTTAGGTTGGATCGAGGGAAGCTGGAAATGTGCTTTTGGGTTTTTACAACTTTGGAGATTTTTGAGAAATTTTGGTATGGCTTGCTTAGGCTATTTACGCATGTCTTTGCTTGCATTTTGGCTCTGTATTTATAGAGGAGTATAATGGCTTGATAAACATGGCAAGGATCAGCCATTAAACATGGCTTTGAAAGCAAAATCAAAAAATTGAAAAACATGTCATTTTGAGTTATTCTCTTGCCATTCTCATCCTTGCATGAACCTGGACTTATTTGTTGTACCTTGCACAAAATTTGGGTCCTCTTGATGGGCCAACTCAGGCCTAAATGTTATGGCCCATATTTTTTTAGCATTTTTACTTAATTTATTTAACTTTAACCAAGTAAAATTAAGATAAAATACAAGAAAAATCATGGACATTCCAAAATGGGTTTAAAGGTCCTTTAAGACACTATGATCATGTTTGAAGTCCAAAAAGTAGGCCCATTGGTCTAAAAATACAATTTTGCATAATGTGTACTTTTTGAAAATCCTGAAAATTCCCCAAATTGTGCAACCATAACTTGCTCAATTTTTAACTTTTTGAGATGATCTTGAACTTTTTAGAAAGATCAATATGTCCCCTACAATCTCTATGTTTACCATTTTTGTATTTGGAGGATTTATCTTGATGTAATTTTCCATTACAAAAAATGTCTTTTTGTTGACTTTCAAAAAGACCTGTAATGTATTGGCTCATATCTTTCCAATGATGCATATTTTGAACTTGAGGAAAAAAGAAAAGTTGTAGGAAATTTAATTTTTTTCACAATGAGATTTGGTTGGGGTAAAATGGATGAAGCATGTGATATTTATGCCTGGTCAAAGTTCAATTGACTTTTTCTAGGATACCCTAATTTTGCACTTTTGGATTCTTGATGATTTGAGAGAATTCCTTGGGGAATCATGATCAAAACTTCATAAAATGATGGATATAACTTTAAAATGTTGATGTTGACCAAAAATCTTGAAGTTTGACTGTATATTGGTCACATTTGACTTTTGACCTAGTACAGTTGATTTTCAAGCATTTGAGCAAATGACTGAGCAAGCTTGTAGTGCAAGGCAAGAAACTTGGCATGGACATTCTTGAGGACATATTAGGGACCATGGAAATAACTTGGAGTCTTTGAAACCCAAAATTCTTTGTGATAAGTGAAACCATAGTTTGAAGTTCATTGCTTAGGAGGAGAATTTGTCTGGTCAACCTTGAGCAATTGAGGACCTCTATGAGCATGTCTTGAATAAAATGAGAGGGAAAATTTTGGGGTAGAAAAGCTGCCCCTATTCAATCTTCTTAAACCCGGGGATTTAGATTGCCTTGTCCTCCTTTCGTGATCTGAAGGTGGAAGATGATTGAATACTAGAGTGCCCAGAAATTTGCACTCGCCTATGCAAGAAGTGATGATTTTGGTTGATGATATCGGGAATGGGATTACAGATGCCACTTGGAGAAGATGATGGAGAGTCGTCGGAGATGGTCTTATAGATGCCATCCAAAAGAAATGCCGACTTTGAACTGGAAGAAGTATCAAAATAAATCTTTGGTCGATTTACCCTGAGCCATAAGAGGTCTTTTATGGGGAATCATGTTCTTGTTCTTTGAGGAGGACTCCGCCGGGGAATGTTTATTTCTGTTTGGGGAATAGAGTCTAGGAGCTTAAGTTGTCCATTACTCTACTGGGGGTTATATCTTGATTGGGGAGATGAAAATTAGTTGTTATCTGGTCGAAATCTAGGCTTTACAATAACTTGCTGAGGATAATAAAGTTGATTGTTATCTGGTCGTATTCTAGGCTTCACAGCGACTTACAGGGGAATATGAAATTAACTGTTATCTGGTTGGGTTACAGGCTTTGCAGTAACTTTCTTAATGTTAAACTGTTATCTGGTCGTATTTTAGGCTTCGCAGTAACTTAGATGATAGGATGAAGCTAATTGCTATCTGGTCAAATTCCAGGCTTTACAACAACTTACTGAAATTAATCTGTTATCTGGTCGTATTCCAGGCTTCGTATAAAAATGAAGTTAACTGTTATCTGGTCGTATTCCAAGATTTGCAGTAACTCAAACTTATATCTAGTCAAAATCCAGGCTTCACAGTAGCTTGAACTGTTATCTGGTCAGATTCCAGGCTTCACAGTGTTTTAGATGAAATTAAACCGCTATCAGGTCGGGTCCAGGCTTCGCAGTAATTGAAGAAATTAAATTGTTATCGGGTCGTATTCAAGGCTTTGCAGCAACTTAAACTGCTATCTGGTCGAAATCCAGGCTTTACAGTAGCTTAGATGAAAGGATGAAGTTAATTGCTATCTGGCGGGATTCCAGGCTTCACAACAACTTACTGAAATTAATCTGTTATCTGGTCGTATTCCAGGCTTCGCAAAATAATGAAGTTTAACTATTATTTGGTCGTATTCCAGGCTTCACAACAACTCAAACTATTATCTGGTCAAAATCCAGGCTTCACCATAGCTTGAACTGTTATCTGGTCCGGTCCCAGGCTTCACAGTGTTTTAGATAAAATTAAATCGCTATCTGGTCGGGTCCAAGTGTGATATGGTAGCAGAACCGACTGTTTAATACTGGTTTTGCATTTTGTGTTTGCAAATGATGTGGTAAGCAAGAATCGCCACCGAATTTTATTTTGTCCAACAAAGGAAAGGGTGGAAAAAAAAGAGACCTTTTTTCGAGATTTTCCAGAGTAATAGGGGTAGATTATGGAAAAGGAAGGTGTTAGCACCCTTTCCATCCGTGGTTTTCCACTTGCTCTTAGGTACTTGCTCATTTTTTAAAATTTTTTTCGTGTTTATGTGTTTTGAAAGGTTTTGTTTGCTTTATGATAACTCTTATATCAGTCCTCAAGAATGTGATAAAGCGTTTTTGAAAAGAATTTTGAGAGTGTGTAAGTGTAAAAAGGAATCATATCTGAGCAAGTACTTAACAGCTATCTACCTACACTAAAAAGGATGTTCTTTTCCTCCTTTCCTTTAGATAGTGCTATCCTACTATTAATAAGTAGGTAGCCCTATCGTTGGATGTTAAGGGACTATCGAAAAGGACGTTTATGGTCATCGAAGGTAACATGTAAGGATACCTTAGAATTTCGAAGGGACTGTCATTATATAGGCAACATCGAGGGACGAGATCATTTCTCGTAGGTAACTCGAGGGACATTAAGGGACCATGATCTTTATGATGACTTTTAAACTGAGGGCCTTTGCTAAGATATCCCTACGTTCGAGAGACATGACCATTTCCGAAGGCAACAAGTGAGGTTATACCTTAGGGGTGCAAGTGTGCAACAGTGTGCTTTTTTCAGATATTTTATCTTATGTTAGTGATCTAATGATTAATTTGATTAATTCTTGTCATGCACGCCTAAATTACTAACAGTTCATATACAAGCATATAAAAAATAAAGCGAGAAATAAAGTTCCTACAGCTATTACAAGGCTTTGGTGTAATTACATAAATAATGAACGAAAAGTAAAGTGCGGAAATTGAAAACCCTAATTAAACTATTACAAACCGGGCACAGTTACATAATAAAAATAATCGTATGAAAAATAATAATGCACGAAAATTGAGACGAGAATAAGTTCTAAACCCTAAAAATCTAATTGCGTATTTAAAATATTTTTGGTATTTTATGGAAAAAATTAGAAATTTAACCTAATTTCTAACTAATTTTAAGTTAAAGAAAAAATTTAAAATTAAATTAAATTAATTTGCAAAAATTAATTTTTTCTTAAAAAAAATCTAATTCCTATTTTTTGATTATTTTCTGATTTTATGATTTTAAAAAAATGAATAAACAAATTAATATAAACTAATTAAGAAAGAATAAAGAAGTTAAACAAAATGGGCCTGGGGGGTGAGAAAGTAAATTGGGGGGTGCATGCTGGAATTCCAAAGCCCAGATCTATTCAAGCCCAAAGACTGCACTAGATCTGGTGTTGTTGTATTAGGGAGGTCCATGATATGCATGCGTGCTAGAGGCGCTGGATCCAGGTCAACTGAGATCTGATGGTGATGATGTGGTTGGCCCATGATGCGCATGAGTGGCCTGGCTACACTGGATCTGGAGGAAACTCCTTAGAAAAAATAAACTTCTAAACCTGGGAATCGAACCCAGGTCTCTCCCTTTGCACCCTTATGCTTTTTCCATCTGCGCAGTTGGATCATTCGTGTATATAAACAAAACAAAATTATATAATGTAAAACAAGGACAACTGTTGAGTTGTCAAACACGCGCCAACAAGTGGGGCCCTGATATTTGAAACGAACCAGTCATAGCATCCTAACATGCCACGTAAAGTCCTTGGCCGGTCAAACCACCCTGGATGGTGGTTCTGGTGAGCTTCTCCATTTGAGCAGAAACTCAAACCTACGAAATTCAATGGAAACAAACAATAGAACAACCCTACTTGACTAATTGAGACCTTGCGATTCAAATTGCATGGCTGGTTTGTCCTAAAAATGCATGTATCATGTGATCTGAAACTTCAAAAGCTTAGTGCCCTAACAATAGCACGACGGTGTTTATGTGTTAAAACCTTCATGTAAAACGTTAGAACTCTTATAATGATGTGTATGACTTATGCTAGCATGCTTACACGGATTGAAATCGCTTTGAAACTTGAAAATTAAAACCTACCAACTTACCAACCAGAGCTTGTGCAAGGAGGGGTTTTGGGGTTGATTCACGATGAGCAAGGACTGGTATCAAACCCTGGCAACATTAGGAAGGTGATTGGCTCTTTTGTTTTGATCAACAAAGGCTGGAACTGATGCTTTTCACCTTCACAATTTTCTTGAAATTTTGGAAATAATTTTTGGACTTGTGGAGGCAACTTTCACGTGTGTATTAGGTCTGGATTTGTTGTATACATATAGTGAATCATATTAGGGTTACAAATATGGAAAAATCCAATGCTTTGATGAGAAATATCCTTCTTTCAATTATTTGATTTTTGGCTTGTTTTGGAACAAATCCAATCTTTCTTCCCTCCACGATTCCCCTTTGATTTTCCAGCATATTTCATTCTTTATTTGATGAGAAAAAGATTCACAATCAAATCTTCCATTATTTTTATTATTTACTTTATTTAATTTTGCATTTTAATGGATAAAATATCAAAATAAATAGTATAAATAATAAAATAATGTATGACTGAGCTCAAGGGTGGTGGGCCATATTAGAAACCAGTTTCAAGCATGAAAGGATGGGCCCATTTGGAAAAAAATTTAAGTTTGGTCAATATTGACTTCATGCATTTTCCCAAAAATTGGTCAACTTTAGCAATGCATATTTCTCTCAATTTTAACCCTAAGAGGGTGTTCTTGGACTTTTTAGAGAGCTTAGGATGTCCTCTGAACAACCTTTATGGTTTCATCTCAATTTGATATTTCATGTACATGTAAGGAGCTTTGAGCCAAAAGGTGTTTTTGTTGACTTTTTGAAAGGACCTATAATGTCTGAGCTTGTATCTTTCTAATGGTGCATTTATTGAACTTGATGGCTAAAGAGAATTTGCAGGGAATTGGAATCTCTTCAAAATGAGCCTTGGTGGAAAAATTTCTGATAAAGTATGAGAAAGTTATGCCTGGTCAATGTTTGGTTGACTTTTCTTATAGAAACCCTAATTTGCCATTTTTGACTTTTGATGAGTTAGGGGCATTTCTTGAGGAATAATGATAAACCCTTGATCAAATGATGGATATTACTCTAAAATGTTGATGTTGACCAAAAATATTGAAGTTTCACTATATTTGGGCCATAGTTGACTTTTGACCTAGTATAGTTGATTTCCAGGTATTTGAGCAGTTGACTGAGCAAACTTGTTGTTCAAGGCTTGAAATTTGGCATGGATGATCTTGAGGACATTTTAGGATAATGGAGAACATTTGGGGTCCTTAGGACTCACACATCTTTCTCAAAATTGAAACCCTAGTTGAGGTTTATTGCCTTTAGGAGGAGAACTTGTCTGGTCAATTCTTAGTCATCCCAGGGCAAGTTGGGGATCTCAAAGGACAGTCTTAAGTGAAATGAGAGGGAAAATTTTGGGGTACAACATCTTCCCCTGTTAAATCTTCTTAAACCTGAGGATGTAGATTGGTTGGTCTGCCTTTCGTGATCTGAAGGTGGAAGATGATTGAACACTAGAGTGCCCAGAAATTTGCAATCGTCAAAAATGATACTTGACTGTGTAGATAATATCGGGAAAAGGCTTATAGATGCCATTTGGAGAAAATGAAGGAAGATCGTCGAAGATGGGCTTAAAGATGCCATCCAGAGAATATGACGGAGAGTCGTTGGAGATGGGCTTAAAGATGCCATCTAGAACAATGTTGATTTCATGAGATATTCCTTTGTGAGGATTCTTACACTTGTCATTGGGGAGGACTATGCTGAGTAATGTTGGTCTTCATCTTGGGAAATAGAGTTTAGGAGCTTCAGTTGTTCGTTACTCTACTGGGGAGTCATCTCTTGATTGAAGAGACAGAAGTGAACTGCTATCTGGTCGGGATCCAGGCTTCACAGTGACTTGATATGGATAATAAGGTCAACTGCTATCCGGTCGTATTCCAGGCTTCACAGCGACTTACTGGGAAAAAAATTAAGCTATTATCTGGTCGGATCCAGGCTTCAACTTGAATTTGAGGTATACTATTATCTAGTCGAGTCCAGGCTTCATAATAATTGACAGAGTAAACTGCTATCTGGTCGGATTCCAGGCTTCACAGTGTCTGAAGAAGTTAGTTGTTATCTGGTTGTATTCCAGGCTTCGCAGCAACTTAAACTGTTATCTGGTCGAAATCTAGGCTTCACAGTAATTGAAGAAGTGAATTACTATCTGGCCGGATTCCAGGCTTCGCAGCACCTTATACTGTTATCTGGTCGAAATTCAGGCTTCACAGTAATTGAAGAAGTGAACTACTATCTGGTCAGATTCCAGGCTTCGCAACACCTTATACTATTATCTGGTCAAAATGCAGGCTTCATATTAATTGAATTGTTGATTGACTATTATCCGCTCAGATTCCAGGCTTCATAGTAATTGACAGAGTAAACTGCTATCTGGTCGGGTTTCAGGCTTCACAACACCTTATACTGTTATCTGGTTGGATTCCAGGCTTCACAGTGTCTTGAAGAATTTAACTACTCACTGGTCAGATTCCAGGCTTCGTAGTAACTTACTGGGGAAACGTGAAATTAACTGATATCTGGTCGGACTCCATGCTTTGCAGTTTCTTTAACTGGAATAGAAATCAGAGAGATCTTAGTATCGATCTAACTGAAACAGAGAAGGCCTTGAATTAACTTTTACTTGAATGGAAATCAGAAAAATCTTAGTATCGGTTTAACTGAACCAGACAAAAGTCTTGGATTATCCTCTACTGGAATAGAAATCATAGAGATCTTAGTATCGATCTAATTGAACCAGAGAAGGTCTTGAATTTACTTTGATTGGAATGGAAATTAGGAAAATCTTAGTGTCGGTTTAACTAAACCAGACAAAAGTCTTTGAATATCTTCAACTAGAATAGAAATTAGAGAGATCTTAGTATCGATCTAACTGAACCAGAGAAGGCCTTGAATTAACTTTGACTGGAATGGAAATCATAAAAATCTTAGTATCGATTTAACTGAACCAGAAAAAATTCTTGGATTATCCTCTACTGGAATAGAAATCAGAGAGATCTTTGTATTGATCTAACTAAACCAGAGAATGTCTTGAATTAACTTTGACTGGAACAGAAATCAGGAAAATCTTAGTGTCGGTTTAACTGAACCAGACAAAAGTCTTGGAATATCTTATACTGGAATAGAAATCAGAGAGATCTTAGTATCGACCTAACTAAACCAGAGAAGGTCTTTTGAGAACATCCTTCTGAGGAAAATGTTGAAATAGCCCTACAACAGATGTAGCTTTTAAGAAGACTACCAGGTCACATAAGTAGTTAACGGTGTTTGTTGATTTGATATTTCTTGAAAACGGTAAAGAGTAAGTCGAATGTAATGTCATGATGTATGAAATGCATTGTGATGATGTTCTTAAAATATATGAGATTATGCCGTATGCGATGTGTATGCGCATGGCATGATGTATGAATATAGGATGTTGTTATGATATTTCCTTGTCTGAGAAAATAAATCCCTGACTGCTGCTGAAGAGTATTGGGAAGCTGAATCCTTCATTTCCGCTGGAATGATGCATGGAGATGATTTGCTGGGGATTTCCTCTTTCTGTTTGAGGATATTCTTCCGGGGATTCTTAACTCTTGTTTGAGAATAACTCTGTAGAGAGAGGTAATGCTTTGTTGAAAGGTTTTACCAATGTAGAGAAATAAACTCTATTGGGGAATAAACCTCCGCAGTTAGAGAAATAAACTCTAATCGGGAGGAGGTTTTATAAACTATTTAAGGTTATAAAGCTCGGCTGGGGAACACAGATTTCAACTCTCTGAAGGAACTTCGCTGGAGGAAGTAATTCCTACTTGGGGAAGAAGAGGTCAAAACTTTGGTTGTTTCTACTTTGTGGGGAACATAGATGTCACGAGGTCATATGTAGCGGTGACTTCATCTCAGAATATCTCTACCCCTATACCTGCCGGAGAAAGTACCTGCAGAGACTTTATGGATGGTTTGAGTGTCATCCCTACTCATGGGGTGCTTGGTAAATGCTGATCAGGATAACAAGTCTTCTACTGATAAACAAGTGACAAGATGACGGGACATAGTCATACACTTTAATCCCTAACTTTTGCCTGGACCTCCCTTTCGGATTTTCAGTCCACCGGGATACCCTTTTTTGCCCAAGCCGCCTTTCTAGGTTTTCAACTTGTTGGGTGTACAGATTTTTTGTATTTATCCCTAATTTTCCCGAACCCTTTTGGTTCGCCGGGATGCTCTTATTTTTTCCTAGGCTATTCAACCTAGCGGGTCTTTGTTCATGCGTAGTATTTTCCGACTATGTCCATGTTCATCGAGTACGGAGAATTGCCAGTGTCCTTAATAGTAAGTGTTGCCACACTTCCAGAAGGTGTTTGTTTGATTGTACAGGATTCGTTGCTGAAATTAATGTCCAATGCCCCAAGTAATTCAGATGGAGATCAGCCCTTGGCTATTTGGCGTTTTTGAGAGATTCCTTGAACCTTGACTTGACTGCCCCAGATTAGCTAGGCACCATGCTATGCCCCCTTGATTATGAAAGGAACTATCACTGGAATGTCTTTCCATCTGAGGTGATTCTGTCCACTGAGAGGATTTCTGTTCATCGAATATCCGTCGTGCGAATTTCTCTGCTGTTGAACAATGGTCATATGCAAACAATGGTATTCTAAGAACGCAAAGCTTATGTCTGTCTTGAAATTTTTTTTGAAAACGCGTTTTTAGTAAAACAAACAAATTTGGTAAAAGTGTGATGTCATCTTAGGATTTATAGCGAACCCTACAGAAGTCAGGATACCTTTTGTAACAGTATGCTTTCGAACTAACCCATGATTTATCTAGGAATTTAAAGGGTTATAACGTGGCCTGGTTCACAGTTTAAGAAACAAAGGATAAAGGCTCAAATTTTATTTTTACCCAACCCGTTCTTCGTGATGTTCTTCAGTCATATGCTCAGTTAATTGTCCGTTCAAATCCCAATTGAGTCTAGCATCTTATTCTTGATGTTCCAGTGATGGTTCGGATACTGAAAGTTTATTTTGAAGAGGCAGTCATTTTTGTAATATTTTCTTTTGTTGAGGATTTGTAAGACCTCCTTTTTTTTATTTTGTTATCCCTACTTTTTGTTAGAACAATGTTTGAATCTACTACCCTATATTTAAGTTTTGATGATAACAAAGTGAAAAGATATAGTATTTATAAGGTTCATGAATGAACTATATGCTGCCTAAAATTATTATGTTCTGACTTGCAGATACTCTGATTGGTATAAGCAAGATCACGTCTTTTCAGCATCAGAATTTGTTTTCATACACCAGCATCAGAAGTTGCTACATCAGAATGTCAAGATCAGATAATCAACTCACGTACATGCTGAAGCTTGATGAACAGAACTGCGCGTAAACACTCTGATACAGAAACACAATAGTTCATCAGCAGCGAAGCAGAATCAGAATGAGCCAAGCCAGAACGTGCATTGAAGAAGCAACGGTACTGTGCATTGAAAGCTAATTAATCCCAACGGCCTCATTCTAGACAAGATCTGCTCAAAAAGGAAAGCTTGTTATTAGCATTGAATCAAGAATATTGCATTCAACGTTCATCTTCTCAAGTGCTATATAAACAAGGCTTTGAAGATTATAATGGCTAATGCTCTCAAAATCTCTACATGCACAAAGCTGAACAATAATCTTCATCTACCAGTTTTGCTAAACCACAAACTCTGATACTTCATTATTGTTTAGCAATCTAGTTTCTAAGCTTCATTTTGTGTATACATCACAGTTGTGATAAAGTTTTGTAGAAAACATTCACACACATTGTTTTATACCTTTGTAAGAAAGTGTTGCCTTGACAAACCGGATTGTGGTTTGAATCAAGAAGGCTTTAGCAGTTGTTAAAGCAGTCTGTAATATTCAGTTGAATATAGTGAATTAAGACCTCGTTGGAGAGAGGCGAAATCACCTTGACGGGTGGACTGGAGTAGTTTGAGATCAAACGAACCAGGATAAAAATATCTTGTCAAGTGCTTTAGATTTCAGTTTTACAATTCAACCCCCCCTTCTTGTGTTTTTCACCCCTTCAATTGGTATCAGAGCGCCTGGTTCTGAGCTAAAACACTTAACCGTGTCAGTACAAGATCCAGCGTCAGAAAAACACAATGGCAGGAAACAATTCTCACTTCAGCAATGACAATAACGAGGACAGAGACAGATTCAGCGGCAAACCTCCAGTCTTTGATGGAGAAAACTTTGATTACTGGAAAGACAGGATTGAAAGCTTCTTTCTAGCACATGATGCTGATCTGTGGGATATGGTGACTGATGGATACACGCACCCTGTGAATGCAACTGGTCAGAAGATTGATAGAAAATCAATGACCGATCAACAAAAGCGTGACTTCAAGAATCACCATAAGGCCAGAACCATCCTCCTCAGTGCCATCTCCTATACTGAGTATGAAAAGATCTCCAACAGAGACACAGCAAAGAACATCTTTGATTCTCTCAGAATGACGCATGAGGGCAACGTTCAAGTCAAAGAAACAAAAGCTCTGGCGCTCATTCAGAAGTATGAGGCGTTCAAAATGGAAGAATCTGAATCCATTGAAACTATGTTCTCTAGATTCCAGATTCTGGTAGCTGGTCTCAAAGTTCTGGACAAAGGATACTCTACTGCTGACCATGTCAAGAAGATAATCAGAAGTTTACCCAAGCAGTGGAGGCCTATGGTTACTGCTCTGAAGCTAGCCAAAGATCTCAACAAAATCACTCTGGAGGAACTTATAAGCTCCCTCAGAAGTCATGAGATAGAGCTAGAAGCTGATGAGCCTCAGAAGCAAGGTAAGCCTTTAGCATTAAAATCTAACAAAAAATTTGAGTCTAAAGTTTTGCAGGCAGTTGAAGAAACATCTGATGGATCCTCATCAGAAGAAGACGAACTTTCCCTTCTCTCCAGAAGAGTAAATAAACTGTGTAAGCAAAGACAAAGGAAGTTCAGGAATCCCAGAAGATCTGATCAGAACGAGTCTTCTTCCAGATTCAGAAGGACAGATTCTTCCTCTGGATACAGAAGATCTGAAGGCTCCTCCAGTAGCAAGAAGCCAAACACCAAAGACATCATCTGCTACGAGTGCAATGAGCAAGGACACTACAAGAGTGACTGCCCAAAGCTTCAGAGGGAAAAGCCCAAAAAGAAGTTTGGAAGAGAGAAGAAGAAAAGTCTCATGGCCACATGGGATGACTCTGACTCGTCTGAAGCTGACTCAGAATCAGATGATGAAAGGGAAAACATAGCGCTCATGGCTAACATCTCAGAAGATAGTGAAGCTTCTGAATCAGACTCAGAATCAGACACAGAAGAGGTATTTCCTAACTTCACTGTTAATTTTACAAAGGCTGAACTTGCTGAAAGCCTTAATGAAATTCTGGAACGTTATCAGCAGATTAGAGCTAAATTCAGAGACCTGAAAAGGAATCTTGAATCTGATTCTAATAAGTCTGAGAGTCTCAAATTGGAAAACTCTGAGCTGAGAGATAAAATTTCAAAATTAGAAAACACTTTACAAAACTCTCAGAAGGAACCAATTTCTGAAACTCCCAGCAACGCTGATGAGATCATCAAGGAGTATGATCACAGTTTCCAGAAGTTCCTTGCTAAAAGCATAGATAGAAGCAGAATGGCTTCAATGATCTATGGAGTTAGCAGAAACGGCAGGAAAGGAATAGGATACCTAGGTAAGGTTCCTACACCGAAGAATGTCATGGATTTAACCATTAAACACACTCCTCTAAATTCACACTTTGTGTATGGTCACACACATGACATCAAATATACTAGCAGTAAGCACTCTGTGAAACCAAAATTCAACCAGAGTTTTGGCAAAACTAACAAATTAGGACCCAAGAAGATCTGGGTACCTAAGGATAAAATAATACATGTTGCAGATATCTTTAGCAGCAAGTCAGAAACACCAGTCATGGTACCTGGACTCTGGCTGCTCACGACACATGACGGGAAGAAGGCATATGTTCCAAAGCCTGGAACTTAAGCCTGGAGGCCACGTTGGCTTTGGAGGCAATCAGAGGGGAAAGATTATTGGCTCTGGAACTGTAGGTAATGGAAATCTTCCCTCTATTAATAATGTTCTGCTAGCAGATGGATTGATGCATAATCTGTTATCCATAAGTCAATTAAGTGATAACGGTTATGATATAATCTTTAATCAAAAATCATGTAAAGCTGTTAGTCAGAAAGATGGGACTATCCTGTTTAATGGTAAGAGGAAAAACAACATTTACAAAATCAAACTTTCTGAACTAAAGAGTCAGAATGTAAAATGTCTTCTGTCTGTTAACAACGAGCAGTGGATCTGGCACAGAAGATTGGGGCATGTTAGTATGAGAAGAATATCTCAGATTAACAAACTCAATCTGGTCAGAGGACTTCCTAATTTGAAGTTCAATTCAGATGCTCTGTGTGAAGCATGTCAGAAAGGCAAATTTGCAAAACCTTCTTTTAAATCCAAAAATGTTGTTTCCACCTCTAAGCCATTAGAACTTCTGCACATTGACTTATTTGGACCAGTTAAAACTGCTTCAGTCAGTGGTAAGAAGTATGGGTTAGTAATCGTAGATGACTATAGCAGATGGACATGGGTAAAGTTCTTAAGACACAAGGACGAGTCACACTCTGTGTTTGTTACCTTCTGTAACCAAGTTCAGAATGAAAAAGATCTTAGAATCGTTAAAGTCAGAAGTGATCATGGTGGAGAATTTGAAAATAAAGATTTTGAGTCATTCTTCAATGACAAAGGCATTCTGCATGACTTCTCTTGTCCTAGAACTCCCCAACAAAATGGAGTTGTAGAACGAAAGAACAGAACATTGCAAGAAATGGCCAGAACCATGATCAATGAGACAAACGTTGCTAAGACCTTCTGGGCAGAGGCAATAAACACAGCGTGCTACATTCAGAATAGAATCTCAATAAGACCTATTCTGGAAAAGACTCCATATGAATTGTGGAAGAACAGAAAGCCCAACATTTCGTATTTTCATCCATTTGGATGCACTTGCTTTATATTAAATACAAAGAATTATTTGAACAAGTTTGATTCTAAGGCACAGAAGTGTATTATGTTAGGATACTCTGAACGCTCAAGAGGGTACAGAGTATACAATACAGAAACACAGATTGTGGAAGAATCAATCAGTGTTCGTTTTGATGATAAGCTTGACTCTGAAAAGTCAAAGCAGAATGAAAATTTTGCAGGTATAGAAATTGAATTTGCAGGTTCTGAAGACAAGTCATCAGAAGCTCTCAACACAGACATTCCTTCAACGTCTGAAAGGAGCACTGCTAGAAATCCTCCAACAGCTGCTGATCAACCTCAGAAGAGATTACCCAGAAGCAGCTTGGATCACCCAGAAGAGACTATCCTAGGAAGAAAGGAAGATCCAATCAGAACAAGAGCAAGCTTCAGAAACTCTGAAGAAACTCTTATGGGACTTGTGTCTCTGATTGAACCTTCTTCTATTGATGAAGCACTTCTGGATAATGACTGGATTCTGGCAATGCAAGAAGAGCTGAATCAATTCACCAGAAACGACGTATGGGATCTCGTTCCCAGACCAAAAGGATTCAACGTCATTGGAACAAGATGGGTGTTCAGAAACAAGCTAAATGAACAAGGTGAAGTCATCAGAAACAAGGCACGACTGGTTGCACAAGGTTATAGTCAGCAAGAGGGGATAGACTATACAGAAACCTTTGCCCCAGTCGCCAGGTTAGAATCTATCAGACTTTTAATCTTATTTGCTGTTAATAGAGGCATCACTCTGTATCAGATGGATGTCAAAAGTGCATTCTTAAATGGTTATATAGAAGAAGAAGTTTATGTTCACCAACCCCCAGGTTTTGAAAATACAAAACATCCAGAACATGTTTTCAAACTAAAGAAGTCACTGTATGGTCTGAAACAAGCTCCCAGAGCTTGGTATGAAAGGCTAAGTAACTTTCTGCTTGAAAATGAATTCACCAGAGGGAAAGTGGACACTACTCTATTCTGTAAAACAGTTAAGAGTGACATTTTAGTCTGTCAAATTTATGTTGATGATATCATTTTTGGTTCTACTAATCCTTCTCTTGGAAGAAAATTTGCTAAGTGTATGCAGGCAGAATTTGAGATGAGCCTCATGGGGGAACTGAAATTCTTTCTAGGAATTCAGATCAATCAAACTCCAGAAGGAACTTACATTCATCAGAGCAAATACATCAGAGATCTTCTGAAGAAATTTGACCTCTCAGAATGTAAGCCATCAAAGATTCCAATGCATCCCACGTGCATTCTGGAAAGAGAAGAGGTAAGCAAAAGTGTAGAACAGAAAGTCTACAGAGGTATGATTGGTTCTCTCCTCTATCTGACTGCTTCAAGACCTGATATCTTATTCAGCGTATGTATTTGTGCTAGATTCCAATCAGATCCTAGAGAATCTCACTTAACAGCTGTTAAGCGAATTTTCAAGTATCTGAAAGGTACTACTAATCTGGGTTTGTTTTATAGAAAATCTAGTGATTACAGCTTAGTAGGCTACTGTGATGCTGATTTTGCTGGAGACAGAGTGGAACGTAAAAGTACTTCCGGAAGCTGCCAGTTTCTGGGAGAAAATCTGATCTCTTGGTCCAGCAAAAGGCAATCAACAATTGCTCTGTCAACAGCAGAAGCTGAGTACATAGCAGCAGCAGGATGTAGCACACAAATGCTCTGGATGAAAAGTCAGCTTGAAGACTTCCAGATTTTTGAGAGTAACATTCCTATACTTTGTGATAATACTTTTGCTATTTGCTTAAGTAAGAATCCTATTTTACATTCTAGAGCTAAGCATATAGAAATAAAACATCACTTCATTAGGGACTATATTCAGAAAGGTATTTTAAACTTAAAATTTATAGATACAGATCATCAATGGGCTGATATCTTTACTAAACCCCTTTTAGAAGATAGGTTCAATTTCATTCTGAAACATCTCAGCATGAAAGTATGCCCAGAGAGAAAATGTTTTAATTCCATATATTTACCTTCAGAATGTAATTACTTTACTGTGAACTTCTGATCAATCTCCTTTCAGAAAGATAGAACATGCAGATTGTATCAGATGCAAGTCTAAAGATCTGAGAGTCTAATCTCAAAGACAGACGTGCTGATCACTACATCAAACAAGTGTCACCCAATCATCAGCAAATATCTGAAGCAGAACGCGTGCACGCTTCTGAGAAGGCAAAGCGCTGATTGGGTGCATTGAGACACATGTCTGGTAACCGTTTTTAAGTATCTTTCTCAAATCCCCCAAAATCAGCAAGCATTTAATGAAAAGTAATCACGCTTGTTAAATGGCAATCATTATTTTTTTCTCTCTCTCAAAAACGTTTATTTTTTCAAAATAATCTTGAAAACTCTATTTAAGCACATTAATCCTTCATTCTTATTCTTTACGCTTTCTCATTAACACTCAAGCTTTTTCTGCATATTTCTGAGTTCATCTCCTACAAACCTTTTTCTCTC
This sequence comes from Vicia faba, assembly GCA_948472305.1. NCBI lineage: Eukaryota > Viridiplantae > Streptophyta > Magnoliopsida > Fabales > Fabaceae > Vicia > Vicia faba. The sequence goes on from OX451739.1 coordinate 130,660,867, forward strand.
AAATCATTCTCAAAGCTTTTTTAGTGTGAACAATGGCATCCTCCAGCATTTCTGCAGGCAATCAGAAGAAAGCAACCTCTGAACAATATCAGGTGCCTCTCAGAACTCTTCTCACTCCGGTAAAGAACCTTGAAGTGCTTTCTGAGTTAATCATTGACTTCGAAAGTTTGAAGGAAAATGGATTTGACCTAACTGAAGAAATTAGGGCTCAAAAGTGGGAGAGGTATTTCGATAGGTTGGTTGGACCAACATTCCCAGCGCTAGTCAAGGAATTTTGGATTCACGCCAAGGTTTCTAAACATCTAGTCATCTCTTCTGTCATGGGAAAGAAGATTGTGATTTCTGAAGATCTCATTGCAAGGCTAATCGGTCAAAGTGGTGGTGGAGTCCGTTGTGTGGACATGGCTGAAAGATGCCCTGATGTAGGTGTGGTAGCCAACAGAATTTTCACCCTTGGAATGCCCAGCAGCAAAATTAAGGATCTGAAGGACCACTGCAGAGTATGGGCTAATATTGTTCTGGGATGCTTCAACCACAGGAAACCAACAAGTTCTCCTGATTATATAAACGTGGATCAGCAGTTTCTGATCTACTTTATTGATCAGAGGGTAAAGATCAATCTGGCACACTTCTTGTTCAACCATCTCAAGACCAGTGTCAAAGAGACAAGAGAAGAAGAAAGAACCAAGAGAGACTGGATACCGTTTGGAAGGCTTATATCAGATATTCTGACAGAGAATAGGCTGATTGAACATCTGATCGAAGCTCAGGAGATGAGCACTATTGAACCAACTATTGGGAAACCGCTGAACGCTAAGAATCTGAAAAAGATGAAGCTAATAGAAAATATTCAGAAGGAACCCAGAGCTACTTCAACTGCTGATATCTCCAGCAGAAGAGTGCCTCTGAGTGATTTTCCGGTATTTTCTGAAATGGAATCCAAACCAGAGATGTTTCTCAGGTATCCAGATACGTACAAGGAAGAAGATACAGGTTCAAAGCTGAAGATCAAAGATCTGAGTCAAATCCAACCAGAAGTGACTCAGAAGAAGACAAAGAAGAGGAAAGCGCCAGCAGAAGGATCATCTCATCAGACTCCAAAGAAAAGAGGTATTTCATCTGCTGCCCCTATCTCAAAATCTTTTACTATTCCAACATCTGCTGCCCCTTCTCAAACCTCTCATAGAATATCAATTCCAATCCCTACCATTGATGAAACCATACCAGAAGACCCTTCTGAGGCATTACTACTCAGAAGACCCAGAACCAAAATTCCCAAACAACCAACAGTTTCAACAACACCAGCACTTGACCAAGTGCTAGCTGATATTGAGCGTGAACATGCTTCTGCTCAACCAAATTCTGAACCACCAAATATTCCTCCTCCACAACCAGAACAACAACCTGAACCAAAACAACAACAACAACCAGAACCAGAACCACAACAACAACAACCTCTCACAGAAGAACCTCTGATCCCTGAGCAATCAGAGATTCCACCTCCTCAACCAGAAAATAATCCACCTTCACCATAAACAGAGTTTCACCATTCCAAAACCCCTTCTCCTCATAAATCTGACCCTCACTCACCTCAACCTTCACCGCTGGAAATCCAGTTGCCATGTGGAACCACTATTGTCATGCCCCAGTTACCATCTTCAGAGGAATCAACACCTCCAAATACTCCCAAACCACCATCCACTCCAATCGAAATATCTGACTCTGATTCTGATACCCTTCCTCCAAAACAAACAGCCTCTCAGCAAACCTCTGAAAACCCCAGCAGAACTTTCATTGACTTAACAAGTCTTGAACGTCTTGCTGATTTAAGACACAAAATTGCCATTCCCAAACCAAAGCAACCAGATGTTGGCTCTGGTATTTTGAATTTTGAAACAGGTGTGCTGCAATGGATTGCTTCTTTGAAGCAAGTCTGTCCTGGGATGATTGACCCAGCTGCTTCTGATCAGCTCTGGTCACAGTTCAGATTATGGGTACGTGCTGAAGCCCTCAAGTTGCAGGATGTCAACTATGAGCAGGCACAACAGAACTTCAGCAAGCTGCTGAAGGAAGTTGAAAGTCAGCTGCCTCAGGAAGTTGTGCTCCCTCTGGACAGTGAATCTTGGTCTGAGAAACAGCAAGCTGCACAGGTGCAACCATCAGAAGAAGACAAGACCATTCAGGCTGAAAGTCAAGCAGAAGATGTCGCTGAAAGTTCTGAGAAGCCTCCTCCTTCTGATGCTTCTCAAGCCGCCTTGGACAGGCAGGCTCTGGAAGAACTAAGGCTGAATGACTTGCGTCTACAGCAGCGAATGGACGACAACGATCAGAAGATGAAAGCACGAATGGATGTGCAGGACAGCAAGATTGACACTGTTGTCAACATGGTTCAGAAGCAGAATGAAACTTCTGAAAAGATTCAAGCGATGCTGGAGAGCCTGTTCTCACGCATGCCTCCTCAACCTTAAATCTCTTTCATGCATAACTTTTTCATGTTTTCTTCATTTTCTGATGTACTGTTTTGACTATGCTTTGTAATATTTTCTTCCTCTGATTCTGAACTATTTTAATATAATTTGTTTTTTTCTGATCTAAATTGTTTTAGCACATCACCAACACTTTTTGATTGCTGACAAAAAGGGGGAGAACAAGAATGATATTTAAATCAATAACGGGCTAACTAGACAGAAATTCTCAAACATTCTAACTCTATTACTTGAAATGTTTTTTTTCTGTTTTGTTTAAAGTCTACAGGCACAAGGAAGCTCCTGGACACTCTGAAGACTAGAAGCTCTAATCAAAATGTAGAAGCTCTGATCAATGTTGCTCTGATCAATATGAAGTTCTGATCGACCTAATACTCTGATCCAAAGCAAAGCTCTGACAGGAAAAGCTCTGAAGCTCTGCTCTCTGATAAGTCAAAGACTCTTATAATCTGATGTTCAAAGAAAGAAAAAGATCTGATCCTGAAGAACACGTATATCAAAGGGAAGTAACAAACTCAGGGGGAGTATCTCTTAACTCTGACTTCTCCGTACTTCTTATTCTGATACATATCCAGATACCTTTTCACGTTATTTTTCATTTAAAATATCTAGTTTTTGTCATCATCAAAAAGGGGGAGATTGTTAGAACAATGTTTGAATCTACTACCCTATATTTAAGTTTTGATGATAACAAAGTGAAAAGATATAGTATTTATAAGGTTCATGAATGAACTATATGCTGCCTAAAATTATTATGTTCTGACTTGCAGATACTCTGATTGGTATAAGCAAGATCACGTCTTTTCAGCATCAGAATTTGTTTTCATACACCAGCATCAGAAGTTGCTACATCAGAATGTCAAGATCAGATAATCAACTCACGTACATGCTGAAGCTTGATGAACAGAACTGCGCGTAAACACTCTGATACAGAAACACAATAGTTCATCAGCAGCGAAGCAGAATCAGAATGAGCCAAGCCAGAACGTGCATTGAAGAAGCAACGGTACTGTGCATTGAAAGCTAATTAATCCCAACGGCCTCATTCTAGACAAGATCTGCTCAAAAAGGAAAGCTTGTTATTAGCATTGAATCAAGAATATTGCATTCAACGTTCATCTTCTCAAGTGCTATATAAACAAGGCTTTGAAGATTATAATGGCTAATGCTCTCAAAATCTCTACACGCACAAAGCTGAACAATAATCTTCATCTACCAGTTTTGCTAAACCACAAACTCTGATACTTCATTATTGTTTAGCAATCTAGTTTCTAAGCTTCATTTTGTGTATACATCACAGTTGTGATAAAGTTTTGTAGAAAACATTCACACACATTGTTTTATACCTTTGTAAGAAAGTGTTGCCTTGACAAACCGGATTGTGGTTTGAATCAAGAAGGCTTTAGCAGTTGTTAAAGCAGTCTGTAATATTCAGTTGAATATAGTGAATTAAGACCTCGTTGGAGAGAGGCGAAATCACCTTGACGGGTGGACTGGAGTAGTTTGAGATCAAACGAACCAGGATAAAAATATCTTGTCAAGTGCTTTAGATTTCAGTTTTACAATTCAACCCCCCCTTCTTGTGTTTTTCACCCCTTCACTTTTTCCTGAACTGTTTCTTTTCTGATTATAGTCAGCGGGATGCCCCAGTTTTTCTTAAGTCTCCTTCATAGGTTTTGACTTGACGGGCTTTTATTTTTTTTGAGAAATAATGACTGCTTGTTCCAATGATTACGGGAACCATAACTATTATTTTGATTTAGAAGGACGTCTTCGATGCCATTCATCGTGTACGAAGTGGAAGATTGCTACTTAATGCGCGTCTGAATTGACTGAGAAACTACCCTGCCCCAGGTTATAATTAAGGGTTTTTATTTGTGTGAAAAGGAAAACGGTTACTTCTTTGGCTCAAAGGGGTTGACTAGGGATTATCTTCCTTATAACTCCACTGTTTAGGATTTTGAAACAATGCATGTACATCGTTAGCGGGGTCTGTTCAAAATCATACTGTAGAGATTGTGGTATTGTTTTCGTCATCCTCCCTCTAAAGTCCCAGAGCTTTTGATTGAGAGTTTAATATCACAAAAAGGAAAGCAATTTAAATATAGTGAATACGAATAAATTGATTCAAAACAGACATATGCAATACATTGATAAAGTAACAAAGTTTGACATGAAACAAATGTTCGAACAATCAAAAGAAAATTAAACATTAAGAATTCAAATGAACAAAAAAGCCTCCTTGTCTGATCTTGTCACTTCAGATGGTGTGCCTTGGAGGGATGGCAGAAGAACTCAACCTGACCATCTTGTGTAAACTCCAGCACTCCTTTATCAATCAAGTTTTGAATATTATATTTCAATATCCAACAATCATGAGTATCATACCCCGGACTGTTGGAGTGATATGGACACCTTACATCAGGATTGTATTTAGGGGAAGAAGTCTTGGGATTCAGATGAGGCCCTATAAACGTAACCAGATTCATCCTCAATATGTGTTGTAAAGCTTGAGACAACGGCATGTGGAGTTTTGTAAACTGCCTCTTGGGTGTATCCGGCTTACTCTGATTAACCCGTTGTTTTTGGCGAGTTTGTTATTGGACCCGTGATGTAGTAGAAATTTGGAAAGGTCCACTCTCCACCAAATCAACCTCTTGTCTTCTCAGAGGTTGATCAATGACTTAGTCCCCAACCTCGACTGTTTGCTTCATACGGATGCAGCCGTCTTCATGAAGTTTGTTAATAATGGCTCTCAGCTCTTCTTGTCCCCGGGCTAGGCCTTGGATAAGAGCCATTTTCCCCAACATCTGGGTTCTCATTGCTTCAACCTCAACTTGCAGTTGTTTCAACCGTTCGTCCTTATTGTCTTCAGGATTTTTCTTGGCCAGGTTCCCAGTTAAGAGTGCTTTCAACTCTCCCTGCCCCTTGGATAAGTTTAGGAACATTTCCATGAACTGAGCTTCTTGAGTTTGGATATCTTTGTTGTCTTGCTCGAGAGCCATTGCTGAAATAAATAGTGAGAACATGAGAGACCTACTTTGAAACCTTCTTATGCAATGTTATGTATGATATATGTATGCAATGTTTTCAAGGATTTCTAAGACTTAAACTTGCTTAAATAGAAAGAGAACAAGTGTTAATTGCATTAAGAAATTTTATCGGTTACTATGATGCCTCTTGGGCTTACAAGGGAAGTAACAAAGCAAAAATAAACTCTGAGCAAAGAAAGACTCAGGCTTCCCACAGGCGCATCCTCTTTGGAGCAATGTAAGCATTTATACTCTTCTCTTCGTAAAGTAACCTGGTGAGTTCTAAAACCTTCTTCTCACTGGCGTAGAATTTGGTTTCAAATGTATCCCATTCTTCTTTGAGTTGGATCCAGGATTTCTGTAGCTCCTCAAAATCAGTTGGCATGTTATGATGAAGAATAATGTAGAGAGTGTCTCCCTCAGCGATTGGCTCCATAATCACAAGTAAGGTGGAGGGGTAAGGCATCATAAGGCATTGAGCACGAGCTCGTACCCATTTGAGGTAAGGTTCAAGAGGTATTGAATTCTTGTGCCCTAGTGTCTTTCTATCAACTCTGTTTATCATTCCCCAAGCTCGAATGAACCTCTTACGACAACCCTGAACATCATCCTCATAGTTAAATGTGATTCCTTGGACGAGTGTGTTGTGAGGACCATCTCTTCTAGCATAACCAAATTTTTGCAATCCCAAACAAGGATTATAAGTGATTCCTCCCCTAATTCCTAAGAGAGGGACATTAGGCAACTCCCCACAGTGATCAATGATGGTAACATCCTTCGAGGATCGCGAACACCAATGAATTTCTGAATGTGTGGGGGACATCAATCTATGAGACCATCTCATACCCTGCTCATTCTTCAAAACAGACTGAGATAGGTGCGAAATAAACCACCTAGCCTATATAGGAGTGAAACACATAAGGGTCCCTCTTCTCTTTAGAGTGCGAGTATGCAGAGAGTGTAGAATATCCCCAAGTAAAGTAGGCACCGGATTATGAGACAGAAAAACATTAACCGCATTCACATCTACGAGGTGGTCCGTGTTAGGGAATAGTACCATCCAATAGATGAGAAAGGCCAATACTTCTTCAAAAGCTTGTAAATCCAAAGTATCCCAAAAATAGTGAGCTTTCTCAAATAGAAACTTAGCTGGAAATCCTTGGACACCTCTTCTAGTTTCCTAATTTGCCACTACATCAGACCGTTGTAAAGATAGAGCTTGAGCAATCTCTTCGGGTTTCGGGTCTCTTTCCATACCATTGAATGCTAACTCATTAAGGATAGGTACTCCTAATAGATGAGAAAACTCCTCCATAGTGGGCACTAACTGGTATTCAGGAAAAGTCAAGCAGTAGTATAACGAGTCAAAGAACTGAAAGAGCACCTTTAACATTTCTTCATCAGGGGTTGAAGTAACCAAGTTGAGAAGTCGGCCATATTTTTCAGTGAAGGGAGAGCTTTCAGGAATTCTTGCTGCTAACTCCTTAAGTTGAGGAGGTATTTTCACAAGGTTGATTTGGATAGTGTTCCTGCGAGCGGATGTCATGTCCTACAAAACAAGAGAAAGATAAGCCCTAGAAAATCCTTGAAATGGTTAGTATGATATGCCATGTTATGATGTCATGATTATGCTAAGAAATCATAGATATAGCAAGAACAAGCAAATCACACAAAGACCTTAGGTTTAAGGCTTGCATGGGTTTAAGGTAATACCCTCTTGAAGTTTTGATTGGTTCAACTTATCCCATAAATAGTAACCGGGTTCTAAGGGATCTCAATATCATTGATCTTTCCCACAAGTTTCATTTCGATAGAGAACTGACTTATCACCAAACAAAACTCAGGAGTCAAATCTCAATGAGTGTAGTATCGAGTATCAACCGTCTTTGGGAATACACCAAAGAAGGCTATCTCACTACGTCCTAATAGCCAAGTTCTTCAATTAAGGTTCTAAGATCAATTAACGGTTCATGACACCACGTAGTGACCCCGTATTCTCCTTGATCAACTGTATCGGTATACCCCGCACAGTTTCCACGATCTAGTTCTACTTACCTAAAAAGGTTTCCCCAGATCCGGGTATAGGATCTATAGTAATCCAAAAAATACCCTTAAAAGTAAAGCAATCAAAACAGGCAAAGAAAACAGTTCAGAAATGATCTAGACCCTAAGGTAAACCCCACTTTTATTATAAGCCCCCAACAGAGTCGTCAGTTCTGTGATACGGTGGTAGAACCGACTGTTTAATACTAGTTTTATATTTTGTGTTCGCAAATGTTGCGGTAAGAAAGAGTCGCCACCGACTTTTCTTTTATCAAACAAAGGAAAGGGTGAAAAGAACAGAAAAAGACCTTTTTTCGAGATTTTCTGAGTAAGGGGTTAGATTTTAGAAAGGGAAGGTGTTAGCACCCTTTCCATCTGTGGTTTTCCACGGGCTCTTAGGTACTTGCTCATTTTTTAAAACTGTTTTCGTGTTTATGTGTTTTGAAAGGTTTTGTTTTCTTTATGATAACTCTTGTATCAGTCCTCAAGAGTGTGATAAAGAGTTTTTGAAAAGAATTTTGAGAGCGTGTAAGTGTAAAAAGGAATCAAATCTGAGCAAGTACTTAACAACTATCTACCTACTCAAAAAAGGATGTTCTTTTCCTCCTTTCCTTTAGATAGTGCTATCCTACTATTAATAAGTAGGTAGCCCTATCGTTGGATGTTAAGGGACTATCGAAAAGGACGTTTATGGTCATCGAAGGTAACATGTAAGGATACCTTAGAATTTCGAAGGGACTGTCATTATATAGGCAACATCGAGGGACGAGATCATTTTTCGTAGGCAACTCGAGGGACATTAAGGGACCATGATCTTTATGATGACTTTTAAACTGAGGGTCTTTGCTAAGATATCCCTACGTTCGAGAGACATGGCCATTTCCGAAGGCAACATGTGAGGTTATACCTTAGGGGTGCAAGTGTGCAACAGTGTGCTTTTTTCAGATATTTTATCTTATGTTAGTGTCTAATGATTAATTTGATTAATTCTTGTCATGCACGCCTAAATTACTAACAGTTCATATACAAGCATATAAAAAATAAAGCGAGAAATAAAGCTCCTACAGCTATTATAAGGCTTTGGTGTAATTACATAAATAATGAATGAAAAGTAAAGTGCGGAAATTGAAAACCCTAATTAAACTATTACAAACCGGACACAGTTACATAATAAAAATAATCGTATGAAAAATAATAACGCACGAAAATTGAGACGAGAATAAGTTCTAAACCCTAAAAATCTAATTGCGTATTAAAAATATTTTTGGTATTTTATGGAAAAAATTAGAAATTTAACCTAATTTCTAACTAATTTTAAATTAAAGAAAAAAATTTAAAATTAAATTAATTTTCAAAAATTAATTTTTTCTTAAAAAAACTCTAAATCCTATTTTTTGATGATTTTCTGATTTTATTATTTTTAAAAAAAAATGAATAAACAAATTAATATAAAGTAATTAAGAAAGAATAAAGAAGTTAAACAAAATGGGCCTGGGGGGTGAGAAAGCAAACAGGGGGGTGCAGGATGGAATTCCAAAGCCCAGATCTTATGCAAGCCCAAAGCCTGCGCTGGTTCTGGTGTTGTTGTATTAGGGAGGTCCATGGTATGCCTGCGTGCTAGAGGCGCTGGATCCAGGTCAGCTGAGATCTGATGGTGTTGATGTGGTTGGCCCATGACGCGCGTGAGTGGCCTGGCTACACTGGATCTAGAGGAAACTCCTTAGAAAAAATAAACTTCAAAACCTGGGAATCGAACCCAGGTCTCTCCCTTTGCACCCTTATGCTTTTTCCATCTGCGTTGCTGGATCATTCATGTATATAAACAAAACAAAATTATACAGTGTAAAACAAGGACAACTGTTGAGTTTTCAAACACGCGCCAACAAGTGGGGACCTGATATTTGAAACGAACCAATCATAGCATCTTAACATGCCATGCAAAGTCCTTGGCTGGTCAAACCACCCTGGATGGTGGTTCCGGTCAGCTTCTCCGTTTGAGCAAAAACTCAAAACTGCGAAATTCAATGGAAACAAACAATAGAACAACCCTACTTGACTAATTGAGACCTTGTGATTCCAATGGCATGGCTGGTTTGTCCTAAAAATGTATGTATCATGTGATTTGAAACTTCAAAAGCTTTGTTCCCTAACAATGACACGATGGTGTTTCTGCGTTAAAACCTTCATGTAAAACGTTAGAACACTTATAATGATGTGTATGAATTATGCTAGCATGCTTACACGGATTGAAATCACTTTGAAACTTGAAAATTCAAACCTACCAACTTACCAACCTGAGCTTATGCAAGGAGGGGTTTTGGGCTTGATTCACGATGAGTAAGGACTGGTATCAAACCCTGGCAACTCCAGGAAGGTGATTGGCTCTTTTGTTTTGATCAACAAAGGTTGGAACTGATGCTTTTCACCTTCATGATTTTCTTGAAATTTTGGAAATAATTTTTGGACTTGTGGAGGCATCTTTCACGTGTGTATTAGGTCTGGATTTGTTGTATACATATAGTGAATCATATTAGGGTTACAAATGTGGAAAAAATCCAATGTTTTGATGAGAAATATCCTTCTTTCAATATTTTATTTTTGGCTTGTTTTGGAATAAATCCAATCTTTCTTCCCTCCACGATTTCCCTTTAATTTGCCAGTATATTTCATTCCTTATTTGATGAGAAAAAGATTCTCAATCAAATCTTCCATTATTTTTATTATTTACTTTATTTAATTTTGCATTTTAATGGATAAAATATCAAAATAAATAGTATAAATAATAAAATAATGTATGACTAATCTCAAGGGTCGTGGTCCATGTTAGAAACAAGTTTCGAGCATGAAAATATGGGCCCATTTGGAAAAAATTTAAGTTTGGTCAATATTGGCTTCCCGCATTTTTCCAAAAATTGGTCAACTTTAGCAATGCATATCTCTCAATTTTAACCCTAACAGGGTGTTCTTTGACTTTTTAGAGATCTTAGGATGTCCTCTAAACAACCTTTTTTGTTTCATCTAAATTGGATCTTCCTTGTTCATGTAAGGAGCTTTGACCTAATAGGTGTTTTTGTTGACTTTTTGAAAGGACCTATAATGTCTGAGCTTGTATCTTTCCAATGGTGCATTTCTTAAACTTGAGGGATGAAGAGAAGTTATATGGAATTCTATTCTATTCAAATTGATCCTAGGTGGAAAAATTTCTGATAAAGTATGAGAAAGTTATGCCTGGTCAATGTTTGGTTGACTTTTCTTATAGAAACCCTAATTTGCCATTTTTTACTTTTGATGAGTTAGGGGCATTTCTTGAGGAATAATGATAAACCCTTGATCAAATGATGGATATTACTCTAAAATGTTGATGTTGACCAAAAATATTGAAGTTTGACTGTATTTGGGCCATAGTTGACTTTTGACCTAGTATAGTTGATTTCCAGGTATTTGAGCAGTTGACTGAGCAAACTTATTGTTCAAGGCATGAAATTTGGCATGGATGATCTTGAGGACATTTTAGGACAATGGAGAATATTTGGGGTCCTTGGGACTCACACATCTTTCTCAAAATTGAAACCCTAGTTGAGGTTCATTGCCTTTAGGAGGAGAACTTGTCTGGTCAATTCATAGTCATCCTAGTGAAAGTTGGGGATCTCAAAGGACATGTCTTGAGTGAAATGAGAGGGGAACTTTTTGGGTAGAACACCAAGATTCGCAGTAATTGAAGAATTTAAACTGTTATCTGGTCGTATTCCAGGCTTGCAGGAACTTAAACTGTTATCTGGTCAAAATCCAGGCTTCACAGTAGCTTGAACTGTTGTCTCAGATAGTTGTCATGTCTTGTTTTGGGAATTAATATCTAACCTGGTCTTGTAGATAGTCCCCCCGTCTTGTTTCGGGAATTGATCTACAATCATTTATTCACGGATAGTTGCCCTGTCTGGTTTCAGCAATTAATCTGGAACTGTTGAAAATTGTTGATGATATTCGTTTGTTGATATTTCCTGAAAAGGTAAAGAGTTAGTTGTAGGCAATATTATGATGCATGACATGCATTGGATTACGATGTTCTCAATAATAAATGAGACTGTGCTATATGCATTTTGTATGTATATGCTATGACGCTTGTAAAATGATGTATGCCTGCAATATGTGAACGTATCAGTTGTTCTTTGCAGTGTCGTTAAACTGGGAAAATAAATCCTCGACTGTTGGTAGGGGATGAAGAATATAGCTTCTCACTATGCGTTGAAGTTGAATTTACTAGGAAATGGATTTCCATAACTAGAGAAATAAACTTTACTGGGGAAATAAAACTTCGTAAACTGTTTGGGGATTTTATGAAACCCTATTGCGGAACCCAAGAAACTTATAGACCATGCTGAGGAAACTCCAAGATGCTGGAGAGATGATTGGAACTCTTGATCTATTTAAGAAATGCTGGAATATCTGAAATCATTAGGCTATACGGTGAAGATATGAAGGTGACTTTCGGGAAGATTCCCTTGTTTCGGTACCTACTGAGGAATGTACTCTTGCTGATAATGAATCTTATGAAAATGATCCCCTAGGGGTTCTCCGTGGGGATTTACTGGTGGCTATTTGACATTGTCTCGATTCTTAAAGCCCTTCGCAACTGTCTTTCTATTTTTATGCGTGTATTTGTAAACGGTAATCACATTCAAATGCATATGTTCAAAAATAATCACTGGACGTTTTTGCAAACAAAACAGAAAAATTAAAAACAAGTAGTTTTGCACCTTTAAAGAGATATTTTTGTATTAATTTGGAGAAATCTGCCTATAACAGGCGTCTTTGTACAAGGAGACGAACATCCTAATAAGAGAATGTCGTCATAAAATGAAAACTATACAAAGTAGTATACAAAGAGAAAACATTTATGTGGAATGATCTCATTGGGTTTCAATTCTGCTATTGCCTTTATATCTTTGAGCGTCTCATCACTTTGCTACTTGGAAGAAGCTGGCTGGATTGACTCGTACCATTCGAACTCGTAAATTTGGATAATGAAGTATTGATGTAAGGTGATCCAATGGGACATAGTCGTACGATTTTAATCCCTAATTTTTGCCTGGACCTCCTTTTCAGGTTTTCAGTCCATCGGGATACCCTTTTTTCCCAAGCCGCCTTTTCAGGTTTTCGACTTGCCAGATGTACAGATTTTTTTATATATATACCTAATTTTTTCCAGAACCCTTTTGGTTCGCCGGGATGCCCTTATTTTTTCCTAGTCCAATGAACCTAGCGGGTCTCTTTTCATGCGTAGTATCTATTAACTATGTCTGCGTTTACTGGGTGCGGAAGGTCATCACCGTCCATAGTGGTTAATATCATAGCTCCACTAGAAAATATGTTCTTGATCAAAAATGGTCCTTCGTACGTAGGAGTCCACTTTCCCCTAGGATCACCTTGCGGTAGGATGATGCTCTTGATTACTAGGTCACCCACTTGATATACCTGACGTCTGACCTTCTTGTTAAAAGCTTTGATCATACGTTTCTGGTACATCTGACCATGACCAACAGCCGCGAGCCTCTTCTCGTCAATTAGGTTCAATTGGTCAATTCGAGTCTGAATCCATTCGTCTTTGTTTAAACATGTATCCTTCATGATTCTCAAAGATGGGATCTATACTTCAATGGGTAAGACAACTTCCATACCGTATACGAGAGAAAAGGGGGTTGCCCCTTTTGACGTGCGCACTGAGGTACGATAACCATGAAGAGAAAACGGTAACATCTCGTGCCAGTATTTATATGTCACTGTCATCTTTTGTATGATCTTTTTGATATTCTTAATGGCAGCCTCCACATCGCCATTCATCTTTGGCCGGTAAGGAGAAATGTTATGATGTTGGATCTTGAATTGAATACAGAGCTCAGTGATCATAGTGTTATTGAGGTTGATACCGTTATCTATGATAATTCTTTCTGGGATACCATACCGACAGACAAGATTATGTCTAATGAATTGTTCCACGATGTTCTTAGTAACAGAAGCAAATGAAGCTGCCTCTACCCACTTCGTGAAGTAATCAATGGCAACAAGGATGAAACGATGTCCATTGGAAGCGGTAGGTCTAATCTCTCTAATCATATCAATACCCCCACATTACGAATGGCCAAGGAGAAGTCAAGACATTTAGGGGAACCGGAGGTACATGTACTTTGTCAGCATAGATTTGGAATTTGTGACAAGTTCGGGAGTGATGATGGCAATCTGCTTCCATAGTGGACCAATAGTATACTTCCCGTAGGATCTTTTTAGCCATTGTATACCCACTATAATGGGTGCCAAAGGTACCTTCATGTATGTCCTCCATAATTTTCTCTGCTTCTCTCTTATCTACACAATGCAATAAGGTAGAATCATGGTTACATTTGTAGAGAATTCTGTTACTCAGGAAGAACTTGGCAGAGAACCTTCTTAAGAACTTTTTGTCATTGAAGGATGCTACCTCAGGGTACTCTTGAGGTTCGAGATACCTTTTCACCTCGTGGAACCAAGGCTTTTCTTCTATTCCCTCAGCATCAATCGCATAATAGTGGGCCGATTCGTCTAATCTTTCAATAGTGATCTGATGGGCTTCATTATCCCATCTGACTTTAAACATGGATGACATGGTGGCTAGCGCGTCCTCTAACTAATTTTCTTCTTGTGGAATATGTTCAAAGGTGACTTCTTCAAAATATGGAATCAATGTCAACCCATGCTTTCGGTAAGGGATGAGATTATGGTGCCTTATGTCTCATTCTCCTTTAATCTGACTGATTACTAAGGCCGAGTCTCCGTATACCTGTAAGAAGTTGATCCTCATGTCAATAGAAGCTTTAAGACCCATGATGCACGCCTCATATTCGGCCATATTGCTGGTAAGATGAAGCATAATCTGGATGTAAAGGGTGTATGACAACCTTCAGGAGAGATAATCACATCACTGATGCCATTTCCAAGTGCGTTAGAAGCTCCGTCGAAGACCATAGTCCATCGGGGTCCTTTTTCAGGTCCTTCATCTGGTCTAGGTTCTTCACAATCAGTTACGAGCATAATATTCTTGTCCGGGAACTCAAAGTTCATTGACTAGAAGTCGTCTACAACCATGTGGGCCAAATGATCAGCTAGTACACTCCCTTTGATTGCTTTTTGGGTAGTGTACTGAATGTCGTATTCGGTCAGGACCATTTTCCATCTTGCTATTCTTCCGGAGAGAGCGGGTTCTCAAATATGTATTTGATAGGATCAATTTTAGATATCAACAAAGTAGTGTGAGTCAACATATACTGTCTCAGTCGGCGAGCAACCCATGCCAAAGCGCAGCAAGTTTTCTCGAACAGTGAGTATCTTGTTTCACAGTCGGTAAACTTTTTGATAAGGTAGTATATTGCATCCTCTTTTCGACCAAACTCGTCATGCTTCCCCATCACACACCCCATTGAATTCTCTAATACTATTAAGTACATGATCAGGTGTCTTCCTTCAACTGGCGGCATCAAAATTAGAGGTTCTTGAAGATACTCCTTGATTCTATCAAAGGCAGTCTGGAAGTCATCATTCCACTTCACTACTTGATCTTTCTTCAGTAATTTGAAGATTTTCTCACAAGTAGCGGTTAGGTGGGAAATGAATCTGGAAATGTAGTTTAGACGTCCCAAGAATCCCCTAACCTCCTTCTCAGTGCGGGGAGTTGGCATTTCTTGTATATCTTTAACCATTGCAGGGTCTACTTCAATACCTTTGCCACTGACAAGGAAATATAAGAGCTTACCAGATCTTACCCCAAAGGTGCATTTGTTTGGGTTTAGTCTTAATTTGTATTTCTTCAGTCTTTCAAATAGCTTTTGCAGATGATCAAGGTGCTCTTCTTTAGTCTTAGACCTGGCTATCATATCGTCGACGTAGACTTCTATCTTGTGATGGATCATGTGAAACAAAGCTACCATAGCACGCTGATAGGTTTCTCTGGCGTTCTTCAACTCAAACGGCATAACCTTGTAGAAGAAAGTGCCCCACTGTGGGACAAAAGTTGTTTTCTCCATGTCTTTAGGTGCCATTTTGATCTGATTATAACCAGAGAAACCGTCCATGAAGGAGAATATCTTATGTTGTGCAGTGTTGTCAACCAGAACATCAATGTGGGGAAGTGGGAAGTCATCCTTGGGGATTTCCCTATTCAAATCTCTGTAAACCACACACATACACACCTTACCGTCCTTTTTAGGTACCGGTACCACGTTTATAACCCATGGTGGATAAGAAGTAACAACTAAGAATCTGGCATTGAACTGTTTCATGACTTCAACCTTGATCTTTTCTGACATCTCATGATGCATACGACGAACCTTTTTCTTCATTGGAGTCTAGTCTTCTTTCGTTGGTAGACAATGAACCACAATATCAGTGTTCATCCCCGACATGTCTTCATATGACCAGACAAAGATCTCAATGTAGTCACGTAAAATCTGAATTAACCATTCTTTAACACCATTCTCCAATTTGGCACCTATCTTGAATTTCTTTTTACTTTCTTTAGTACCCAAGTTTATTGTCTCAACCGACTCTTAATGAGGCTGAATTGCTCTTTCCTCTTGTTGTAATAGTCTAGCAAGTTCTCCTGGTACTTCACAATCTTCCTCACCTTCGTCCTCAGCTTAGTAGATCGGATTTTCAAAGTCATAACTGGAAATAGTAGAACCGTTATCAATGGGATCCAGGGTGGATGTGGATCTGTAATTTGATATGTGGGTGTGTGTAAGAGAGCATAGCTATTTTGACAAAGTAGAGTAAAAAGAAACACATAGAGCGTAAAATTTGTATGCAAAATGTCCAATGGTTTATTAATGACATATGAATATGACGTGATAACCCTCACAAAAGACCGTTGTGCCTCGGGTAAGACACAAGGCTTTTAAAGTTTAAATTGTTCAAAAATTACACATCCTTAAAAACAGAAAAACAATTACTCTTGGATAAAATCAATAGGCACAAAGTCTCTAGCCGTCCAATTATTGAGTCCACCGCTAGTAGTAGGGAAGATCCAATTGTCCAGGTCTCAGTCACTGTGAGCGTCTTCCACAACATTGACTATGTGGTTGCTGATGTGTAGTGGTGGTCCTTCGGCGCGAGCACGATGAACATCTTTTTGAGCTCCTGAAGTGAAACCCAGACTGAATTTGTCATACTTATAGGGGATTTCAAGCAGTTGGACTCAAATAGTACACCTACCTTCTTCAACTACAGCCCTAGCATCTTTTAGAGAAGCCATTTTTAGTGGAGGTCTGGTAATATTTGGAACAGCGGTAGCAGCTTTGGTAACAGAAATCGTCTGAGGAACCTCTTCAAAATTCTGACAGGGGGTCTCAATGAACTCGTCGTCCATCTCGACATATCTAAAATAGTTCAAATGGATCACCATATACTCTTCTTCGCCATAGACTATAACAATATTTCCCTTAACCGGATATTTTAACATCTGATGCAAAGTTGAAGTGACGGCACCGGCCCCATGAATCCAAGGGCGTCCTAGTAATCAAGAGTAAGATTGGCGAACGTACATCACGTAGAAAGTGGAGTCAAAAGTTTACGAACCATTTTTAATCGGGACGTCTACATCCCCATGTACCATCCTTTTGGAACCATCAAAAGCCCTCACCACAATGTTACTGGGCTTCAATGTAAGTCCTTCACAGTCCAATCTGTCTAATGCACCTTTGGGTAGAACATTCAGAGATGAACCAGTGTCCACCAATACATGAGCTAGAGTAGTGCCCTTGCACTCAATAGAGACATGCAGGGCACCATTACGCTTTCTTCCCTTGGGCGTCAAATCAGCATCGGAGAAACCGAGTCCATTGTCAGCAGTCAGACTAGCCACACAATTCTCAAATTGGTCAGCAGAAGTCTCTTGCGGCACATGAGCATACTTCAGGAACTTCACCAAGGCTTTAGCACGGGCCTCAGAGTAGAACAACAAATCTAGCATAGATATCTTCGAAGGGGTTTGCACCAATTGTTCCACAACATTATAGTCACTTTTCCGTATAATCTTCAATATTTCCTCTATTTCTTGTTTGGAGACCTCAGGAATGGTTTCTTTAGATGCCTCCGTCCGGGCAGGCTCATTCAAAACTTCTTTTCCCTGAGTCTCAGTTGACTAAGTAGCAGGAATAACAATAGAAATAACATTAGGAGTAACAAAAGGAGTAACAATAGGGGTATCAACAGGAGTATTAGTAGGAATAATAACAGGAGTGGCAGCAGTCTTTGGAGAGATTTCAGGAGAGAAAATCCTTCCACTTCTCGTAATCTTACTGGTCCCAACAAATATTGTCGATGTTAGAATCAGTATCTTTATTAACTTCATTTTTGATAACCAATAGGTCTTGCTTGACGCCATGGTAGTAGACGTCAGCTCCATAGTTCCAAGAAACAGCCTTGTCGGAGGAATATGGTATTGGCCCAGGAGAGGTAATAATCAGAGAGAAGCCTTAGGAGTGGATGTAATCCTGGAAGGACCTTTAGAAGAGACCATGGGAGGATTTTCGGAAATGGTAATAATTAACACATCTTTACACAAACTTATTTTAGAGGGAATCTTCTCAAAGAGGATCTCCCGGTCATTAATCAGACGTTGAACGCCTATTTTCAGTAATAAACAACCATTAGGCAGAGACGCACAATGGTAGAAATCTTCACCACAACCTGGAAATAAACTGGCTCGTAAGAGATCCTTCTTAACAGTTGGAAGAGGAGTATCTAATTCATCAACAGAAGAAACAAACAGGTCACCATCAACAACATTGATACCTTGGTCGTGCTTGGGCATGGGTGCAGTTATCACATTGGGAGTTTTAGGAGGGCCAAATTCAATTTCGTTTACCTCAATAAGATCATGAACTTTATTCTTCAGAGCCCAAAAATCATTTGTATCATGCCCAAGGCTGTTGGAGTAGTAGACACACCGAGCATTTGGATTATAACGGGGAGATGTAATGTTTGGATTTTGAGGAGGCTCCCTTAGAGTGATGAAGCTAGCCTTCATTAGATGCTTCAATACCTGGAATAAGGGCATGTTGAGTCTGGTGAATTGTCTTCTAGACGCATCCTGCCCGCGCTGATTGTTTCGTCATTGATTTGATGTAGGGTTGGAGATTATTACCGCTCCTACCGTAGGACGGCGTTCAGCTTTACCCTGACTTCTCTGGCCATAGGCATCACTAACTTCCTTCTTCCCACTGAGAGGCTTCTTCATAACACTTGAAGATGCAACCCCCTGAATTTTACCACTTTTGATGCCAGCTTCTACTCGTTCTCTCGTCAATATCAGCTCGATGAATCCGGATGAAGAGCTTCCAATCAGATGGTTGAAAAATGGGCATGACAAAGTACCCAAGAACATATCTACCAGCTCTCTATCAGACAGAGGAGGTTGGAATCTTCCTACAAGATCTCTCCATTTTTGGGCATAATCTTTGAAACCCTCACTAGAACCCATAGACATGCCTTGAAGTTGTATATGGGTTGGAGCAAGGTTAGCATTGTATTGGTACTGCTTGTAAAAAGCAGCAGCCAGATCTTCCTAATTACAAACGCTGGTTCCTTCCAATTGATAGATCCATTCCAACTGCGTGCCTGATAAACTCTCTTGGAAGAAATGAACCCATAAATTCCTGTCAACTGTGTGGGGTTGGATCTTCCTGACATAAGACCTTAAATGCAGCTTGGGACAGGAAACACCATCATACTTTGCAAATGCGGGAACTTTGAATTTCTGTGGGATGACCACCCCTGAGACCAGTCCTAACTCTTCAAAATATAGACCAGGTACCCTCTGAACCTCCATAGCATTGAGATGATCTTCCAGTTGTTTATACTTGTCATCAGCAGTAGGATATTGTTCTTCAGCATAGTCTACTTCCTCTTCATTAGTCCCTGGGCTGTTGTCTTCTTCTTTTTTCTTCTTATTGTCCTCTTCCTGATTATCTCCCTCATTTGATGGAGTTGAAAATTCTAGAGCTCGCTTGGCTGGTCCTCTAAATCTTCTTCCCATATTCAAGAAGCCATTCGGTTTCATTGCCTTCTTTGTCTTCTCTTTGACAGTGAGAGATTTCAGATCTTCTTGTCCCTTAGCTGGGAGTACCAAAGAATATCCGAGTGAGAAAGTGACATTATCCTTTATGACCAACCCAAAGGAATGGAATCTAAGAGATACCTTCCTTTTTATCCTAAGGAAGGAAATCTAATAGGAAACCCTAATTCGCACGCAGAGATTCTAGGTTTCGGACTCAATTCTAGACGAAAGGAAGGTGTTAGGCACCTTTCATCTACCTTGTTCACGAGGATATTAGGTTTTAGGTTTAGGTTTGGGTAAAATAGGGTTTTAAATTTTAATAGGGGAACTCACCACGATTTTTAGTCGTATGCATACGTATCCTCTTATGAAAAATCAAAGTCCCAATTCGTAGTTCGTATGGGTTTCTATTTTTTAGGGGTTGCAAATGTATTTTGAATCACCTCCCATTTGACCGGGTGTAGTGATTACGGAGATTTAGACTAAATGCGCGATTAGTCAAAATTCGTTTGGAACCCTATAGCAAAAAAGTTTGTTTAGATTAGTTTATTGCGAAAAATAGTTTGAGATTTGTTGTATATTTTTAATCGTATTAATTGTGAAAAATCGTAATTCGTGCATGAGTAAAAAAAAATTTAATCCAAATATATAGAAAATATGTTCATGAGTTTTTAAATAAAATAATTTATTTTAAATGTTAATAATAAATAATGACAATTAATAATAGTAACAATTATTATAAAAAAATAAATATTGATGATAATAATTATTATTATTATAAAAAATAGATAAATAGTATAAAAAGAATTAAAAAATATAAGAATTATGTAAAAAGTGGAAAATAGATTAGTTAGTTCCAGGGGGTGCAATTTAAGTCAGTAAGTAATATTAAGGGGTGTTGAAAGAAAAGTTGGGCTAGGCCCAAACACAGTTCTGGGAAGGGGCCTGATGGATTACCTACACGAGAGAGTATGGCACTTTACAGTGGACATGGCCTCTTGGTCGTCCACTGAGAATCCAATGGATGGGATGCGAAGGCGTATGATAATACCATGGGTGTGTGCATATCGAATTGAATGGGGTATAAGTTTTTTGTTTAACATTTTTCTATTCATTTCATTTTACAGTAATCTTCTCTCTCTTCTGTTTTCAACCCTTTCCTTTTCTCCTCACCAAACCCTAGCTCTAAGGTACACTCCCCACGACGACGCTTGTATCGTCCTCAACATAAATACAACAATCCTAAAACCCCACAAATAAAAAATCAGAAGAAAAAAAAGAAACAAGAGCTAAGTGGATACCCCTTTCGCGGTTATCTTTTTTTGATTCCTGAGCTTTTTCTGACTCCGGTGCTAACCCTTTCTCCCGATTTATAGGTCACGATGATGGTTTCGAGGGTGGATCAACGGTGGCGGATGATACGGCGATTATGGTTTCAGATATTAAAACCCTAATCGCCCTTGGTTCCTCTTCTCAAATCGACGCTCGCGTTCTTCTAGTTCTTCTCCACGACTCTGTTCTTCTTGTGTTCGTCATTGTCTTTGGCTTATGTTCTTCAAATATTCCTTCTCGCGGTTTCGTCTCTGTATTCCCTTCTTTCGTCCTTCTTTTACTGTATATCTTCCCCCTCCCTTTTCACTGTTAATTTTGTTTAGTACTTATAGGCTTTAGAATTTAGGGTTTTGTGAATTTGTTGTTACAGATTAGCATAGATTTAGGATGTTTAGAAAAAAATTGGGATTGGATTTCATGTTGTAATTGATTGAGAATATTGGATTTTGTTGTAATGTAATTTTCCAGATTTGATTGAGTTTAAAGATTTGATTGAATGGATTCTGCAGATTTAGGATTTGAGCAGATTTTCTGGATTTGAGAAGATTTAATTTCGTTTTAATTATTAATTTCTACAGTAGCTGTTAGTGATGAAAACATGCGTAATTCTTGGAAAATTGATACAGTATTTGTTTATTGATTATTTGGGCTTATCATCATTTTATTTTGGGCCTTTTTTGTCCAGCTTATGTCCTAACATTTTTTGGGCTTCTACTGTAAAAAAGTTTTTTCCATCCGTTAATTTTCCTTATCAGATCAAACAGTTTCCTTTAGTCCAGGCTGGGCCCATGCATTGTGACAAACAAAAAAAATTACAGCTAACATGTTTTTACCCTTCAAAGCATATTGTGCCTAACTGATTCTAAGGATTCGATCCAACCTTTTTCCTAAAATAATAAAATGATTTATAACTCTTACTAATAATTTGTAAAATAAATTAATCAATAAAACCAAAATCAGATAATACTTTTTCTCATAGATGCCAAATGGGATAGCCTAGAAACTGTTTAATAGGTATGTTGCTCGTACTTACACCCCATCCTTGCTATTTGTCAACACAAATGGAAATGGGCCAAGAGAAATGGGCTCATATACCGAATTTTCACCTCCCCTTTTACTAATAACAATAATGCTTAAATGGACTTAATAAAAAAATTACTTAATAATTATTTGAAATAATTTCTATTTTCGAATCGCATAGGCCATTGGCCAACATGCTTCGTAAATGGGCCTACGGATACATGAGTCTTTCTGATTTAAAAATCTCCACTTTCCTGAATTAAAGTACACCCCCTTGGTTGTCTTAGATTTAAGAATGAGTCATCGGATATTGTTGAGTCATTCTTAATTAAACATTTCTCTTCTATTTTTAATCTTGAAAATGTAATCGTAAAGGTAGGGCAAATTTGGGGTACGACAACAGAGTTGCGAGAGAGGAAAATCTTGACAGCATTCACATCTATGATTAAGTCCGGATTAGGGAATAGTACTAACTGATAGATTAGAAGAGCCAGGACTTCTTCGAAAGCTTGGAAATCCAAATCATTCCAAAACGATTAAGCCTTTTCTAATAGGAACTTGACTAAGAAACCCTTGACTCTGCTTCTTGTTTCCCAGTTGGATATAACGTCAGACTGTTTCAGATGCAAGGCTGCTGCAATGACCTTTGGCTTTGGAGCTTCCTCTAAACCGGTGAAAGGCATATGATCAAGAATAGGTACACCCAATAATTGAGAGAACTCTTCCATGGTGGGTACCAACTGATAATCAGGAAATATGAAGCAATGGTGTTTAGGGTTAAAGAACTAAAATAGTACACCCATCATATTCTCATCAATGTTTGAGGTAACCAAGTTGAGAAGTAGACCATATTTCTTGTTGAACGAGGAAGTCTCAGGAACCCTTGTTACTAGCTCTTTGAGTTGGAGAGGTATTCTCATGAAGCTGATTCAGATGGTGTTTCTATGAACGAAATCCATGATCTACAAAACAAAACAAAGATAAATTCCCTTGGTCCTTGAAATGATTAGTGAAATGAAAATGGATGTTATGATGCATGATGTTATGTTTGAACAACTTAATCACACACAAGCAAAACACACAAGACCTTAGGTTTAGGCTTCCATGGGGTTTATAGGTAAATACCCTCTTGAATTTTAGTTGGTTCAACCTGTCCTAGAAAAGTAATCTGGTTCTAAGGAGTCTCAAAATCACTAATCATTCTTTATCAAGCATTGTTTCAACTCAAGCGATCTTTTCTCGCGGACGAAATATCCCGAAAGTACGATCTCAATGAGTGTAGTATCGAGTATCAACCAATCCTCGACTTTATACCGAGGCCGGATATCTCACTACTTTATAATGGACAAGTTTGTTTAACTAAGGTTCTAAACTCTGTTAGTGCTTCATGACACCACACAGCAGCCTCGTATTCTCCTCGATTTAACACAAGGGATACCGGTAACAACAAATGTGTCACACTAATGCAGCCATCGCTTCAACCATATCTGTCTACGTCGTACAGTCTCCATAATCTATTGTTGCTTACCTAAAAGTGCACTAGATCCGGGTATAGAATCTTTAAAAGTATCCCCAACAAACCCTTTAAAATAAAGCATACAAAACGCACAAGGAAAGAAAATTTAAAATGATCTAACTTTAAGGTAACCCCACTTTTTATATGTCTCCAGCAGAGTCGCCAGTTTTGTAATACGGTAGCAGAACCGATTATTATACTGGTTTTGCATTTGTATTCTCAAATATTGTGGTAAGCAAGAGTCGCCACCGACTTTTCTTTTATCCAACAAAGGAAAGGGTGAAAAGAACAGAAAAATACCTTTCGAGATTATTTCTGAGTAAGGGGGTAGATTATGGAAAGGGAAGGTGTTAGCACCCTTTCCATCTGTATTTATCTACGGGCTCTTAGATGCTATCTCCTTTGAAAATACCTTGTGTTTGTGTGTTTGAAAAAAAGTATTTTGAAAAGACGCCTTAGTGTGGCGAACTTTGTAATGTTTCTCGTAGTGTTGAGAACATATATAAAGTATCTTTGAAAATACTTTTAGAAAGGAGTGTATATATGGAAAATTGTTTTACTTGAGCAAGCATCTATTAACTATCTACCTACTCGAAAAGGTTTCTTCTTTTCCTCTTTTCATTTAGACAGTGTTATCCTACTATTAGTGAGTAGGTAGCCCTATCATTGGATGTTTGAGGGACTAACGAAGGGTCATCATTACAGTCACAAAGGAAACTGGGCAAGATACTTTAGTAACCACCCTATGGTTTAAAGATCATACCGAGGCAACATCGAGAGGGTCATTTTTTTAGATCTTTAAACCGGAGGGTAGCCACTAAAATCTCTCACGTTTCGAGAGTTGTAACTGTTTTAATCTGAAGGCAACCGAAGTGGGAATACCCTAAAGGTGTGCATGTGCGAGTGCGTTGTGTTTCAATTATTTATCTTTGTGTTAGGTTTGCTAACATTTTGTTTTACAATTCTTGTCATACAATCCTATTGTCATACATCTAAACAGTTAATATATGTACAGGAATTAAAAGTGCGGAATTTAAAACCTAATTATTACATGGCTTCGGGGAGGGGGAAAATTACAAGTCCAAAAGGGGAAAGTAAAAAGCAGTAAATGTCCTAGTTGTTCTATTACAATCCATAAGCAGATACATTAATAAGAAAATGATAATGCGAGATTGATAAACACGCGCGAATCAGAAATGACGTTTAAAATCCTAGAAAGTTCTAAGAAAAATAAACTCTTTTTGTTATTTTTGTTTATTTGGGGAAAATATTAAATTGAATTAAATTTAATTAATTAAAATAAGAAAGAAAATAAAATCATTAATTAAAATTAATTCTAAAACAAAACATAATATGTTTTTGGCATTTTTGTTTAGGAAATATTAAAATTTAAACTTAATTCTAATTGGTTCTAATTTATGAAATAAAAGTCAAAATAATTAACAAAATTAATTATGAAAATTAAATTAAATTATATTAAAAAACCTAAATATATGTTTTCTATATTTTTTCTGAAAATAAGATTAAAAAAATGGTTTTAAAAAAAGTGAATATAAAATAAATAATAAACTGAACTAAAAACCAATTAAAAAAATGAAAAATGGGTCTGGTGTTAACTAGAAAATATGGGTGACATTTGGATTTTTGCTCAGGCCCAATTAGCTTGAATCCAACGTTTCAAACATGATCTGGTGAGCATCATTCTTGAGGCTATAAGGTGGATACGCGCCCTATGATGGTCAGATCTTCTTGCAACAACATCTGATGGTGATGATTAGATGATGTATAGTGCACAGTTTGGATCTGGGAGCACTGGATCTGCAGGAAACATATTAAAAAAACAAAAATACATACCTGGGTATCAAACCTAGGTCCTCCCATATTGCACGCGTATGTCTCACCACTCATCCAACCTATCATTCGTTGATACAAACAATAAAATAATAATATATGTGAAACCAAGTCAAAGATATATTTGAATTAAAAAACGCGCGTGGTGATTGAATGGACCAATAGGAGTGTGACGTTTGGGAAAACAGAATCAGCCCACCGGAGTCAACTCTCTGGTTGTCTTCTCCGGTGGGCTCAAAAACTTACCTCCAAAAATAACAAACTTTAAGGATTAAAACCTACCCTACCCCCTTAAAATTTCCCCTTGATTCCAAATCTAAGGTTATTTTGGGCTAAATGTCCCTGGATTACAAATTGCAAAACTTCTAGTTTGTGATGCCCTAACAATCGCATCACACGATTCAGGCATCAAAGCTCTCATTCTATACATCCCACCTGCTCTAATGGACATGCTGGATACAAATCAAACTATTAAAAACATCAACAAAACATAAATCTAAAGTTTCACATATAGCAAACCTTGTTTGACCGATGACACATGATCCGATTATTTGAGGGTGCTACGAGCTTTGAAAATGGCAGGCATAGACTCCTGGTGTCTTCAGGAACGTAATGAAGTCTTTAGATTGGATCAATGGAAGCTGGAAATGTGCTTTTGGATTTTTACAACTTTGGAGATTTTTGAGAAATTTTGATATGGCCTGCTTAGGCTATTTGCGCGTGTTCATTGCTTGCATTTTGGATTTGTATTTAAAAGAGAAGTATAATGGCTTGATAAACATGGAAAGGATCACCCATTAAACATGGCTTTGAAAGCAAAATCAAAAAATTGAGAAACATGCCATTTTGAGTTATTCTCTTGCCATTCTCATCCTTTCATGAATTTGGACTTATTTGTTGTACCTTGCATGAAATTTGGGTCCTCTTGATGGGCCAAGTCAGGCCTAAATGTCATGGCCCATATTTCAAGCATTTTTACTTAATTTATTTATTTTTAACCAAATAAAATCAAGATAAAATACAAGAAAAATCATGGCCATGCCAAAATGGGTTTAGAGGTCATTTAAGACACTATGAGCATGTTTGAAGTCCAAAAAGTAGGCCCATTGGTCTAAAAATACAATTTTGCTCAATGTATACTTTTTGAAAATCCTCAAAATTCCCCAACTTGCGCAAACCATAACCTGATCAATCTTTATCTTTTTGAGATGATATTTAACTTTTTATAAATATCAAGATTTCCCCTACAATCTCTATGTTGACCATTTTTTCATTTGGGGGATTTATCTTAATGTAATTTGCCTTTACAAAAACTTCCTTTTTGTTGACTTTCAAAAAGACATGTAATGTATTGGCTCATATCTTTCCAATGATGCATTTTTTGAACTTGAGGTCAAAATAAAATTTGTAGGGAATTGAATTTTTTTCACAATGAGCTTTGGTTGGGGAAAAATGGATGAAGAATGTGAAATTTATGCCTGGTCAAAGTTCAATTGACTTTCTCTAGTAAACCCTGATTTTGCACTTTTGGATTCTTGATGATTTGAGAGCATTCCTTGGGGAATCATGATCAAACCTTGATAAAATTATAGATATCACTTTAAAATGTTGATGTTGACCAAAAATCTTGAAGTTTGACTGTATATTGGTCACAGTTGACTTTTGACGCAGTATAGTTGATTTTCAAGCATTTAAGCAATTGACTGAGCAGTCTTTTAGTGCAAAGCATGAAACTTGACATGGATATTCTTGAGGACATATTAGGTACCATGGAAATCACATTAAGTCTTTGCAACCCAAAATTATTTGTGATAAGTGAAACCCTAGTTGGGAGTGAAGAAGTGAAAAACACAAGAAGGGGGTTGAATTGGAATCTCAAAATATAATGGAAAGAACACTTTGATTTTTATCTTGGTTCGTTTGAACTCAAAATAATCCAGTACACCCTCCAAGGTGATTTCGCCTCTCTCCAACGAGGTATTAATTCACTAATAAATTTTGATTACAAATCTACTTTGACTACTGCCAAAGTCTTCTTTAGTCCAAAACCACAACCCGATTTTCTTAAGGAAATGTTTAAACAGTTAATTGAATAAATGTGTACAATGGTGTTTCTACTAAAACAGTATCAATAACAATGATATTTTACACAGTTTAAATATAAATGCTTAAGGATGAAAGATGATTGTTGTGTTGTTGTAGTTTCACATGATTTCTTCTTTTTGTGCGCAGTAGTTTATCACTTGAAATCTTCTTTTTGTCTGTTTTATATAGGCCATGAATAGTGACATAAGAAGATACTTTTGGTATGTCCATAACACGAGTTAATGAACTTTCTAAACCAGGATATTCTTGTCTGTTTGTAGCTGTTACTTATGATATTGCATTGATAGAATTGTAATGCTTCAGAGCTTCTCACATCAGAGGATGAGTGTTACCGTTGAGAGTCTTTTATAGCTTGTATCAGAACTTTGCAAATCAGAGTATCGGAGATCCTGTTTCACAACGCTGGTGCATTCATAAGTTCTAACAGAACTTCTTCATATAAGCGTGTCAC
Organism: Vicia faba; assembly: GCA_948472305.1. Lineage (NCBI taxonomy): Eukaryota > Viridiplantae > Streptophyta > Magnoliopsida > Fabales > Fabaceae > Vicia > Vicia faba. The sequence continues at coordinate 130,688,786 of OX451739.1, forward strand.
ACAGATTTACGTCTGAATCTATCATGGTATTTCCAACTTCATTGCTAGCATAATCAGAACTTCTAGTGATGTTCTGGCAGAACTTCTAGTTACATCAGAACATCTTTTTCACATCAAAACTTCCTGCATGTAAAGATACTTTTATTAGCGAGCATATTTGTTCTTTATATTATGTGTTTGTTATCATCAAAACTCTTACTAGGATGTAGTTCTAACAATATCCCCCTTTTTGATTATGACAAAAACTTGTATATTTTGATGGAATATAAAGAACAAAATTAAAAGGCTCCTCCTGAGTAGAACACTCAGATAACGAGAAAATAGAATATTTCCCTGGAGATCTTATGATAGGAGTCAAAATATCTTTCATTCTCCCCCTTTTTGTCAAGAATCAAAAAGTTGTAAAGACTCTATTTGACTTTCTTTGATAGAAGTTGCTTGAACAGGTGTGACATCCTCTTCTTTTCTTTCTGATTTCTCCCAAAACTTGCATATCCTCCAGATTTAAATTCCAGGCTTTGGAACATATGCTTTCTTCCCATCATGTGTAGAGAGCATCTAGAATCTAGGTGTTAAAACAGTTGTTTCAACCTTATTGTTGAAAATATCTGTAACATAAATAATTTTATCATTTGATACCCATATCTTTTTGGGTCCATGATTGTTAGAATTTCCAAAATTCTGTTTGAATTTTGGTTTTGCATAAAACTCCTTACCAGTATGTTTTATATCATGTGTTTGCCCAGCTGTATAGTGAGAATAAAGAGGAGTGCATTTGATAACCAGATCCTTAACTTTCTTAGGTTGGGATAGTTTCCCTTTGTATCCTATACCTATTCTTCCATTTATGCTAACTCCATAGACCATTGAAGCCATTTTGCTTCTATCTATGTTTTTAGCGAAGAATTTCTGAAAGTTATGATCATATTCCTTTATGACTGTATCAGGGTTACTAGGAACTTCTGAGACAGTTTCCTTCTGAGTATTTTTTAAATCATTTTCAAGTTTTAAAATTTTTCTTTTCAACTCAGAGTTTTCTAGTCTCAGATTCTTAGTTTCTTTAGAGTCATAAACTAGATCCTTTTTCAGGTTCTTGTTTATGACTCGAAGCTTCTGATACCTTTCTAGAATTTCTGACAGACTCTCCTCTGCTTGAGATCTAGAAAAGTTAGAAAATACCTCTTATGTCTCTGAGTCTGATTCTGATTCAGAGGATTCAGAGACATCTGATAAGTTGTCCGTTTGAGCTATATTGGCTAGTTTATCTTCTAATTATGTTCCGTCTTCAGAAGATTCAGAGTTATGCCACGTTGCCATAAGACTTTTATTCTTCTCCTTAACGAACTTCCTTTTAGGTTTCTCCTTCTGAAGTCTTGGACAGTCACTTTTGTAGTGACCTTGTTTATTGCATTCATAGCAGGTAATGTTTCTGTTACTAGATTTTCAGTATCCAGAAGATTGTTCAGAGTCATTTCCTGTTCTTCTAGAGTTTCTGAATTTCCTCTGCCTGTGCTTCCACAGCTGATTGATTCTTCTGGATAGAAAGAACATTTTGTCTTCTTCTGACGAGGATTCTCCATAGTTTTCTGCTTCTGCTTTTCCCTGCAAAAAATTGGTTTCATATTTATTAGATTTCAAAGCGAGAGACTTACCTTGCTTCTGAGGCTCATCATCTTCTAACTCTATCTCATGGATTCTGAGAGTGTTGACAAGTTCTTCTAGAGATATTTTGTTAAGATCTTTTGCCAGTTTGGGAGCAGTGACCATGGGTCTCCATTGTTTTGGTAAACTTCTGATTATTTTCTTTACATGATCAACAGTTGAGTACCCTTTGTCCAAAACTTTCAGCCCAGCAACCAGAGTTTAGAATCTTGAGAACATTGCTTCAATGGTTTCATATTCTTCCATTTTGAAGGCTCCATACTTTTGAATGAGTGCAAGGGCTTTGGTTTCTTTTACTTGCATGTTGCCTTCATGCATCATTCTTAGAGAATCAAACATGTTCTTAGTTGTCTCTCTGTTTGTGATCTTCTTATACTCTGAATATGAGATGGCACTTAGGAGAATAGTTCTGGCCTTGTGATGATTTCTGAAGTCTTGGTTTTGATGATCTGGCATTCTTTTTCTGTCTATCTTCTGACCACTTTCATCAACAGGATGTATGTATCCATCAGTCGCCATATCCCAGAGGTCAGCATCATAGGCTAGGAAGAAACTTCTGATCATATCTTTCCAGTAATCAAAATTTTCACCGTCAAATATTGGGGGGCTGCTGCTGATGTTTTCACTTGTTCCCATCATAGTGTTTTTCCTCCTTGGATCTTTTTCTGACACAGTTAAGTGTTTGCACCAAGATCCAGGTGCTCTGATACCAATTGAAGAAGTGAAAAACACAAGAAGGGAGGTTAAATTGGAATCTCAAAATACAATGGAAAGAACACTTTGATTTTTATCCTGGTTCATTTGAGCTCAAACTACTCCTGTCCACCCGCCATGGTCATTTTACCTCTCTCCAACGAGGTCTTAATTCACTAATAAATCTTGATTACAAATCTACTTTGACTACTTCCAAAGTCTTCTTGAGTCCAAAACCACAACCCGGTTTTGTCAAGGAAATGTCTAAACAGTTAATTGAATAAATGTCTACAATGGTGTTTCTACTAAAACAGTATCACTAAAGTGATGTTTTACACATTTTAAATATGAATGTTTAAGGATGAAAGATGGTTGCTGTGTTGTTGTAGTTTCACGTGATTTCTTCTTTTTGTGCACAATAGTTCATCACATGAAATCTTCTTTTTGTCTGCTTTATATACGCCATGAAATAGTGAAATATGAAGATACTTTTGGTATGTCCATAACATGAGTTAATGAACTTTCCAAACCAGGAGATTCTTGTTTGTTTGTAGCCGTTACTTATGATATTGCATTGATAGAATTGTAACGCTTCAGAGCTTCTCACATCAGAGGATGAGTGTTACCATTGAGAGTCCTTTACAACTTGTATCAGAACTTTGCAAATCAGAGTATCTGAGATCCTGTTTCACAGCGCTGGTGCATTTAGAAGTTGTAACAGAACTTCTTCATATAAGCGTGTCACACAGATTTGCGTCTGAATCTATCATGGTACTTCCAACTTCTATGCTTGTATAATCAGAACTTCTAGTGATTTTCTTGAAGAACTTCTAGTTACATCATGTTGTAACCCAAAATTTTCCGTCTCACTTATTAAGAATTTGCTTACAAGATCTCCTTAGCTCAAGAATGCACTAGGGTTTGATCAGCTCAAGATACCTCCTTAAGCACAGATGACCAAAATTAGGGTTTGAGTTTCCACAAGGATTTTTGAACTTCCAATGCCCCATATGGTTTTAATGGATCATTATGGACCCCCCAGATCACTCATGTCAAGTTTCAAGCTTTGAATCACACTTTTGCCCAGTCAATTGAGCAATTGACCTAAAAATTAGTTGTATTGGGGAAAAAGTCAACTATGGCCAATTTACAGTCAAACTTCATAATTTTTTATCCACATCAACATTTTAAACTCATATGTATCATTTTATCAATTTTGGACCACAATTCCTCAAGAAATTTGATCAAATCTCCAAAAGGGCAAAATGGTCAAAATTAGGGTTTTGACTGAGAAAGGGAAATTTTTGTTTTTTGACCTAGAAAATTATCAATTGGTTTAAGGCATGATATAAATAGTCCAATTGCATAATTTTATCCTAATGAAGTGGCTCAAAACATTTCTCAAGTCCAAAGGATTGACAGATGAATTTTTCAGTCAAGTGATCAAAAGTCAACTGTATACTGAAAAGTCAAACTTTGACTTTTTTCTCAAATTCAAATGCCAAAGATCACAATTCATCAAAAAATGTCCAAATATGAAACTTGTTCATCAAGAAACCCAAAATTCAAGATTTCATTTTGAAAAGTTAAAATTTCTAAACTTAGAAATTTTTCTAAGTGTTGGAAATTTCTTATTTTTTCATAACTTTAAGTAAAATTTTCACCATGATGCAAGATGATTCAAGAGAAACTTCCAACATGAAAGTTGTAGATCTCCATGAAATCTACAAAATTTCTTCACATAACTTCTTCCAAAAGTGCTTAGATCTCAAGTTATAATTTTAAGAACATGTGGTCATGAAACAAAATACTTAGTGAAATTTTGCCCTAATTTTGTCAAGATTTTCACCCAACTTCATGACACTTTTTCATATAGTTCCAAGGGGAATATTCGAAAGCAATTCAAATATGGGTTGTATAGAACATTACAAGATTTCCAAAATTTCCAAGAACTCCTTGAGATCATTCTTGAGTAGGGAGAATTGAAGAGATGAAGTTAGGGTTTTATCACTTGATTTACAAGTCATTTTGTGATGAACAAATTCAAATTCAAATTTATATTGCATAAACTCTACTTTGCAGGCCTCAAACTTATTAGTCACTCCATAATTAATTTCTTGCACAGCTGTTAGAGGTCTCATTTCAAGCATTCAATGCATGGACATGCTTTATATCCATTTTGGGAAGAAAGTGCACATTGCCATTTTGATAAAGTGACTTTTTGCATAAAACTTGTTCTTGAGTGTTGCACTTGTTCTCTTCTGATCATACATGTCTCATAACACATGAGAAAGGGTTTAGACACTTACAATCACCCATCCCATGCTTGTACCTCAAATTGGAACTTGGCTTACCACTTTTCTTCAAAATCAAGTAACCTAGCCAAAAGCTTGTAACTTGTACTTCTGATTGTCCAAACCACTCCAATCCTTTTGCTTATAGATATACAAACTATTTTCCACAAAATACACGAATTCTTAAGCCCTGAAAACACCTAGAACTCAGAATCACCAAAAACACTTTAAAACTTGTCATTTCTGAGTTTTGAAGCCAATCTTCAAATCTACTCGTGCGTTTCTTGGCCTTTTGTTTTCAAAAGCTTCTAAACAACATACACAAACAATCCCAACACTTGCAGCATCACTGTAACACCTCCATCATCATCCACCATTTTCAAAAACAGAGCTTTGCACTTGGACTTCTCCAGAACTCCTCAGGCCCTTTCAGTTTAAGCTAAGCATTCCATTATCTTCCTGGGAACTTGAGGAAGCTAACCCAACCATTGGAACTCCTTGAAAGCTGCTCAAACTTCAAACCCGATACCCTCTTGCAAGGTAAGTTTTATAACTTTGAAAATTTTCATACAGGCATCATCGATGATTTATTTGTGAATGAAACATATAGATATCATTTCCCTAAAGCTAACCATGTCCATAGTTTCCATTAATTTTTCCCGAGCTTAGAGAATTTTAAGTTTGAATTTTCTGAGATTTTTAGGGTTCAGATTAGGGCCAATGAAATTCATGCTTATCTTTGATCTATAGTTTGAATATTTTACATTTCTAAAATCGTGAGGAAATTTGCTACAAGTTTCAAGTTTATAATTTTCATTTTTGTTGATAATTAAGCAAGTTACAGTTGGTCTGGCTGGAGGTTGAAGATGAAGTGTAAATCAGGGCGCGTTTTGTATCATATATTTATTGTTTTGCTTATGTTAATGGATGTATAGCCACCCCAGTGGTAGAAGCGCGCGCTTGTAACCTTTGGGACTTGGGTTCAAGCCCCAGTGGTACCCTTTTGAATTTTTTTTTATATTTTCTTTGCATTATGACCTTTTTGCAGGCGTTGGGCCTTGTTGGGCTTTTTTTTTTTTACTTTCTAACCCCCTTGCAGGCTATCAGCACCTCTGGCCCAATTTTATTTTATTTTATTTTTATTTTGTTTTCTTAGTTATTTTGCTAATACTAAAAAATCATTAAAAAAAAACAAAAATAGTAGATTTATATTTTAAGTTAGTTTATTTATTTTTTATCACAAAAAATATTTTATTTAACCACACTTTATTTATTTTACTAATTATTCTTGTAAATTTAATTAAATAGTAGGTTTTATTTATTTTGTTTTACACCAATTTAAATATATTGTTTTAATATAAAAAAGGCCAAAAATATTTTATAATACTATAATTTATTTCCAAGACAAAAATTCAAAAATACTTTTCTTAAACTTAATTTCATTTTAATCAATTAATAGACTTAGGGTTTTATTTAAAATCTTTTCTTATTAAATCAGGTTTACTTTTATTATTAATTTTTTTTTTATTTTAATTAATTAGGTTAAAACAAAATCCCTTTTCCTAAAAAAAAAATCCAAACAAAACTATCCATTTATTTTACATTTCACATTTTTTGTACATTTATTCATTTTGTACATTATACTCATTTAATTCCTTGTACATTTATACCAATTCAATATGGCTGTAATAGATTAACTAGGTTTATATTCTTTCAATTCCCATTCACAATTCGTACACCCCCTTCCCACAAATATTATAATAGCGTAGTAACTTTAAATTCCGCAATTTATCGCTTTATATACAAATGTTAGTAATTAGGGTTTGTATGGAAAGACTAAAACCAATACTTAGAAAACCCTAAATTCAAAACAAAATCAAGCATGAAAATAATACAGTTGCACACAAGCACCCCTAGGGTAAATCCACTTGGTTGCTTTTACAAAATGGCCATATTATGCATGTGAAGTATCTTAGCAAAAACAAGCAAATACAAGATTATAGTCCCTCGATGATGCTATCTAAGTTTCCTTTCAAATGATCTTAGTTCCTAAAAAAGAATGCTAAGATACCTTGCAACATTTCTAATCATGGTTATACGATGACCCACGCCCGTCCCGTTTACATCCAAATATATGGTTGCTTACCAAATTAATGGTAAGACAACAATGTCAAAGGAAAAGAAAATGAACAAGAAAGACTTTTTTGAGTAGGTAGAATGCTCCTAATTACTTGCTCAATTTCAAACAAAACAGCCTTGCTATTTTCAAAACAAGCACCTACACTTTCAAACATCTTACAAAATTGAAAACATTTTCAAAAGATCAAACATCTTTGTATACATTCTTACAAATGAGAATCATTACAAAGTTTGCCTAAACAATGGCATCTTTACAAAATACTTTCAAAAACCACAGAAAGCACAATTTCAAATGAAAGCAAGTTATCCAGCAAGTAACTAAGAGCCCATGGAAAACCATGGATGAAAAGGGTGCTAATACCTTCCCTTTTCATAATCTACCCCCCGAACTCAAGAAATAATCTCAAAGGTCTTTCCTGTGCTTTTTCACCTTTCCTTTTGCTTAAAAGAAAAGTCTATGGTGACTCTTGCTAACCGCAACATTTGCGATCAAACGCAAAACCTTCAAGTTAGTTCTCCCATCGTATTACAGAACTGGCGACTCTGCTGGGGAGAATTCTAAAAGTGGGGTTACCGTAGGGTTAGATCACATCTACTTGCTTTCATTGTTTGACTCGTATGCTTTACATTATGGTTCTTTGTTTGAGTTTGATTCCTCAACTCGGATTTGGGATACCTTATAGGTAAGTAGCAATATGTTGTTGAAACTGTGCGGGGTATACCGACATGGTCTAAGCAATAACTACATTAGTGCGACATATTTGTGGGTACTGATAGCCCTTGAGTTAATCAAGGAGAATATGGGGCCACTGAGTGATGTCATAAAGCACTAAATAACTTTTAGAACCTTTACTTGACGAACTTGGCCTTTAGGACGTAGTGAGATGACCGGGTTTGGTGCAGTCCAAAGTTGGTAGATACTTGATACTACACTCATTGAGGTTTGGTTTTTTGGGATATTTCGGTCGCTATTAAAGAGGCTTGTGCTGAAAAAATGACCAAGGAAACAAACTAGTGATATTGAGCTCCTTAGAACCCGGTTACTATTACTAGGACAGGTTTGAGCCAACTAAACTTCAAGAGGGTACTTACCTATGAGACCCCATGCAAGCCTAAACCTAAGGACTTGTTTTCTTTGTTTGTATATACATACTTGTACATAACATCATGAACATCATAACATCATACACATTCACTAACCATTTCAAGGATTTTGGGATTTATCTTTGTTCTTGTTTTGTAGGACATGGATTCTATTCGCAGGAAAACTATTCAAGTAAATCTTATAAGGATCCTTCCACAACTTAAGGAGCTAGCCTCAAGGATTCCAGAAAACTATCCATTCACCGAGAGACATGGTCGCCTACTCAACTTGGTCACTTCCAACACTGATGAGGACATGATGAAGGTGCTCTTTCAGTTCTTTGATCCCTTACACCATTGCTTCACATTTCCCGATTATCAACTTGTGCCTACTTTGGAAGAATTCTCCCGACTCTTGAGGATTGCCATTCTCAATCAACTACCTTTCAACAGTATGGAAAGAGACCCAAATCCAGAAGAAATTGCTCAAGCTCTACACTTGCAATCATCTGATGTCACAACTAATTTGGAAACAAGGAGTGGTGTCAAAGGTTTCCTAGCAAAGTTCTTATTTGAGAAAGCCCAAAACTGTTGGAATTCTTTGGACCTACAAGCTTTTGAGGAAATTATGGCTCTCCTCGTCTATGGGATGGTTTTGTTTCCAAATCCTGACCAACTCATAGACGTGAACGCCGTCAAAATCTTCATATCCCACAACTCGGTTCCTACTTTGCTAGGAGACATCCTACACTCTTTTCACACTTGCACTATGAGGAAAAGAGGTGTCCTTATGTGTTGTACTCCTCTCTTGGAAAGATGGTATATTTCGCATCTTCCCCAATCCGTATTGAAGAATGAGCAAGGTTCAAGACGGTCACAAAGGTTGATGATGCTCAAATATTCAGACATCCATTGGTGTTCCCGATCCATAGAGAATGTTACTATTGTCGACCGTTATGGAAAATTCCCTAATGTCCCTTTACTTGGAATTAGGGGAGGTATCACCTATAACCCCTTCTTATCCTTAAGACAGTTTGGTTACGCCCGAAGGGATGGCCCTCATGAGATGCTGATTCAAGGTTTGGTATTTGACTACGAGAACAAAGATCAAGGTCTTCGCCAGATATTTATCCGAGCTTGGTGGATGTTGAATAAGGTAGATAGCAAGACTTTGGGGCACAAGAATTCCATCCCCCTTGAGCCTTACCTCAAATGGGTATGAACTCGTGCTCAGAGTCTTATGATGCCTTATCCCTCCATTCTCCCAGTAATCATTGAGCCTGTTACAGAAGGAGATGTTCCATACACTATCCTACATCCTAACATGCCACCTCTCTTGAAGACTTACAACGAGATTGGATACAACTCAAGGGGGAGCGAGATACTTTCGAAGCCCAATTCTATGCAAGCGAGAAGAAGGTTTTGGAGCTCACTAAGCAACTTCATGAGGATCAGACTCTGAATGCCTACATTGCACCAAAGAGGATGCGTACTACCTTTTTATCTTAGAGTTTTTGTATTTGTTTTTCCTAATGAGGCATTTATGTATTCAAGCTTTAATTTATTAATATAACGTGTGTTTCCTTTTTGTCTAAAACAAATTAGAATCTTTATAATCCTTGAAATCATTGCATATGCATTTACCATTCATCATAACATAAGCAGGTTTCTTGTAACAAGCCTCCTCATCTTTCTACTATTTATTTCAGTAAGATGGATCTCGAGAAAACGGTGAAAGACCTCCAAGCTCAAAATGCTCAGTTTCAAAAGATGTTCTTAACTCTAGCCAAAGGACAAGAAGAGTTGAAGAAATTGCTGGTTAAGGAAAAGAAAAATACGACGAAGAAGATAACCGAAGTTCTAAACATGGGAAGAAGATTCCAAGGGCAGACAAGAAGGACCCTACACTTTGCAACGACATTCGGTGAGAAAGACAATCAAGATGGGAAGGAAAAAGAAACAATTGTCCAGTCAAATTTAGAAGAGGAAGAGGAAGAAGAAGACTATTCTGAAGAATAATATCCTCCAAACGATGACAAGTATAAGCATTTAGAATAATAATTAAGTGTAATGGAAATCCAAAAAGTGCCTAACTTGGACTTTAAGGAGTTGGGATTAGTATCGGGGATTGCCATTCCTCCAAAATTCAAAGCACCTGTGTTCACCAAATATGATGGAGTTTCATGTCCCAAAATGCATCTCCGGTCCTATGTAAGGAAAATCCATCCCCATACCGCTGACAAGGATTTATGGGTACACTTCTTTCAAGACAGTCTGTCTGGAACTCAACTTGATTGGTTTTATCAGTTAGAAAGAGCCAATGTTCATAACTGGGAAGATCTGGCCGCTGCCTTTTACAAACAATACCAATACAATGCTGATCTTGCACCCACCCATGCTCAACTACAGAGTATGGCCATGGTTTCAAGTGAAGGCTTCAAGGACTACGCATAAAAATGGAGGGACTTAGAAGGAAGAGTCCAGCCTCCTCTATCTGAAAGAGAGTTGGTAGACATGTTTTTGGGCACCTTGTATGGTCCCTTCTTTAATCACTTAATTGGGAGTTCATCAGCAGGTTTTACTGAATTGATATTGACCGGAGAAAGGGTGGAAGTTGGGATAAAGAATGGAAAGATTAAAAAAGATGCATCATCTGCTGCTGTAAGGAAACCATTCATTGGAAAGAAAGAAGTGGTTGCTGTATATCCTCAGAGAAATCAAGAAAGGGCTGAATTCCGTCCAATGGTGGGGGTTGTCCTGACTCCTAAACCAGCGCCGACTCAGTAAAGAAGCAACCAGCCAAGAATGGAAAGACCAGTCAGACAGTTCACCAGAATTAATATGACACTATCTCAAGTATTTCCACATTTGTTAAGATCCAACCTTGTGACTTTGAAAGAAGCTCCAAAAAACCCTAACACAACCTCTCCTCAATATCATCCTAATGCCCGCTGTGCATACCACTCTAAGAGTCCCGACCATGACACTAACAACTGTTGGGCTCTGATGAACAAATTACAAGACCTTCTTGAAGCAAAGAGATTGAATTTGATGCGCCAGAAATTCCCAATGTTATTACTACCCCAATGCCCAAACACGGCCATAATGCCAACGCCATTGAGGAAGATATGTTTGTTACTTCAGTTGATGAACTTGTGACCCCACTCCTGACTACCAAAAAGAACTTCTTGAAGGCCGGTGTATCCCTAGGATGTGATGAAAGATGTCATTTCTATATGTCCTCAATAACCAGCTGTCCTTTGTTAAAAGCTGGCGTTCAGTGCCTAATAGCTAACAAGGAAATTTTGTTCGAGAAGGCTTCAATTCCAACTGTTTCTTATAATGATGTTTCCATCGTGACCATTTCCGACAATTCTTCCAGGATATCCACCAAAAGACCCGTTAGAATTACATCAGTTTCAAAAGTAGCTCCGTTGATAATTACAATGCCTGGACCAATCCCGTATTCGTCAGACAAAACCGTACCATGGAATTATGGAGGGGATGTCTACTACCACGGTATCAAGAAAGATTGGCCAACTGCTGAAAATTCAAGTTCTGAGAAAGTTGACTCCGATGTTAGTAATATTGCAGGGACTAGTAAGATAACCCAAAGTGGAAGGGTTTTCTCTCCAGAAATCGCTCCTTTAAAGGCTGTTTCTGGACCCGTAATCATTCCTGTTGTTGTTGCTCCTCCAAAGGTTGTTCCCGGTCCTACAATCACCTCTGCTAATACTCTTGTTGACAAAACTGTTACAATCCCTGTTATCACCCCTACTGACATTCCTGCTACCGAGTAAACCGAGACTCGAGGTAAAGGAATTCTGGTTGAGCCTGTCCGGACAAAGGCACAATCATTTGCTATCCTTGAGACCTCCCAGAAAGAGATGGAGGAAATTCTAAAGATCATAAAAAGAAGTGACTACAATGTAGTTGAGCAACTAGGGCAAACTCCATCAAAAAATTCCATGTTGGCTTTATTACTATGTTCCAAGGCTCATGCAAAGGCCTTGGTAAAATTCCTCAAAACTGCCCACGTACCCCAAGAAACATCTGTCGATCAGTTCCAAGACTGCGTAGCCAGATTGACTGCAGATAATGGTTTAGGTTTTTCGGATGCTGATTTAACGCCAAGAGGGAGGAAGCATAATGAAGCATTGCATGTCTCAGTGGAATGCAGGGGCACGACGTTGACTCATGTCTTGGTTGACACTGGTTCGTCTCTGATTGTTTTGCCTAAAAAGGCTCTTGATAGGCTTGACTATGAGGGATTAACATTGAAACCGAGCAACATAGTAGTGAGGGCCTTTGACCGCTCAAAAAGGATGGTGCATGGGGAAGTGGATATTCCCATAAAGGTTGGAACCCAAACATTTTATTCAACATTTTATGTAATGGATATTCTCCCTTCATATTCCTGCTTGCTAGGCTGACCGTGGATTCACAATGCTGGTGCTGTTACTTATACGTTGCATCAAATGCTGAAATATCCAATTCGAGGGAAGATCATCACTGTTCATGGAGAAGAAGAGTATATGGTCAGCCATCTAAATTCCTTCAGATATGTGGATCTAGATGGTGAATTTATTGAAACTCTATTCCAGCACTTTGAAGAAGTCCCGCAGACTGTGGCAGTAACCAAGGCTGTGTCTAAAGTTCCTAAGATCACAAGACCTCCACTCAAGATGATGTCTTTGAAGGATGCCAGGGCAGTGATAGAGGAAGGTGGGTGCACTATTTGGGGTCAACTCCCAGATATCCCATAATAAATCTAACAAATTTGGTCTGGGTTTCACTTCAGGTGCCTAGAAGGATGTACGCCGTGCTCGTGCCGGAGGACCACCCTTGAAGATCAGCAACCGCGAAGTTAATGCCGTGGAGGATGATGAAGCCATCTATAACCTGGAGGATTGGATTTTCCCAACTGTCAGTGGAGGGCTCAGCAACTGGGAGACTAGAGATTTCGTCCCGATCACTTTTATCCCACAGTAATTTGTCTTTACATTTTGTTGGACCTGTAATATTAAAACAATTCAGACTCTTAAAACCTTATGTCTTACCGGAGGCATAATGGTTCATTTGTAAGGTTTATTATCTCATTTCCATATGACATCAATGAATCATGGACGTTTTTGCATACAAACTTTGTGCTCATTGTTTTTCTTTTTTACATTTTCATCTCTTTCAAAGATAGCTATACTCTTACACACACTCACACTTACAATGCAGGTCTACATCCATTCGAGATCCCATGGGTAACGGTTCTGCTATGGACTTTTGTGACTCTGAAAATCTAATCTACCAAGCCGAAGACGAAGGTGAGGAAGATTGTGAAGTACCAGGGGAACTCGCTAGGTTATTACGATAAGAAGAAAGGACCATTCAGCCCCTTGAAGAATCAATGGACACAATTAACCTAGGTACCAAAGAAGACAAAAGAGAAGTCAAGGTGGGTGCCAACCTGGAACCCAATGTCAAAGAGCGTCTGATTCAGTTGCTACACGAGTATGTTGAGATCTTTGCCTGGTCGTATGAAGACATGCCAGGACTTGATGCAGATATCATGGTACATCGTCTACCAACAAAAGAAGACTGTCCACCGATAAAGCAAAAGGTCCATCATATGCGACCAGATATGTCGGAGAATATTAAAGCTGAAGTCATGAAACAATTCAATGCTGGATTCTTGGCCATCACCTCCTATCCGCAATGGGTTGCTAATGTTGTTCCCGTGCCGAAAAAGGACGGCAAGGTACGAATGTGCGTGGACTATAGAGATTTGAATAGGGCAAGCCCGAAGGATGATTTCCCACTTCCCCACATTGATATTCTAGTTGACAATACAGCACAACACAATGTGTTTTCCTTCATGGAAGGTTTCTCAAGCTACAACCAAATTAAAATGGCGCCTGAGGACATAGAGAAGATAACCTTTGTCACACAGTGGGGAACATTCTGCTACAAGGTTATGCCATTCGGACTGAAGAATGCAGAGGCAACCTATCGACGTGCCATGGTAGCCTTATTTCACGACATGATACATCATGAAATAGAGGTCTATGTGGACGACATGATAGCCAGATCTCAAACAGAAGAAGAGCATCTTGATCATTTACAGAAACTGTTTGAGAGGTTAAAGAAATACAAGCTGAGGTTGAACCCAAATAAGTGCACATTTGGGGTGAGGTCTGGTAAGCTCTTAGGCTTTGTTGTCAGCAATAAAGGAATCGAAGTGGATCCTGCAAAGGTGAAAGCAATATAAGAGATGCCTGCTCCTCGTACTGAGAAGGAAGTCAGAGGATTCTTGGGACGTTTAAACTAAATTGCCAGATTCATTTCTCACCTGACAGGTACTTGTGAACCAATCTTCAAGTTATTGAAGAACGATCAAGTAGTCAAATGGAATGACGAGTGCCAAACTGATTTTGACAAGATCAAAGAGTACCTGCAAGAGCCTCTTGTTTTGATGCCACCAGTTGAAGGAAGACCATTGATCATGTATCTAACTGTTTTGGAAAATTCAATGGGGTATGTTCTGGGGCAGCATGATGAGTCTGGCCTGTGATCGGTGGCATAGAACTGACTGTTTTGAAATGCTGGTTCGCGAAATGTCGCGGTAAGCAAGAGTCGCCACCGTCTTTTATTTTCTCCAACAAGGAAAGGACAAAAGCACAACAAAATTCCTTTTTGAGATGTTTCTCGGTTCGGGAGGTAGATTATAGAAACGGAAGATGTTAGCACCCTTTCTATCCGTGGTTATCCACGGGCTCTTAGGTACTTGCTCACTATGTTTTCAAAAATTTTTGCTTTTCTTATGTTTGTGGGTTTTGAAAAAGTTTGTTTGAAAACTTCGACTTAACTCTTGTATCCGTCCTCAAGAGTGTATGAAGTGTTTGTTTGAAAACTTTTGTTTGAAAAGTGTCAATGCGAAAAGTTGTTTTTGTTTTTTGAAAGAGCAAGTATCTAAGAACCTCTACCTACTCAAAAGAAATTAAGCTGTGTAAATGTCCTTTAGACAGTACTATCCCACTATTGAGAAGTAGGTAGCACCGTCGTTGGAGTTTCGGGTCAATTCGATTATAGGGACATGTGGTCACCAAAGCAATAGTAGGACGCCTTAGCGGTAACCCTAATGTCCTAGATCCTTTTTATCCGAGGCAACCGTTTCGAGGCAACTTGGATCTTTAGACAGGAGGGTGACCTCTAAAACACCCTATACTCAATGACCACGTCGAGGCAACCAAGTGAGGCGTACCCTAGGAGTGACATGTGCGAGTGTGTCAGGATTCAGTTAAATTATCTTTGAACATGTTATGGTGAGCTACGGGTTTATTTTATTTTCAGAACAAGTCTTTTCATGCATAACAGTTAACATACATCTAACAGTTAAATATTGCGGAAAGTAAATTGCGGTAAGTAAAGCTACGCTATTACAAGGCGTCGGGTATTTACATCGCCAAAAACAAACCCTTTAAAAAAGTAAATGCGGGAAATTAAAGGAAAGCGATAAAAAGTCATAATTACGCTATTACATCCTCGGAGCAATTACATAAATATAATTAAAATATATGCGCGCGAATAAAAATTGAATCGGAGAAGTCCTTAGGGTTTTGACCATTTTTGAGAAAGAATGAGATTTTGGTCCTTTTTGCATTTAATTAAACCTAATTCTAATTCATTAAATAAAAGAAATATTTTTTAGGTTTTTTATGTTTTTAATGAAAATAAAATAAAAAGATGATTAAAATTGTCAAAACCCTAATTCTATGTTAATTTTATTTATTGTGAAAAAAAAGTCAAATTTAACCTAATTAACTAATTAATTTGTTAGTATTTATTTACAAAATAATAAAAAGAAAGTGAAATTAATTTTAATTAAGAAAAGATATTATTTTTAATTTTTCTGAATTTATTATGAAAATAATTAATTTATGAGCTAATTAAATAATAATAATTAATAAAAAGATTAAATGAAAAATGTAAAAGAAAAGAAGAAAAAAAAAGAATGAATGAACCAGGGGGGTGCTGGCCCAATAAGGAGTTAAGTTAGCAATTTTCAAGCCCATTTGCACACAAGCCTGCTTGACTTCTGAGATCGTCCACATGTGCATTGACTGGGAGTATCATGGTCCTTCATCTTTGGCTTTCAGATTTGCTTTGCAAGCCACTTGGCGTGTGGACAATTGAGATGCATGGTAGACCACAAGGCATAAGGCATACGGGATAAGCTGCAAGAAAATAGCAATAATAATTTTGGGGGACCTGGGATTCGAACCCAGGTCCCAATGATCAATACTCCAAAACCTTAACCACTCCAACTGCACGCTTTATTCGTTAGTAAAAGAAAAATCAATTATCATATTAACAAACACACAAATATGCTATAACACAAAAACATGCGCGCCCTTTTTTAAACTGACCAATAGTATATCAACATCTCATCATCTTCTTCCTTCGCCTGCATAAAAACACATTAGATAGCGGGAGTTTTTAACCCCCACTATATGACACGAGGAATAATAGCGATTAGGGCTGTGATTAATATAAATATTTCGCGAATAGTCCAATGAGTTCGTCTGGTCTCAACGAGTTCAATCATGGGTCTGTCAAGGCTTAATTTTTCTTGTATTGCAAAGCCCCATTTTGAAAGCTTATGAACCCTAGAATTTGTCCATGGCAACTTTTGATTCTGTGTACTATAATTCAATTAGCTTATGCCATTAGCTTCATATGGATTCAAGCAATGCAAAACAATCAAAAAATCACGTTAAATGCTCATGAATTAAGAGTTACGATTATGAAAAAAAGTGTCAAACCGTCAAACTGTTTAGGGCGATTCTTGCAGCTTTAAGGCCTGGTTTTGATTGCTACACGTTCCTCACACTTCCTGCAATGTGTTTGAATCAGTATAATGCCTTGGATTGGCTTGGAACACAAGAATCAGTTTTGACTTTTCTTTGAATTTTCTTGAATTGGTTATGGCTTTTTCTGCAGCTCTCTCACGTGTGCATGATCAGGGTTTGCTTGTATATTTATAGGAGAATGAGATTAGGTCAGAATCTTGCACAAAAAATCCATGGAATGATGATTGAATATTTGATTGGAAATCATATATTTTTGAATCTTCATGATTGGAAAAAGTTGCCAAATTTGGAGATATTGCATCTTTGACTTGGTGCACTAAATTGCCAGCCTTTTTAGGTCATTCTTGCTTCACAAAAAGATTGAAAAACCATATCTTTATATTTTCCTACAATTTAAATTAATTAAATGAATTAAATGAATTAATATTGATTAAAAATCCAATTAATTAATAAAAAATAAGAAAATAATTCAATTAAGCTTGATGGGTCGTGCATAGGCCTTGGATAAAGTTTCAAGAAGAAATTTGAGGCCCATTAGCAAAAACAAGGTGTTTTGAGCAAAGTTGACCTTTGTAAATTCCTAAAACTTTCCCAACTTCTCCAATGCATATCTTGCTTAATTTTGATCATATGAACATGTTCTTGGACATTTTGGAAAGGTCTTGAAGTCCTCTAACCAATGCCTTTGGTCCCATGTCATTTGGATTTACCAATATCAAGTTATGGTCTTTGACTTAAAGTGCTTTTTTGTTGACTTTTGAAATTGACCTACAATGTAGAAATTGATAACTTTTTGTGAGAGCATTTCTTGGACTTGGAATGTGAAGATGAACTGTAGGAAATGTCATCCCCTACAAAATGAGCATTGGATGGGATTTTTCTGATGAACCATGAAAAAGTTATGCCCTGGTCAAGATATAGTTGACTTTTCTACTATCCAAAGATAGTAACTTTTTGCACCTTGATGATTTTTTGAGCTACCCTTGTGGAATCATGATCAAGACTTTTTTCAAATGATGATTGTGAGCTCAAAATAAGATGTTGACCAAAAATTCTGACTTTTGACTAAAAAATGACCATTTTGCCCTTGCAGTTGACTGTGGATCAAATAGGGCTTTTGACTGTGCAACTTGGGACTGTGAGTCTTGAAACTTGGCATGTAGATGCTTGAGGATGAATATGGACCTATGAGACTTGGTTTAACCATTGAAAACCTCAAATTCCTTGAGAGAATCAAAACCCTAATTTCAGCTGGCTTAGGAGGTGATTTGAACTGTACAACCTCTTGAGCAATCTTGAACCATTTAAGGATCAGTCTTGACAAATCTTGAGGAATATGGGAGGGAAAATTTTGGGGTACAACAGTTGCCCCTGTTTAATATTCTTAGACCTGAGGATGTAGATTGGCTTGCGTGCCTTTCGTGATCCGAAGGTGGAAGATGATTGAACACTAAAGTGCCCAGAAATTTGCACTCGCATGGTGGAGTATCAGCAATGTGATGTCAGGAATGGGCTTACAGATGCCATTTGGAGAGATGATGGATAGGAGGATGGGCTTATAGATGCCATCTGGAGATGTGACAGAATCTTGTCGGGAATGGGCTTACAGATGCCATTTGGAAATGCTTGTTGAATTGTGACTTGGTAGGTTGAAAGAAGGAACCTGTGTAGGGTTGCCTGATGATGAGTCCATATAAAACTGCATCTGAAAGAGAGAAGGAACCGGTGTAGGGTTGCTTCATGATGGTCGAGTAGATAGTTGTCCTGTCTGGTTTCAGGTATTAATCTATGACCTGAGAAAGAAAGATAGCTTCCTGGCTTGCTACAGGTATTGATCTTCAATCTCTTCATGTAGATAACTTTCCTGGCTAGTTACAGGTGTAGATCTACAATCAATCGCTCACAGATATTTCCTGGCTAGATACAGGTGTTGATCCGGAACTTAAAAAAGGTTGGTCGAGATAGCTTTCCTGGCTGGATACAGGTGTAGATCTCTGACCTGAGAGTGAAAGATAATTTCCTGGCCTGTTACAGGTGTTGATCTTCAATCTCTTCATGTAGATAACTTTCCTGGCTAGTTACAGGTATAGATCTACAATCAATCGCTCACAGATATTCCCTGGCTAGATACAGGTGTTGATCCGGAACTAAAAAAAGGTTGGTCGAGATAGCTTTCCTGGCTGGATACAGGTGTAGATCTCTGACCTGAGAGTGAAAGATAATTTCCTGGCCTGTTACAGGTGTTGATCTTCAATCTCTTCATTTAGATAACTTTCCTGGCTAGTTACAGGTATAGATCTACAATCAATCGCTCACAGATATTCCCTGGCTAGATACAGGTGTTGATCCGGAACTAAAAAAAAGGTTGGTCGAGATAGCTTTCCTGGCTGGATACAGGTGTAGATCTCTGACCTGAGAGTGAAAGATAATTTCCTGGCCTGTTACAGGTGTTGATCTTCAATCTCTTTATGTAGATAACTTTCTTGTGTGGTTTCAGGTATAGATCTACAATCAGTCGCTCACAGATATTTCCTTGCTAGATACAGGTGTTAATCTGGAACTTAAGAAGGTTGGTCGAGATAGCTTTCCTGGCTGGATACAGGTGTAGATCTCTGACCTGAGAAAGAAAGATGGTTTCCTGGCCTGTTACAGGTGTTGATCTTCAATCTCTTCATGTAGATAACTTTCCTGGCTAGTTACAGGTATCGAATCTACAATCAATCGCTCACAGATATTTCCTGGCTAGATACAGGTGTTGATCCGGAACTAAAAAAAGGTTGGTCGAGATAGCTTTCCTGGCTGGATACAGGTGTAGATCTCTGACCTGAGAGTGAAAGATAATTTCCTGGCCTGTTACAGGTGTTGATCTTCAATCTCTTCATGTAGATAACTTTCCTGGCTAGTTACAGGTATCGAATCTACAATCAATCGCTCACAGATATTTACTGGCCAGATATAGGTGTTGATCCGGAACTTAAAAAAAGTTGGTCAAGATAGCTTTCCTGGCTGGATACAAGTGTAGATCTCTTACTTAAGAGTGAAAGATAATTTCCTGGCCTGTTACAGGTGTTGATCTTCAATCTCTTCATGTAGATAACTTTCCTGGCTAGTTACAGGTATCGAATCTACAATCAATCGCTCACAGATATTTCCTGGCTAGATACAAGTGTTGATCAGGAACTGCAAAAGTTGATGGTAATCATCTTTTGATTGACCTTTCCCTGAAAAGGCAAAACATTAGTTGTATGCAATGTCATGATGTATGAAATGCATGATGTCATGATGTTCTCAAAAATAAATGAGATCGTGTGATATGATGCGTATATGCATGTATCATGATGTATGACAATGTTATGTTTATGGATGTATCTTCGTCTGGGAAAATAAATCCTTGACGAATGTCGGGAAGTTCGTTGAATCCTGGGTTGATGTTGAAGAGTAGAATTCTTCGTTTCCGCTGGGGATGATGAACAAAGATGATTGCAAGAATAAACCGGTAGGAGAAGATGACTCCGTTGGGGAATAAACTTGATGAAGAGATTACTCTGTGGGGAAATACTTTGTGGGAAGAGATACTTCGTTGAGAATTTAACGATAACTCTGTTGGGGATTTCGTTGATAAGCTCTGTTGGGGAATTTGATGAACTCCGCTGGGAATAGGAAGAACTTCGCTGAGGACGATCTTTCCGTTGCAATTTGCTGAGGATAACCCAGTTAGACTCTGGTGGGGATAAGCTCCTGAATATGGCTGGGGAGATATTTTTGTACTCTGTAGGGGACAAGCTTCCAGAATCTACTGGGGAGATGATTCAACTCTCCTGGGGAAACTTTTTGAGGAAATGGCTCCACTGAGGGTATCTTGTATTCCGCCGGGGAACATTCTTATATTTCGCTGAGGCATATTAAGAACGCTGGGGATGCTTGCTGAGGAATATATGTATACTCTGCTAGGGAATATTAAGATCTTCTGGGGATACCCAACTTTTCCAGGACTGATGGTAGACCAACTCTGCTCGGGGGAGAGTATTGCTGACTTGCTGGAGATATTGTGCCTTTTTAAGGCTGATGGGAGACCAACTCTGCTTGGGGAGAGCATTATTGAATCTTGTATTACTCTGCGGGGAGTGAAGGTATCCCGGTTAATTCTTCAGCTGCATATGCCTTGGTACCTCGGTGGACAGAGCAGCTTGTACAGTTCGGACAATTCTTATTGCCCTAGTTTTTGCAGGAGAAGAAGGCCTAAGAGGTGCTTGATAACTGTCGATAGACAAATCTTCTTCCGGTAGGCAAGTGACGAGATGACGGGACATAGTCGTACGCTTTGATCCCTAATTTTTGCCTGGACCGCCCTTTCGGGTTTTCAGTCCACCGGGATACCCTTTTTTGCCCAAGCCGCCTTTTCAGGTTTTCGACTTGCCGGGTGTACAGATTTTTCATTTTCATCCCTTATTTTTTCCCGAACCCTTTTGGTTCGCCGGGAAGCCCTTATTTTTGCCTAGGGCAGTCAACCTAGCGGGTCTTTGATTATGCGTAGTATTTTTTTTTTACTATGTCCACATTCTCAGAGTGCAGGGAGTTGTCACTGTCAGTAGTGTTGTGTCGCTATACTACCAGAAGATGTCTGATCATGCCAGATTCGTTGCTGGAATTCATGTCCAATGCCCCAAGTGACCCGGGCGGAGATTTACCCCTGGCTATTTGGCGTCTTGAGAAATTCCTTGAATCTTGACTTAACTGCCCCAGATGATGGACAATGCTCATGTCGTGCCCCTGGATTGGAAGTGTTTTTCCACTTGAGGTGACGCTTTTTGTTGAGAAGGTTTTTGTTCACTAGATATTCATCGTGCGAATTTCTCTGCCATTGAACAAATAGTCATATGCAAACAATGTTATATTAAAAATGCAAAGCTTATGTTTGTCTTGAAGTTTTTGAAAATGCAGTTTTCAATAAAACAAGTGATTTTTTGTAAAATGTGATGTCAACTCAAGATTTTACAGCAAGCCCTACAGGAGTCAGGATACCTTTGGTAACAGTATGCTTTCGAACTAACCCACGCTTCAGCTAGGACTTTTAAGGGTTATAACATGGCCTGGTTCACGGTTTACGAAACAAAGGATAAAGGCTCAAAGTATATTTGTACCTACCCGCTCTTCATGATGTTCTTCAAACCTAAACTCAGCTAATCATGCATTGGACCTTGTTTGAGTCTTTTCTCTGATATTCCAGTGATGGTTCGGATACTGATAATTTATTTTGAACAGGCAGTCAATTCGTTGAGAGTTTGCAGGATCTCTTCGCTTTTTGATTTTATTATCCCTATTTTTTGCCTGAACTGTTTCTTTTGTGATTACAGTCAGCGGGATGCCCCAGTTTTGTAAGTCTCCTTCATAGGTTTTGACTTGCTGGGCTTTTATTTTTGAGAGATAATGACTGCCTGTCTTTACGATTATTCGGAACCATCACCGTCTCTTGTTTTGGAAGGTCTTCTTTGATGTTATTCATTGTGCACTTGGATCAACTGAGAAAACTACCCTGCCCCGGGTTGTGATTAAGGGTTTTAATTTGTGAAAAGAAAAACTCCAACTTCTTTGGCTCAAAGGGGTTGACTAGGGATTATCTTCCTTATAACTCCACTGTTTAGGATTTGAAACAATGCATGTACCTCATTAGCGGGGTCTATTCAAAAAGCATACTGTAAAGATCGTGGTATCGTTTTTCGTCATCCTCCCTCAAAAGGTTTAGAATTTTTTAATCGAGAGTTGAACATCACAAAAAAATGAAAGCAATTTGAATATAGTGAGTACGAATGGATTGATTCAAAACAGACATATGCGATGCATTAATGAAATAAAAAAGTTTGACATGATAATAATTGTTTGAATAAGCAAAAAAAAAATACAACTTCAGAATTCAAATGAACAAAAGTCTCTTAGTTTGAACTAGTCATCTCAGATGGAGAATTCTCAGCGGAAGATTTTCATCTCGCCATCCGGCATGAACTCCAGCACCCTTCCGTCGATCAAGTCTTGGATCTTGTTCTTCAAACTGCAACAGTTGTTTGTGTCGTGTCCTGGACTGTCAGAGTGGTATGCACACCTTTCATTGGGATGATAGGTAGGAGCGGAAGTATTTGGGTTCCGGGGAGGAGCCTTTAATGTAATCAGCCCTGTCTTCAACGTGTGTTGTAGCGCTTGAGTCAGTGACATATTGGTCTTGGTAAATTGCCTCCTGGGAATGTTTGGCTTACTCTGATCAACCTGTTGTTTTTGGTGAGGTTGTTGTTGGACCCTTGAGGTAGTAGCAACTTGGAGAGGTCCATTCTTCACCATAGCAAACTCTTGTCCTCTTTAAGGCTGATTACTGGTTTAATCCCCAGCCTTGACCGTTTGCTTCATACTATTGTATCTGTCTTGATGAAGCTGGTTGATCATGGCTCGCAACTCTTCTTGTTCTCGAGCTAAGCCTTGGATAAGAGCCATCTGCCCCAACATCTGGGTTCTCATTGTATCTACCTCAGCTTGCAGCCATTTCAGGCGTTCATCCCTATCGTCTTCAAGACTGTTCCTGACCAAAGTCCCCATGAGGAGTGTTCTCAACTCTTCCTGCCCCTTGGATATATTTAGGAAGATTTCCCTGAACTGAGTCTCTTGAGTATGAAGATCTTGTTGGAGAGCCATTGCTGAAATAAACAGCGAGAACGTGAGAGACCTGTAAAGGGTGACCTGTGATGCAATGATATGTATGATATATGTATGCAATGTTTTCAAGGATCTCGCGGGGTAAACAAAGAAACTTGTTAGAATTTGAATTCGGTGGCTTGATTAAAGGAACTTCATGTTGCTGAGAGTCCTTCTTCAAGAGTCAAAGCTCACCATATCGAGTGGTTCATAGCCCCTGACTCAAGTTGTCATGTTTTGATCTCCAAACAACCTTGGTTAGAGGAAAATAAATCCCCTTTGCCCCTTGCTAGACATTTTGATTCATCATGACCTGCATCACAGACCCTTGAGATCCTTGAAATGGGTTAGTCCTTATGCAGGATGTATGTGATGTTATGATGTTATGATGTTATGATGTTATGATGTTATGATGTTATGATAAAGGCACACCACAAGTATTCACAAAAGGCAAACATGGTAAAGCACACAAGTCACACAAAAGAGCCCTTAGATTTCAGGCCAGCATGAAGTTTAGGTACTACCCTCTTTCAGTTTCAGTTGGTTAAGACCTGTCCTAGAAAATAGTAATCGGGTTCTAGAGGATCTCAATATCACTGACTACCCTCAATCGGTCATAACTCCAGCTTCGCAATCTTTTCTTGCGGCCGGAATCATCGCGAGAGTTTAGCCTCAATGAGTGTAGCATACTGCTACTATTCTATGGCCAAGTTGGGTCAATTTAAGGTTCTAAGGTCAGTTGGTGCTTAATGACTCCTCAGAAGACCCATATTCTCCTCGTTCCAACACAAGGGATATCGGTACAGACCAAGGTGTCACACCAACGTAGCTATTGCTTCACCCGTGTCGGTCTATGCCGGACAGGTCCCTCACAGTTTATTGCTACCTAAAGGGTATTCCCCAGATCCGGGTTAGGATCTATGAAACTCCAATACAAGCCCACAATATTAAAGCAAACAAGGCATACAATTGAAAACATAGAATGATCTAATCCTAAGGTACACCTCACTTATTAATAATCTTCCCCAGCAGAGTCGCCAGTTCTGTGATCGGTGGAAATAAAACTGACTGTTTTGAAATGATGGTTCGCAAAATGTCGCGGTAAGCAAGAGTCACCACCGTCTTTTATTTTCTCCAACAAGGAAAGGACAAAAGCACAACAAAATTTCTTTTCGAGATGTTTCTCGGTTCGGGAGGTAGATTATAGAAAGGGAAGGTGTTAGCACCCTTTCTATCCGTGGTTATCCACAGGCTCTTAGGTACTTGCTCACTATGTTTTCAAAATTTTTTGCTTTTCTTATGTTTGTGGGTTTTGAGAAAGTTTGTTTGAAAACTTCGACTTAACTCTTGTATCTGTCCTCAAGAGTGTATGAAGTGTTTGTTTGAAAACTTTTGTTTGAAAAGTGTCAATGCGAAAAGTTGTTTTTGTTTTTTGAAAGAGCAAGTATCTGAGAACCTCTACCTACTCAAAAGAAATTAAGCTGTGTAAATGTCCTTTAGACAGTACTATCCCACTATTGAGAAGTAGGTAGCACCGTCGTTGGAGTTTCGGGTCAATTCGATTATAGGGACATGTGGTCACCAAAGCAATAGTAGGACGCCTTAGCGGTAACCCTAATGTCCTAGATCCTTTTTATCCGAGGCAACCGTTTCGAGGAAACTTGGATCTTTAGACAGGAGGGCGACCTCTAAAAGACCCTATACTCAATGACCACGTCGAGGCAACCAAGTGAGGCGTACCCTAGGAGTGGCATGTGCGAGTGTGTCAGGATTCAGTTAAATTATCTTTGAACATGTTATGGTGAGCTACGGGTTGATTTTATTTTCAGAACAAGTCTTGTCATGCATAACAGTTAACATACATCTAACAGTTAAATATTGCGGAAAGTAAATTGCGGTAAGTAAAGCTACGCTATTATAAGGCGTCGGGTATTTACATCGCCAAAAACAAACCCTTTGAAAAAGTAAATGCGAGAAATTAAAGGAAAGCGATAAAAAGTCCTAATTATGCTATTACATCCTCGGAGCAATTACATAAATATAATCAAAATATATGCGCGCGAATAAAAATTGAATCGGAGAAGTCCTTAGGGTTTTGACCATTTTTGAGAAAGAATGAGTTTTTGGTCCTTTTTGCATTTAATTAAACCTAATTCTAATTCATTAAATAAAAGAAATATTTTTTATGTTTTTTATGTTTTTAATGAAAATAAAATAAAAAGATGATTAAAATTGTCAAAACCCTAATTCTATGTTAATTTTATTTATTGTGAAAAAAAAAGTCAAATTTAACCTAATTAACTAATTAATTTGTTAGTATTTATTTACAAAATAATAAAAAGAAAGTGAAATTAATTTTAATTAAGAAAAGATATTATTTTTAGTTTTTCTGAATTTATTATGAAAATAATTAATTTATGAGCTAATTAAATAATAATAATAATAATAATTAATAAAAAGATTAAATGAAAAATGTAAAAGAAAAGAAGAAAAAAAAAGAATGAATGAACCAGGGGGGTGCTGGCCCAATAAGGAGTTAAGTTAGCAATTTTCAAGCCCATTTGCACACAAGCCTGCTTGACTTCTAAGATCGTCCACATGTACATTGACTGGGAGTATCATGGTCTTTCATCTTTGGCTTTCATATTTGCTTTGCAAGCCACTTGGCGTGTGGACAATTGAGATGCATGGTAGACCACAAGGCATAAGGCATACTGGATAAGCTGCAAGAAAATAACAATAATAATTTTGGGGGACCTGGGATTCGAACCCAGGTCCCAATGATCAATACTCCAATGCCTTAACCACTCCAACTGCACGCTTTATTCGTTAGTAAAAGAAAAATCAATTATCATATTAACAAACACACAAATATGTTGTAACACAAAAACACGCGCGCCCTTTTTTGAACTGACCAATAGTATATCAATAGCTCATCATCTTCTTCCTTCGCCTGCATAAAAACACATTAGATAGCGGGGGTTTTTAACCCCCACTATATGACACGAGGAATAATAGCGATTACGGCTGTAATTAATATAAATATTTCGCGAATAGTCCAATGAGTTCGTCTGGTCTCAACGAGTTCAATCATGGGTCTGTCAAGGCTTAATTTTTCTTGTATTGCAAAGCCCCAATTTGAAAGCTTATGAACCCTAGAATTCGTCCATGGCAACTTTTGATTCTGTGTACTATAATTCAATTATCTTATGCCATTAGCTTCATATGGATTCAAGCAATGCAAAACAATCAAAAAATCACATTAAATGCTCATGAATTAAGAGTTACGATTATGAAAAAAAGTGTCAAACCGTCAAACTGTTTAGGGCGATTCTTGCAGCTTTAAGGCCTGGTCTTGATTGCTACACGTCCCTCACGCTTCCTGCAATGTGTTTGAATCAGTATAATGCCTTGGATTGGCTTGGAACACAAGAATCAATTTTGACTTTTCTTTGAATTTTCTTGAATTGGTTATGGCTTTTTCTACAGCTCTCTTACGTGTGCATGATCAGGGTTTGCTTGTATATTTATAGGAGAATGAGATTAGGTCAGAATCTTGCACAAAAAATCCATGGAATGATGATTGAATATTTGATTGGAAATCATATATTTTTGAATCTTCATGATTGGAAAAAGTTGCCAAATTTGGAGATATTGCATCTTTGACTTGGTGCACGAAATTGCCAGTCTTTTTAGGTCATTCTTGCTTCACAAAAAGATTGAAAAACCATATCTTTATATTTTCCTACAATTTAAATTAATTAAATGAATTAATATTGATTAAAAATCCAATTAACTAATAAAAAATAAGAAAATAATTCAATTAAGCTTGATGGGTCGTGCGTAGGCCTTGGATAAAGTTTCAAGAAGAAATTTGAGGCCCATTAGCAAAAACAAGGTGTTTTGAGCAAAGTTGACTTTTGCAAATTCCTAAAAATTTCCCAACTTCTCCAATGCATATCTTGCTCAATTTTGATCATATGAACATGTTCTTGGACATTTTGGAAAGGTCTTGAAGTCCTATAACCAATGCCTTTGGTCCCATGTCATTTGGATTTACCAATATCAAGTTATGGTCTTTGACTTAAAGTGCTTTTTTGTTGACTTTTGAAATTGACCTATAATGTAGAAATTGATAACTTTTTGTGAGACCATTTCTTGGACTTGGAATGTGAAGATGAATTGTAGGAAATGTCATCCCCTTCAAAATGAGCATTGGATGGGATTTTTCGGATGAACCATGAAAAAGTTATGCCCTGGTCAAGATACAGTTGACTTTTCTATTGTCCAAAGATAGTAACTTTTTGCACCTTGATGATTTTTTGAGCTACCCTTGTGAAATCATGATCAAGACTTGATCAAATGATGATTGTGAGCTCAAAATAAGATGTCAACCAAAAATTCTGACTTTTGACTGAAAAATGACCATTTTGCCCTTGTAGTTGACTGTGGATCAAATAGGGTTTTGACTGTGCAACTTGGGACTGTGAGTCTTGAAACTTGGCATGTAGATGCTTGAGGATGTATATGGACCTATGAGACTTGGTTGAACCATTGAAAACCTCAAATTCCTTGAGAGAATCAAAACCCTAATTTCAGCTGGCTTAGGAGGTGATTTGAACTGTACAACCTCTTGAGCAATCTTGAACCATTTGAGGATCAGTCTTGACAAATCTTGAGGAATATGGGAGGGCAAATTTTGGGGTACAACATGGCCGAAAAGAGCACACTATTTATTACCTGAACAAAAAGTTTACCGACTGTGAAACAAGATATTCACTGCTCGAGAAAACTTGTTGCGCTCTGGCATGGGCTGCTCGCCAGCTAAGACAGTATATGCTGACCCATAGTACCTCGTTGATATCTAAAATGGATCAAATAAAATACATCTTCGAGAAACCTGCCCTCTCTGGGAGAATAGCAAGATGGCAGATGATCCTGACAGAATATGAAATACAGTATACAACCCAGAAAGTAATAAAGGGCGGTGTACTAGCTGATCAGTTGCTCATCAAGTTGTGGATGACTACCAGTCCATGAAGTTCGAATTCCCAGACGAAGACATCATGATGGTAAACAACTGTGAAGAATTCAGACCATATGACAGACCTGAACAAGGATCCCGGTGGACCCTGGATTTTGATGGGGCACCCAACGCACTCGACAATGGTATTGGTGTTTGTTGTACCCCAAAGTTTTCCCTCTCACTTTTTCAAGAATCTCCTCACAACATTTCTACTGGGCCAAAACTGCACATGGTTTGATCAGCTCAAGTTGCCATGGATCATATTGGATTTTCAAGCATTAGGTCAAGGAGGAAGCTATTGAAAGAGCAAAGCAGATAAATTCGACTACTTTTTACAAAATCAAAGAAAATAAGTTTTCTTCGACTGGTGCTTAACTTCAACAGAAGTTGCTCCTCCATTTTAGCTTCGACTGAGTTTGGTTTCCCTTTGGAACATTCTCCTTCGACTCAAAGAGGAAGAGTCTCTGGTAGCCTCCTTTGACTCGTAGAGGAAGGGCCTCTTATATCCTTTTTCGACTCCCAGAGGAAGAGTCTCTTGTAGCCTTTTTCGACTCAAAGATAGAAAAGCCCCCTGTTGATGTCCTTCGACTCAGAACTTGGTGGATTCCTACTGGCCTCCTGCAGCTTCCCTTAGACACATGCATAGCCTCTATACCATGACATGTCTGAATGTTCCAATCGAAGGTTATACCTTGGTGGCCCATCTGAAGAATTGCAAGATGCATATGTGGTCCATTCGAAGGACATTTTGAAAGAAACATTGTTATCTGAAAAGAAGTCTAGTCAAAAGCTAAAGCCAGTTAGTCAAAACAAAGGAGAAGTAGTCCAAATGCTAGTAGTATCAGGTACAAATCTGTTGCACTGGCCACAACGCTCCAAAAACTACTACAAACCAGTCCTGCCACGCTGCCCCCATATTTGCACCAAATTGGTATATAAAAATTGTACCTCGAAGGCTACAAGAACAACATAACCAATTTGTTCAAATTTCTTTTGTTTTGCCTCTCAAACCTCAGCCAAACTCATCTATAAATAAGAGCCTCCATCACACGTTTTAGGGGCCCCGGATAGAAAAAAAAAACTTTGTTTATGAAGAAATTACCAAATTCTCAAAAACTCTCAAACATTATTAAAAATTCTCCAACATTCCCAAACACTCAAAATTTAAACAACTCAGATCCCTTCATACATAATCAAACCTTTCGACTCAATCCCCAACTGCCAGATAGTTAACCACAACTGACTGCCAAAAAAAACAACAACGAAACTAGCTTCGGGAAGGTTCCAGCGAAGCTGCATCCATCATCGAAGAAGCCACTTACAAGTCCTACGACTAAGCACTTCAAGAGGTATGTTTTCCTCTAAATTAAAAACTTTGCTCACTTAAATATCATTGGTGAATGTAAATAAAAGGAAAATGTAGATATCCTATCTAGGAAGTTAATCATGCTTTCGACCCTCACTGCTTGTATACTGAGAATCTCAACCCTGACTAGTTAGACTTTGGATCCTTGTTCCCAATAATCTTGTGCTAACCCCTAATTTGTAGCTGTCGAAAGTTACACTTGTTGGTTTCATTTTCAAGTTTAGACAGGTTTCCTGTATCTTTTGACTGGCTAAACATTGGAGCCTTCTTGAAATCTAAACTTGGGAGCTTTGCATTCCTGCAATCAAAGGAGACATCAAAGAGTTTGAAACGAAAGTTGTGCATTCCATGCTGACTCCTAAAGCCTGTCAAAAGAAATAGCAAGAAGGGTGAGTCAAAGGTTATCGGCTAACACTCCTGCAGTCGAAGGAAACAAAAAAGGCATATTCGAAAGGGGCCATGAAGATTTGAGTCGAAGGGTGCTACTGCCTGGGTCAAAGAGCTCATTTTCCTTTATTTTATTTTGTTTTTGCCTTTACATTTTCTTGCCTTTCAATATGGTTGTAATAGTGTAGGATATTTATTTCCTTCATTTTTATTGCTTTATACAAATGTTAGTAACTAGGATGTATGGTAAGATAAAACCAACAAATAGGCCATCCTAATCAAAGACTAAATGCATGCAAATCAAACACATTATTCACACATGCACCTCTAGGGTAATCTCACTTGCCGTCTCAAAAACAGTCATGTCCCTCGAATATGAGGCGCTTTAGCAATGACCCTTCAATAAAAGATCGTAGTCCCTCGATGACCCTCGACGTGGCCTTTAATAAAACGATCTCGTCCCTTATGAAAATTGCTAAAGCGTCTCATAAGTTGCTTTCGATGATTGTAAAATTGACCCGCGCATGTCCCTTCACATCCAACTATGGGGCTTCTTACCAAATCAATGGTAATATAACAACGTCTAAAGGAGAAAGAAAAGAACATTTAAGACCTTTCGAGTGGGTAGATTCGCTCCTAGTTACTTGCTTGCTCACGACAAAAACATTCATGCACCTACACTTTCCTCTCAAAACACTTTCAAAAGACAAAATGTTTTGTATACGTTCTTATAGAGACGAGAACGATTTCAAAACATCTTTTTAAAACATTTTCCGAAACACAATCCACAAACACATCTTTGAACCACTTTTCGAAATAAAAACTTTGTACGCGTTCTTATAGAAACGAGAACCATTACAAAGTGATTTTCCAAAATACTTTCAAAGCCCACACCACAAGCACATTGTCAAATAAAAGCAAGTGATCTAAACGAGTAACTAAGAGCCCATGGAAAACCATGGATGAAAAGGGTTCTAATACCTTCCCTTTTCATAATCTACCCCCCGAACCCGAGAAATAATCTCGAAAGGTCTTTCCTGTGCTTTTTTACCTTTCCTTTTGGAAAAAAGAAAAATCGGTGGCGACTCTTGCTATCCGCACAAATGCGATCAAAACGCAAAACATCAAGTCAGTTCTCCCATCGTATCACAGAACTGGCGACTCTGCTGGGGACATTCTAAAAAAAGTGGGGTTACCTTAGGGTTAGATCACATTTACTTGCCTTCTTTGTTTGATTTGTATGATTTACATTTGGTTCTTTTGTTTGGGCTTGCTTTAGATCCTAACCCGGATATGGGAAATACCTTTTAGGTAAGTAGCAATAAACTGTGAGGGAACTGTACAACGTAGATTGATACGGTTGAAGCAGTAGCTACGTTGGTGTGGAACTTTGGTTGGTACCAGTATCCCTTGTGGTGAATCGAGGAGAATCAGGGTCCTCCGCGTGGTGCCATGAAGCATCAACTAACCTTAGAACCCTAATTGGACAAACTTGGCCATTAGGACGTAGTGAGATAGCCGGTTTCAGTGTAGAGCTGAAAATTGGTTGATACTCGGTACTGCACTCATTGAGGCTAGACTTTTGGGATATCTCGGCCGCAAGAAAAGATTCTTGTGCTGAGACAATGCCTAAGAGAAAGGTCAGTGATATTGAGATCCTTTAGAACCCGATTATTATTTCTATGACAGGTTGAGCCAACTAGACTTCAAGAGGGTACTTACCTACAAAACTCATGCAAGCCTAAAACATAGGGACTTGTTTGTTATGTGTGTATATATATGCTTGTACATAAACATCATTAACATCATCAACATGATATGCATGCTCACTAACCATTTCAAGGATTTAGAAATTTATTTTTGTTTTTGTTTTGTAGGACATGAATTCTCTCCGAAGAAACACCATCTGAATCAGCTTTGTAAAAGCACATCCTCAACTTCAAGAGTTAGCCCCAAGAGTGCCCGGGGATTCTCCTTTTACCAAGAAATATGGTCGACTCCTCAGTTTGGCTACTTCCAGCTTCTAAGAAGAGATGATGTGTGTATTATTCCAATTCTTTGATCCCGTACATCATTGTTTCACTTTCCCGGACTATCAGTTGGTACCTACACTAGAAGAGTTCTCTCTACTCTTAGGGGTGCCCGTGCTTAATCAGATACCGTTCACCGGTCTAGAAGGGATTCCAAAACCTGAAGTCATCGCCGAAGCTTTACATGTGAAGAGGGCCGACGTCATAGCTAATTGGGAGACAAGAAGTGGGGTTAAAGGCTTTCTAGCTAAGTTTCTAATGGAAAAAGCTCGTTCATTCTGGGATGACATGGATTTCCAAGCTTTCGAAGACGTACTAGCTCTCCTCATTTATGGTTTAGTTCTGTTTCCCAATTCGGACCAATTCATAGACTTTAATGCCATCCAAGTCTTTCTCTCTCAAAATCCTATACCTACCTTACTATGAGACATCTTGCATTGCCTTCATACCCGCACCATGAAGAAAAGAGGTACCCTTTTGTGTTGTATTCCCCTACTCGCCCAGTGGTTCACTTCACACCTGCCTCAGTCAGCATTGAAGAACGAGCAAAGACTGACTTGGTCTCAAAGGTTGATGTCTCTCACCCACTCTGATATCTGTTTGTGCTCGAGATCCTTGGAAGACATCTCTATCATTGACCGCTGTGGGGAGTTCCCTAACGTACCTCTGCTTGGTATTAGGGGGGGTATCACCTACAACCCATGCTTAGCTCTTCGACAGTTTGGGTATGCCCGAAGAGACGGACCTCACGAGATGCTCATCCAAGGTCTGGTGTTCGACTACGACAAAGAAGACCAAGGTTACCGCCAGAGGTTTACACGTGCTTGGGGAATGGTGAACAAGGTGGACAGTAGGACTTCGGGACATAAAAATTCTATTCCTCTTGAGGCTTACCTTAGGTGGGTATGGGCTCGTTCCCAGAGTCTCTTTGTGCCTTACCCTTCCATCCTTCCTGTCATCGTTGAGCCTGTTATTGAAAGAGACATCCCATATACCGTTCTTCATCCCGACATGCCTACCTCTCTCGAAGACCTGCAGAAAGCTTGGGTTCAGTTAAAGGAAGAGCGAGACACCTTTGAAGCCCAGTATTACACCAGTGAGAAGAAGGTCCTAGAGCTCACCAAACTGCTCCATGAAGAGAAAAACCTGAATGCCTACATTTCTCCAAAGAGGATGCGTTCAGTCTTTTTGTCTTAGGAGTTTTGTTGTATTTTGTTTCTTTCTTTGTAAGCCCAAGGAGGCATGATGTATTCAAACTTGGTTTTATTTAATATGACGTGTGTTCCTTTTTTGGTTTGAACAAGTTTAAATCTCTAAATTTCCTTGAAATCATTTGCATATTGCATCTTCATTCATCATAACATCATACAGGTTTCTCATAACAGGTCACTTTATCCTTCTACTGTTTATTTCAGTGAGATGGATGTTGAGCAGACTGTGAAAGATCTTCAGGCACAGAACGCCCAATTTCAACAAATGCTCATGGCTCTGACAAAAGGATAAGATGAGTTGAAGACTCTGCTGGCTAAAGAGAAGAAGAAGAAGAAGAAAACGAAGAAATCAACCGGTGTTATGATCACGAGAAGGAGGTTTAAAGGACAAGCCAGACGAACTTTGGACTTTGCAACATCATCAAGCGAAGGAGATAATCAAGCCCAGGAAGTGAACAACGACCCAACATCCGAAGAAGAGGAAGAGCCTGATTACTCTGAGGAACAATACCCTCCTGCTGATGATAAATACAAACAACTAGAGGATCGTTTGAATGCTATGGAAATTCAGAGGGTACCCGGTTTGGACTTTGAAGAATTAGGACTCATCTCGGGGGTTACCATCCCATAAAAATTCAAGGTCCCCACTTTCGCCAAGTACGATGGTGTCTATTGCCCGAAGCTACATCTAAGGTCATATATCAGAAAGATTCAACCCCACACGACTGAAAAGGATCTGTGGGTGCATTTCTTCCAAGAGAGCCTATCTGGGACGCAGTTGGATTGGTTCTATCAATTGGAGTGGACCAATGTTCGCAATTGGGAAGAGTTGGCCGCCGCTTTCTACAAACAATATCAATACAATGCTGATTTGGCTTCGACTAGGACGCAGTTACAAAGCATGTCTATGGGAACAGGTGAAGGTTTTAAAACCTATGCTCAAAAATGGAGGGATCTCGTAGGCAGAGTTCATCCCCCTCTATCCGACAGAGAATTAGTGGATATGTTCCTAGGCACCTTGTCAGGACCTTTTTTCACTCACCTGATTGGGAGTTCCTAAACTGGGTTTACCAAATTAATCATGACTGGTGAGCGGGTCAAGGCCGGTATAAAAAGTGGCAAAATTCAAAGAGATGCATCCTCAAGTATGGTGAAGAAGCCCTTTGTTGGAAAGAAAGAGGTCAGTGCTGCATATGACTATAGAAATCAAAATAAAACTGACCTTCCCCCGGTGGTAGGGGCTGTCATGATTTCTAACCCTGCGCCAAATCAGCAGCGAAATTATCAGCACAAACCAGAAGCTCCCATGAGACGGTTTACCCGGGTCAACATGACCATGTCTCCGATTTTGCCACACCTTCTAAAGACCAATCTGGAAACTTTAAAAGAAGCTCCCAAGAACCCCAATACCGCTACTCCTCGTTATAACCCGAAGAATCGATGTGCCTACCATTCTGAAAGCCCAGGACACGATACAAACGATTGTTGGGCCTTAAAGAATAAGGTGCAAGACCTTATCGATGCGAAAGAGATTGAGTTTGATCTACCAGAAACGCCTAATGTAATAACGGTGCCAATGCCCAGACATGGCCAAGGTATCAACGCCATTGATGATGATTGTTTCGTCTCCTCTGTGAATGACTTAATCACCCCTTTGTTGACCATTAAACAGAATCTACTGCAGGCCGGTCTGTTTCCGGGTTGTAATGAAAATTGCGGCTTGTGCAGGTCTCTACCGAACGGTTGTTTGTTACTAAAGATAGGCGTCCAGCGCCTAATGACCAGCAAAGAAATCCTATTTGAAAAGCTACCTCTTATCAAAAGTTCTTATCAAGATGTTTCGATAATCACCATTTCCGAAAATCCTCCCAGGGTCTCCACCAAAAGACCCGTCAGGATTACATCTATTCCCAGATCTGCACCCTTAATCATCACTGTGCCAGGACCAATATCATACTCCTCGGATAAAGCTATTCCCTGGAGTTATGAGGCTGACGTTTATTACTACGACATCAAGCAAGATCAGTTGGCTGTCAAGGATGAAGTTGCGAGAAATATTGATCCCGATATCGGTAACATCACTGGAACTAGAAAAATAACAAGAAGTGGAAGAGTCTTCTCACCTGAGATTTCTCCAAAGACCGTTGCTACTCCTGTGATCATTCCTACTGCCACACCTACCGACACTCCCAATGAGACTCCTACTGATATCCCGACTGCCAATACAAGGGGCAAAGAGGCTCTGAATGAGTTTTTCCAAGCAAGAGAGCGTCCCGAGATCATCCTTGAAGCTTCTATAAAAGAAATAGAAGAAATCCTGAAGATAATCAAGAAAAGTGACTACAACATTGTCGAACAGTTGAGGCAAACTCCCTTGAAGATATCATTGTTGTCTTTACTTTTGTGTTCTGAGACCCACGCCAAAGCCTTGGTAAAGTTTCTTAAGACCGCTCACGTGCCCCAAGAGACCTCCATCGACCAATTTGAAAATTGTGTGGCCAGTCTAACTGCTGATAACAGATTGGGCTTTTCCGATGCTGATTTAACTTCTAAGGGAAGGAAACAGAACGATGCCTTACATATTTCCATTGAATGCAGGGGCACCACACTTGCCCATGTTTTGGTGGATACCAGTTCATCATTGAATGTTTTGCCCAAAAATGCTCTCGACTGATTGGATTGCGAGGGGCTTATCTTGAAACCAAGCAACATCATAGTAAGGGCCTTTGATGGCTCCAAGAGGACAGTGCACGGAGAAGTTAGTATCCCCATAAAAATTGGGACTCAGACTTTTGACTCAATTTTCTATGTGATGGACATCCACCCTTCGTACTCTTGTCTGTTGGGTCGACCCTGGATCCATGGTGCTGGTGCCGTCACTTCCACCCTACACCAAATGCTAAAATACCCGATCAGAGGGAAGATTATCACAGTTCACGGAGAGGAGGAGTACATGGTTAGTCATCTGAACTTTTTCAGGTATGTTGAAATGGATGGTGAATTCATAGAGACTCCCTGTCAGAACTTTGAGGAGGTTCCAACAATGGTTGCGGTAACCAAGTCTACTCCAAAAGTCCCGAAGATTACCAGACCTCCACTGAAGATGGCCTCTTTGAAAGATGCTCAAGAAGTAGTTGAAGAAGACGGGTGTACCATCTGGGGTCAGCTTCCGGATATTCCCTACAAGTCCGAGAAATTTGTGTTGGGATTCACTTTAGAGTCCCAAAAATTTGTTCGATGTTCTCACACTGGGGGACCACCTCCGCGTATCAGCAATCAAGGAGTCAATGCAATAGGAGATAGTGATGTCAACTGTGACATGGACGAATGGATTTTTCTAACCATCAGCGGTGGGCTCAACAATTGGGAGGCCAAAGATTTCATTCCTATTACTTTTATTCAAGAGTAATTGTTTTTTAATATTTTCAGGCTTGTAATATTTAAACAATTCAGACTTTTAAAACCTTGTGTCTTACCCGAGGCACAACGGTCCATTTGTGAGGGTTGTCACTTCATTCTCATATGTCATTAATGAATCATGGACGTTTTTACATCAAATTTTATGTTCTTTGTCTTTTCTTTTTTACATTTTATTTCTTTCAAAGGTAGCTATGCTCTTACACACACTCACATATTAAAAATGCAGATCTACATCCACTCAAGATCCCATGGGTAACAGTTCTGCAATGGCCAATTGTGACTTTGAAAATCTGATCTACCAAGCCGACGACGAAGGTGAGGAAGATTATGAGGTGCCAGGGGAGTTAGCCAGGTTGTTGCAACAGGAAGAAAGGACCATTCAGCCGCACAAAGAGCCGGTCGAAACAGTTAACTTGGGAACTGAGGAAGACAAAAAGGAGGTCAAGATGGGTGCCAACTTGGAACCTAATGTCAAGGAGCGTCTGATTCAGTTATTGCACGATTATGTTGAGATCTTTGCCAGGTCGTACAAAGACATGTCGAGACTTGATGCAGACATTGTGGTACATCGTCTGCCTACAAAAGAAGGTTGTCCCCCAATAAAGCAAAAGGTTCGTCGCATGAGGCCTGATATGTCTGAAAATATAAAAGCAGAAGTCATGATGAAGCAATTCAATGCCAGATTTTTGGTTGTCACCTCTTATCCCCAATGGGTGGCCAATGTTGTTCCTGTACCCAAGAAAGATGGTAAAGTGCATATGTGTGTGGAATACAGAGACTTAAACAGGGCAAGCCCCAAAGATGATTTCCCACTCCCCCACATCCACATCCTAGTTGAAAATACGGCGCAACACAAAGTGTTTTCCTTCATGGACAGTTTCTCGGGCTACAACCAAATCAAAATGGCGCCTGCGGATATGGAGAAAATGACCTTTGTTACACAGTGGGGCACTTTCTTCTATAAGGTCATGCCATTCAGACTGAAGAATGCTAGGGCAACTTGTTAACGCGCCATGGTAGCTTTATTTCATGACATGATACATCATGAGATAGAGGTCTACATAGATGATATGATAGCCAGATCACAGATGGAAGAAGAGCACATTGATCACTTACATAAGCTATTTGAGAGGCTGAAGAAGTACAAGTTGAGATTGAATCCAAACAAGTGCATGTTCGGATTACGGTCTTGTAAACTCTTAGGCTTTATCGTCAGCAACAAGGGTATCGAGGTTGACTCTGCCAAGGTTAAAGCAATACAAGAGATTCCATCTCCTCGTACTGAGAAAGAAGTTAGAGGATTGTTGGGATATCTGAATTACATAGCCAAGTTTATTTCTCACCTGACAGCTACTTGTGAGCCAATCTTCAAACTCTTGAAGAAATATCAAGTAGTCAAATGGCATGACGAATGCCAAGTTGCTTTTGACAAAATCAAAGAATACCTGCAAGAGCCTCCTGTGTTGTTTCCACCTGTCGAGGGAAGGCCATTGATCTTATATCTAACTATTTTAGAAAACTCAATGGGGTGTGTGTTGGGGCAGTATGACGAGTCTGGCCGAAAAGAGCATGCTATTTATTACCTGAGCAAAAAGATTACCGACTGTGAAACAAGATATTCACTGCTCGAGAAAACTTACTGCACTCTGGCATGGGCTGCTCGCTGGCTGAGACAATATATGCTGACCCATACTACTCTATTGATATCTAAAATGGATCCGATAAAATACATCTTTGAGAAGCCCGCTTTTCTGGGAGAATAGCGAGATGGAAGATGATCCTAACAGAATATGACATACAGTATAATACCCATAAAGTTATAAAGGGCAATGTAGTGGATGATCACCTTGCTCACCAAGCTGTGGAAGACTATCAGTCCATGAAGTTCGAATTCCCGGATGAAGACATCATGACGTTAGACAACTGTGAAGAAATCAGGCCATATGACGGACCTGAACAAGGATCCTGATGGACCTTGTTATTTGATGGGGCATCCAACGCACTTGGAAACGGTATCAATGTTGTACTTATATCTCCAGAAGGATGTCATACTCCCTTCACTGCCAGACTTTGCTTCAACTGTACCAATAACATGGCAGAATATGAAGCATGCATCTTCGGTCTCAAAGCTGCTATAGACTTGGGGATCAAATACTTGGATGTATTTGGAGATTAAACTTTGGTCATCAGTCAAGTCAAAGGGGAATGGGACACCAAACACCCCAACCTTATCCCTTATAAAGAACATGTGTTGACATTGTTGCGGCATTTCGAGAAGATTACCTTTGAGCATTTCCCGCGAGAAGAAAATCAGCTAGCAGACGCATTAGCTACAATGTCATCTATGTTTAAACTTAATTGGGATAACGAGGCTCCTCAAATCACCATTGAGCGGATGGATGAACCAGCCTACTGTCATGAGATCGGTATTGAAGAAGTAGTGGATCGACCTTGGTTCCATGAAGTTAAAAGGTATCTCGAGTCTCAGGAATACCCAGAAGGAACTTCAGTAAATGACAAGAAGTTCCTAAGAAGGTTCTCGGCTAAGTTCTTCCTTAGTAACGACATTTTATACAAACGCAGTCATGACTCTGTTTTACTTTGGTGCGTAGCCAAGGTTGAAGTTGAAAGGATCATGGTTGAATTACACGAAGGAACTTTTGGTACCCATTCCAGTGGGCATACAATGGCAAATAAAATCCTACGGGCAGGCTATTATTGGTCTACCATGGAGGCAGATTGCTACCAACACTCTCGGACTTGCCATAAGTGTCAGATTTATGCGGATAAAGTGCACGTACCTCTGGTTCCTCTAAACGTATTGGCGACTCCTTGGCCCTTTGCTATGTGGGGAATCGACATGATTGGGGAAATCAAGCCAACAACCTTCAATGGACACCGCTTCATCTTAGTGGCCATCGACTATTTTACAATTGAGGCAGCTTTCTTTGCTTGCGTTACTAAGAACGTGGTCGCCCGGTCCATCAAATAGAATATCATCTGTCGATACGGTATCCCAGAGAGAATCCTCACTGATAATGGTACGAATCTAAATAACACTGTGATCACCGCCTTGTGTGAGCAATTCAAGATTCAGCATCACAATTCTTCCCCTTACCGACCAAAGATGAATGATGCTGTAGAAGCTGCTAACAAAAACATTAAGAAGATCATACAAAAAATGATAGTCACATACAGAGACTGGCATGAGATGCTACTGTTCGCTCTCCATGGGCATCGTACCACAGCTCGCACATCAACTAGGGCAATACCCTATTCTCTAGTATACGGCATAGAGGTTGTCTTGCCTATTGAGGTCCAGATCCCCTCTCTAAGAATCATTAAGGATCCTGGTTTGCATGAATAAGATTGGATCCAGACTCAGTTTGACCAACTGAATTTGATTGATGAGAAGAGGCTTACAACTATCTGTCATGGTCAGATATACCAAAAACGCATGATCAAAGCTTTTAATAAAAAGGTCAAACGTCAGGTATATCGGGTCGGTGACTTGGTAATCAAGCGTATCATTTTGCCACAAGGTGATCCCAGGGGAAAATGGACCCCTACATACGAAGGGCCGTTTGTAATCAAAAGCATATTCTCTGGTGGAGCAATGATCTTGACCACTATGGATGGTGACGACCTCCCGCACCCTGTAAATATGGACATAGTTAAATGATACTACGCATGATCAAAGACCCGCTAGGTTGACTGGCCTAGGCAAAAATAAGGGCTTCCCGGCGAACCAAAAGGGTTCGGGCAAAAATAAGGGATGGAAATTAAAAAAATCTGTATACCCGACAAGTCGAACACCCGAAAGGGAGGCTTGGGCAAAAAAGGGTATCCCGGTGGGCCGAAAACCCGAGAGGGCGGTCCAGGAAAAAGTTAGGGATTAAAGTGTATGACTATCTCCCGTTGTATCATCTGAAAAACAATCTTCAGCATCGACCAATCAACTCAAATGGATCTAAATCAATCCAATCGACTTCGCCAAGGCGAAAAGTGGACAAGACATTCAGAGACATGAAGACTATAGCAGAATGAGAACCCCATGGGATTATTTCACATAGCTATCCTTCCTTTGTATTAATTTTCATTTTTTACGATGACATTTTCTCGCAAGAATGCTCGTCTCATTGTACAAAAATACTTATTCAAGTTAATACAAAGATGTCCCCTTTGGAAAATGCAAAACCATTTATTTTATTTTTCTTTGTTTCTGTGTCTTGTTTACAAAAACGTCCAATGATTTATTTTTGAACATATGCATTTGAATGTGATTACTGTTACAAATAAACAAAAAAATATGGAAAGACAGTTACTAATGACTCTAAGAAATAGGATAATATCTATAAGCCATTCCATAAAACCCCCACAGGTACTTTCTCCAGCCAGAGCGAAAGCAAATACATCCTACTACAGAATCGCTAACATATCCCCAGTATGCAGCCTGTCGGTATCAAGCGTTCTCATATTCCTAACAAAGCAGAACTTCCAACTATCGCTCCGGAGGTTCCCCGATAAGTTGCCCAGCTTCTTAGATTTCCCCAGCAGAATTTCAAGAAGTCTACAAGCGGTGTCTGGCTTTTCCCTTCTACAATAGAGTTTATATTTGGAAAATCATCCATCAGTGCTTCAGAAGGGATTTATTTTCCCTGCTTCCAGCAATTCTACGGCACAAACAATCTTTAATTCCATACATTTGCATCCATACGTCATAACATTGACAACTCAAGTACATACCATGCAATATCATTCATTTTGAGAGGCAAATATCACCTCGTGCATCGCATACATCATAGCATTGCATATAATTAACTCCTCACCTTTTGCAGGAAAGAGTCATTTGACAGGAAATCATCATCAACAAATTTCCAACAGACCAAGATTTTCAACAAGAAAAGACTGGTCGACCATCTACATAACAAAAAATTTCTTCCAGACTCTTACTGGTTCAGATAAACCTTTCAACAGTTTATTCTGATTCATCTCCAAATATTTACTGGTTCAGATAAATCTCTCAACGGTTTATTCTGATTCGTCTCCAGATTTTCACTGGTTCAGATAAAATCTCTCAACGATTTATTCTGATTTGTCTCCAGATTTTCACTGGTTCAGATAAATATCTCAACGGTTTATTCTGATTCGTCTCCAGATTTTCACTGGTTCAGATAAACCTTTCAACCGTTTATTTTGATTCATCTCCAGATATTTACTAGTTCAGATAAATCTCTCAACGGTTTATTCTGATTCATCTCCAGATTTTCGCTAGTTTAAATAAATCTCAACAATTTATTCTGATTCGTCTCCATATTATTTCAATGGTTCAGATAAATCTCTCAACGGTTTATTCTGATTCGTCTCCAAATTTTCACTGGGTCAGATAAATCTCTCAACGGTTTATTCTAATTCGTTGCCAGATTTTCACTGGTTCAGAAAAATCTCTCAACGATTTATTATGATTAGTCTCCAG
Organism: Vicia faba; assembly: GCA_948472305.1. Lineage (NCBI taxonomy): Eukaryota > Viridiplantae > Streptophyta > Magnoliopsida > Fabales > Fabaceae > Vicia > Vicia faba. Next base: position 130,731,115 of record OX451739.1, read on the forward strand.
ATTTTCACCGGTTCAGATAAAAATCTCTCAACGGTTTATTCTGATTCATCTCCAGATTTTCGCTGGTTCAGATAAATCTCTCAACAGTTTATTCTGATTCATCTCCAGATTATTTCACTAGTTCAGATAAATCTCTCAACGGTTTATTCTGATTCGTCTCCAGATTTTCACTGGTTCAGATAAATCTCTCAACAGTTTATTCTGATTTGTCTCCAGATTTTCACTGGTTCAGATAAATCTCTCAACAATTTATTCTGATTCGTCTCCAGATTTTCACTGGTTCAGATAAATCTCTCAACAGTTTATTCTAATTTGTCTCCAGATTTTCACTGGTTCAGATAAATCTCTCAACGGTTTATTCTGATTCATTTTCTATAAAAAAAAGAAAGAAAGATCGAGTTCAAACTTTCCGTCAATAATCTTCTTTGGATGGCATCTACAAGCCCATCTCCGAAAATTCTCCTTTGCTTCTCCAAATGGCATCTTTAAGCCCATTTCCTTATGCAATCGACCAGTGCATCATCAAGCGCAAATTTCTGGGCACTCTAGTGTTCAATCATCTTCTACTTTCAAGCCGCGAACGACAAACGCGTCAATCTCTCTTTTCAAGTTTAAGAAGATTGAACAGGGGCATCTGTTGTACCCCAAAATTTGCCCTCTCACTTTTTCAAGAATCTCCTCACAAGATTTCTACTGGGCCAAAACTGCACAAGGTTTGATCAGCTCAAGTTGCCATGGATCATATTTGATTTTCAAGCATTAGGTCAAGAAGGAATCTATTGAAAGAGCAAAGAAGATAAATTCGACTGCTTTTGACAAAATCAAAGAAAATAAGTTTGCTTTGACTGTTGCTTAACTTCAACAGAAGTTGCTCCTCCATTTTAGCTTCGACAGAGTTTGGTTTCCCTTTACAACATTCTCCTTCGACTCAAAGAGGAAGAGTCTCTGGTAGCCTCCTTTGACTCGTAGAGGAAGGGCCTCTTGTATCCTTTTTCGACTCCAAGAGGAAGAGTCTCTTGTAGCCTTTTTCGACTCAAAGAGAGAAAAGCCCCCTGTTGATGTCCTTCGACTCTGAACTTGGTGGATTCCTACTGGCTTCCTGTAGCTTCCCTTAGACACATGCATAGCCTCTATACCATGACATGTATGGATGTTCCAATCAAAGGTTATACCTTGGTGGCCCATCTGAAGAATTGCAAGATGCATATGTGGTCCATTCGAAAGACATTTTGAAAGAAACATTGTTATCTGAAAAGAAGTCTAGTCAAAAGCTAAAGCCAGTTATTCAAAACAAAGGAGAAGTAGTCCATATGCTAGTAGTATCAGGTACAAATCTGTTGCACTGGCCACAACGCTCCAAAAACTGCTACAAACCAGTCCTGCCACGCTGCCCCCATATTTGCACCAAATTGATATATAAAAATTGTACCTCGAAGGCTACAAGAACAACATACCCAATTTGTTCAAATTTATTTTGTTTTCCCTCCCAAACCTCAGCCAAAATCATCTATAAATAAGAGCCTCCATCACACGTTTTAGGGGCCCCAGATAGGAAAAAAAACTCTGTTTATGAAGAAATTACCAAATTCTCAAAAACTCTCAAACACTATTAAAAATTCCCCAACATTCCCAAACACTCAAACTTTAAACAACTCAGATCCCTTCATACATAAGCAAACCTTTCGACTCAATCCCCAACTGCCAGATAGTTAACCACAACTGACTACCCAAACAAAACAGCAACGAAACTAGCTTCGGGAAGGTTCCAGCGAAGCTCCATCCATCATCGAAGAAGCCACTTACAAGTCCTACGACTAAGCACTTCAAGAGGTTCGTTTTCCTCTAAATTAAAAACTTTGCTCACTTAAATATCATTGGTAAATGTAAATAAAAGGAAAATGTAGATATCATATCTAGGAAGTTAATCATGCTTTCGACCCTCACTGCTTGTATACTGAGAATCTCAACCCTGACTAATTAGACTTTGGATCCTGGTTCCCAATAATCTTGTGCTAACCCCTGATTTATAGCTGTCCAAAGTTACACTTGTTGGTTTCATTTTCAAGTTTAGACAGGTTTCCTGTATCTTTTGACTGGCTAAATATTGGAGCCTTCTTGAAATCTAAACTTGGGAGCTTTGCATTCTTGCAATCAAAGGAGACATCAAAGAGTTTGAAACGAAAGGTGTGCATTCCATGATGACTCCTAAAGCCTGTCAAAAGAAATAGCAAGAATGGTGAGTCGAAGGTTACTGGGTAACACTCCTGCAGTAGAAGGAAACAAAAAAAGGCAGATTCGAAAGGGGCCATGAATAAAATGATCTCGTACCTTACAAAAATTGCTAAAGTGTCTGTCCCTTCACATCCAACTATGGGGCTTCTTACCAAATCAATGGTAAGATAGCAACGTCTAAAGGAGAAAGAAAAGAACATTTAAGACCTTTCTAGTGGGTAGATTCGCTCCTAGTTACTCGCTTGCTCACGACAAAAACTTTCTTGCACCTACACTTTCCTCTCAAAAGACTTTCAAAAGACAAAATGTTCTGTATACGTTCTTATAGAGACGAGAACCATTGCTAAACAGCTTTTTAAAACATTTTCCGAAACACAATTCACAAACACATATTTGAACCACTTTTCGAAATAAAAACTTTTTACACGTTCTTATAGAAACGAGAACCATTACAAAGAGATTTTCCAAAATACTTTCAAAGCCCACACCACAAGCACATTGTCAAATAAAAGCAAGTGATCTAAACGAGTAACTAAGAGCCCATGGAAAACCATGGATGAAAAGGGTTCTAATACCTTCCCTTTTCATAATTTACCCCCCCGAACCCGAGAAATAATCTCGAAAGGTCTTTCCTGTGCTTTTTTACCTTTCCTTTTGGATAAAAGAAAAGTCGGTGGCGACTCTTGCTCTCCGCACAAATGCGATCAAAACGCAAAACATAAAGTCAGTTCTCCCACCGTATCATAGTGTTGTACTTATATCTCCTGAAGGATGTCATACTCCTTTTACTTCAAGACTCTGCTTCAATTGCACAAACAACATGGCAGAATACGAAGCGTGCATTTTTGGTCTCAAAGCTGCCATGGATTTGGGGATCAAATCCTTAAATATATTCGGAGATTTAGCTTTGGTTATCATCCAGATCAAATGGGATGGGACACTAAACACCCTAACCTCATCCCTTACAAAGAACATGTGTTGACATTGCTCCCACACTTTGAGAAAATTACCTTCGAGCATTTCCCGCGACAAGAAAATAAGCTAGCAGATGCACTAGCCACAATGTCATCCATGTTTAAACTTAAATGGGATAACGAGGATCCCCATATCACCATTGAACTAATGGATGAACCAGCTCACTGTCACGAGATTAATACTGAAGTAGTAGTAGACCAGCCTTGGTTTCACGAAGTCAAGAGGTATCTCGAGGCTCAAGAATACCAGGAAGGAGTTTCAGTCAATGATAAGAAGTTCTTAAGGAGATTCTCTGCTAAGTTCTTCGTTAGTAATGTCATTCTCTACTAATGCAACCATGACTCTGTGTTACTTCGGTGCGTAGACAAGGTCGAAGCAGAAAAGATCATGGTTGAGTTACATGAAGGCACTTTTAGCACCCATTCCAGTGGGCATACGATGGCAAAGAAAATCCTACGGGCAGGATATTATTGGTCTACCATGGAAGCATATTGCTATCAACACTCTCGAACCTTCCATAAGTGTCAGATCAATGCTGACAAGGCGCACGAACCTCCGGTTCCTCTGAATGTCTTGACGAATCCTTGGGCATTTGCTATGTGGGGCATCGATATGATTGGGGAAATCAAACCAACACCCTCTAATGGACACCGCTTCATCTTAGTGGCCATTGACTATTTTACAAAGTGGGTTGAGGCAGCCTCCTTCATTTCCGTCACCAAGAATGTTGTTGCCCGATTCATCAAACAGAATCTCATTTTTCGGTATGGTATCCCGGAGAGGATCATCACAGACAATGGTATGAACCTGAATAATACTATGATCACCGCCTTGTGCGAGAAATTCAAGATCCAGTATCAAAATTCTTCCCCTTACCGGCCAAAGATGAATGGTGTTGTCGAAGACGCAAATAAGAACATTAAAAAGATCATACAGAAAATGACAGTCACATATAAAGACTGGCATGAGATGCTACCATTGGCTCTCCATGGGTATCGTACCACATCACACACATCAACTGGGGCAACACCCTACTCTCTGGTATACGGCATGGAGGTTGTCTTGCCTATCGAGGTTCAGATACCCTCTCTGAGAATTATGAAGGATGTAGGGATGAATAAAGAAGATTGGATCCAGACTCGACTTGATCAACTGAACTTGATTGATGAGAAAAGGCTTACTGCTGTCTGTCATGGTCAAATGTATCAAAAACGGATGATCAAGGCTTTCAACAAAAAGGTCAGACACCAAGCATATCAAGTTGGGGATCTGGTGATCAAAGACATCATGCTACCGCAAGGTGACCCCAGGGGAAAATGGACTCCTACCTACGAAGGACCATTTGTAATCAAAAGCATATTCTCTGGTTGAGCAATGATCTTGACCACCATGGACGGCGACGACCTTCCGCACCCTATAAACACATACATAGTCAAAAGATACTACACGTAAGAGACCCGCTAGGTTGACACACCTAGGCAAAACAAGGGAATCCCAGCGAACCAAAGAGGTTCGGGCAAAAATTAGGGATAAAACAAAAAAAATTTGTACACCCGGCAAGTTGAAAACCGGAAAGGGCGGCTTGGGCAAAAACGGGTATCCCGGAGGACTGAAAACCCGAAAGGGCAGTCCAGGCTAAAGTTAGGGAATTAAAGTGCATGACTATGTCTTGTTGGATCACCTTACGGACAACCTGACAAACTCAGAGGTTCTGATCAATCCAATCAGCTTCGGACAAGGCAACAAACAGACAAGATGCTCAGAGACACGAAGGCTATAGCAGAATGGGAACCCCATAGGATTATTTCACATAGCTATCTTTTCTTTGTATCAAATTTTCATTTTTTACGACGGCATTCTCTTACTAGAATGATTGTCTCTTTGTACAAAAATACTTACTTGAAGTCAATACAAAGATATCCCTTTGAAAGTGCAAAACTATCTGTTTTTCTTTACTCCTGTTGTTTTGTTTACAATAACGTCCAATGATTTGTTTTTGAACATATGCATTTGAACATAATTATTGTATACAAATGAACAAAATAAAGAGACAATCACTAATGTATTTAAAATAGGGAGATCTCTCTAAGCTATTTCCATAAAACCCCACAGTGTGCAGTTTAATCCCCAGTGGAACAAACTTCCAGCTATCACTCCCTGATATAAGTCACCAAATTTCTCCAGATTCCCCAATAGGATTTTACAAGCAGTACACAGGATTTCCCTCACAACAGAGTTTATTTGTCTAAGTGGAATTTCTTCAACTTCACAACATGAAGACTTACACTCCACATCCTCAGCAACAGTCAGGGATTTATTTTCCCAATCCAACAACAGTGCAGCAGATTAGCTCACATACGCATACATCGCTTCCATATATCATAATCATTGATAACACGAATGCATTATACCATGCATTTCATACAACATGACATTGAATATTAGCTAACATTTTACCCTTTTTAGGATAAGATTAATCAACAGCTACCATTAATAATAATTAAAGTTTTCAGATACAATTCAGATACGCTGCAGACACGGATGCCATCCTGATACTCATTCAGATTCAACTTTCAGATACAGTTCAGATACGCTCCAGACACGGATGCCATCCTGATACTCATTCAGATTCAGCTTTCAAATACAGTTTAGATATGCTCCAGACACGAATTCCATTATGATACTCATTCAGATTCAACTTTCAAATACAGTTCAGATACGCTCCAGACACAAACGCCATTCTGACACTCATTCAGATTCAATCTTCAACTATAGTTCAGATACACTCTAAACACGGATGCCATCCTGATACTCATTCATATTCAACCTTCAGATACAGTTTAGATACGCTCCATACATGGACGCCATTCTAATACTCATTCAGATTTAACCTTCAAAATAATTCAGATACGCTCAAGACACGGACGCCATTCTGATACTCATTCAGATTCCCTCTCAGATTCAGTTTAACAATCATTTTTGGATGGCATCTACAAGCCCATCTCAAACAAATCCCCTTAATCCTTCCAAATGGAATCTTTAAGCCTATTCCCTCTACCATTACATCACCGAGAGCAAATTTCTGGGCACTCTAGTGTCCAATCATCTTCCACCTTCGAGTCACGAATGACAAAACTCGCCAATCTAACTCTTCAGGTTTAAGAAGATTGAACATGGGAAGCTATTGTACCCCAAAATTTTCCCTCTCACTTATCAAGAATTTGGTCACAAGATCTCCTTAGCTCAAGACTGCACTAGGGTTTGATCAGCTTAAGACACCTCCTTAAGCACTGATGACCAAAATTAGGGTTTCAGTTTTCACAAGGATTTTTGAACTTCGAATTCCCCGTATGGTTTTCATGGATCATTATGGACCCCCCATATCAATCATGTCAAGTTTCAAGCTTTGAATCACACTTTTGCCCAGTCAAATGAGCAATTGACCTAAAGATCAATTGTATTGGGGGAAAAGTCAACTATGGCCAATTTACAGTCAAACTTCATAATTTTTTATCCACGTCAACATTTTAAAATCATATGTATCATTTGATAAATATTGGACCACAATTCCTCAAGAAATTTGATCAAATCTCCAAAAGGAAAAAATGGTCAAAATTAGGGTTTTGATTGAGAAAGGGCAATTTCTATTTTTTGACCTAGCAAATGATCAATTGGTTTAAGGCATGATATCAAGAGTCCAATTGTATCATTTTTACCTAATGACATGGCTCAAAACATTTCTCAAGTCCAAAGGATTGACAGATGAATTTTTCAGTCAACTGATCAAAAGTCAATTGTATACTGAAAAGTCAAAGTTTGACTTTTTTGTCAAATTCAAATGCCAAAGATCACAATTCATCAAAACATGTAAAAATATGAAACTTGTTCATCAAGAAATCCAAAATTCAAGATTTCATTTTGAAAAGTTAAAATTTCTAAACTTAGAAATTTTTCTAAGTGTTGGAAATTTCTTATTTTTCATAACTTTAAGCAAACTTTTCACCATGATGAAAGATGATTCAAGAGAAACTTCCAACATGAAAGTTGTAGATATACATGAAACCTACAACTTTTCTTCACATAACTTCTTCCAAAAGTGATTGGATCTCAAGTTATAATTTTAAGAATATTTGGTCATGAAACAAAACACTTAGTGAAATTTTGCCCTAATTTGGTCAGGATTTTGACCCAACTTCATCACACTTTTTCATATAGTTTTAAGGGGAATCTTTAAAATAAATTCAAAGATGGGTTTTAGATAACATTACAAGCTTTCCAAAATGTCCAAGAACTCCTTGAGATCATTCTTGAGTAGGGAGAATCGAAGAGATGAAGTTAGGGTTTTATCACTTGATTTATAAGTCATTTTGTAATGAACCAAATTCAAATTCAAAGTTATGCTGCATGAACTCTACTTTGCAGGCCTCAAACTTATTAGTCACTCCATTATTAATTGCTTGCACAACTGTTAGAGGTCTCATTTCAAGCATTCAATGCATGGACATGCTTTATATCCATTTTGGGAAGAAAGTGCACATTGCCATTTTGATAAAGTGACTTTTTGCATAAAACTTGTTCTTGAACCTTGAACTTTGTGATATGGTGGGAGAACTGACTTGAGGGTTTTGCGTTTTATCACAAATGATGCAGTTAGAATGAGTCGCCACCGACTTTTCTTTTATCCAAAAGGAAAGGTGAAAAAGCACAGGAAAGACCTTTGAGATTATTTCTTGAGTTCGGGGGGTAGATTATGAAAAGGGAAGGTATTAGCATCCTTTTCATCCATGGTTTTCCATGGGCTCTTAGTTACTTTCTAGATCACTTGCTGTTGTTTGAAATTGTGCTTCATGTGGTGTTTGAAAGTATTTTGTAAATAGGCCACTGTATAGGCAAACTTTGTAATGATTCTCGTTCGTAAGAATGTATACAAAGTGTTTAATCTTTTGAAAATGTTTTCAAGTTTGTAAGATATTTGAAAGTGCAGGTGTTTGTTTTGAAAATAGAAAGGATGTTTTGTTTGAAATTGAGAAAGTAATTAGGATTATTCTACCTACTCAAAAGTCTTTCTTGTTTATTTTCTTTTCCTTTGACATTGTTATCTTACCATTGATTTGGTAAGTAACCCTATATTTGGATGTAAACAGGACGGGCTTGGGTCATCGTATAACCAGGATTAGCAATGTTGCAAGGTATCTTAGAATTATATTTTAGGGACTAAGATCATTTGAAAGGCAATTTAGATAGCATCATCGAGGGACTATGATCTTATATTTTGTTTGTTTTTTCTAAGATACCTCACATGCGTAATATGGACATTTTGTAAAGGCAACCAAGTGGATTTACCCTAGGGGTGTTTGTGTGCAAGTGTATTGTTTTCATGCTTGATTTTGTCTTGAATTAAGATTTTCTAAGTATTGGTTTTAGTCTTTTCATACAATCCCTAATTACAAGCATTTGTATATCAAGCGATAAATTGCGGAATTTAAAGTTACTACGCTATTACAACATTTGTGGGAGGGGGTGTACAAATTGTAAATGGGGATTGCAAGAATTTATACCTAATTAGTCTATTACAACCTGTTGTACCCCAAAATCTGCCCTCTCATTTTACTCAATACATACTGTTGTACCCCAAAATTTGCCCTCTTATTTTATCAAAATTTCCCCTCACAAGATTCTTTGGACTCCAGACATGATTAGGGTTTGCTCTGCTCAAGACATCTCCTTGCACTGATGACCTGAAATTAGGGTTTGAGTTTGCATAAGGATTTTTGGATTTCCAATGCCTAATGTGACTTTCATACTTCATTTTGGACTTATAAGATTGCCCATACCAAGTTTCAAGCCTTGAATTAAATTTTTGCCCAGTCAATTGGACAGTTGACCTAAAAATCAACTGTATTGGGGAAAAAGTCAATTGTGGCTAATTTACAGTTAAACCTCATAATTTTTTATCCACATCAACATTATAGACTCATATGAACCATTTGATCAAGTTTGGACCACAACTCCTCAAGAAATTTGATCAGATCATCAAAAGGGCAAAATGGTCATTTTTAGGGTTTTGACTGTAGAAGTGCAATTTCTGATTTTTGACCTAGCCAATGGAAAATTGGGTTCAAGCATGGATTCCAGAACTCAATGGCATCATCTTGACCTAATCACAAGGTTCAAAAGATCTCAAATGCATTGGATTGACAGATGAATTTTCCAGTCAACTAATCAAAAATCAATTGTACACTGAAAAGTCAAACTTTGACTTTTTGGTCAAAACCAAGTGCCAAGGGTCATTTTTCATCAAGATGTGTCAAAACATGAAACTTGTTCACCAAGAAACCTAATTTTGAAAATTAGGGTTTAAAATGGAAAATTTTCATAACTTAGAAATTTTCTAAGTTATGAAAATATCTTTTTTTTTCCCCAACTTTTCCCAACTTTTTCACCATGATGCAATTGGATTCAAAGAAAACTTCCAACATGAAATTTTTAGACCTCCAAAAATCTACAACTTTTATTCACAAAGTTTTCCCAAAAGATGCTTGGATCTCAAGTTATGATTTTGTGAATAGAGGTCCAAAAACTTTCAAACTTAGTGAAATTTTGCCCTAGTTTAGGCAGGATTTTGATCTATCTTCATGGAAATTTTTCACATAATTCCAAGTGGAATATAAAAATTAATTTTAAATATGGATTGTAGAGCATGTTACAAGCTTTCCAAAATGTCCAAGAACTCTCCAAAATCATTTATGGTTAGGGAGAATCGAAAGTTTGAAATTGGCAAAATATCACTTTCATCCAAGGCATTTTTCATGTTGCTACAAGTTGCAAATTCTGTCCAACCATGCTTGTACTTGTTTACAGGTCCTTAAACCATTCCACGCTGATAAATTAAATGAAAAGACATTGGTTAGAGGCATTGTTCTTATCAATGAAGCATTACAAATTGATTTAATCCATTTTTGGTAAAAAGATAACAATGCCATTTTGATAAAGGTTGCTTTATGCAATTTTGTTTCTCTTGAGCTGCGAACCCAATCATTTGCAGTAAAACAACTCCACAAACTTAGGCAAAGGTACACCAACTATCAGCATGCTTGGAGCTAGCTTGTATAGGCCATAGCATTGTCAAAATCACCTTTTCTTCAAAAGCAAGTCAACTTGCAAAATCACCACAACTTTGCAATCTGATATAACCAAGTTTTGTAAACATTTTAAACAGGTTTTTCATATTGCCTAAGGTCAGAAACATGAGCTAGCCACCTCTCAAACACCCTTGTACACCAAAAATCCCATTTTCTGCCAAAACAGGGCAAGCCCTGCAGAACTCAAGCCACAACAAAATCCACTCGTGCGTTTTGTCCCAAACCACTTCAAACATATTCTAAACAATACACCTAAGTTATCCCAACCATTGGCCAGCAACTATAACTTTGTTTTCAAGCTTCACCATTTTTGAATTCTGAGTTTGCAGGTTGACTTCTACAAGCATATTCAGGCATGTTTAAAGCAAACTAAGCATTGGGAAAGCTCAAAGGAACTTCAAGCAAGCTCATAAGTATCTCAGGCCTCACTCACAACCCCTACATTGCCATACTCGAGCTTGACTAAAACAGGTAAAGTTCAAACTTCTATCTATCTATTTAGGATTCATTAGGCTTAGGTTTGTGAATAAAAAATGTAGTCCTCATTGCCCTTGAGTTGTACATATGCATAGAATTCATTTAAGTTAACTGAGCTGGGAGAATTTGAATGATGGACTTTCTGAAAAAACTAGGTTATAAATTAGGGCCAGTGAAATTCTCTCTGGTCTTTGAGAGTTAGATTAAGTTTTTTCATGGTTAGAATCGTGTGATCAAGCTCTATAACTTTCATGTTGCAAGTTTTTGTTTATAAGCACAAATGCAGGAGATACAGGTTTGAATACAGGGCGCGCGTTATTTGGTTCAAAGGTTAGGGATGAAGATAATTTGGGCTGGACTTGGCTTTGGCTGGCTATTGACACCCCCTAGCTTGTTGTTCACACCCCCTTGGCCCATTGCATTATTTTTCCATATTTTTCTATTTCTTTTTCATTTCTGACTTTTATTTATTTATTCCAAATATAAAAAATCACCAAAAATATTTTCTTAAATTTTAACATTTTATTTTATTATTTTTTTGGACATAGAAATAGTTATTAAATAATATATACTTTTATTTTCTTAAAATAAATTTGTAAATAATATAAAAAATATCATATATTTTTATTTTTATTATTTATATACTTAAATAATATTTTCTCACACATTTTAATTTTTTTAACACTTTTGTATATATTTTATTTATTTTCTTATACATAAATAAATAATATAATATATATATTTTCTTAAAAACAAAATTAGGGTTTTCACCCTTTCCAAAAATAATCTTTTTATTTTCCCTATTTTTAGGACATTAAACAATTTATTTTACATACATAAAATAAATACACAAAAACATTTTGCATATTTATATTTAATTGCATATTTAATAATTGTCCATTTATTCATTTATGCAATATTTCAATTTGGTTGTAATAATAATTTTAGGGTTTATTTTCTTGCAAATACCCCCCCCCCCTATTCAAATTTGTATCCCCCTCCCCAATCTGGTCGTAATAGTTGTAGATTTGCTTTTACGCACTTTATTGCTTTCAAATATGCATGATAGAAAGATTAAGGTTTGTATGATAATCCAAAAATTAAAACAAATAGCTTGACTAAACACAAGACAAAATGCATGAAAAATGACAACACAATGCACACAAGCACCTCTAGGGTTTCACCCACTTGTTGCCTTAAAAATGGCCATGGTATGCATGCTAGGTGTCTTGGCAAAATCAAACAAAAACAAAAATATCATAGTCCCTCGATGAGGCTATCTTGGTTGCATATACACAAATGATCTAGTCCCTCAAAAAACTTGCTAAAGATACTTAGCACAATTGCTATCATGGTCATACGATGACCTGCGCTTGTCCCGTTTAACATCCAAACAAAAGGTCGTTTACCAAATGAAATGGTAAAAACAACAATGTCAAAGGGTTAAAAATGTGTAGGAAAGACTTTTGAGTAGGTAGGGTAGACAACTCTTAGTTACTTGATCAAACTTGCAAACATCCTTGTTATTTTCAAAAACACAATTTCAAAACATTTCCCAAAACAAACTTTCAAACTTTAAAACATTTTACAAAAGACAAACACCTTTGTATACATTCAAACAAGAATCATTACAAAGGTTGCCTAGACAAAGGCCTCTTTTCAAAATACTTTCAAAACCACACACAAAAGCACCATTTCAAACAATTGAAAAGCACAAGCAAGTGATCTAAAACAAGTAACTAAGAGCCCATGGAAAACCATGGATGAAAAGGGTGCTAACACCTTCCCTTTTCATAATCTACCCCCTGAACCCAAGAAAACATCTCAAAGGTCTTTCCTGTGCTTTTTTACCTTTCCTTTGGATAAATAAAAAGTCAGTGGCGACTCTTGCTAAACCGAAACATTTGCAAACAAAAAACGCAAAACCTCAAGTCAGTTCTCCCACCGCATCACAGAACTGGCGACTCTGCTGGGGATCATCTAAAAGTGGGGTTACCTTAGGGTTTAGATCATATTTATATGCTTATCTTGCTTGACTTATATGCTTTATGCTTTGGTTCTATTGTTTGGGTTTGAATCCTCTACCCGGATTTGGGAAACATTCATAGGTAAATAGCAATACGTTGTGGAAACTGTGCGGGGTATACCGACATGGTTGAAGAAATAGCTATATTAGTGAGACATATTTGTGGGTATCGGTAGCCTTTGAGCTAATCAAAGAGAATACGGGGCCGCTGAGTGATTTCATGAAGCACTAATGGACTTTTAGAACCTTTACTTGACCAACTTGGCCTTTTTTAGGGGTAGTGAGATGACCGGCTTTGGTGCAGTCCGAAGTTGGTAGATACTCGATACTACACTCATTGAGGGTTATTTTCTTGGAATATTTCGGTCGCCAGTAAAGTGGCTAAACTGAAACAATGAACACAGAAAATAATCCAGTGATATTGAGCTCCTTAGAACCCGGTTACTATTTATAGGACATGTTGAGCCAACTAAACTTCAAGAGGGTACTTACCTATGAAACCCCATGCAAGCTTGAAACTAGGAACTTGTGTTACTTGTTTGTACATATATACTTGTGCATAACATCATGGATATCATGAAATATCATATGCATCCACTAACAATTTCAAGGATTTGGATCTTCATGTTTGTTCCTGTTTTGTAGGTAATGGATTCACTTCGCAGGAAAACAATCCAAGTCAAACTTGTGAGAATTCCTCCTCAACTCAAGGAGCTTGCTTCCAAGATTCCAGAGTATTCTCCATTCACCGAGAGGCATGGTCGTCTTCTCAACTTAGTCAACACCAACACTGAGGAAGACATGGTGAAAGTTCTCTTCCAGTTCTTTGACCCCCTACACCACTGCTTCACATTTCCTGATTACCAGCTTGTTCCTACTTTGGAGGAATTTTCTCAACTCCTGAGGATTCCTATTCTCCATCAACTACCCTACAACGGTACGTAAAGAGATCCAAAGCCTGAAGATGTTGCTCAAGCCCTACACTTGCAACCATCTGATGTCAAAGGTCATTGGGAAACCAGAAGTGGTGTCAAGGGTTTCTTGTCAAAGTTTCTGTTTGAGAAAGCTCAAGAATGCTGGAATTCATTAGACTTACAAGCTTTTGAGGAGATTGTAGCTCTTCTCATCTATGGGTTGGTCTTGTTCCCTAATCCTGACCAGCTTATAGATGTGAATGCTGTCAAGATTTTCATGTCCCGGAATCCTGTGCCTACTTTACTTGGGGATATCCTCCACTCATTTCACACTCGAACAATGAGGAAAAGAGGTGTTCTCATGTGCTGTACTCCTCTACTGGAAAGGTGGTTTATTTCTCACCTTCCCAATCAGTCTTGAAGAATGAGCAAGGTTTGAGGTTGTCACAATGATTGATGACTCTTACACATTCAGATGTTCATTGGTGTTCTCGATCCAGAGAAAAGGTTATCATCATTGATCGTTGTGGGGAATTTCCTAATGTCCCTCTACTTGGCATTAGGGGAGGCATCACCTATAACCCTTGCTTGGCTCTGAGACAGTTTGGGTATGCCCGAAGGGATGGCCCATATGACATGCTGATTCCAAACTTGGTTTTTGACTTCGACAATGACGATCAAGGACTTCGACAAAGGTTTATCTGAGCTTGGAGGATGCCCAACAAGGTGGATAGTAATACCTTGGGACACAAGAATTCCATCCCCCTTAAGCCTTACCTCAAGTGGGTACGAACCCGTGCCCAAAGTCTTATGATGCCTTACCCCTACATTCTGCCTGTGATCAAAGAGCCTGTTTTGGAAGGAGAGGTTCCATACACCCTCCTACATCCTAACATGCCAACATCACTTGAAGATTTGCAAAGGATTTGGATACAGCTCAAGGGAGAGCGCGATACGTTTGAAGCCCAATTCTACGCCAGTGAGAAGAAGGTTTTGGAACTTACTCATCAACTTCATGAAGAGCAGACTCTCAACACCTACATTGCACCAAAAAGGATGTGCAACGTCTTTTTACATTAGAATTTTGTATTATTTTGCCCATGGGGCATTGGATGTACTAACAAATTCTATCTTATTAATATGACGTGCGTTCTTTTTTGTTTACAACGCATTTGAATTTCTGAATCCTTGAATGCATTACATGAATACATCTCATTCATCATATGAATAAGCAGGTCTTCACACCAGGTTTCCTTATCTCTCTGTTGTTTATTTCAGCAAGATGGATATAGAGCAGACGGTCAAAGACTTACAAGCGCAGAATTCACAGTTCCAGCAGCTACTCATGACCTTGGCTAAGGGTCAGGAGGATCTCAAAACCTTGCTGGAAAAGGAAAAGGAGAAAAAGAAAAAGAAAAGAGTTGGTGTGGCTACCTGGGTAGAATATTTGAAGGTCAAGCTAGAAGGGTCCTAGATTTCCCCTCAACATCTGATGAAGGGGTAGGAAAAGGTAAAGGAACTGCAGTGCAATCTGAGTCTGAGGAAGAAAAAGAAGAAGAAGAAGAGGATGAAGATTATTCTGAACAGCAGTACCCGCCTGCAGATGACAAGTACAAGAATCTGGAAGAACGTCTGGCAGCTATGGAAGTGCAAAGAGTGCCTGGGCTAGACTTTGAGGAACTATGGTTGGTATCTGGGATTGTGATTCCCCCTAAATTTAAGGTGTCTCTTTTTGCTAAATACGATGGGGTGTCTTGCCCGAAGATGCATCTGCGATCTTACGTCAGAAAAATTCAACCGCATTCTTCTGACAAGGATATGTGGGTTCATTTCTTCCAGGACAGTCTTTCTGGGACACAGTTAGATTGGTTTTACCAGCTAGAGAGGTCTGATGTGCATAATTGGGAGGATTTGGCGGCGGCCTTTTACAGACAATATCAATATAATGCGGATTTATGACCAACCCATACTCAATTACAGAGCATGGGCATGGTATCAAACGAAGATTTCAAAGAGTATGCCCAGAAATGGAGAGACTTGGCTAGAAGGGTGAAGCCACCATTGTCTGAGAGGGAGCTTGTTGATATGTTCTTGGGTACACTGTCAGGTCCTTTTTTCAATCACATGATTGGACGTTCGTCTACAGGGTTCACCGAGTTGATTCTGACTGGTGAAAGAGTTGAAGCCGGAATCAAGAGCGGGAAAATTCAAAAGGATGCATCTGCTTCTGCTACCATCAAAAAGACCTTTCCAGCAAAGAAAGAGGTCTCATCTGTCTACTCCCAAAGAAGTCAAGGAAGAGTTGAGTGCCGGCCAGCGGTGGGGGCCGTAATGATTCAGAAGTCTGCAGCTGATCAGCCTAGAAGCAATCAACCAAGAACCAACCAAGCAAGGGTGGAAAGGCCTGTACGACAATTCACCCAGATAAACATGACTCCTGATCAGGTCCTCCCCCATCTTTTGAAGTTAAACCTTGCCAGTCTGAAAGAGGCTCCGAAGAATCTGAATACATCTTCTCCTTACTACCATGTGAATGCCAAGTGTTCTTATCATTCAGACAGCCTGGGGCACCACACCAACCATTATTGGGCCCTCCAGAATAAGATTCAGAATTTAATAGACGCTAAAGAAGTTGAATTCGACGCCCCTGAAAAGCCGAATGTGATCTCTGCTCCAATGCCAAAACATGGTCACCATGCCCATGCTGTTGAAGAGGATCTTTTTGATGCTATTGTTGATGATTTGATGACTCCTCTACTGATAATCAAGTTGAATTTGCTGAAGGCTGGGATTTTCCCAGGATGTGAAGAAGATTGCTGCCTTTGTTCATCCTTACCAACCGACTGTCCGTTGTTGAAGTTAGGCATCCAACGCCTAATGGATAATCAAGAAATCCTCTTTGAAAAGACTCTTGTTACTCCGACTCCTGTCAATGATGTTTCAATAATTACCATATCTGCCAATCTTTCCAAGGTCTCCAAAAGACCTGTTAAGATTACATCCGATCCGAAGATTGCACCTTTGAAGATAACCATGCCGGGGCCCATCCCGTACAAGTCCAACAAATCAATAGCGTGGAACTATGGGGGAGAGATCTTTTACCACGGTATTAAACAAATTGAATCAACTGAAGAGAGTTCTGATGAAGAGACTTCTGATATTGGAAACATTGCTGGAACGAGTAAAATCACTTGCAGTGGAATAATTTTCTCTCTGGAGATTGCGCCTCCAAAGGCATTCTTCGGACCCTCAGCTGCTCTTAAGGTTACTCCTGTACCAGTCAACATATCTGCGAGAACTCCAGTTATTGAAGAAGTTGTAACTCATGTGGTTGTACACTCTGCTACTGCTGATGATAGAGGGAATGGGATCCAAGAAGAGCCTGTCAAGACGAGGACTCAGCCGTTGATCATCCCTGAAACCACTCAGAAAGAAATGGAAAAGATTTTGAAAATAATCAAGAAAAGCGATTATGATGTTGTGGAACAAATGGGGCAAACCCCCTCAAAGATATCTATGTTGGCTTTGCTGCTTTGTTCAGAGGCTCATGCTAAAGCCTTGATCAGATTTTTAAAGACGACTCATGTGCCACAAGAAACCTCCACGGATCAGTTCCAGGAATGTGTAGCTAGCTTACTAGCTGACAATGGTCTAGTATTCTCCGATGCCGATTTAACATCTAAAGGGAGAAAACATAATGACGCTTTGCATGTCTCGGTGGGATGCAGAGGGACTACTCTAGCACACGTTCTGGTAGACACTGGTTCTTCGCTGAATGTCTTGCCGAAGAAGGCCTTGGATAGGTTGGATTGTGAAGGCCTAACCCTGAAACCCAGCAACATCATTGTCAGAGCCTTTGATCATTCTAAGAGGATGGTCCACGGGGAGGTGGACATCCCGATTAAAGTAGGAACCAAAATTTTCAACTCTACCTTCTACGTGATGGATATTCGTCCCTACTATTCTTGCTTGTTGGAAGACATTGAATTCACCATGCTAGAGTTGGTACCTCCACTCTGCATCAAAAGCTCAAGTACCCTGTCCAGGGGAAAATTATAACTGTTCATGGCGAAGAGGAATACATGATAAGCCATCTAAATTCTTTCCGCTATGTGGAATTGGATGGTGAATTCATCGAAACCCCTTTTCAGCATTTTGAAGAGGTAGCTCAGGAGATTGCACCAACCAAGACAGTGGCTTCTGTACCCATGATTACAAGACCTCCTCCTCAGATGTCTTCTTTAAAGGATGCTAGGGATCTGATTGAAGAAGGAGGAAGCACAATCTGGGGGCAACTTCCCGATTTTCCTTTCAAATATGATAAATTCGGCTTGGGTTTCACTTCGGCTAGTCAAAAGGTTGTGCGTCGCTCCCGGGATGGAGGACCCCCAGTGAAGATCACCCATCATGGAGTCAATGCTTTGGAGGATAGTGAAGAGGAGAGCAACTTGGAAGACTGGATTTTACCTACTGTGGATGGAGGACTGTGCAATTGGGAAGCAAAAGACTTTGTTCCCATTACTTTCATGAATCAGTAATTTATCTTTCAAACATTTATGTTGACTTGTAATAATTCCTAAATAATTCGTACACTTTTAAACCTTATGCCTTACCCGAGGTACATAGGTCCACTTGTAAGGGTTTGATTTTTCATCTTCATATGCCATTTTAATGAATCATGGACGTTTTCACATATAAACTTTTGTGTTCGTTTTCTTTCTTTTTACATTTTATTTGTTTAAAGGTGGCTATCCCTTACACACACCCATACTCACCAATGCAGGTACCCATCCATTCCGGATTCCATGGGTAACAATTCTGCTATGGCCTTCAGTGACTTTGAAGATCTAGTCTACCATGCCAAATACGAAGGTGATGAAGACTGTAAAGTGCCTGGAGAGTTTGCTAGTCTGCTACAACAGGAAGAAAGGGCTATTCTACCTCATGAGGAGTTGTTAGAGACAATCAACTTGGGAACTGAGGAAGACAGAAAAGAAATTAGAGTGGGTGCCAACCTAGAGCCAAGTGTCAAAGAGCGCTTAGTTCAGCTGTTGAATGAATATGTTGAGATCTTCGCCTGGTCCTATGAAGACATGTCGGGACTTGATACAGATATTGTGGTTCACCGTCTCCCTACAAGATAAGACTGTCCACCAATTAAACAGAAAGTTCGCCGCATGAGGCCCGATATGTCTGAAAAGATCAAAGCTGAAGTGATGAAGCAATTCAATGTTGGGTTTCTTGCTGTTACTTCCTATCTACAATGGGTTGCTAACATTGTGCCCGTGTGTTGTACCCCAAAATTTGCCCTCCCATATTCATCAAGAAATTGCCAAGTCAAGGTCACAAAATTCCCCAAGGATTGTGCAGCTCAACTGTCTCCTAGACAGTCAAAACTAGGGTTTGAGTTCTGGTCAAGCAAATGAACTTTTCAAAGGCCCAATCAAGTCCCATATGCCTACAAAGATGGTCAAATGTCCTCATGTCAAGTTTCAAGGCATTCAGCTCAAAATTGCACAGTCAAAACCCTAGATTGCACTACAACCAACTGTAGGGGCAAAATGGTCATTTGACAGTCAAAAGTTCAAATTTTTGGTCAATATATCATTTTGAAGCCACAAACATCATTTGATCAATGCTTGATCATGATTCTCAAAATTTGGCTCAGAAATCATCAAAGATGCAAAAGTTGCTATATTTGGACAGCTGAAAAAGTCAACTGAAATTGACCAGGGCATAACTTTCACATGGATTGTCATAAAAATTCCATCCAAAGCTCATTTTGAAGAGAAAGACATTTCCTACAATTCATCTTCATGTTCCAAGTCCAAGAAATGCTCTCACAAAAAGTTATCAATTTCAACATTATAGGTCATTTTCAAAAGTCAACAAAAAGTGACTTTAAGTCAAAGGCCATAACTTGAGATTGGTAAATCAAAATGACATAGGACCAAAGGCATTGGTTAAAGGACTCAAAGACCTTTCCAAAATGTCCAAGAACATGTGAAAAGCTTAAAAATTGACCAAGTTATGCCTTGTGGAAGTTGGGAAATTTTTAGGAATTTTGAAAAGTCAACATTGATGCAAAAGGCCTAAAAATGCAAATGGGCCCATTTTTCTTCCAAATTTCTTCATGCCAAGCCTATGCACGACCACTAGGCCCAAAGGGAAGTATTCTCATATTTTTTAATTATTTATTTGAATTAATATTAATTTATATTCATTTAAATCATTTTAATTCATGAAAAATATAACCTTAACCTAAAAAAAATCTTTTTATGCACATTATCATGTCAATATTTCGTGCTTAATGGATTATGGCAAGTTTTGATAAGATTTGATCAGATTTGAACCAAGTTGCACATGAAAAGATATGAAAAAGATTTTCCAAAAATCAAATATGTGAAACCATGAATGCTTGAGATTTTGTGCAAAGTTTTTAACCTAATTGCTTCCATATATGATCAACATCACAACCCTAAGCATCCAAGACTGAAAACTGCGCAGCAAACCAATACTCAAACTTGGAAAATTGCTTGAAAAATTCAATTCTGAAATCCACCCTAGAGACTGATTCAAAGCTCCATTCGTGTCTCAATAGTTTCCTTGTGCATTCCTGAACACGTTCCAATTAATACCAACCACAAACGCGTAAGGAATTGGTGCCTAGAGCCGCAACTGCATCGAACAAATTACATAATCATACATCCCATTATACGTGTTATTTATGAATTTTGTTTATGCATTCATGTTCCTGGTAAAGTTTGTGAGCTAACTGTTATACTTAATTGTGTTATTACCCTGTATATCGTGTTTCACCATGCGTGGCTTTTAGGGTTTGCAGCTTCTTGAATTGGGGTTTTTGAGAAGAGGAAAAATTGAAACACGATAATACCATGATCATGACCAGGAAGCTTGGACGAAGGAGATGAGATGCTCGCGCCAAATTTCTGAACTAAGGCGTGCTAATCGCTATTTTCAAAACGAGCATATATTGAGGGGGTTCAGAACCCCCGCTAATTTCTTTTATATTTTCAGGAGATAGACCAGGCGAAGAAGATGAGTACATGGCACCATCTGAATGGCCGTTTCAAATTTGGCGCGCTTCCTCCACTAACTTTCACTTTTTTCTTTTATATTGTTTAAACGTTATTATATGTTAGATAAAAGGCAAGTGGCACAGATGGCAGGCGAGGGCATGGATAATCCACAAGACCTGGGTTCGATTCCCAGGTCTTCAACAAGTTCATATTCTTTTTCCTTTGATAATTGCATGCAGGCCTAATATTAAGGTTCACTATACGCACCCAGCCACCACCATCCACGCGTCCAAAGGGCAGCAAATCAATGGTCAAGATTCAATGCGTATCATACAGCAAGTCAAGGCGCTAGCATACGATCCAAAAAGTCAAGGAATTCCACATAAATGGGCTTGAATTACCAGGCTTATACCTCCTTATTTGGGGCAACACCCCACCCTGGTTTGCCTTATTATTATTTTTATTCTTTCTTTAACTTTTCTTTTCTTTCATTTAATTATGCTTATTTAATTAATTATTTTTAAAATACAGAAACACACAAAAATCAGAAAAATAGAAAAAATGTAATATTTATTTTATTATAATTATTTTCATAAATAAATTATATATAAATATTTAGTTTAATTAGGTTATAATTTTAATCTTTTTTAATAAAAATCCAAAAAATAGAATTTAGGGTTAATAAACATTTTCCTCCTTTTTAATTTTTCCCTTTTTCCACAACAATAATCATTATTTATTTATTTATTTTTATAATTAAATTGTACATAAAAAAATTAGGGTTTAATGTAGGTTATATTTTAACTCTTTCATAATAAACTTAAAAAATAATAGAATTAGGATTTACCTTTTAATTTAATCTCAATTAACTTCTGTTTCTTTTAAATCTTAAAAAATACAAAAAATACCAAAAACACTAAATTTTTAACTTTAATTCTCATTAATTTAATTATTCTTGCAAAAAGGGTCCAACGCCCGTCACTGTTAATTATTTAATTTCGCGCACTTATTTTATTGCTTATTATAGTTTTGTAATTGCCCCGAAGCATTGTAATAATTTAACTTTCCGCACTTCTTTATATTGCTTTCTTTATTTTCCGCTAAATCGGGTCCTGGAAATTTTGGCGATGTGGACCCGCGCCTTTGTAATAGTTTAGATCTTTATCTTTTCGCAAATATTAAACTGTTAAATAAGCATGAAAGAATGTATGGCAATAATTAAAATCAAGCGTAGAACACAACGAACATGACAAGACAAATAACTGAAACATGACACACAATTCGCACACACCACCCCTAGGGTACGCCTCACTGTTGCCTTTCGAAAGGTGATCGTCGAGTAGAGGATGTCTTAGTAAGTCCTCATGATCCGGGAACCTGGCATGAGGGTAGCTTCTAAGGTGTCTTCCCATTGCTCTGGTGATCACCACGTCCCTAAACTCGAATTGACCCGAACACCTCCAACGGTGGTGCTACCTACCTCTCAATGGTGGGATGGCATTACTTTAAAGGACATTTACACAGACGAATTCCTTAGGGTAGGTAGGTTCTCAAGGATACTTGCTCTAATCTCAAAACGAAACAAAAAGACTTTTCACACTGACACATTTTCAAAAGCTTTCAAAGCAAACTTTTCAAACACTCTGACGTATGAGTCGATCTGAAATTTTTCAAAAGAAACTTTTAAACCCACATTGAAAAGCAGACAAACCATTTTGAAAACACAAATGAGCGAGTATCTAAGAGCCCATTGATAACCATGGATAGAAAGGGTGCTAACACCTTCCCTTTCTATAACCTACCTCCCGAACCGAGAGCAATCTCTATAAGGAATTTTTCTGTGCTTTTGTCCTTTCCATCTGGAGAAAATAAAAGACGGTGGCGACTCTTGCTTACCGCGACATTTCGCGAACCAGCTTTAAACAGTCAGTTCCAGATCCACCGATCACAGAACTGGCGACTCTGCTGGGGATCTTTTAAAGTGAGGTGTACCTTAGGACTAAGATCACTATGTTTTCAATTGCTTTGACTTGTTTGCTTTAAATTGTGGGACTGTCTTGGGAGTTCTATAGATCCTAACCCGGATCTGGGGATACCTTCTTAGAAAGTAGCAACAAGGCTGTGAGGGAACTGTGCGGGGTATACCGACACGGTTGAAACAGTCTGCTACGTTGATGTGGCACTTTGGTGTGTACCGGTAACCCTTGAGTTCAGTCAAGGAGAGTACGGGGCCTCCGCGTGGTGTCGTGAAGCATCAACAGACCTTAGGAACCTTAATTGAACTATCTTGGCCTCTTTAGGGTAGTGAGATAACTGACTTTGGTGCAGTCCGAGGTTGGTTGATACTCGATACTACGCTCAATTGAGGGTTGCTTTCCTGGAATATTTCGGTCGCCAGTTCAGTGGCTAAATCGAAACGATGAACAATGAAAGCAATCCCGTGATATTGGGAACCTTAGAACCCGGTTACTTTGATTAGGACAGGTATGAACCCACCAACTCAAGAGGGTACTACCCAGACCCCATGCTGGCCTTAAACCTTAAGGGCTTGTCTTGTGTGCCTTGTTTGCCCTACATGTTTGTCTTTGTAAATATCTGTGGTGTGTTTAATCATAGCATCATGACATCATCCAGCATCATATGCATTGACTAACCATTTCAGGGGTTCGGATTTTCATCTTTGTTCTTGTTTTGTAGGACATGGAAACTGTTCGTAGAAAGACAATTCAGGTCAATCTTGTAAGGATCCCTCCTCAGCTTAAGGATCTTATATCCAGGATTCCCGAGAACTCTGCATTCAGTGAAAGGCATGGAAGCCTCATCAGCTTGGTCAACACCAACATTGAGGAAGATATGATAAAGGTCTTGTTCCAATTCTTTGATCCTCTGCATCACTGTTTCACCTTCTTGGACTATCAGTTGGTACCTACATTGGAGGAGTTCTCCCGGCTCCTGAAGATTCCTATCCTTGATCAGCTACCCTTCAACGGTACAGAAAAGGAACCTAAGCTTGAAGAGATTGCCAAAGCCTTGCACCTACAGTCATCTGACCTCAAGGGACATTGGGAAGTCAGAAGTGGTATCAAAGGGTTCTTAGCTAAATTTCTGTTTGAAAAAGCCCTTGAATGTTGGAACTCTCTTGACTTGCAAGCTTTTGAAGAAGTGGTAGCCCTCCTTGTTTATGGTTTGGTGCTGTTCCCTAACCCAGACCAGCTCATTGATATCAGTGCTGTTCAGATCTTTATGTCCAGGAATCCTATACCTACGTTGCTGGGGGACATCCTTCACTCATGTTACACTCGAACCATGAGAAAAAGAGGTGTCCTTATGTGTTGCACTCCCCTCTTGGGAAGGTGGTTTATTTCGCACCTTCCCCAATCAGTCCTGAAGAATGAGCGGGGTTTGAGATGGTCACAACGGTTGATGACTCTTACACATGCAGATATACATTGGTGTCCTAGATCCAGAGGAGATGTCACTATCATTGATCGGTGTGGGGAGTACCCTAATGTTCCTTTACTTGGAATCAGAGGAGGTATTACTTATAGCCCATGCCTGGCTTGGAGACAGTTTGGTTATGCCCGGAGGGATGGTCCTCATGACATGTTAATTCCCGACATAGTTTTTGAC
Organism: Vicia faba; assembly: GCA_948472305.1. Taxonomy (NCBI): domain Eukaryota; kingdom Viridiplantae; phylum Streptophyta; class Magnoliopsida; order Fabales; family Fabaceae; genus Vicia; species Vicia faba. The sequence continues at coordinate 130,755,551 of OX451739.1, forward strand.
TTCGACAGTGATACTCAAGGACTTCGTCAGAGATTTATCAGAGCCTGGAGGATGCCCAGTAGGATAGACAGCAAGACACTGGGGCACCGGAACTCCATCCCTTTGGAGCCTTATCTCAGGTGGGTACGCGCCCGCTCTCAGAAGTTAGTGATGCCTTATCCTCACATGCTGCCAGTAATCAAAGAACCTGTCTTGGAAGGGGAAGTGTCTCATGTTATTCAGCACCCTGATATGCCCACGTCCTGGGAAGAGATGCAGAAGAGCTGGATCCAGCTTAAGGAGGAAAGGAATTCTCTCGAGACTAATCTACATGCCAGTGAAAAGAAAGTCTTGGAGCTCACACGTCTGTTGCATGAGGAGAGGAATCTCAACACCTACATAGCTCCGAAGAGGATGCGCAGTGTATTTTGGGATTGACTTGACTTTTGTATTTCTTTTTGCCCATGAGGCCTTGATGTATTAAACAATGATTTCTTTAATGATAACGTGTGTTCTTTTCTTGTCTACAACGAATTTGAACGTTCGAACCCTTGAATGCATTGCATACGCATTTCATACATCATGTGCATAGCAGGTTTCTCCCTTTTCAGGTTGCTTACAGTTCTTCGCTGTTTATTTCAGCATCATGAATCCCGGATCTGAATCAACTGAGACTTCAATCAAGGCTCTCCAGGCGCAGAATGCGCAGTTTCAAGAACTAATCCTGGGTCTAGCTAAAGGCCAAGAGGAATTGAAGACTATGCTCCTGAAGAAGGAGAAGAAGAAGAAAAGAAGAACTGTTCTATTCAACACGGGCCGAAGGTTGGGTAATACTCTACACCATGAAGAGGTTGCTTCTTCTGTTGGCAAGAGTCCTTCTCAGGCAGAAGCAAGGGTTCCTAGTCCGGTGGTCTCCGACAACGAGACAGATTTTGACGAAGAGCAGTACCCTCCTGAAGACAACAGGTACAAACAACTGGAAGACAGGTTGAAGGCTATGGAGGTGCAACAGGCACCTGGGCTGGATTTCGGAGATCTGGGTTTGTCGACTGGTGTGGTTATCCCGCATAAATTCAAAGCTCCCACCTTCTCCAAGTATGACGGGGCATCCTGTCCCAAGCTGCATTTGAGGTCTTATGTTCGGAAGATTCAGCCGTACTCTGCGGACAAGAATCTATGGATCCACTTCTTCCAGGAGAGTCTTTCAGGGACTCATCTCGAATGGTTCTATCAGCTGGATGGGACCAAAGTTCGTAACTGGGAGGAGCTGGCTACTGCTTTCTACAAGCAGTATCAGTATAATGCCGACCTTGCCCCCACGCGTACCCAACTCCAGGGTATGTCGTTGGGCGTAAGCGAAGGTTTTAAAGAGTACGCGCAGAAGTGGAGAGACTTGGCTGGCAGGGTGCAGCCACCTTTGACTGATCGAGAGTTAGTGGACATGTTCTTGGGGACCCTATCTGGGCCATTCTTCAACCACCTCATTGGGAATTCTTCTGCTGGTTTCACTGACTTAATCTTAACTGGAGAGAGAATCGAAGCTGGGCTGAAATCTGGGAAGATTGCAAAGGGGGCATCATCCTCTGGTTCAGAAAAGAAGCCGTTTAAAAAGGAGTCTAGTGCCGTGTATGGTTCTAGGAAATCAGAAAGACCTGATCGCCGCCAATCTGTCAGTGCGGTCATGATTGCTACGCCCGCTGCCGCTCCCCGGCCAAATAATCCTCAAAGGGCTGATAGACCCCGGAGAGAGTTCACCCGGTTAAGCATGACCCTATCGCAAATCCTGCCACAGTTGCTATCCACCAATTTGGTGACTGTCAAGGAGGCGCCAAAGTTCTCAAACACTACCTCTCCTAAGTACAACCCGAATGCCCGTTGTGCTTACCATTCAGACAGCCCGGGGCATACTACTGACGACTGTTGGGCACTAAGGAACAAGCTGCAGGACCTCATTGACGCTAAGGAGGTACAGTTCGAGGCATCTGACAAACCTAATGTAGTGACAGCTCCCCTACCTGCTCATGGAGTTAATGCTATTGGTGATGAAGAGGAAGTTGATGAAGCTGAGTTTGATAGCTGGATCTACCCGGCTACTGATGGTGGACTTAACAATTGGAGCGCCAAGGACAATCTCTCTGTTTCTTTTGACACTAAGTAATGAATTCCTGTGTTTTGTTATTTTGTAATAGACAATGATAAACTCTATGGCCCGGTGTCTTACCCGAGGCACCGTGGTTCTATTTGTGAGGGCATATGAACTGTCATTTCAAACATCATGAATGAAAATCTTGGACTATTTTCGCATTGCAAATGTTGTGTTCCTTTTTATCTTTCATTTCCTTTACATAATTTTCAAAAACAGCTGTATTTACACACACACTCACTCATACAGGTTCCAATCCACTCTGGATCTCGCTGATAACAGCTCTGCTAATGCCATTTATGACTTCGAAAATCCGATCAACTTAGCCGAAGACGAAGGTGAAGATGATTGCGAAGTGCCTGGCGAGCTTGCTAGACTGTTGCTTCAGGAAGAGAGGGCAATTCAACCCCATGAAGAGCCAGTGGAAACTATAAACCTGGGTACTGAGGCAGACAGAAAAGAGGTAAAGATTGGTGCTAACCTAGAGCTCAGCGTGAAGCAACGGTTAACCAAGATGTTACATGACTATATGGAGATCTTTGCCTGGTCCTACGAAGACATGCCAGGGTTGGATACCGATATTGTTGTCCATCATTTGCCGACTAGGGAAGACTGCCCTCCAATTAAACAAAAGGTTCGTCGGATGCGTCCAGAGATGTCAGAAAAGATTAAAGCCGAGGTCATGAAACAGTTTGATGCCGGGTTTCTTGCAGTAACTTCTTACCCTCAGTGGGTTGCTAATGTGGTGCCGGTACCTAAAAAGGACGGTAAGGTCAGAATGTGTGTCGATTACAGGGATCTGAACAGGGCCAGCCCCAAAGATGACTTCCCCTTACCTCACATTGATGTCCTTGTTGATAATACAGCCCAACATAAAGTATTCTCTTTCATGGATGGCTTTTCAGGCTACAATCAGATCAAGATGGCACCTGAAGACATGGAAAAGACTACATTTGTTACTCAGTGGGGCACCTTCTGTTACAAGGTCATGCCGTTCGGATTAAAGAATGCTGGGGCAACCTACCAACGTGCCATGGTTGCCTTGTTTCATGATATGATCCATCATGAGATCGAAGTGTATGTGGACGACATGATCGCTAGGTCCCAGACTGAGGAAGAGCATCTAGATCATCTGCAGAAGTTGTTTGACCGGTTGAAACTGTACAAGCTAAGATTGAACCCGAACAAGTGCACCTTCGGGGTAAGATCTGGGAAGTTGCTAGGCTTCGTGGTCAGTGATAAAGGTATTCAAGTGGACCCTGCTAAGGTCAAAGCTATTCAAGAGATGCCCGTTCCTAAAACAGAGAAGAAGGTCAGAGGCTTTTTGGGACGCCTGAATTACATTGCTCGATTCATCTCTCATCTGACTGCTACCTGTGAGCCAATCTTCAAGCTGCTGAGGAAAGATCAGGTAGTACGTTGGAACGATGAATGTCAGGCTGCTTTCGACAGAATCAAAGAGTATCTCCAAGAACCACCCATCCTTATGCCACCGGTTGAAGGGAGACCTCTGATCCTATATCTGACAGTGCTAGACAACTCAATGGGGTGTGTGCTGGGGCAGCATGACGAGTCTGGCCGAAAAGAGCATGCCATTTATTACCTTAGCAAAAAGTTTACCGACTGTGAGACCCGATACTCACTGCTTGAGAAAACTTGCTGCGCTTTGGTATGGGCTGCTCGCCGGCTGAGACAGTATATGCTGACTCACACTACCTTGTTGATCTCAAAGATGGATCCTATTAAGTACATATTCGAAAAGCCTGCTCTGTCTGGGAGAATTGCAAGATGGCAGATGATATTGACGGAATACGATATTCAGTACACAACCCAGAAAGCCATCAAAGGGAGTGTATTGGCAGACCACTTAGCTCATCAAGCTGTAGATGACTACCAATCAATGAACTTCGAGTTTCCAGATGAAAGCATCATGATTGTAACTGATTGTGAAGTACCTGGACCGGATGAAGGACCTGAGCCAGGATCCCGATGGTCTATGCATTTTGACGGAGCTTCCAATGCTTTGGGAAATGGTATCGGCGCCATCATCATATCTCCACAAGGTACTCATACTCCACTCACTGCCCGGCTGTGTTTCAACTGTACCAACAACATGGCGGAGTATGAGGCGTGTATCATGGGTCTTCAAACTGCGATTGACCTAAGGATCAAATTTCTAAGTGTCTTCGGGGATTCCGCTCTAGTGATCAATCAGATCAACGGAGAGTGGGATACGAAACACCCAAACTTGATTCCTTACAAAGAATGTGTGTTGACCATGATTCCCCACTTTACAGAGATAACCTTTGAGCACTTTCCAAGAGAAGAGAATCAGTTAGCGGACGCGTTAGCTACAATGTCTTCAATGTTCAAGGTTAAATGGGATAATGAAGCTCCCCGGATCATCATCTGGAAACTGGACGAACCGGCGTACTGTTGTGATCTCGAAGCTGAATTGGTAACTGAGAAGCCTTGGTACCACGAAGTGAAGAGATATCTGGAAACTCAGGAATACCCTGAAGGTGCATCTGTCAATGATAAGAAATTCCTGAGAAGGTTCGCAGCCAAGTTCTTCCTAAGCAACGGCATCTTGTACAAGCGAAACCATGATTCAACCTTACTGCGTTGCGTGGATAAAACTGAAGCAGAAAGAATCATGGAAGAGCTACATGAAGGGACCTTTGGTACGCATTCCAGTGGGCATACTATGGCTAAGAAAATCCTACGGGCAGGATATTACTGGTCCACAATGGAAGCTGACTGCTACCAACATTCTAGGACATGCCACAAGTGCCAGATCTATGCAGATAAGGTGCATGTTCCTCCGGTTCCCCTGAATGTTCTGACTGCGCCTTGGCCGTTCGCAATGTGGGGCATAGACATGATCGGCGAGATAAGACCTACGGCATCCAACGGACATCGCTTCATCCTAGTGGCGATTGATTATTTTACAAAGTGGGTTGAGGCAGCATCCTATGCTACAGTAACCAAGACTGTCGTGGCACGGTTTATTCGACACAATCTGATCTGTCGGTACGGCGTCCCTGAGCGAATTATTACAGACAACGGTACCAATCTGAATAATAAGATGATGGCTGAGCTTTGTGAACAGTTCAAAATACAGCACCACAATTCTTCTCCTTACAGACCGAAGATGAATGGGGCTGTAGAAGCAGCAAATAAGAACATCAAGAAGATCGTGCAAAAGATGACAGTGACTTACAAAGATTGGCACGAGATGTTACCGTTCGCTCTGCATGGGTACCGTACCTCAGCCAGGACGTCAACCGGGGCAACTCCCTTCTCTCTGGTTTATGGCATGGAGGCAGTTTTGCCAATCGAAGTGCAAATTCCCTCTCTCCGGATAATGAAGGATGCAAATCTGAACGAAGATGATTGGATCCAGACACGACTTGATCAACTCAATCTCATCGACGAAAAAAGACTTGCTGCTATCTGTCATGGTCAGACGTATCAGAAACGAATGATCAGGGCATTTAACAAAAAGGTCGGACCACAGGAATATCAAGTTGGGGATCTGGTTATCAAGAGAATCATACTTCCTCAGAGTGATCCAAGGGGCAAATGGACCCCTACCTATGAAGGGCCATTTGTGGTTAAGCACGTGTTCTCAGGAGGAGCAATGATATTAACCAACATGGATGGTGACGACCTTCCTCACCCCGCCAATGCAGACATAGTTAAAAAATACTACGCATGAAAAAGACCCGCTAGGCTGACATGCCTAGGCAAAAATTAGGGCTTCCCGTCGAACCAAAAGGGTTCGGGCAAAATGAAGGGATGAAAATAAAAAAATCTGTACACCCGACAAGTCGAAAACCTGAAAAGGCGGCTTGGGCAAAAATGGGTATCCCGGTGGACTGAAAACCCGAAAGGGCGGTCCAGGCAAAAATAAGGGATAAAGCGTAAAACTATGTCTCATTGATCACTTTGCATCCAGAATCCGGTATCTGCATCAAGCATCAAACGACATCGATCAGTCAGCTTCATCTTCAACCAAGGTCATCAAGTGATGAGACGCTCAGAGTTATAAAGGCAATAGCAGAATTGAAACCCAGTGGATCATTCATCTTTCACACAGCTGTTTTATTTTCATTTGTATAAACTCTTTTGATCGGCGACATACCTCTTACTAGGACGTCAGCCTCTTGTATACAAAACGCCTATTCAGGCCATTCAAAAATCAATAAAAATATATTTCCAGTTAAACGTGCCTAAGTGTTTTTCTTTTTCTGTTTTGTTTTGCGAAGAACGTCCAAGGTTCAATTTGTGATGTATGCATTGACAATAATTTGCTAACTCATAAATATTTGCATACGAAACAAAGGAATTAATTGCAGGTGACACTGGGAACAGGGGCAATAAAGAGTTGTCTGAGCAGTCTAATTGTTCTGTCCTCCAAGGTACCAAGATAGGTTCAGCTAAAAAAAAAAACATGACCGAGTATCTTAATTCCCCAGAGAGTAGTTCAGTAAAGCAGTACATCTCTCTCCAAGCAAAATTGTCAAATATCAAAGGAATTGAGTATCCTCCAGCCAATCTCAAACATTCCTCAGCAGCAATACATATATTCTTAACAAGTATCCCCGGCAGTCTTGGTCTAAAGATTGTTCCCCGGCGGTATACCACCATTCAAAGGAATCACTTCCCCACAGTCTAAAACTTCCCCCAGGAGAGTCCAATCCAGTTTCCCCAGGAAAGTTGGAGTTCATATCTCCCCAAGCAGTAAGCTTATCCCCAGTAGATTCTGGAAGCTTATCCCTCGCAGAGCACGAACGCGTCGTCCCGGCTTGATTTAAAGAGTTATTTCCGTAACAGGATATAACTGGGTTATCCTCAGCCAAAAGCCATGGAAAGAGCGTCCTCGGCAAAGTATCTTCCTACCCCCAGCGAAGTCTATCAACACTTCCAGCACAACAAGGATATCCCCAGCATAAATCATCAACGGTATCCCCAGCAGAGTTATCTTCATCAACTCAGCAAAGCATCGCTATCCCCACAGAGTAGCACTCCCCAGCACGATCACTAGAGTATCTTTTCTCCCGCAGAATTATTTCATTTGCCAAGTTTATTCCTCAACGGAGTTATCTTCTCCTATCGGTATTCTTGCAACGAATCATCCACAGCGGAAGCAAAATCTCTTCCTCAACATCAGCCCAGGATATGACTTCCCGGCACCCGTCAAGGATTTATTTTCCTAGACGAAAACATACATGAATCATCACATACATCATTATAGCATGCATGTACACATCATATCATATAAATCGTATCCATGTTTGCTTGATCCATATCATGCATCGCATATAACTAACCTCTACCCTTCAGGAAGGGTGCAGTTGAAATTCTCAAACATATTTCAAAGACTTCTCCAGTCCAGTTAAATCGACTCCAAACAGGTTTTTCTGATAAAGACTCAGTAGAAGTTCTCTTATGGTCCCCTCTCCAACGGCGTGTGAGGTGGTAATTCCTTCTTCAGATGTTTCCCTCTCCGGCATGAGCGTGAGGTGATATTCTCTTATGGTCCCCTCTCCAACGGCGTGTGAGGTGGTAATTCCTTTTTCAGATGTTTCCCTCTCCGGCATGAGCGTGAGGTGATATTCTCTTATGGTCCCCTCTCCAACGGCGTGTGAGGTGGTAATTCCTTCTTCAGATGTTTCCCTCTCCGGCATGAGCGTGAGGTGATATTCTCTTATGGTCCCCTCTCCAACGGCGTGTGAGGTGGTAATTCCTTTTTCAGATGTTTCCCTCTCCGGCATGAGCGTGAGGTGATATTCTCTTATGGTCCCCTCTCCAACGGCGTGTGAGGTGGTAATTCCTTTTTCAGATGTTTCCCTCTCCGGCATGAGCGTGAGGTGATATTCTCTTATGGTCCCCTCTCCAACGGCGTGTGAGGTGGTAATTCCTTCTTCAGATGTTTCCCTCTCCGGCATGAGCGTGAGGTGATATTCTCTTATGGTCCCCTCTCCAACGGCGTGTGAGGTGGTAATTCCTTCTTCAGATGTTTCCCTCTCCGGCATGAGCGTGAGGTGATATTTCCTTTCAGATTATAATTTCCTATAGTTCCCTCTCCAACGGTGAGTGAGAGGACTCCCTTTGAGATTATAATGTCCTTTGGTTCTCTTCCTGACACTACAAAGATGGTAATTCTCACCAAGACTTTCTCAGCGAGCATTGTTGAGGTTGAAATCATTCAGAATTCTTTTACCATCCATGCTAAGGCAGTAACCATCCCTGGTTCATTCATCAGCGTTGAAGCTCCAGACTCAGCTCCTGTAACCAGTCAGGACATATCTATATCAAACATCTAAAATCAGCTCCTGCGACGTGTCAGGTACTCATTTTTCTGTTTTGCAGGTATGCAGGTTCTCGCTAAGGAATCTCCTACGCGATCAACGTCCAGATGGCATCTATAAGCCCATCATCCTATCCAGCAATCTCTAAATGGCATCTATAGGCCCATTCCCCTATCACACTGCTACTATGTGAGCGCAAATTTCTGGGCACTCTAGTGTCCAATCATCTTTTACCCTCGGATTACGAAAGGCACGTCCGCCAATCTGCATCCTCAGGTCTAAGAAGATTGAACAGGGGCAACTGTTGTACCCCAAAATTTGCCCTCCCATATTCATCAAGAAATTGCCAAGTCAAGGTCACAAAATTCCCCAAGGATTGTGCAGCTCAACTGTCTCCTAGACAGTCAAAACTAGGGTTTGAGTTCTGGTCAAGCAAATGAACTTTTCAAAGGCCCAATCAAGTCCCATATGCCTACAAAGATGGTCAAATGTCCTCATGTCAAGTTTCAAGGCATTCAGCTCAAAATTGCACAGTCAAAACCCTAGATTGCACTACAACCAACTGTAGGGGCAAAATGGTCATTTGACAGTCAAAAGTTCAAATTTTTGGTCAATATATCATTTTGAAGCCACAAACATCATTTGATCAATGCTTGATCATGATTCTCAAAATTTGGCTCAGAAATCATCAAAGATGCAAAAGTTGCTATATTTGGACAGCTGAAAAAGTCAACTGAAATTGACCAGGGCATAACTTTCACATGGATTGTCAGAAAAATTCCATCCAAAGCTCATTTTGAAGAGAAAGACATTTCCTACAATTCATCTTCATGTTCCAAGTCCAAGAAATGCTCTCACAAAAAGTTATCAATTTCAACATTATAGGTCATTTTCAAAAGTCAACAAAAAGTGACTTTAAGTCAAAGGCCATAACTTGAGATTGGTAAATCAAAATGACATAGGACCAAAGGCATTGGTTAAAGGACTCAAAGACCTTTCCAAAATGTCCAAGAACATGTGAAAAGCTTAAAAATTGACCAAGTTATGCCTTGTGGAAGTTGGGAAATTTTTAGGAATTTTGAAAAGTCAACATTGATGCAAAAGGCCTAAAAATGCAAATGGGCCCATTTTTCTTCCAAATTTCTTCATGCCAAGCCTATGCACGACCACTAGGCCCAAAGGGAAGTATTCTCATATTTTTTAATTATTTATTTGAATTAATATTAATTTATATTCATTTAAATCATTTTAATTCATGAAAAATATAACCTTAACCTAAAAAAAATCTTTTTATGCACATTATCATGTCAATATTTCGTGCTTAATGGATTATGGCAAGTTTTGATAAGATTTGATCAGATTTGAACCAAGTTGCACATGAAAAGATATGAAAAAGATTTTCCAAAAATCAAATATGTGAAACCATGAATGCTTGAGATTTTGTGCAAAGTTTTTAACCTAATTGCTTCCATATATGATCAACATCACAACCCTAAGCATCCAAGACTGAAAACTGCGCAGCAAACCAATACTCAAACTTGGAAAATTGCTTGAAAAATTCAATTCTGAAATCCACCCTAGAGACTGATTCAAAGCTCCATTCGTGTCTCAATAGTTTCCTTGTGCATTCCTGAACACGTTCCAATTAATACCAACCACAAACGCGTAAGGAATTGGTGCCTAGAGCCGCAACTGCATCGAACAAATTACATAATCATACATCCCATTATACGTGTTATTTATGAATTTTGTTTATGCATTCATGTTCCTGGTAAAGTTTGTGAGCTAACTGTTATACTTAATTGTGTTATTACCCTGTATATCGTGTTTCACCATGCGTGGCTTTTAGGGTTTGCAGCTTCTTGAATTGGGGTTTTTGAGAAGAGGAAAAATTGAAACACGATAATACCATGATCATGACCAGGAAGCTTGGACGAAGGAGATGAGATGCTCGCGCCAAATTTCTGAACTAAGGCGTGCTAATCGCTATTTTCAAAACGAGCATATATTGAGGGGGTTCAGAACCCCCGCTAATTTCTTTTATATTTTCAGGAGATAGACCAGGCGAAGAAGATGAGTACATGGCACCATCTGAATGGCCGTTTCAAATTTGGCGCGCTTCCTCCACTAACTTTCACTTTTTTCTTTTATATTGTTTAAACGTTATTATATGTTAGATAAAAGGCAAGTGGCACAGATGGCAGGCGAGGGCATGGATAATCCACAAGACCTGGGTTCGATTCCCAGGTCTTCAACAAGTTCATATTCTTTTTCCTTTGATAATTGCATGCAGGCCTAATATTAAGGTTCACTATACGCACCCAGCCACCACCATCCACGCGTCCAAAGGGCAGCAAATCAATGGTCAAGATTCAATGCGTATCATACAGCAAGTCAAGGCGCTAGCATACGATCCAAAAAGTCAAGGAATTCCACATAAATGGGCTTGAATTACCAGGCTTATACCTCCTTATTTGGGGCAACACCCCACCCTGGTTTGCCTTATTATTATTTTTATTCTTTCTTTAACTTTTCTTTTCTTTCATTTAATTATGCTTATTTAATTAATTATTTTTAAAATACAGAAACACACAAAAATCAGAAAAATAGAAAAAATGTAATATTTATTTTATTATAATTATTTTCATAAATAAATTATATATAAATATTTAGTTTAATTAGGTTATAATTTTAATCTTTTTTAATAAAAATCCAAAAAATAGAATTTAGGGTTAATAAACATTTTCCTCCTTTTTAATTTTTCCCTTTTTCCACAACAATAATCATTATTTATTTATTTATTTTTATAATTAAATTGTACATAAAAAAATTAGGGTTTAATGTAGGTTATATTTTAACTCTTTCATAATAAACTTAAAAAATAATAGAATTAGGATTTACCTTTTAATTTAATCTCAATTAACTTCTGTTTCTTTTAAATCTTAAAAAATACAAAAAATACCAAAAACACTAAATTTTTAACTTTAATTCTCATTAATTTAATTATTCTTGCAAAAAGGGTCCAACGCCCGTCACTGTTAATTATTTAATTTCGCGCACTTATTTTATTGCTTATTATAGTTTTGTAATTGCCCCGAAGCATTGTAATAATTTAACTTTCCGCACTTCTTTATATTGCTTTCTTTATTTTCCGCTAAATCGGGTCCTGGAAATTTTGGCGATGTGGACCCGCGCCTTTGTAATAGTTTAGATCTTTATCTTTTCGCAAATATTAAACTGTTAAATAAGCATGAAAGAATGTATGGCAATAATTAAAATCAAGCGTAGAACACAACGAACATGACAAGACAAATAACTGAAACATGACACACAATTCGCACACACCACCCCTAGGGTACGCCTCACTGTTGCCTTTCGAAAGGTGATCGTCGAGTAGAGGATGTCTTAGTAAGTCCTCATGATCCGGGAACCTGGCATGAGGGTAGCTTCTAAGGTGTCTTCCCATTGCTCTGGTGATCACCACGTCCCTAAACTCGAATTGACCCGAACACCTCCAACGGTGGTGCTACCTACCTCTCAATGGTGGGATGGCATTACTTTAAAGGACATTTACACAGACGAATTCCTTAGGGTAGGTAGGTTCTCAAGGATACTTGCTCTAATCTCAAAACGAAACAAAAAGACTTTTCACACTGACACATTTTCAAAAGCTTTCAAAGCAAACTTTTCAAACACTCTGACGTATGAGTCGATCTGAAATTTTTCAAAAGAAACTTTTAAACCCACATTGAAAAGCAGACAAACCATTTTGAAAACACAAATGAGCGAGTATCTAAGAGCCCATGGATAACCATGGATAGAAAGGGTGCTAACACCTTCCCTTTCTATAACCTACCTCCCGAACCGAGAGCAATCTCTATAAGGAATTTTTCTGTGCTTTTGTCCTTTCCATCTGGAGAAAATAAAAGACGGTGGCGACTCTTGCTTACCGCGACATTTCGCGAACCAGCTTTAAACAGTCAGTTCCAGATCCACCGATCACACCGTGCCTAAGAAGGACGGAAAAGTCAGAATGTGCATGGATTACAGAGACTTAAATAGGGCTAGCCCTAAAGATGACTTTCCACTACTGCACATTGACATCTTGGTTGACAATACAGCTCAGCACAAGGTATTTTCTTTCATGGACGGATTTTTAGGGTACAACCAGATTAAAATGGCCCTTGAAGACATAGAGAAAACTACTTTTGTTACACAGTGGGGTACGTTCTGTTATAAAGTGATGCCATTCGGACTGAAGAATGCCGAGGCAACCTATCAACGCGCCATGGTAGCTTTGTTTCATGATATGATACATCATGAGATAGAAGTCTACGTAGATGACATGATAGCCCGATCACAAACAGAAGAAGAACACCTCGACCATCTGCAAAAGCTGTTTGTCAGGTTGAAGGAGTACAAGCTCAGACTGAACCCTAACAAGTGCACTTTCGGAGTCAGATCTGGTAAACTCTTGGGTTTCATCGTCAGTAACAAAGGCATCGAGGTTGATCCCGCCAAAGTCAAAGCTATACAAGAAATGTTGGCCCCTCGCACTGAGAAGGAGGTCAGAGGTTTCTTGGGATGCCTAAACTAAATTGCAAGGTTCATTTCTCACCTAACATCTACATGTGAACCAATCTTCAAGTTGTTGAAGAAAGATCAGGTGGTTAAATGGAATGATGACTGTCAAGTTGCTTTCAATAGAATCAAGGAATATTTTCTAGAACCTCCTATCTTGATGCCACCCGTTGAAGGAAGGCCGTTAATCATGTATCTGACTGTCCTAGAGAGTTCAATGGGGTGCGTATTGGGACAACATGACGAGTCTGGCCGAAAAGAGCATGCCATTTAATACCTTAGCAAAAAGTTTACCGACTGTGAGACCCGATACTCACTGCTCGAGAAAACTTGTTGCGCTTTGGTATGGGCTGCTCGCCGGCTAAGGTAGTATATGTTGACTCATACCACTTTGCTGATCTCTAAGATGGATCCGATCAAGTACATCTCTGAGAAGCTTGCTTTATCCGGAAGAATCGCTAGATGGCAAATGATCCTCACCGAGTATGATATACAGTACACGACCCAAAAAGCTATAAAGGGGAGTGTACTAGCCGATCATCTGGCCCATCAAGCTGTCGAAGATTATCAATCCATGAGGTTCGACTTCCCCGACGAGGATATCATGATAGTGGATAACATTTAAGAGAACATACCGTATGACGGACCTGAATAAGGATCCCGATGGACCTTGTACTTTGATGGTGCCTCTAACGCACTTGGCAACGGTATCGGCGCGGTACTTATCTCTCCAGAAGTTTTCCATACTACTTTCACCGCCAAATTTTGCTTCAGTTGCACCAACAACATGGTCGAGTATGAAGCTTGTATCTTTGGTCTCAAGGCCGCTATTGACTTGGGAATCAAATCTTTGATTGTATTTGGGGACTCAGCTTTGGTTATCAGTCAAATCAAAGGAGAGTTGGATACTAAACATCCTAACCTCATCCCTTACAAAGAACATGTCCTGAAATTGTTACCACATTTCGAGCAGATTACCTTCGAGCACTTCCCGCAAGAAGAAAATCAACCAGCGGATGCTCTAACTACAATGTCATCCATGTTTAAACTTAACTGGGATAATGAGGCTCCCCAAATCACCATTGAACGGATGGACGAACCTGCACATTGTCACGAGATTAATACTGAAGAAGTATTGGACCGACCTTGGTTTCATGGCGTCAAAAGGTATCTCGAAGCACAAGAATACCCTGAAGGAGCTTCAGTAAACGACAAAAAGTTTATGAGGAGGTTCTCAGCTAAGTTCTTCTTGAGCAATGGTATTCTATACAAGCGCAATCATGATTGCATTCTGCTCCGTTGTGTGGACAAGGTTTAAGCTGAGCAGATCATGGCTGAACTGCACAATGGTACCTTTAGCACTCACTCAAGCGGACATACGATGGCTAAGAAGATTCTACGGGCAGGCTATTATTGGTCTACCATGGAAGCTGACTGTCATCAACATTCCCGTACTTGTCACAAATGCCAAATCTATGCCGACAAGGTACATATACCTCCAGTTCCTCTCAATGTCTTAACATCTCCTTGGCCATTCGCTATGTGAGGAATCAACATGATTGGAGAGATCAAGCCTACAACATCCAATGGACACCGCTTCATCCTGGTGGCCATTGATTACTTCACCAAGTGGGTTGAAGCAGCTTCCTTCACATCCGTTACAAAGAATGTGGTTGTCCGCTTCATCAAGCAGAACCTCATTTGCCGGTATGGCATCCCCGACAGGATTATCACAGACAATGGTACAAACTTGAACAACACTATGATTATCGCGTTGTGCGAGCAGTTCCAGATTCAACATCACAATTCATCTCCCTGTCATCCAAAGATGAACGGTACTGTTGAAGCTGCGAACAAAAATATCAAGAAGATCTTACAAAAGATGACAGTCACCTACAAGGACTGGCATGAAATGCTGCCGTTTGCTCTGCACGGGTACCGTACCACGACACGCACTTCAACTGGGGAAACACCCTATTCTTTGGTATACGGCATGGAAGTTGTTTTACCTATCGAGGTTCAGATTCCCTCCTTGAGAATCATGAAAGATGCTGGTTTGAGTGAAGACGATTGGATTCAAACCCGGCTTGATCAACTTAACTTGATTGATGAGAAGCGACTTATTGGTGTTTGCCATGGTAAGGCGTATCAGAAACGGATGATCAAGGCATTCAACAAGAAAGTCAGGCGCCAAGTGTATTAAGTCGGGGATCTTGTAATCAAGCGGATCATCTTGCCGCAAAGTGATCCCAGGGGCAAATGAACTCCTACTTACGAAGGACCATTTGTGATCAAAAACATCTTTTCTGGTGGGGCAATGATCTTAGCCACCATGGATGGTGACGACCTGTCGCACCCTACGAACGCAGACATAATCAAAAGATACTACGCATAAATGACCCTGCAAGTTGAAAACCCGAAAGGGCGACTTGGGCAAAAATGGGCATCCCGGTGAATCGAAAACCCGAAAGGGCGGTTCAGGCAAAAATTAGGGATAAATAAAAAAATATTTGTACACCCGGCAAGTTGAAAACCCGAAAGGGAGACTTGGGCAAAAAAGGGTTTCCCAGTGGACTAAAAACCCGAAAGGGCGGTCCAGGAAAAAGTTATGGAATTAAAGCGTATGACTATGTCTCGTCGGATCACTTTAAGGACAATCTCTTCACAGACAAGCTCCAGGCTTCTGATCAATTCATTCATCGTCGGGCGAAGCAACGAATGGACAAGATACTCAGAGTTACGAACGCTATAGCAGATTGGGAACCCCATGGAATTTTTACACATAACCATCTTTCTTTGTATAAATTTTTCTCATTTTTTATGACAACATTCTCTTACTAGGATGTTTGTCTCCTTTGTACAAAATATTTACACAAAGTTAATACAAAGATACTTCAAAATGCAAAAAACTATTCACCTTTTCTTCTTTTTTACACTTGTGTTTTATTTGAAAACGTCCAATGATTTGTTAAATGAGCATATGCATTTGAATATAATCACTGTTTATAAATAAACGAAATGTGAAAGAATAATTACTGATAGGTTGAAAGGATAGGAAAACGTCTTTAGGCTATTCCAAGAGAAATCCCTTGTAATACATCATCCAATCCCCAGCGGAGCTACAACCTTGAAATACATATCCCCAACAGAATTAAATTTCAAAATTCTCGCCAGAGTCTAAACTTCAAACCTCCAATCCCTAGCGGAGTTATATTTCAAGCCTTTAATTCTCATCAGAGTTAAGTCTTCAAACTCCCAATTCCCCGCGGAGTAAACACTTTGGGTCATAAATCCCCAGCAAAGATGAAACCTTCTTCCCCAGCGAAGTCAAATTTCCAACTACCAATCCACAGCAGAAACCATACAGCTTCCCCAGATTCGCCAACAAGTTGTCTTAAAGTCTGAGAATCAACCAGATAAAAGTTAACTTTTATCCCCAACCTCCGGATAATTCCCCAGTAGATTAGCATACAACCCAAGCTCCTGAACTTCTTCCAAACAGGAATAAACCTCTTCCCCCAGAGTCTTGAACTTACCCTCCAGCAGGATAGCTTACTCTCCAGCAGTATAGTTATTCCCCACAGAGTTTTTACTCCCCAATAGAATGAAGATTCTCATTCTTAACTCCCCCAGTTTGAAGTCCCCAAGGATTCAAATTCCCCTAGCAGATTGAAGATTCTCTTTCCTGATTCCCCAGTAAAGTTTCCAGAGTCTTCATTACTCCCAGCATGAATTTTTCAGAATTTTTAATCCCCTTCAGATCGAAGATTCTCTTTCTCACTTCTCCTGTGGAGCCCTCAAGGTTTCAATTTCCCCAGGAGATCTAAGTTTCTCATTCTTAATTCTCCGCAGAAGCCGTCAGAGTTTTCCTTATTCTCCAGCAGATCAAGGTTTCCTCTTGCCTGATCCCCAGTAGAGACCATCAGATTTTCCTTATTCCCCAGCCAAGTAAGGATTCCCATGGTGTAGTTCCCAGCCATATTCATCAAAATTCTCTGGATTCTCCAAGCAGGTTTCTCAAGAAGATTTGAAGGATCTCTATATCTCCAGGAAAGTCAGGAAGGATTCTCACATCCCTACGAAAATTGTCAAAGTTTTGGGTAATCCCCACAAGTCGCCAAGGATTTTTTTATCTCCAACAGTGGTCCAAGGATTTCTCATCCTCAGCAATCAAAGATTTTGAATCTCCAACAGCGATCAAGGATTTATTTTCCCTAGCAGCAGTCAAAGATTTCATTATCTCCAGCTATCAAGGATTTATCTTCCTCATCAAGACAGCTAATCATCTTACATGCGCATACATTATATTCATATATCATAAACATTGATAAAACACATCTTATTGCATCATACATATCATGCAACGTAACTTTGTGTTTCAGCTAACATTTTACCCTTTTCAGGATAATATTAAAAGCTATCTATAACAAATATTCAAAGATTTCAGATACAGTATGGATACACTCCAGACACGGAAGTCATTCTGCTACTCATTCAGATCCCTTATTTAGATACAATATGGATACACCCCAAACACGAAGGTCATTCTATTACTCATTCAGAATTCAAAGTCAAGATACAGTACGGATACGCTCCAAACACGGATGCCATTTTGTCGCTCATTCAGACTTCAACAATCAGATACAGATTAGATACGCTCTAGACACAGAAGCCATTCTATCTCTCATTCAGATTCAACTATCAATCTCAAGTTCAGATACACTCCAGACCTGGAAGTCATTCTGTCACTTATTCAGATCCCAGTTACAGTTCAGATACACTTCAAAAACGTAAGTCATTCTGCTACCCATACATATCTCAACTTCAGATACAGTCCAGATACGCACCAGACACGATTGCCATTATGTCACTCATTCAAATGTTTCCCCAGCCCAGAGATGCTCTAGACACGGATGTCATCCTTTCGCTTATTCAGATTCAGATACAATACAGATACACTCCAGACACGATAGTCATTATGTTATTCATTCAAGAATCAAAATACAGTTACAGCTCGGATACGCTCCAGACATGGACGCCATTCCTTTGCTCATACAGATCAAATCTCCAGATACATCTCAGATACGTTCCAGACACGGATACCATTCTGATGTTCATTCTCCTGATTTTTAACAAACATTCTTGGATGGCATCTTTAAGCCCATCTCCAACAAGATTCTATCACCTCTCCAAATGGCATCTTTAAGCCCATTCCCGCAACTACATTTTGACGAGTGCAAATTTACAGGCACTCTAGTGTCCAATCATCTTTTACCTTCGAGTCACGAATGGCAAACTCGCCAATCTAACTCTTCAGGTTCAAGAAGATTGAACAGGGGAAGCTGTTGTACCCCAAAATTTTCCCTCTCATTTTATCAAAATTTCCCCTCACAAGATTCTTTGGACTCCAGACAGGATTAGGGTTTGCTTTGCTCAAGACATCTCCTTGCACTAATGACCTGAAATTAGGGTTTGAGTTTGCACAAGGATTTTTGGATTTCCAATGCCTAATGTTACTTTCATACTTCATGTTGGACTTATAAGATTGCCCATACCAAGTTTCAAGCCTTGAATCAAATTTTTGCCCAGTCAATTGGACAGTTGACCTAGAAATCAGCTGTATTGGGGAAAAAGTCAATTGTGGCCAATTTACAGCCAAACCTCATAATTTTTGATCCACATCAACATTATAGACTCATATGAACAATTTGATCAAGTTTGGACCACAACTCCTCAAGAAATTTTATCAGATCATCAAAAGGGCAAAATGGTCATTTTTAGGGTTTTGACTATAGAAGTGCAATTTCTGATTTTTGACCTAGCCAATGGAAAATTGGGTTCAATCATGGATTCAAGGACTCAATGGCATCATCTTGACCTAATCACAAGGTTCAAAAGATCTCAAATGCATTGGATTGACAAATGAATTTTCCAGTCAACTGATCAAAAATCAACTGTACACTGAAAAGTCAAACTTTGACTTTTTGGTTAAAACCAAGTGCCAAGAGTCATTTTTCATCAAGATGTGTCAAAACATGAAACTTGTTCACCAAGAAACCTAATTTTGAAAATTAGGGTTTAAAATGGAAAATTTTCATAACTTAGAAATTTTCTAAGTTATGAATATTTCTTATTTTTTCCCCAACTTTTCCCAACTTTTTCACCATGATGCAATTAGATTCAAAGAAAACTTCCAACATGAAAGTTGTAGTCCTCCACAAAATATACAACTTTTATGCACAAAGTTTTCCAAAAATATTCTCGGATCTCAAGTTATGATTTTGTGAATAGAGGTCCAAAAACTTTCTAACTTAGTGAAATTTTGCCCTAGTTTAGGCAGGATTTTGACCTATCATCATGAAATTTTTTCACATAATTCCAAGTGGAATCTCAAAATGAATTTCAAATATGTATTTTAGAGCATGTTACAAGCTTTCCAAAATGTCCAAGAACTCTCCAAAATCAATTATGGTTAGGGAGAATCGAAAGTTTGAAATTGGCAAAATATCACTTTCATCCAAGGCATTTTTCATGTTGCTACAAGTTGCAAATTCTGTCCAACCATGCTTGTACTTGTTTAGAGGTCCTTAAACCCTTCCACACTCATAAATTAAATGCAAACACATTGGTTAGAGGCATTGTTCTGATGAATGAAGCATTACACATTGATTTAATCCATTTTTGGTAAAAAGATAACAATGCCATTTTGATAAAGGTTGCTTTATGCAATTTTGTTTCTCTTGAGCTGTGAACCCAATCCTTTGCAGAAAACCAACTCCATAAACTTAGGCAAAGGTACACCAACTATCAGCATGCTTGGAGCTAGCTTGTACAGGCCATAACATTGTAAAAATCACCTTTTCTTCAAAAGCAAGTCAACTTGCAAAATCACCACAACTTTGCAATCTGATATAACCAAGCTTGGTAAACATTTTAAACAGGTTTTGCATATTGCCTAAGGTCATAAACACGAGCTATCCAACTCTCAAACACCCTTGTATACCAAAAACCCCATTTTCTGCCAAAACAAGGCAAGCCTTGCAGAACTCAAGCCACAACCAAATCCACTCGTGCGTTTTCTCCCAAACCACTTCAAACATATTCTAAACAATACACCTAAGGTATCCCAACCATTGGCCAGTAACTATAACCTTGTTTTCAAGCTTCACCATTTTTGAATTATGAGTTTGCAGGTTGACTTCTACAAGCATATTCAGGCAAGTTCAAAGCAAACTAAGCATTGGGAAAGCTCAAAGGAACTTCAAGCAAGCTCATAAGTGTCTCAGGCCTCACTCACAACCCCTACATTGCCATACTCGAGCTTGACTAAAACAGGTAAAGTTCAAACTTCTATCTCTCTATTTAGGAGTCATTAAGCTTAGGTTTGTGAATAAAAATGTAGTCCTCATTGCCCTTGAGTTGTACATATGCATAGAATTCATTTAAGTTAACTGAGCTGGGAGAATTTGAATGATGAACTTTCTGAAAAAACTAGGTTAGAAATTTGGGCCAGAGAAATTTTCTCTGGTCTTTGAGAGTTAGATTAAGTTTTTTACATGGTTAGAATCGTGTGATCAAGCTCTATAACTTTCATGTTGCAAGTTTTTGTTTTTAAGCACAAATGCAGGAGATACAAGTTTGAATACAAGGTGCACGTTATTTGGTTCAGAGGTTAGGGATGAAGATAATTTGGGTTGGGCTTGGCTTTGGCTGGCTATTGACACCCCCCTAGCTTGTTGTTCACACCCCCTTGGCCCATTTCATTATTTTTCCATATTTTTCTATTTCTTTTTCATTTCTGACTTTTATTTATTTTTTCCAAATATAAAAAATCACCAAAAATATTTTCTTAAATTTTCACATTTTATTTTATTATTTTTTATTATTTTTTTGGACATAGAAATAGTTATTAAATAATATATACTTTTATTTTCTTAAAATAAATTTGTAAATAATATAAAAAATATCATATATTTTTATTTTTATTATTTATATACTTAAATAATATTTTATCACACATTTTAATTTTTTTTACACTTTGGTATATATTTTATTTATTTTCTTATACATAAATAAATAATATAATATATATATTTTCTTAAAACCAAAATTAGGGTTTTTACCCTTTCCAAAAATAATCTTTTTATTTTCCCTATTTTTAGGACATTAAATAATTTATTTTACATACATAAAATAAATACACAAAAACATTTTGCATATTAATATTTAATTACATATTTAATAATTGTCCATTTATTCATTTATGCAATATTTCAATTTGGTTGTAATAATAATTTTAGGGTTTATTTTCTTGCAAATACCCCCCTATTCAACTTGTATCCCCCTCCCCATAATCATGTTGTAATAGTTGTAGATTTACTTTTACGCACTTTATTGCTTTCAAATATGCATGATAGAAAGATTAGGGTTTGTATGATAATCCAAAAATCAAAACAAATAGCTTGACTAAACACAAGACAAAATGCATGAAAAATGACAACATAATGCACACAAGCACCTCTAGGGTTTCACCCACTTGTTGCCTTAAAAATGGCCATGGTATGTGTGATCGGTGGAAATAGAACTGACTGTTTTTAGCTGGTTCGCGAAATGTCGCGGTAAGCAAGAGTCGCCACTGTCTTTTATTTTCTCCAACAAGGAAAGGACAAAAGCACATCAAAATTCCTTTTCGAGATGTTTCTCGGTTCGGGAGGTAGATTATAGAAAGGGAAGGTGTTAGCACCCTTTCTATCTGTGGTTATCCACGGGCTCTTAGGTACTTGCTCCCTATGTTTTCAAAAATTTGTTTGCTTTTCAAGTGTGTGTGGGTTTTGAAAAAAGTTTCGTTTGAAAAATTTCTAAGTAACTCTTGTATCTGTCCTCAAGAGTGTATGAAAATTTTGTTTGAAAACTTTTTAAAGTGTCAGTGTGAAAAGATGTTTTGTTTGTTTTGAGAGAGCAAGTACCCACGAGAATCTACCTACTCTAAGGAATTAGGCTGTGTAAGAGTCCTTTAGATAGTGCTATCCCACCATTGAGAGGTAGGTAGTACCGTCGTTGGAGGTGTTCGGGTCAATTCGATTATAAGGGACATGTGTGGTCACCGAAGCAATAGTAGGACACCTTAGAAGTAACCCTAATGTCCTAGATCCTTTTTATCCGAGGCAACCGTTTCGAGGCAACAGGATCTTTAGACAGGAGGGCGACCTCTAAAACACCCTATACTTGACGACCACGTTCGAGGCAACCAGTGAGGCGTACCCTAGGAGTGGCATGTGCTTGTGTGTTGTTTTTCAGTTTATGTTTATCTTTGATCATGCATTTGTGAGCTACAGATTAATTTTATTTGTCATACAGTCTTGCAGGCATAATTAACAGTTAAGAGTGCGGAAAATAAAGTGCGGAAATATGAATCTACGCTATTACAAGGCGCGGGTCTATACATCGCCAAAGACAAAAACCCGTTTTGGTAAATAAGTGCGAGAAAATTAAAGAAAGCGGTAAAACCTATTTAACTATTACATCCTTTGAGCAGATACATAAATAATCAAATAAATAATAATGCGTGAAATAAATTAAATCAGGACGTCCTTAGGGTTTTGACCCTTTTGAGAAAATATGAGTTTTTGGTCCTTTGCATTTAATTAAATATTAATCCTAAACTAATTAATTAATTAATTAAAAAGAAAAAAATGTTTTTGTGTTTTTTATGTAAAATAAAACAAAAGGAATTAAAATTAAAAGTTAGTAAAACCTAATTCTAAGTTTATTTTATTTATTGTAAAAAAAAGTTAAAGTTAACCTAATTTAACTAATTTAATTAATTTACATTTTTATTTACAAAAAAAATAATAATTAATAAATTAGGATAATGATAATAAGAAAATATGATTGAAAATTGTCAAACCCTAATTCTACATAATTTTTATTTATTGAGAAAAAAGGTTAAAATTAAACCTAAATTAAACTAAGTTGATTAATTAGAATTTATTTACAAAATAAATTAATAAATGAAAATAGTAATAATTAATAAAAATATTCACACTTTTTATTCTCTGAATTTATTAAAAATATTAATTTGTTAGTTAATTAAATAATATTAATAATTAGTGATGAAATAATTAAAAGAAAACAAAATAAAAATAAGAAGAAAAGAAGTAATTAACCAGGGGGTATTCTGGGCCCATGGGAGGTTAGTGAAGCAATTTGGCCCATTAAGAATCAGGCCTGCGTTGACTTTCTTGAATCGTCCAGAGGCACGTTGACTAGGGAGCATGGTGTTCATCCATCCCTGGCCTTTGGATCACTGCTTGAAGCCACATGGTAGGCTGGAACATGAGGCCTATGGTGGAATTCTTGATAAGCGCTGCATATGAATTTGTTAGAAAAAATAGAACAAGTATTTTGGGTAGACCTGGGAATCGAACCCAGGTCCCAGTAGTTACCAAACAAATCATCAACCACCAAGCCACTTTGCACGCTTTGTTCATATGATATGCAATAAATATAATATTCAAAACATAACAACTACGCTGGAAAAATAAAAAAACGCGCGTTCCATTTGAACTACCCAACCACCTGCTTCCACGTCCTTCGTCTTCATCCTGAAACCTGTAAAACAAAAGCAATTAGCGGGGGTTTTTAACCCCCACAAAGTGAAACTGTCAATAATAGCGAATAGAAATCCAGGCCATATAAATATGGCGCGAGGTGTCCATTGTATTCGTCACGTTCAGTCGGTTTCAACCACGGGCATGGGAGGTTCCAATTTTGCTTGGTCAAGAAAGCCCTAAAATCAAAGCTTCAAAACCCTAGATTTCTTTAATGGCAGTTTTTGTTTCAGGGCACCATAATACAATTATTCTGTACCATTAACTTCAGAATGATGTTAGCAATGCAAAGCAATAATCATAACATGTTAATGATGCATAAAACTTGAGTTTCGATTATGGAAAAGAGTGGGAAAACCGTACGACTGTTCTTGGGATTCTTTGGGTGTTAACACCTGATTTTGATTGCAAAAGGTTCCTTACACCTCCAGCAATGTATTAGAATCAAGAAAATGCCTTGAATTGGACTGGAAGGTTGAATTCAGTTTTCAAATTTTCTTGAACTTTTGGAATTTGGTTTATGGTGTTTTACAGCAGCTTGCACGTCCAAGGCTTTAGGGTTTACTTCAGTACATATAGTGGAATGAAATTAGGGTAAAACTTTGTCCAAGAATCCATGGAATAATGTTTTGCATCTTTGACTTTCAATCAAATATTTTTCAATCTTTTTGATTGAAAAACCTTGCCAAAATTGGATGATTTTGTCTCTTTGATTGGCAAACGAAATCTCCGGCATGTGTTCGTCATATTTTCTCCACAAAAGATTTGAAAATAATATCTTTTGAATTTTCCTACAATTAAATGAATTAAATGAATTAATATTAATAAAAATTCAATTAATAAATTAAAAATAATAAAATAAATTAATTTAAGCTCAATGGGTCGTGCATAGTCCTTGGACAATGTTTCAAGAAAGAATTTGAGGCCCATTAGCAAAAATGAAGTGTTTTAGGCAAAGTTGACTTTTGCAAATTCCCAAATATTTCCCAACTTCTCCAATGCATATCTTGCTCAATTTTGATCATATGAACATGTTCTTGGACATTTTGGAAAGGTCTTTAAGTCCTCTAACCAATTCCTTTGGTCCCATGTCATTTTGATTTACCAATCTCAAGTTATGGTGTTTGACTTAAAGTGCCTTTTTGTTGACTTTTGAAATTGACCTATAATGTAGAAATTGATAACTTTTTGTGAGAGCATTTCTTGGACTTGGAATGTGAAGATGAGTTGTAGGAAATGTCATCCCCTTCAAAATGAGCATTGGATGGGATTTTTCTGATGAACCATGAAAAAGTTATGCCATGGTCAAGTTACAGTTGACTTTTCAACTGTCCCAAAATAGCAACTTTTGCATCCTTGATGATTTCTGAGCCATTCTTGTAGAATCATGATCAAGACTTGATCAAATGATGATTGTGGCTTAAAAATAAGATGTTGACCAAAATTTTTGACTTTTGATTGTAAAATGACCATTTTGCCCCTACAATTGATTGTGAACCAAATGGGACTTTTGACTGTGCAATTTGACCCTGTGAGTCTTGAAACTTGACATGTAGATGATTGAGAATATGTATAGGCCTATGGGACTTGATTGGACCACTGAAAACCTAAAATTCACTGAAGGAACCAAAACCCTAATTTTGACTGGCTTAGGAGGATGTTTGACTGTGCAACCCCTTGATCCATTTGAAGATTGATCTTGAAAAATCTTAAAGAATATGGGAGGGAAAATTTTGGGGTACAACAGTTGCCCCTGTTCAATCTTCTTAGACCTGAGGATGTAGATTGGCTGGCGTGCCTTTCATGATCCGAAGGTGGAAGATGATTGAACACTAGAGTGCCTAGAAATTTGCACTCGCATAGTAGAATATCAGCAATGTGAGGGTGGGAATGGGCTTCTAGATGCCATTTGGAGAGATGATGGATGGGAGGATGGGCTTATAGATGCCATCTGGAGATGTAACAGAACCTTGTCGAGAATGGGCTTATAGATGCCATTTGGAAATGTAATGGATAGTTGTGGAGATGGGCTTAAAGATTCCATCCGGAGGTGTCGATCGCGTAAGAGATTCCTTAGCGAGAACTTGCGTACCTGAGAAACAAAGATAATTTCCTGGCCTGTTACAGGTGTTGATCTTCAATCTCTTCATACAGATATGCCATGGCTAGATACAGGTATCGAATCTACAATCAATCACTCACAGATATGCCCTGGCTAGATACAGGAATCGAATCCGGAACTTCAAAAGGTTGCATACAAACATGCCCTGGCTGGATACATGTATCAAATCTACAAACAAATCGCTCACAGATGTGCCCTGGCTAGATACAGGAATCGAATCCGGAACTTCAAAAGGTTGCTTACAGACGTGCCCTGGCTGGATACAGGTATCGAATATACAAACAAATCGCTCACAGATATGCCCTGGCTAGATACAGGAGTCGAATCTGGAACTTGGTCGTCTACAGACATGCCCTGGCTGGATACAGGAATCGAATCTCTAAACTCTTCATGCAGATATGCCCTGGCTGGATACAGGTGTCGAATCTATAATCAGTCTCTCACAGATATGCCCTGGCTAGATACAGGAATCGAATCTGGAATTCTTCGTCTACAGATATGCCCTGGCTAGATACAGGAATCGAATCTCTAAACTCTTCAGGCAGATATGCCCTGGCTGCATACAGGCATCGAATCCATAATCAATCGCTCACAGATATGCCCTAGCTAGATACAGGAATCGAATCCGGAATTGGTCGTCTACAGATATGCCCTGGCTGGATACAGGAGTCGAATCTCTAAACTCTTCATGCAGATATGCCCTGGCTAGATACAGGTATCGAATCAACAATTAATTACTCACAGATATGCCCTGGCTAGATATAGGAATCGAATCTGGGATTCTTCGTCTACAGATATGCCCTGGATGGATACAGGAATGGAATCTCTAAACTCTTCATGCAGACATGCCCTGGCTAGATACAGGTATCAAATCTACAATCAGTTACTCACAGATATGCCCTGGCTGGATACAGGAATCGAATCCGGAATTGGTCGTCTACAGATATGCCCTGGCTGGATACAGGTATCGAATCTCTAAACTCTTCATGCAGACATGCCCTGGCTAGATACAGGTGTCGAATCTACAATCAGTCTCTCACAGATATGCCCTGGCTAGATACAAGAATCGAATTTGGAATTAGTTACTCACAGATATGCCTTAGATAGATACAGGAATCGAATCTGGAATTGCGGAAGTTGATGGTAATATCTTTGTATTGACCTTTTTCCTGAAAAGGCAAAGCGTTAGTTGTATGCACTGTCATGATGTATGAAATGCATGATGTCATGATGCTCAAAATGAGATAGTGTGTTATGATGCGTATATGCATGCGTCTTGGTGTATGATAATGTGATGTTTATGAATATATTTTCGTCTAGGAAAATAAATCCTTGACAAATGCTAGGAGCTTGTAGAATCCTGGGCTGGTGCTGAAGAGTAGAGTTCTTCGTTTCCGCGGGGATGATGATTGCAAGAATAAACTGGTAGGAGAAGATGACTCCATTGAGGAATAAACTTGTTGGAGAGATTACTCTGCGGGGAATTACTCTGTGGGAAGAGATACTTCGCTGAGGTTTTGATGATAACTCCGCTGGGGATTCTGTTGATAAGCTCTGTCGGAAGATTTGACGAACTCCGCTGGGGGATAGGAAGAACTTCGCCGAGGACGATCTTTCCGTGGTAATTGGCTGAGGATAACCCAGTTATAAGCTCTGGTGGGGAATAACCTTTGAATAAAGCCGGGGAGAGCGTTCGTACTCTGCAGGGGATAAGCTTCCAGAATCTACTGGGGATAAGCTTCCAGAATCTACTGGGAGGATAATTCAACTCTCCTGGGGAAACTTTTGGATTGTACTGGGGAAGAGCTCCACTGGGGCGTCTGGATTCCTCCGGGGAACAATCTTAGATCAAGACTGTCGGGGATGCTTGTTTAGGAACATCTGTATACTCCGCTGGGGAATATTGAGATTTTCTGGGGATTCCCAACTTCCTTAAGGCTGACAGTAGGCTACTCTGCTTGGGGAGAGTGTTGCTGACTTTCTGGAGATATTGTGCCTTGTTAGGGTTGATGGGAGACCAACTCTGCTCGGGGGGAGAGTATTGCTGAGTCTTGTCTTACTCTGCAGGGAGTGGAGGTATCTGGGTTACATTCTTCAGCCGAACATACCTTGGTACCTTGGTGGACAGAGCAACTAAATCGCTTAGACAACTCATTATTGCCCCTGTTTCTAATGTCACCTGAAGTTAATCCTTTGTTTTGCATGCAAGTATTTATGAGTTAGCAATTAGTGTCAAATGCATATATCAAAAATGAACATTGGACGTTCTTCGCAAGACAAAACAGAAAAAGGAAAAAATAATTGGCAATTTGTCTGGAAAAGTGAATTTGTATTGATTTTTGAATTTTCCTGTAAATAGGCGTTTTTGTACAAGAGGCTGACGTCCTAGTAAGAGAACGCCGCCGAACAAAAAAGTTTATACAAATTTGTGAAAAGAAAACAAAACAGCTATGTGAAAAATAATCTCACTGGGTTTCAACTCTGCTATCGCCTTTATGTCTTCAAGCGTCTCATCACTTTGCTGCTCAGTTGAAGATGAAGCTGATTGATTGATGTCGTCTGAACCTGATAGTTGATACCGAATTCTGGATGCAAGGTGATCCAATGAGACATAGTATTACGCTTTAATCCCTAACTTTTGCCTGGACCGCCCTTTCGGGTTTTCAGTCCACCGGGATACCCATTTTTGCCCAAGCCGCCTTTTCAGGTTTTCGACTTGCCGGGTGTACAGATTTTTTTTCATTTCATCCCTTATTTTTGCCCGAACCCTTTTGGTTCGCCGGGAAGCCCTTATTTTTGCCTAGGTGTGTCAACCTAGCGGGTCTTTTATTCATGCGTAGTATCTTTTTACTATGTCTGCATTGGCGGGGTGAGGAAGGTCGTCACCATCCATGGTGGTTAGAATCATAGCTTCTCCTGAGAAGATATGTTTAACCACAAATGGCCCTTCGTACGTAGGGGTCCATTTGCCCCTGGGATCACTTTGAGGAAGAATGATGTGTTTGATTAACAAGTCTCCGACTTGATACTCTTGTCGTCTGACTTTCTTGTTAAATGCCTTGATAATCCGTTTTTGGTACGTCTGACCATGACAAATAGCAGTGAGTCTCTTTTCGTCGATTAGGTTTAATTGATCAAGCCGAGTCTGGATCCAGTCATCTTCGTTCAAAATTGCATCCTTCATTATCCGGAGAGAGGGTATCTGGACTTCAATAGGCAAGAATGCCTCCATGCCATAGACCAAGGAAAAGGGAGTTGCCCCCGTTGACGTCCTTGCTGAGGTACGGTACCCATGAAGAGCAAACGGTAACATTTCATGCCAATCTTTGTAGGTCACTGTCATCTTCTGCACAATCTTCCATATATTCTTATTTGCTGCTTCGACAGCCCCATTCATCTTCGGCCGATAAGGAGAAGAGTTGTGGTGCTGTATCTTGAATTGCTCGCAGAGCTCAGTGATCATCTTGTTGTTAAGATTGGTACCATTGTTCGTAATGATCCTCTCAGGTACACCGTAGCGACAGATTAGGTTATGCCGAATGAACCGTGCGACGACGTTCTTGGTTACAGTAGCATAGGAAGCTGCTTCAACCCATTTTGTGAAGTAATCAATCGCTACCAGGATGAAGCGATGCCCGTTGGATGTCGTAGGTCTGATTTCACCGATCATATCAATGCCCCGCATTGCAAAAGGCCAAGGTGCTGTCAATACGTTCAAAGGAACTGGAGGAATGTGCACCTTATCAGCATAAATCTGGCACTTATGACACGTCAGAGAATGTTGGTAGCAGTCGGCTTCCATTGTAGACCAGAAATATCCTGCCCGAAGGATTTTCTTCGCCATGGTATGTCCACTGGAATGTGTTCCGAAGGTACCTTCATGTAGCTCTGACATGATACTTTCTGCTTCAGTCTTATCCATACAACGCAGTAAGATCGAATCATGGTTTCGCTTGTAGAGAATGTCATTGCTGAGGAAGAACTTTGCCGCAAACCTTCTCAGGAACTTCTTGTCATTAACAGATGCACCCTCGGGGTATTCTTGAGCTTCCAAGTACCTCTTCACTTCATGATACCAAGGTTTTTCAGTTACCTCTTTAGCCTCAAGATCACAGCAATATACAGGTTCATCCAATTTCCAAATGATGATCCGGGGAGCCTCGTTGTCCCATTTGACTTTGAACATAGAAGACATCGTAGCCAGCGCGTCCGCCAACTGATTCTCCTCTCTTGGGAAGTGTTCAAAAGTTATCTCCGTGAAATGGGGGATCAACGTCGACACACACTCTTTGTAAGGGATAAGATTTGGTTGTTTCGTATCCCACTCGCCTTTGATCTGATTGATCACGAGAGCGGAATCTCCGAAGATACTCAAAAACTTGATCCTTAAGTCAATTGCAGCTTGAAGACCCATGATACATGCTTCATACTCCGCCATGTTGTTGGTACAGTTGAAACATAGCCGGGCAGTAAGTGGAGTATGAGTGCCTTTTGGGGATATGATCACAGCGCCGATACCATTACCCAAAGCGTTTGAGGCTCCGTCAAAGTGCATAGACCATCGGGATCCTTCTTCAGGTCCTTCATCCGGTCCAGGTACTTCACAATCAGTCACTACCATGATATTCTCGTCTGGAAATTCAAAGTTCATAGATTGGTAGTCATCCACTGCCTGGTGTGCCAAATGGTCTGCCAATACACTTCCCTTGATTGCTTTCCGAGTCGTGTACTGGATGTCATATTCCGTCAAGATCATCTGCCATCTTGCTATTCTTCCGAACAAGGCGGGCTTTTCGAATATGTACTTTATTGGATCCATTTTTGAAATCAACAAGGTAGTGTGAGTCAACATATACTGTCTCAGCCGGCGAGCAGCCCATACCAAAGCGCAACAAGTTTTCTCGAGCAGTGAGTATCGGGTCTCACAGTCGGTAAACTTTTTGCTAAGGTAATAAATAGCATGCTCTTTTCGGCCAGACTCGTCATGCTGCCCCAGCACACACCCCATTAAGTTGTCCAGTACTGTCAAGTATAAGATTAGAGGTCTCCCTTCAACCGGTGGCATAAGAATGGGTGGTTCTTGGAGATACTCTTTGATTCTGTTGAAAGCGGCCTGACATTCATCATTCCAACGTACTACTTGATCTTTCTTCAGTAGCTTGAAGATTGGTTCACAGGTAGCAGTTAGATGTGAGATGAATCGAGCAATATAGTTCAGCCGCCCTAGAAAGCCTCTGACTTCTTTCTCTGTCTTGGGAGCTGGCAACTCTTGTATGGCTTTTACCTTGGCAGGGTCCACTTGAATACCTTTGTCGCTCACGACGAAACCTAGTAGTTTTCCGGATCTTACCCCGAAGGTGCACTTGTTCGGGTTCAACCTCAGCTTGTACAACTTCAGACGGTCAAACAGCTTCTGTATATGGTCAAGGTGTTCCTCCTCAGTTTGGGACCTTGCAATCATATCGTCGACATATACTTCGATCTCATGATGGATCATGTCGTGAAATAAAGCAACCATGGCACGTTGGTAAGTTGCCCCAACATTCTTCAACCCAAATGGCATGACCTTGTAGCAAAAAGTGCCCCACTGAGTAACAAAAGTGGTCTTCTCCATGTCTTCAGGAGCCATCTTGATCTGATTGTAACCGGAGAAGCCGTCCATGAAGGAGAATACTTTATGCTGAGCAGTGTTGTCAACCAGAACGTCGATGTGAGGTAGAGGGAAGTCATCCTTGGGGCTTGCCCTGTTCAAATCCCTGTAATCAACACACATTCGGACCTTACCATCTTTCTTCGGCACTGGAACCACATTGGCAACCCACTGAGGGTAAGAAGTCACTCCTAGAAAACCGGCGTCGAATTGTTTCATAACCTCAGCTTTGATTTTCTCGGACATCTCTGGACGCATGCGGCGGACCTTCTGTTTTACCGGAGGACAGTCTTCCTTGGTAGGCAAATGATGGACCACAATGTCGGTATCCAACCCAGGCATGTCTTCGTAAGACCAGGAAAAGATTTCCACATAATCATGCAGCATCTGAATCAACCGTTGTTTCACACTAGACTCCATATTGGCACCAATCTTGACCTCCTTTCTGTCTGTCTCAGTACCCAGATTTACCGTTTCCACTGGCTCTTCATGTGGCTGAATGGCCCTCTCTTCCTGGAGTAACAGTCTTGCAAGCTCACCAGGCACTTCGCAATCATCTTTACCTTCGTCTTCGGCTAAGTTGATCGGATTTTCGAAGTCATAACTGGCAGTAGCAGAGTCGTTACCAGTGAGATCCAGAGTGGATTGGAACCTGTATAGGTGAGTGTGTGTAAATATAGTTGTTTTGCAATATAAAAAGAAAGAAAAGGAGCGCAAGATTTGAAATGCGAAAAACGTCCAATGCTTTTATTCATGATATATGGAAATGACAAGTAATAAGCCCTCACAAATGAAGCCACGGTGCCCCGGGTAAGACACCGGGCCATAAAGTTTCAAATTATTGTTCGTTACAAATCTAAAACAAAAGAGTTCATTACTGAGTGACAAAAGTAATAGGTATGTAGTCTTTGGCAGTCCAGTTGCTTGGTCCACCGTCGGTTGTTGGGTAGATCCAGTTGTCAAATTCAGATTCCTCCACATCGTCTTCAATAGCATTCACTCCCGGGTTGGTGATGAGCACAGGAGGTCTTCCAATCCTTGCCTTGCGAACAACCCTCTGAGCTTCTGCAGTGAAACCCAAACCAAACTTATCAGTCTTTGGAGTAAAATCAGGAAGTCGGCCCCAGTTTGCACACTTACCCGTCTCAATCACAGCCCGGGCATCCTTCAAGGAAGCCATCTTCAAAGGAGAGTCTTCTTCAGTCACAGTCTCTGCTGATGCCAGTGTTGGAGGAACCTCTTCAAAGTGTTGAAAGGGGGTCTCAATGAACTCCCCATCCATCTCTATGAACCGGAACGAATTAAGATGGCTGACCATATATTCTTCCTCCCCCTGCACTGTAACGATCTTCCCTTTGACCGGGTACTTAAGCTTCTGATGTAATGTGGAGGTCACAGCCCCGACCTTGTGGATCCAAGGACGACCCAGCAAACAAGAATAGGATGGACGAATCTCCATCACATAGAAAGTAGAATCAAAGACCCGAGAGCCAACTCTGATTGGAATGTCAACTTCACCATGTACCATCCTCTTCGATCCGTCAAAGGCCCAGACAACAACGTTACTCGGCTTGAGCTCTAAACCCTCATAATCCAGCATGTCTAGACCTTTCTTGGGCAATACATTCAACGAAGAACCGGTGTCTACCAATACATGGGCAAGAGTAGTGCCCCTGCATTCAATAGAGACATGCAGGGCATCATTATGGTTCTTTCCCTTGGCAGTCAAATCGGCGTCAGAGAAACCCAACCCATTATCAGCAGTCAAGTTGGCCACACAATCAGTAAATTGATCAGCAGACATTTCTTGTGGCACATGGGCCGTCTTCAAGAAGGAAATCAGGGCCTTGGCATGGGCCTCTGAACACAACAACAATGATAGCATATAAATCTTAGATGGGGTGTGCCCCAGCTGCTCAACTACATTGAAATCACTCTTCTTAATGATTTTGAGAATCTCTTCCATCTCTTGCTTGGAAGCTTCAACATTGACAGTCTTCAGTGCCTCCGTCTGGGCAGGCATATCAGTAGCAATCCCTTTGCCCCGAGCGTCAGATGACTCGGCAGCAGGGGTAGAAATAGGAACTTGGTCAGGAAGGGAATCAGGCACACTGGCAGGTGTGATGACAAGAGGTCTCTGAATAGTTGGTGGCGCAATATCAGGTGAGAAGAGCCTACCACTACGAGTAACTTTAGCAGGCCCGGTGATGTTGCTGACGCCGGTACTAGTATCAAACTCTTGCTTTACTCCAAGAACATAAACATCTGCCCCATAGTGCCACGGGACAGCTTTGTCAGGTGTATAGGGGAGGGGCCCCGGAACAGTGATGATGATAGGAGTAACCTTCATGATTTTGACGGGCTTCTTTGAGGGAGCCTTAGGAGAGTTGTTGAAAATAGTAACAATGGACACTTCTTCAGTAGGGACAGCAGGAACAACAATCTTCTTGAACAAGATCTCTTTGCTATCCATCAGTTTTTGGACGCCTGACTTCAGCAAGGGACAACCAGTAGGTGAAACAGCACATAAATGGCAACCTTTACTACATCCCGGAAATAAACCGGCTAGCAACAGGTTCCTTTTTACAGTCAACAACGGAGTAATAATATCTTCCACAAGGGCTACATACCGGTCTTCTTCCACAACATTCACTCCATGCTAGGGCATGGGAGCAGTCACAACATTGGGCCTCTCGGGCGCCTCAAACTGTATTTCTTTAGCATCAATAAGGTCCTGAACCTTATTCCTTAGAGCCCAACAATCATCCGTAAAATGCCCCGGGCTATCAGAGTGATAAGCGCAGCGGGCATTGGGGTTGTATTTTGGAGAGGTTGTATTCACTACCTTCGGAGCTTCTTTGACAGTTACCAGGTTGTTTGACAGCAGTTGTGGCAAGATCTGAGACAAGGTCATACTAAGCCGAGTGTACTCTCTTCTGGGCCTCTCACCCCTTGGTTGGTTATATTGCCGAGGAGCGGCAGCAGGCTTTGAAATTACCACCACGTTGACAGCTTGGCGGCGTTCCGGTTTATTCTGTTTCCTCGACCCATAAACAGCACTAGATTCCTTTTTGAACGGTTTCTTTTCAGAACTTGAGGATGCACCTTTCTGTATCTTCCCCGACTTAATTCCAGCTTCTATCCTCTCACCAGTTAAGATCAAATTTGTGAACCCAGCAGAAGAATTACCAATCAGGTGGTTAAAGAATGGACCAGACAGGGTCCCCAAGAACATGTCCACAAGTTCACGGTCAGTCAACGGTGGCTGCACCCTGCCAGCCAGGTCTCTCCACTTTTGCGTGTACTCCTTAAAACCTTCTCCCGATCCTAGCGACATACCCTGGAGTTGGGTACGTGTAGGAGCGAGGACGATATTGTACTGATACTGCTTATAAAATGCAGTAGCCAAGTCCTCCCAGTTTCGAATACTGGCTCCATCCAGCTGATAGAACCACTCGAGTTGAGCCCCTGAAAGGCTATCCTGGAAGAAATGGATCCATATATTCTTGTCTGCAGTATATGGTTGGATCTTCCTTACATAAGAACGGAGGTACAGTTTAGGGCAGGATGCCCCGTCGTACTTCGCAAAAGAAGGTGCCTTGAACTTGTGTGGGATCACCACCCCAGAAGATAAACCTAGATCCCCGAAATCCAACCCAGGCACCTGTTGAATCTCCATGGCACTCAGACGATCCTCTAGTTGCTTGTACCTGTCCTCAGCAGGAGGGTACTGTTCATCATTGAAATCTGTCTCGTTGTCGGAGACCACAGGACTAGGAACCCTTCCCCCTTTAGGACTGTCTTTCCCTACAGAGGAAGTAGCTTGATCAGCCTCATTCTGTAGTGTATTACCAAACCTCCGTCCAGTGTTGAACAGCACAGTCCTCTTCTTCTTCTTCTTCAACAGCAGAGTCTTCAATTCCTGCTGACCCTGGGCTAAGCTCATGACCAGCTCTTGAAACTGGGCGTTCTGGGCCTGGAGGGCCTTGATAGCTTGTTCGTTGGATGATTCAGGATTCATGATGACTGCTGAAATAAACAGCGAAGAAGATTTAGCAACCTGTAAAAAAGAGTACCTGCTATGCATATGATGAATGGAATGCGTATGATTTATGTTTTCAAATACAATCGGGGTTCAACTTTGTAAACAAAAAGGAAACACACTTCATTAGATTTAACTTTGAATTGTTCAAGAAATTGCCCTTAGGCGTTACATAAATGAAAATACTGAAAAGGAAATAAAAGCTGTAAAAGAAATATCCAAGGCCCATCAGTGCTCCCATGGCCTCCTCTTCTCAGTGAGGATATAGTCATTCAGGACCCGCTCGTTCTCTAACTGCTTAGTCAGCTTCTGGATTTTCTGTTCTTGTTCGTTGAACCTTTCCCGATAAGAATCCCGTTCTTCCTGTAGTTGCGCCCAAGACCTCTTTAGTGTATCAACATCAGTGGGTATCTGAGGAGGGAGGACAGTTGGAGGAACCCCGTCTCTATCAGGAAATTCAAGAATGATAGGCCTGACAGCTTCGTATGGCATACCTAACTTCTGAGCACGGATGCGGACCCATCTGTAGTAGGGCTCCATAGGCAGAGAGGTCTTTGGTCCCAACTCATGTGGATCAGCTTTGTGAATTTTGTCCCAAGCCTTGATGAATCTACGGCGTAGCTCGTCACTATCTACCTGAAACTCAAAACTGATATGAGGTACCAACATCTCATGAGGCCCTGCTCTTTTGGCTCTTCCAAACTGACGGAGAGCTAAACACGGATTATAAGAGATTCCTCCCTGGGTACCAATCAATGGAACATTAGGATATTCTCCGCAACGATCAATAACAGCTACTTCATCCAAACCTCCGAGAGTCTAAATGATGTCATTATCAGTGAGAGACATTAACCTATGAGCCCAACCTCTTCCTTCTTTGTTCTTCAGCACGAACTTAGGGAGGTGCAAAATAAACCACCTCACTAACAAAGGAATACAACACCACAAAGTTCCCCGTCTTCGGGCAGTACAAGCATAGAGTTGTTGCAGGATATTACCCAAGAGAGTGGGCACAGGGTTCCGAGACATGAAGATCCTTATGGCATTGACATTGACAAAGTTATCAGGATTTGGAAACAGAACCAGACCATAGATTAAGAGAGCCAGAAGGTCTTTGTATGCCCTGAAGTCTAAGTCATTCTAGAAACTATTAGCTTTACCAATCAGGAACTTAGCCAAAAAGCCCTTAACTCCGCTTCTAGTCACCCAGTTATCCATTACCTCCTTGTTGGTCAAAGGAAGGGCTGCAACAATCTCCTCAAGCCTAAGAGTCTTTTCCCAACCAGTGAAGGGAGTCTGATCCAAGATAAGGATACCAAGCAAATCAGAGAATTCTTCCAGGGTAGGGACCAGCTGGAAATCTTGAAAGGTGAAGCAATGGTATAGAGGATCATAAAACTGGGTCAGGACACTCATCAGTTGTTGGTCCCACTTTGAAGTGACTAAACCGAGAAGAGAACCATGCCTCTGGATGAAGGAAGTGGTATTTGGAATTCTGTCAACCAGCTCTTTAAGAAAATCAGGTGGGTGAACAAAGTTGAGTCAGATAGTATTCTTCCGCACAGGCATCATAATGTCCTACAAAACAGAGCAAAGATGAAACCCTCTTGTCTTTGAAATGGGTCAGTCCTTATGCAGGATGCATGCAATGGTATAATGGCATGATGTTATGATAAAGCACACCACAAGTATTCACAAAGGCAAACATGATAAGGCACACAAGTCACACAAGACAACCCTTAGAGTTTAGGCCAGCATGAAGTTTGGGTACTACCCTCTTTCAGTTTCGTTGGTTAAGACCTGTCCTATCAAAAGTAACCGGGTTCTAGAGGATCCCAATATCACTGACTACCCTCAATCGGTCATAACTCTAGCGCCGCAATCTTTTCTTGCGGCCAGAACCATTGCGAGAGTTTAGCCTCAATGGGTGTAGCATACTGCTACTGTTCTATGGCCAAGTTGGGTCAATTTATGGTTCTAAGGTCGGTTGGTGCTTAATGACTCCTCAGAAGACCCATATTCTCCTCGTTGCAACACAAGGGATATCGTTACAGACCAAGGTGTCACACCAATGTAGCCACTGCTTCACCCGTGTCGGTCTACGCCGGACAGGTCCCTCATAGCTTATGCTACCTAAAAGGGTATCCCCAGATCCGGGTTAGGATCCATGAAACTCTGATGCAATGCCCACAAATATAAAGCAATCAAAGCAAGCAATTGAAAACATAAGTATGATCTAATCCTAAGGTGCACCTCACTTTTATAAAGTCTCCCCAGCAGAGTCGCTAGTTCTGGGATCCGTGGAAATAGAACTGACTGTTTTTAGCTGGTTCGCGAAATGTCACGGTAAGTAAGAGTCGCCACCGTCTTTTATTTTCTCCAACAAGGAAAGGACAAAAGCACAACAAAATTCCTTTTCAACTGTCCCATAATAGCAACTTTTGCATCCTTGATGATTTCTGAGCCATTCTTGTAGAATCATGATCAAGACGTGATCAAATGATGATTGTGGGTTCAAAATAAGATGTTGACCAAAATTTTTGACTTTTGACTGTAAAATAACCATTTTGCCCCTACAGTTGATTGTGAACCAAATGGGACTTTTGACTGTGCAATTTGACCCTGTGAGTCTTGAAACATGACATGTAGATGCTTGAGAATATGTATAGGCCTATGGGACTTGATTGGACCACTGAAAACCTCAAATTCACTGAAGGAACCAAAACCCTAATTTTGACTGGCTTAGGAGGATGTTTGACTGTGCAACCCCTTGATCCATTTGAAGATTGATCTTGACAAATCTTAAAGAATATGGGAGGGCAAATTTTGGGGTACAACAGTATGCATGCTAGGTATCTTGGCAAAATCAAACAAAAACAAAAAGATCATAGTTCCTCGATGATGCTATCTTGGTTGCCTATACACAAATGATCTAGTCCCTCAAAAAACTTGCTAAAGATACTTAGCACAATTGCTATCATGGTCATATGATGACCCACACTTGTCCCGTTTAACATCCAAACACAAGGTCGTTTACCAAATGCAATGATAAAAACAACAATGTCAAAGGGTTAAAAATGTGTAGGAAAGACTTTTGAGTAGGTAGGGTAGACAACTCCTAGTTACTTGATCAAACTTGCAAACATCCTTGCTATTTTCAAAAACACATCACAACACAATTTCAAAACATTTCCCAAAACAAACTTTCAAACTTTGAAAATTTTTTCAAAAGACAAACACCTTTGTATACATTCAAACAAGAATCATTACAAAGGTTGCCTAGACAAAGGCCTATTTTCAAAATACTTTCAAAACCACACACAAAAGCACCATTTCAAACAATTGAAAAGCACAAGCAAGTGATCTAAAACAAGTAACTAAGATCCCATGGAAAACCATGGATGAAAAGGGTGCTAACACCTTCCCTTTTCATAATCTACCCACCGAACCCAAGAAAACATCTCAAAGGTATTTCCTGTGCTTTTTGACCTTTCCTTTGGATAAATAAAAAGTCGGTGGCGACTCTTGCTAAACCGAAACATTTGCAAACAAAAAACGCAAAACCTCAAGTCCGTTCTCCCACCGCATCACACATACTCCTAGAGATCCTCAATTTGCTCAAGGTTTCCCAAGAGTTGACTAGACAAACTCTCTCCTAAGGCAATGGGTCTCAAATTAGGGTTTGCATTTTCATCAAGATAGGTGAACTCCAAAGACCTCATATGCTCTCTATGGTCCTAATATGTTCTCAATACCCTCCATGTAAAATTTCAAGCACTTCACAAGAAGTTTGCTCAGTCAACTGCTCAGATGCTTGAGAATCGACTATATTAGGTCAAAAGTCAATTGTGGCCCACATACAGTCAAACTTCAAGATTTTTGGTCAACATCAACATTTTGAAGTGATATCCATCATTTGATAAAGGGTTGATCATTATTCCTCAAGGAATGCTCCTAATTCATCAAAACTCAAAAGTTGCTAGATTAGGGTTTCTCAGGAAAAGTCAACCAAACTTTGATCAAGCATAACTTTCTCATACTTTATCAGAAATTTCTCATACAAGGCTCATTTGAAGAGGATTCAATTACCTATAACTAATCTTCATCCCAAAAGTTCAAAATATGCACTCATAAAAAGATATGAATTTCTACATTATAGGTCCTTTTGAAAAGTCAACAAAAACACCTTTTGGGTCAAAGCTTCTTACATGAACATGGAAAACCCAATTGAAATGAGACCAAAAGGGTTGCTTAGGGGACATCCTAAGCTTTCTAAAAAGTCCAAGAAAACCTCTCTAGGGTTAAAATTGGAGGAGGTATGCCTTGTCAAAGTTGACCTTTTTGCAAAATTGTCAAAGGTCAAATATGATCAAAAGTGCAT
This sequence comes from Vicia faba, assembly GCA_948472305.1. Classification (NCBI taxonomy): domain Eukaryota; kingdom Viridiplantae; phylum Streptophyta; class Magnoliopsida; order Fabales; family Fabaceae; genus Vicia; species Vicia faba. The sequence goes on from OX451739.1 coordinate 130,795,376, forward strand.
TTTTTACCAAATGGGCTTAACATTTCATGATTGCACCTCACTTATAGCATGGTCCACGACCCAAGTGTTCACTCACATATTTTTTGCTTCATTATTTATTTTATTTTGATTTTTTATTTATTAAAAATTGAATAAAATCAAATAATTGGTAAATAATATCAAAGATATGTTTTGATATGATTTTTGGATAGGATCTCAATCAAATTATGCTGAGATATCAAGACCAAATCGAATCAAGCATGATTGGTACAAAATGAGATAATTTGGCTAAATTTAGAAAGTTTGCATATGGCTAAAGAACCAAATTAAATCTTCTCAAAACTTCAAGATTCAATCTATTTTACAACCCTAATTCACTCAAGGGTATATAATGAACAAGAACAAAGCATAAAATAAGGGTTGGCACGCGTGAAAAGGAAGAACAAAGTTCCAATTTTTCAAAAAAAGTGCAGATACAATCTTGCTCCATAGGCCGTTTCAAGCATTTCTAAAGATCAAGTCATATCCCTAGGCACTCACTGAACCTGTAGCAAGCATTTTCAAGGCCTGAAGCATCCAGAATCGTGCGCTACAACTCATACGGTTTGCATATTTTTTCAAAATCGATTAATGTAATTCTTGAATTTTTAGCATATTTGATTGACATATTTGTGATCATTGACATGTTTGCAAGCTTACTGAATGGTTTGATTAAAGTTTTGACGCATATATGTGCCTTTGCCATTGTTAGGGTTTACGTGTGCATTTTAGGGGTTTATCCTACAGGTTAAATTGGGCAAGGAGAAGGGTACTATGATGTTCACGAGATCAAAATGAATTGATCTATATAGTTAGAAATAATTTATCATATGTCTTGTGCATTTTGGAAATTTGCAGGGGCTATGGCTACAAACATGTGACTGTAGGTAAAGGGTATTTATCTAAGGTGACGGACAGAGGAAGAAGATGGTGGTGTGGCAGTCAACCATTGGATCATTTAAACTAGCGCGCGTTTTTATTCGGAGTCACTAATCCACTTATTTTTTCTATATTATATTGTGTTTCCATTGTTTGTACAACAAAGCAGATTGGTCCAGTGGTGAAGCGCGTTGGTGGGAAGCATAAGGACCTGGGTTCGATCACAGGTCCAAGCAATTTTCATTATTTTCTCAATTTCTATTCACAGATCAAGTGCATCAATCCCTCAAGCGTCTATCATGTGTCATCAACATTCAGCCATTGGATCATTATAGCATCAGATCCAACGCTTCCAGCCAGGAAGGACCATGGTGTGCTCTCAAGGTAGCGCTACATGGAATCAAACATAAGCTTGGGCCATCAACCTTGGGCCCAAGAGCAATTTCAGAATCACACCCCCCTTAGGATGTTCAGCAAGCAGGCCCATTCTCTTTTTTCTTATTCTTTTTATTTATTTCTTAATTATTTTCTTTTTAAAATAACCTCAAAATAATTTCCTTTTTTAATCATAAAATCAACAAATCACAAAATCACAAAAAGATCATTTTTTCATAAAATATTTGCTTTAATTTAATAAGAAAATTAGGTTAATTTCATTTACTTTTTTTTCATAATTAAAAACAATTAGAAATTACGGTTTAATTAGTGTGCAATTAAATTCTTTTCTCCAATAAAAAATATACAAAAAATATTTTTCTCTCAATTAGGGTTTTAGGGTTTTTTTAAGCGTCCTCCTACTTAATTCGCCACACATTTAATTAATTCTTTTCGTATTTTTTGTAACTGCCAATGGTTTGTAATAGTTAAACTAGGGTTTTTATTTATCGCTTTGTCCCCGATTTTTGGTTATGTAATTATTCCCCCTCCCCGAAGCCTTGTAATAGCTAGGTTTATTTTCTCGCACTTTAAATTCCTGCAAATCTTTAACTGTCTAGATGCATGGCTAATAGGATTGTATGAAAAGATTGTTTGAAAATTAAAATGGTAGATCACCTAATATGCAAACACTAAATTAACTGAAAAAATTCACATGCACATATTCACTCCTACGGGTTTCCTCACTTCAGTTGCCTTCGGTAAAACTATCATTAAGCATAGGAGATTTTAGGGGTTGTCCTCCAGTCTAAAATATCAAATGTCCCATTCGAATGTTGCCTCGGAAATGTTGCCTCGGAAAGATCTTAAGACTCTAGGATAATTACTAAATTTTCCTACCTATTACTTTGGTGACTGTACTTGTCCCTTTCGAATGTCCCTTACAAACTCCAACGACGAGGCTACCTACTCCTTAATAGTAGGATAGCATTGTCTAAAGGAAATGAGAACAAACAACCTTTTTTCGTGTAGGTAGAATCTTAAGTACTTGCTCAAATAAAACTCTTCACACCAACACTTTCTCAAAACAATTTTCGAAAACAACTTCGTAACACCCTTGAGGACCGATACAAGGGTTATCACGAAGTAAAACAACACTTTTCAAAACAAGAACACACACAAGAAATTTTAAAAAGATGAGCAAGTATCTAAGAGCCCATGGAAAACCATGGATAGAAAGGGTGCTAACGCCTTCCCTTTCTATAATCTACCCCCCGTACTCAGAAATCTCGAAAAAAGGTTTTTTCTGTTCTTTTTCCTTTTCCATGATTGGATTAAATAAAAGTCGGTGGCGACTCTTGCTTACCGCACATTTGCAAATACAAAACGCAAACCAGTAAAAACAGTCGGTTCTGCCACCGTATCACAGAAATGGCGACTCTTCTGGGGAATAAATAAGTGGGGTATACCTTAGGATCTAGGTCATTTCAAAAATTTCTTCCTTGTTTGTTTTGCCTGCTTTATCTTTAAGGGTTATTGCTTGGGTTACTGTAGATCTTACACCCGAATCTGGGGGAATTTATTAGGTAAACAACAATAGATCGTGGAGATTGTACGACATGGACCGATATGGTTTAAGCGATGGTTGTGTTGGTGTGGAACTTTTGTTGGTACCGGTATCCTTCATGGGGAAAAGAGGAGAATACGGGGCCGCCGCGTGGTAACGTAAAGCACTAACGGGCCTTAGAACCTTAGTTGAACAAACTTGGCCATTAGAAAGTAGTGAGATAGTCGGCCTCAATATAAAGCTGAGGATTGGTTGATACTCGATGCTACACTCATTGAGATCAGACTTTCAGGATATTTTGGCCGCAAGAAAAGATTGCTTGAGCTGAGACAATGCCCGATAAAGGATGGTCAGTGATATTGAGATCCTTTAGAACCCGGTTACTTTTTAAGACAAGTTTGAAACCAACTAAACTTCAAGAGGGTATGACCTTTAAACCTCATGCAGGCCTTAAACCTAAGGACTTGGTGTGATTTGTCTGTGTTTGCTATACCTATGGTTTATCATGACATCATGCATCATAACATAGCATCCATTCTTATTACACTAACTGTTGTACCCCAAAATTTTCCCTCTCATGTTTTCTAAAGTCTTCCCCCTGCATGGTTGATCACAAACTCTTGCCTAAGGAAAAGGAAAATTTTTGAGTGGTGCTTTAAGGACATTTCGATTTGCATTCTGAAAGACCCTTCGATTGGTGTTCTGAAGGAGCCTTTCGATTGGCATTCTGTCAAGCTCTTTCAATTGGCATTCTGGACAAGCGCTTCGATTTGCATTCTGAAAGATCCTTCGATTGGTGTTCTGAAGGAGCCTTTCGAGTGGCATTCTGGACAAGCGCTTCGATTTGCATTCTGAAAAGATCCTTCGATTGGCTTTCTGGACAAGTCTTTCGATTGGCATTATGGACAAGTACTTCGATTGGCATTATAACAGTGTCCTTCGATTGGAATTCCAAAAAGGTCCATTCGAAGAAGCATTCAAAGGGTCCATTCGAAGAAGCTTTGGAAAGCATTCGAAGGAGGCCATCAGCCCGTTCGAAAGGGAGCATTCGAAGGAGGCCATCAGCCCATTCGAAAGGGAGCATTCGAAGGCCAGCTACAGGTCATTCAAAATTCAAAAAGGGACAGGATCCCATGTGTTTAGCCAACGTTACAAACTCTTATTCATGGCTTTCAAACACATAATTAACGTTACAAATCCTCCTTCATGACTGTCAAAACACATAATCAAGGTCATTTAAACCTTTGTCTTCCTGTCCCCTCCACCCCCTCTATATAAAGAAATCACAAATGTTGCAAAAGGACACGAGAAAAATATACAGAAAAATAGAGAACTTGGAGAGACGCTGCCCAGAATTTTCCAAGCCAAAGCTGCCACCCAACGAACACCTCCACCCTCAGAACTACAGATCGAAGCACCTCTGTTTGGTAAAAAAAATCTAATCTCAAACTCATTTTTAAATTCATTTTGATTGCATATTCATATTATTACTGCTGTTTGTGAATGATTTAATGTGCTACATATAAGCTACAGTGCAGAGATGAGATTCTGCCATTGCTTGGGCACAATTTGAGTTCCCCCTTCGAATCCCCAGATAAAACAAACCCAGACCCAGATTCAGCAGGTGCGAATAAGGGGGAGATTCAAACCAGGGGGTAAAATCCCCCCTGGACGTTTAACATGTGTTTCGTTTTGCAGGAACTACATCATCAGAGTCTTGTTCGGAGTTTCGAAGCTCAGCAGTCTAGCTTTGAACTGGACCCAGGACTTCCAGTTCGAAGGATGGCATGTCCAGATCGAATACCCTCAGAGTGCAGCCCCTCATGCACCTTCGATCCAGCTTCTTCACTGGGTCGAAAGACAGCCTGCACCTCTTTCGACCCAAGCCTCCAGAATTATATATTTTTTTTCTTGTTTTGATGCCTGGCCCATTTGTATTTTGTTTACTTTGTTTATTTCTTTTATTTTTTTTAATCAACATAAAAAATCATAAAAATAAATAATTTAGAATTAGTATTTAATTTAGTTAATTATTTTAACTTATTTTCTCCAATTTTAAAATCAGTAGACTTAGGATTTATTTAAATTCAATCTTTTTCATAAACAAAAATGCAAAAAAATATTAGATAGGCTTTAGGTTTAATTTTAGTCCATTGTTTTAAATAATTAAATTTGACTTAATTGAACATTTGGCATTTTCCCAATAAATAAAATAAAACAACAAAAAAAGATTTTATTCTTAGAATTTTTTAGAGTTTATTTTCAGATTTACGCGCGTTTATTGTAACTGCTTACTGGGATGTAATAGCTTAAACTAAGACCTTTTTTTTTACTGCTTTTATTTCCCCAATTTTCGGACATGTAAATAATCCCCCTCCCCGAAGCCTTGTAATAGCGTAGGATTTACAATTTCCGCACTTTAAATTCCTGTACATATATTGACTGTTTAGATGTATGCTAACTAGGCTATGCATGACAAGATTAAACTCTTAATTTAAAATTAACAGTAGCTCACCATAACATGTACAAAGATAATATAACTGAAAATTGACACACTTGCACATGCCACTCCTAGGGTACACCTCACTTGGTTGCCTCGAACGTGGTCATTAAGTATAGGATGTTTTAGAGGTCGTCCTTTTATCCCAAGATCATAAGTTGCCTCGAAATGGTTGCCTCGATAAAAATGATCCAAGATTACCACTAAAGCGTCCTAACGTTGCTTTAGTGACCACACGTCCCTTAAATCGAATTGACCCGAAAACTCCAACGACGGTGCTACCTACTCCTCAATAGTGGGATAACACTGTCTAAGGGACATTTACACAGTTTAATTCCTTTTTGAGTAGGTAGATGTTCTTAAGTACTTGCTCCTTTTAAAAACAAAACAAAACTTTTCGCACTTACACTTTTACAAACAAAGTTTTCAAAAACACTTCATTACACTCTTGAGGACAGAAACAAGAGTTATATCGAAGTTTCAAATAAAAACTTTTCAAACCCACAATCACAAAGAAAAGCAAACTTTTGAAAACATTAGTGAGCAAGTACCTAAGATCCCGTGGATAACCACGGATAGAAAGGGTGCTAACACCTTCCCTTTCTATAATCTACCTCCCGAACCTGAGAAAAATCTCAAAAGGAATTTTTCTGTGCTTTTGTCCTTTCCTTGTTGGATAAAATAAAAGACGGTGGCGACTCTTGCTTACCGCGACACTTTGCGAAAACAAACGCAAACGCGAACCAGCATTAAAAAACAGTCAGTTCTCATTCCCACCGATCACAGAACTGGCGACTCTGCTGGGGACTTATAAGTGAGGTGTACCTTAGGATCAGATCACTTGTGTTTTCAATTGTACTGCTTTGTATGCTTTTAATTTTGTGGGCTTGTATCGGAGTTCTATAGATCCTAACCCGGATCTTGGGTACCCTTTTTAGGTAAGTAGCAATAAACTGTGAGGGATCTGTCCGGCGTAGACCGACACGGATGAAGCAGTAGCTACGTTGGTGTGACACCTTGGTCTGTACCGATATCCCTTGTGTTGAAACGAGGAGAATATGGGTCTTCTAAGGAGTCATTAAGCACCAACTGACCTTAGAACCTTAAATTGACCAACTTGGCCATAGAATAGTAGCAGTATGCTACACTCATTGAGACTAAACTCTCACGATGGTTCCGGCTGCAAGAAAAGGTTGCTAAGCTGGAATTATGACCGATTGAGGTTAGTCAGTGATATTGAGATCCTCTAGAACCCGGTTACTATTTTTTAGGACAGGTCTTAACCAACTGAATTTGAAAGAGGGTAGTACCTGAACTTCATGCCAGCCTGAAATCTAAGGGCTCTTTTGTGTGACTTGTGTGTGCCTTTACCATGTTTGCCTTTTGTGAATATTTGTGGTATGCCTTTACCATGACATCATAACATCATAACATTGCATACATCTTGCATAAGGACTAACCTATTTCAAAGACAAGAGGGTTTCATCTTTGCTCTGTTTTGTAGGACATCATGATGCCCATGCATAGGAATACTATCCGGATCCACTTTGTTCAAGTACCTACTCTACTTAAAGAGTTGGTTGTCAGGATTCCAAATACTACTTCCTTCATCAAGAGGCATGGTTCTCTTCTCAGTTTAGTCACCTCAAAGTTGGACGAACAAATGATGAGCGTCTTGGTCCAGTTTTATGATCCGCTATATCATTGCTTCACCTTTCAAGACTTCCAGCTGGTTCCTACCCTGGAAGAGTTCTTTGAGTTGCTTGGTATCTCTGTTTTGGAGCATACTCCATTTACTGGTTGGGAAAAGACTCTCAAGCCTGAAGAGATTGCTGCAGCCCTTCGCTTGACCAAAGAGGAGGTAATGGCCAACTGGGAGACTAGAAGTGGAGCTAAGGGTTTTTTGGCTAAGTTTCTGGTGGACAAAGCTAATTACTTCTGGGATGGTTTAGACTTCAAAGCGTACGAGGACATTCTGGCTCTCTTGATCTATGGTCTGGTATTGTTTCCAAATCCTGACACTTTTGTTAATGTTAATGCCATAAGGATCTTCATCTCTCGGAACCCTGTACCCACTCTCTTGGGTGATATCCTTCATCAGCTCTATACTCGTACTACCCGAAAGCGGGGAACTTTGATGTGCTGTGCTCCTTTATTGTCGAGGTGGTTTATTTCGCACCTCCCTAAATCCGTGCTGAAGAATGAAGAAGGAATGGGCTGGGATCATAGGGTAATGTCTCTTACCAATAATGGCATTATCTGGATTCTCAAAGGCTTGGATGAGGTGACTGTCATTGATCGTTGTGGAGAGTATCCTAATGTTCCATTGATCGGAACTGTGATCGGTGGATCTGGAACTGACTGTTTAAAGCTGGTTCGCGAAATGTCGCGGAAGCAAGAGTCGCCACCGTCTTTTATTTTCTCCAAATGGAAAGGACAAAAGCACAGAAAAATTCCTTATAGAGATTGCTCTCGGTTCGGGAGGTAGGTTATAGAAAGGGAAGGTGTTAGCACCCTTTCTATCCATGGTTATCCATGGGCTCTTAGATACTTGCTCATTGTGTTTTCAAAATTGGTTTGTTTGCTTTTCAACTGTGGGTTTTAAAAAGTTTCTTTGAAAATTTCAGTTCGACTCTTGTATCAGTCCTCAAGAGTGTTTGAAAAAATTTCTTTCGAAAGCTTTTTGAAAAGTGTGTCGGTGTGAAAAGTATTTTTTGAATTTGTTTTGAAATTAGAGCAAGTATCTAGAGTCGTCTACCTACCCTAAGGAATTCGTCTGTGTAAATGTCCTTTAAAGTAGTGCCATCCCACCATTGAGAGGTAGGTAGCACCACCATTGGAGGTGTTCGGGTCAATTCGAAGGTTCGGGACATGGTGATCACCAGAGCAATAGGAAGACACCTTAGAAGCTACCCTCATGCCAGGTTCCCGGATCATGAGGACTTACTAAGACATCCTCTACTCGACGATCACCTTTCGAGAGGCAAGGCAACAGTGAGACGTACCCTAGGGGTGGTGTGTGATTTGTGTGTCGTTTTCAGATATTTTGTCTTGTTCATGTCATGGGTGATCTATGCTTTTGTTTTTATTTTAACATTCATTCTTGCATGCAATTTATTAACAGTTAAAAAGTTGCGAGAAATATAAAGTTCCGAAACTATTACAAAGGCGTGGGTCCACATCGCCAAATTAAATCCAGGACCCGATTTGACATAAAATAAAGTAAAGTGCGAAAAAATATAAATGTCCGAGTTACATGGCTTTGGGAGAATTACATAAAAATTGTAAGAAAGGAAATAAATGCACGAATTGGAATTATTATCGAATGCGAGGGCGTTGGACCCTTTTTAATGAAATTAAATTACGATTTAACAAATTAATTAAACTAAAAATAAAAAAAGAAAAGATTTTTGAGTTTTTTGGTATTTATGATTTTTTTATGAGAATTAAATGGAATTAAAATATTAATTAACCCTAATTCTAGTTATTTTTAATTTATTAAGAAAAGCATTAAAATTTAATCTAAAGTTAACCTAATTAATTAATACAATTTTATTTACAAAAATAATAATTAATAATTAATAATTAATAAAAGAAAAGAAAAAGGTAAAAGTAATTAAAACCTAATTCTACAAATTTTAAATTTATTAAGAAAATGTTAAAGTTAAACCTAAATTTAAAACTAAATTAATTGATATAATTTATTTACAAAGATATTAAAATAAAATATATTTTGTTTTTGTCTTTTCTGGTTTTTATATTATTTTTATATTTTATGAAAATAAATTAATTTAAAGATCTAAATAAAAATTAAACAAAACAAATAAAATAGAAAAGTATGAAAAAAGAGTAAAAAAAAGCAAACCATGGGGGGTTCTGTCCCCAAACTGGAGGTTAAATGGTAGTAATCAGGCCCATCTTTGGAGGCCCTTTTTTGACTTTTCCTGGAAGCGTGCAGGTGCATTGACCAGTGCCTATGATGTTCCTCAAATCTGGACCTTTGGATTGGGATCATGGGATGCGTGGCAAGCTGAGATTGTGGGCGTATGGTGAATGTTTGGAGGCAAGCTGCATGAGATTAGGCTGAAACAAAATATGTGAAGAAAGTAAGGGGACCTGGGAATCGAACCCAGGTCCCAAAGCTTGCCAGCGCCTCTTTCCACCATCTGAACCATCAATGCACGTTATACATATAATAATGAATAAATAACAAAAGCGGAATTTGGTTAGTGGCCTAAAAAACAACAAAAACGCGCGCCAGTTTCAAATTGTCCTATCATGTCCTGCCACATAATCATCTTCTCCAATGGTGCGTTTTTCCTGAAACAAAAACAAACAAGATTGCGGGGGTTTTAAACCCCCACTATATACTGTGTCAAAAAATAGCGAATAGAGTATGGTGCTTCATAAATTAGGCGCGAGGTGTGGAAACGATTGGCCATGAGTTTCTGATTCTGATGGTATGGGTCTCAGGTCTTAATTTTTCCATAGGAGTAAACCCCCAATTTCACAGCTTTGTAACCCTAACAATCTTCCATGGTGAAATCGCGTATGGGCAAGCAAAACTTAATCAAACTATATGGTTAGCTTCAGAATGATAAGAACAATACAAAACAAGCATTAGAATTGAAAATCATGGCATGAATGATACAATATGATTATGCAAAACAAGTGACACGGTCTGACTTCTAGTTACCAATTCTGGGCGTTAGGGATGATGATTTTGATCCAGACACCTTCCTTGAAGCCTCAGGAATGCAATAGAATGATTATTTGCCTTTGAATCGCACTGGAATGTAGTTTTCAGTTTTGGAATTTTTTGACAAAAACTCAAACTTTGTTCTTGAGAATAGGCGCAGCTTGGAGGTCCTGGTCTTTAGGTCTAGCTTGTGGCTTATGTATGGAGTGTATTAGGGTTAAATTCAGAGCCAAAGGATCAAAGCATTAATGTAGAGAATATTTGATTTTCATGGCATAATTTTTCAATCTTTTTCATGCATATTTGATACCAATCATGTCCAAATCACATTGATTCTTTCCCTATCTGATTTGCATGAAATCTTGGAGATATTTCATGCATAAAAAGATTTAAAAAGTTTGCTTTGGTATTTTTCACATATTTATTTTATTAAATGAATTAATAGCAATTTAAAAATTCAAATAAATAAATAAAAATGATGAATAACTTCACTTTGGGCCAAATGGTCGTGCACATGCTTTGGATGATGAATCTTGGAAGAAAAAGAGGCCCATTAGCAATTTTAAGGCATTTGAAGCAAAGTTGACTTTTCAAAATACCCAAAACTTTCCCAACTTCCACAAGGCATATCTTGCTCAATTTTTAAGCTTTACTCATGTTTTTGGACATTTTGGAAAGGTATTGAAGTCCTCTAACCAATTCCTTTGGTCCCATGTCATTTTGATTTACCAATCCCAAGTTATGGCCTTTGACTTAAAGTCCCTTTTTGTCGACTTTTGAAAATGACCTATAATGTTGAAATTGATAACTTTTTGTGAGAGCATTTCTTGGACTTGAAGTGTGAAGAGGAGTTGTAGGAAACGTCTTTCTCTTCAAAATGAGCTTTGGATGGAATTTTTCTGATAATCCATGTGGAAGTTATGCCCTGGTCAAGTTACAGTTGACTTTTTTCAACTATCCAAATATGGAAACTTTTGCATCTTGAGACTTTTTGAGCCAAGCTTTGAGAATCATGATCAAGCATTGATCACATGATGTTTGTGGCTTCAAAATGATATTTTGACCAAAAATTTGAACTTTTGACTGTCAAATGACCATTTTGCCCCTGCAATTGACTGTAGGGCAATCAGGGTTTTTGACTGTGCAATTTTGTGCTGTAAGTCTTGAAACTTGGTATGAGGATACTTGACCATGTTTATAGGCATGTGGGACTTGATTGGACCCTTGGAAACTTCATTTTCTTTGTCAGAACCAAAACCCTAATTTTTGACTGTTAGGAGGCCCTTGAACTGTGCAACCCTTGGGGAGATTTTGAAGCTTTGACTTGGCAAATCTTGAAGAATATGGGAGGGAAAATTTTGGGATACAACAGTTGCCCCTGTTCAATCTTCTTAAACCTGAGGATGCAGATTGGCTGACGTGCCTTTCGTAATCTGAAGGTGGAAGATGATTGAACACTAGAGTGCCCAGAAATTTGCGCTCACATAGTAGCAGTGTGATGGGGGGAATGGGCTTACAGATGCCATTTGGAGATTGATGAATAGGATGATGGGCTTATAGATGCCATGCTGAGAAATGATGGATGGTGGATGGGCTTATAGATGCCATCTGGATGTTGATCAAGTAAGAGATTCCTTAGCGAGAGCTTGCGTACCTGAAAAAGAAAAATGATTACCTGACCTGTTACAGGAGCTGGTCTTCAAATTCTTTGTGTAGATGTGTCCTGTCTGGTTACAGGAGCTGGATCTGGAGCTTCAAAAGGTGATGAATGAACCAGGGATGGTTACTACCTCAACAGGGACGTTGAGAGAACCTTGGATGATTACTACCTCAACAGGAACGATGAGAGAACCTTGGACGATTACTACTTCAACAGGAACGCTGAGAGAACCTTGGGCGACTTCAATCTCAACAGTAACGCTGAGAGAATCTTGGGCGACTTCAACCTCAACAGTAACGCTGAGAGAATCTTAGGTGACTTCAACCTCAACAGTGACGCTGAGAGAATCTTGGGCGACTTCAACCTCAACAGTAACGCTGAGAGAATCTTGGATGTCTTCTACTGAGTCTTTATCAGGAAAATCTGTTAGGGATCGATTTAACTGGACTAGAGAGGCCTTTGACTGGATAAGAAACAGGAAAATCTTAGGGTCGATTTAACTGAACTGGTCTAGGTCTTGAAATCTTCAACTGGATAAGAAACAGGGAGATCTTAGGGTCGATCTGACTGAACCAGAGAAGGCCTTTGTCTGGATAAGAAACAGGAAAATCTTAGGGTCGATTTAACTGAACCGGACAAGGTCTTGAAATGTCTTCAACTGGATAAGAAACAGGGAGATCTTAGGGTCGATCTGACTGAACCAGAGAAGGCCTTTGACTGGATAAGAAACAGAGAAATCTTAGGGTCGATTTAACTGAACCGGTCTAGGTCTTGAAATATAGCTGAGAACTTAACTGAATCTTTCCTGAAAGGTGAAGGTCTGTCATATGCGATGCATGATATGGATCAAGCAATGTTGTTCTCAACATAAATGAGATTTGTAAGATATGATGCGTATATGCATGCTATAATGATGTATGTGATGTTTATGAATGTATCTTTTCGTCTTAGGAAAATAAAATCCTTGACGAGTGCCGGGAAGTCACTCCTGGGCTGATGTTGAAGAATAGATTTTTGCCTCCGCTGGGGATGATAGTTGCAAGAATACCGGTAGGAGAAGATAACTCCGTTGGGGAATAAACTTGGCGAATGGATTACTCTGCGGGGAGAAAAGTACTCTAGCGATCTTGTTGAGAAGCAATACTCTGTGGGGAGAGAGGTACTTTGTTGAGTTGTTGATAATAACTTGCTGGGGATACCGTTGTTGTGTTGGAAGTGTTAATAAACTTCGCTGGGGATAAGGAAGACTTTGCTGACGGCGATCTTTCCATGGCTTTTTGCTGAGGATAACCCAGTTATATCCTGGTAAGGAAATAACTCTTTGAATAAAGCCGGGAGACGCGTTTGTGCTCTGCGAGGATAAGCTTCTAGAATCTATTGGGGATAAACTTATTGCTTGGGGAGATGAATTCCAACTTTCCCGGGGAACTAGATTGGACTCTCCTGGGGAAGTTTTTGAACTGCATCGGGGAAGTGACTCTATTGAATGTTTGATATACCGCCGGGGAACAATCTTAGATCAAGACTGCCGGGGATGCTTGTTAAAACTGTCCGTACATTGCTGGGGAATGTTGAGATCTGCTGGAGGATACCCAACTTCCTTAAGGTTTGACTGTAACTTTACTCGGGGAGAGTGCTCTGACTTGCTGACTCACTCTCTGGGGAATTGAGGTATACTGGTTATGTTCTTCAGCCGAACTTACCTTGGTACCTTGGTGGATGGAGAAATTAGATTGCTTGAACCACTCATCATTGCCCCTGTTTCTGAGGTGGGAGAGGAAGACCTGTGAGGTGCTTGATAGTTGTTGATGGACAAACCTTCTTTTGGTAGGCAGGTGACAAGATGACAGGACGTAGTCGTACGCTTTGATCCCTAATTTTTGCCTGGACCGCCCTTTCGGGTTATCAGTCCACCGGGATACCCATTTTTTGCCCAAGCCGCCTTTTCAGGTTTTCGACTTGCCGGGTGTACAGATTTTTTCATTTCATCCCTCATTTTTGCTCGAACCCTTTTGGTTAGCCGGGAAGCCCTTATTTTCGCCTAGGTGTGTCAACCTAGCGGGTCTTTGATTACGCGTAGTATCTTTTCCGACTATGTCCATGCTCTCAGGATGTAGGGAGGTGCCCCTGTTATTGTGTTGCCATGCTACCAGAAGATGTTCGTTTGATCGTCCAATGCCCCTAGTGATCCAGATGGAGATTTGCCCCAAGCTGGTTGGCCTTTTGAGAGATTCTACGAATCTTGACTTAACTGCCCCAGATGATGGACAATGATCAGGCCATGCCCCTTGATTGGAGGTGCTTCTGTTCACTAGATACTCTTCGTGCGAGTTTTTCTGCTGTTCAAACAAAAAGTCATATGCAAACAAAGTTATATCGAAAATGCAAGGCTTATGTCTGTCTTGAAGTTTTTTTGAAAATGCATTCCTTTTCATAAAACAAGTGAATGTTTGTAAAACGTGATGTAACTCTGTATTTACCGTAAGCCTTAAGGAGTCAGGATACCTTTCGTAACAGTATGCTTTCAAACTAACCCATGCTTCAGCTAGGACTTTTGAGGGTTATAGCGTGGCCTGGTTCACGGTTTAAGAAACAAAGGATAAAGGCTCAAATTATTTGTACCCACCCGCTCTTCGTGAGGTTCTTCAAACCTAAGCTCAGTTGATCGAGCGTTAGACCTTGTTTGAGTCTTTGTCCTGATGTTCCAATGATGGTTCAGATATTGATGATTTATTCTGAATAGGCAGTCATTTTTTTTGTTTTTGTTGAGGGTTTGTATGACCTCTTTCTTTTTGACTTCGCTATCCCTAAATTTTGCCTGAACTGTTTCTTTTGTGATTACAGTCAGCGGGATGCCCCAGTTTTGTAAGTCTCCTTCATAGGTTTTGACTTAATGGGTTTTCATTCTTTGAGAGATGATGACTACCTTTCTTTATTGATTATTCCGAACCATCACTGTCTTTCTTTGTTTTGTAAGGACCTCTTTGGTGCCATTTTTTATGTACTCGGATCAACTGAGAGAACTACCCTGCCCCGGGTTTTGATTAAGGGTTTAAATTTTCGAAAACAAAAACTCCTACTTCTTTGGCTCAGAGGGGTTGACGATGGATTATCTTCCTTATAACTCCAGTGTTTAGGGATTGAAACAATGCATGTACCTCATCAGCGGGGTCTGTTCAAAAGCATACTGTAGATCGTGGTATCGTTTTCGTCATCCTCCCTCAAGAGGCTTAGAATTATTATTCGAGCGTTGATCATCAGAAAAAATATGAAAATAATTTGCATATAGTGAATACGAATATATTGCTTCAAAACAGACATATGGGATGCATTAATGGAATAACAATGCTTAACATGAGTAAATGTTTAAACAAAAGAAAATTACAACTTGGAAACCCTAATGAACAAAAGTCTTTTCATCTCAGGGCTTGTTGCTTCAAATGGTGAGCCTGGGAGGGACGGTAGAAAATCTCAGCCTGACCATCTTGTGTGAATTCCAGTGCTCCTTCATCAATCAGGTCGTGGATCTTGTTCTTCAGAGCCCAACACTCATTTGTATCATGTCCTGGACTGGCAGAGTGGTAGGCACACCTTTTATTGGGATCATAGATAGGAGATGATGTGTTGGGGTTCCGGGGATGAGCCCTTAATGTGATCAGATTCAACCTCAACAGGCGTTGTAAAGCTTGGAACAGCGACAGGTTGAACTGGGTGAATTGCCTCCTGGGCTTGTCTGGCTGAAGCTGGTGAGGTTGATGCTGAATTTGTGACACTGGAGCCATTTGAGGAGCTCTCCCCTTACCTCCTTGTCTCAAAGGTGGTTGAACGATGACTGGCCCTTCAACCTTAGATGTTTGCCCCAGTTGGTTACCCTGAAGCAGTTGGTTGATGAGAACTCCGAGCTCTTATTGTCTTTGAGATAAACCTTGAATGGCCGTCACCTGCCCCAGCATCTGGGCTTTCAATACATCCACTTCAATTTGCAAATGTTTTGGCTGTTCGTCCTCAGCACTATTCCTGACCAGAGTCTCCATGAGAAGTGTTCTCAGCTCCTCCTGCCCCTTGGATAGATTCAGGAGGATTTCCCCGAACCGAATCTCTTGAGCAAGAAGGTCCTGGTTGTCTTGTTGGGAATCCATTGCTGAAATAAACAGCGCAGATGGTAAGTGACCTGTCAAAAGGGTACCTGCAATGCAATGATATGTATGAGATGTATGCAATATTTTCAAGGATCTCGCGGGGTAAACAGGAAAATTTGTTAGAATTTGGGTCCGGTAGCTTGATTGAAGGAACGTCCTGTTGTTGAGAGTCCTTCTTCAAGGGTCAAAGGCTCACCATATCTAGTGGGTCATAGCCCCTGACAACCTTGGCTAGAGGAAAATAAATCCCCTTTACCCCTTGCTAGACATTCTGGTTCATCATGACCTGCATCACAGACCCTTGAGATCCTTGAAATGGGTTAGTCCTTATGCAGGATGTATGCAATGGTATGATGTTATGCTATGCATTCAAGGGTTCGAAAGTTCAAATTTGTTGTAGACAAAAAGAACACACGTTATTATTAAGGAAACCATTGTTCAGTACATCAAAGCCTCATGGGCACAAATTACAAAGCAAATCAATCCCAAAAGACACTACGCATCCTCTTTGGAGCTATGTAGGTGTTGAGATTCCTCTCCTCATGCAATAGACGGGTGAGCTCCAAGAACTTCTTTTCACTAGCATGTAGACTGGTCTCAAGAGAATTCCGTTCCTCCTTAAGCTGGATCCAGCTTTTCTGCATCTCTTCCTAGGATGTGGGCATGTCAGGATGCTGAATGGTGTAGGACACTTCTCCTTCCAAGACTGGCTCTTTGATTACTAGGAGCATATGAGGATAAGGCATTACTAACTGCTGGGAGCGGGCCTGTACCCACTTGAGATAAGGTTCCAATGGGATGGAATTCCTGTGCCCCAGTGTCTTGCTGTCTATCCTACTTGGCATCCTCCAAGCTCTGATAAATCTCTGGCGAAGTCCTTGGGTATCGTTGTCGAAGTCAAAAACTATGTCAGGAATTAACATGTCATGAGGGCCATCCCTTCGAGCATAACCAAACTGTCTCCAAGCCAGGCATGGGTTGTAAGTAATACCTCCTCTGATTCCAAGTAAAGGAACATTTGGGTACTCCCCGCAACGATCAATGATAGTGACATCCTCTCTGGACCGAGGGCACCAATGTATATCTGCATGTGTAAGAGTCATCAACCGTTGTGACCACCTCAAACCCCGCTCGTTCTTCAAAACTGATTGTGGAAGGTGCGAAATAAACCACCTTCCCAGGAGAGGAGTGCAACACATAAGGACACCTCTTTTTCTCATGGTTCGAGTGTAACATGAGTGAAGGATGTCCCCCAGCAACGTAGGTATAGGATTCCTGGACATGAAGATCTGGACAGCACTGATATCTAAAGCTGATCTTGGTTAGGGAACAACACCAAACCATAGACAAGGAGGGCCACAACTTCTTCAAAAGCTTGTAAGTCAAGGGAATTCCAACATTCATGGGCCTTCTCAAACAGAAACCTGGCTAAGAATCCTTTGATACCACTTCTAACTTCCCAATGTCCCTTGAGGTAAGATGATTGTAGGTGTAAGGCTTTAGCAATCTCTTCAAGCTTGGGTTCCTTTTCCGTACCGTTGTAGGGTAGTTGATCAAGGATAGGGATCTTCAGGAGCCGAGAGAACTCCTCCAATGTAGGTACCAGCTGATAATCCAAGAAGGTGAAACAGTGATGCAGAGGGTCAAAGAACTGGAACAGGACCTTTATCATATCTTCCTCAATGTTGGTATTGACCAAGCTGATGAGTCTTCCATGTCTTTCACTGAATGAAGAGCTCTCGGGAATCCTGGATATAAGCTCCTTAAGTTGAGGAGGGATCCTTACAAGGTTGATTTGAATTGTCTTTCTGCGAACAGTTTCCATGTCCTACAAAGCAAGAACAAAGATGAAGATTCGAACCCCTGAAATGGTTAGTCAATGCATATGATGCTGGATGATGTCATGATGCTATGATTAAACACACCACAAATATTTACAAAGACAAACATGTAAGGCACACAAGTCACACCAGACAAGCCCCTAGAGTTTAGGCCAGCATGGGGTCTGGGTATTACCCTCTTGAAGTTGGTGGGCTCAACCTGTCCTATTAGAAGTAACTGGGTTCTAAGGGTCCCAATATCACGGGATTGCTTTCATTGTTCATCGTTTCGATTTAGCCACTGAACTGGCGACCGAAATATTCCAGGAAAGCAACCCTCAATTAAGTGTAGTATCGAGTATCAACCAACCTCGGACTGCACCAAAGTTAGTTATCTCACTACCCTAAAGAGGCCAAGATAGTTCAATTAAGGTTCCTAAGGTCTGTTGATGCTTCACGACACCACGCGGAGGCCCCGTACTCTCCTTGACTGGGTTACCGGTACACACCAAAGTGCCACATCAACGTAGCAGACTGTTTCAACCATGTCGGTATACCCCGCACAGTTCCCTCACAGCCTTGTTGCTACTTTCTAAGAAGGTATCCCCAGATCCGGGTTAGGATCTATAGAACTCCCAAGACAGTCCCACAATTTAAAGAAAACAAGGAAAGAAATTGAAAACACAGTTATGAACTAACCCTAAGGTACACCTCACTTTATAAAGATATCCCCAGCAGAGTCGCCAGTTCTGTGATCGGTGGATCTGGAACTGACTGTTTAAAGCTGGTTCGCGAAATGTCGCGGAAGCAAGAGTCGCCACCGTCTTTTATTTTCTCCAAATGGAAAGGACAAAAGCACAGAAAAATTCCTTATAGAGATTGCTCTCGGTTCGGGAGGTAGGTTATAGAAAGGGAAGGTGTTAGCACCCTTTCTATCCATGGTTATCCATGGGCTCTTAGATACTTGCTCATTGTGTTTTCAAAATTGGTTTGTTTGCTTTTCAACTGTGGGTTTTAAAAAGTTTCTTTGAAAATTTCAGTTCGACTCTTGTATCAGTCCTTAAGAGTGTTTGAAAAAATTGCTTTCGAAAGCTTTTTGAAAAGTGTGTCGGTGTGAAAAGTATTTTTTGAATTTGTTTTGAAATTATAGCAAGTATCTAGAGTCGTCTACCTACCCTAAGGAATTCGTCTGTGTAAATATCCTTTAAAGTAGTGCCATCCCACCATTGAGAGGTAGGTAGCACCACCATTGGAGGTGTTCGGGTCAATTCGAAGGTTCGGGACATGGTGATCACCAGAGCAATAGGAAGACACCTTAGAAGCTACCCTCATGCCAGGTTCCCGGATCATGAGGACTTACTAAGACATCCTCTACTCGACGATCACCTTTCGAGAGGCAAGGCAACAGTGAGACGTACCCTAGGGGTGGTGTGTGATTTGTGTGTCGTTTTCAGATATTTTGTCTTGTTCATGTCATGGGTGATCTACGCTTTTGTTTTTATTTTAACATTCATTCTTGCATGCAATTTATTAACAGTTAAAAAGTTGCGAGAAATATAAAGTTCCTAAACTATTACAAAGGTGCGGGTCCACATCGCCAAATTAAATCCAGGACCCGATTTGACATAAAATAAAGTAAAGTGCGAAAAAATATAAATGTCCGAGTTACATGGCTTTGGGAGAATTACATAAAAATTGTAAGAAAGGAAATAAATGCGCGAATTGGAATTATTATCGAATGCGAGGGCGTTGGACCCTTTTTAATGAAATTAAATTACGATTTAACAAATTAATTAAACTAAAAATAAAAAAAGAAAAGATTTTTGAGTTTTTTGGTATTTATGATTTTTTTTATGAGAATTAAATGGAATTAAAATATTAATTAACCCTAATTCTAGTTATTTTTAATTTATTAAGAAAAGCATTAAAATTTAATCTAAAGTTAACCTAATTAATTAATACAATTTTATTTACAAAAATAATAATTAATAATTAATAATTAATAAAAGAAAAGAAAAAGGTAAAAGTAATTAAAACCTAATTCTACAAATTTTAAATTTATTAAGAAAATGTTAAAGTTAAACCTAAATTTAAAACTAAATTAATTGATATAATTTATTTACAAAGATATTAAAATAAAATATATTTTGTTTTTGTCTTTTCTGGTTTTTATATTATTTTTATATTTTATGAAAATAAATTAATTTAAAGATCTAAATAAAAATTAAACAAAACAAATAAAATAGAAAAGTATGAAAAAAGAGTAAAAAAAAGCAAACCATGGGGGGTTCTGTCCCCAAACTGGAGGTTAAATGGTAGTAATCAGGCCCATCTTTGGAGGCCCTTTTTTGACTTTTCCTGGAAGCGTGCAGGTGCATTGACCAGTGCCTATGATGTTCCTCAAATCTGGACCTTTGGATTGGGATCATGGGATGCGTGGCAAGCTGAGATTGTGGGCATATGGTGGATGTTTGGAGGCAAGCTGCATGAGATTAGGCTGAAACAAAATATGTGAAGAAAGTAAGGGGACATGGGAATCGAACCCAGGTCCCAAAGCTTGCCAGCGCCTCTTTCCACCATCTGAACCATCAATGCACGTTATACATATAATAATGAATAAATAACAAAAGCAAAATTTGGTTAGTGGCCTAAAAAACAACAAAAACGCGCGCCAGTTTCAAATTGTCCTATCATGTCCTGCCACATAATCATCTTCTCCAATGGTGCGTTTTTCCTGAAAAAAAAACAAACAAGATTGCGGGGGTTTTAAACCCCCACTATATATTGTGTCAAAAAATAGCGAATAGAGTATGGTGCTTCATAAATTAGGTGCGAGGTGTGGAAACGATTGGCCATGAGTTTCTGATTCTGATGGTATGGGTCTCAGGTCTTAATTTTTCCATAGGTTGTAACCCTAACAATCTTCCATGGTGAAATCGCGTATGGGCAAGCAAAACTTAATCAAACTATATGGTTAGCTTCAGAATGATAAGAACAATACAAAACAAGCATTAGAATTGAAAATCATGGCATGAATGATACAATATGATTATGCAAAACAAGTGACACGGTATGACTTCTAGTTACCAATTCTGGGCGTTAGGGATGATGATTTTGATCCAGACACCTTCCTTGAAGCCTCAGGAATGCAATAGAATGATTATTTGCCTTTGAATCGCACTGGAATGTAGTTTTCAGTTTTGGAATTTTTTGACAAAAACTCAAACTTTATTCTTGAGAATAGGCGCAGCTTGGAGGTCCTGGTCTTTAGGTCTAGCTTGTGGCTTATGTATGGAGTGTATTAGGGTTAAATTCAGAGCCAAAGGATCAAAGCATTGACGTAGAGAATATTTAATTTTCATGGAATAATTTTTCAATCTTTTTCATGCATATTTGATACCAATCATGTCCAAATCACATTGATTCTTTCCCTATCTGATTTGCACGAAATCTTGGAGATATTTCATGCATAAAAAGATTTAAAAAGTTTGCTTTGGTATTTTTCACATATTTATTTTATTAAATGAATTAATAGCAATTTAAAAATTCAAATAAATAAATAAAAATGATGAATAACTTCACTTTGGGCCAAATGGTCGTGCACATGCTTTGGATGATGAATCTTGGAAGAAAAAGAGGCCCATTAGCAATTTTAAGGCATTTGAAGCAAAGTTGACTTTTCAAAATACCCAAAAATTTCCCAACTTCCACAAGGCATATCTTGCTCAATTTTTAAGCTTTGCTCATGTTTGTGGACATTTTGGAAAGGTCTTGAAGTCCTCTAACCAATTCCTTTGGTCCCATGTCATTTTGATTTACCAATCCCAAGTTATGGCCTTTGACTTAAAGTCCCTTTTTGTCGACTTTTGAAAATGACCTATAATGTTGAAATTGATAACTTTTTGTGAGAGCATTTCTTGGACTTGAAGTGTGAAGAGGAGTTGTAGGAAATGTCTTTCTCTTCAAAATGAGCTTTGGATGGAATTTTTCTGATAATCCATGTGGAAGTTATGCCCTGGTCAAGTTACAGATGACTTTTTTCAACTATCCAAATATGGAAACTTTTGCATCTTGAGACTTTTTGAGCCAAGCTTTGAGAATCATGATCAAGAATTGATCACATGATGTTTGTGGCTTCAAAATGAGATGTTTACCAAAAATTTGAACTTTTGACTGTCAAATGACCATTTTGCCCCTGCAGTTGACTGTAGGGAAATCATGGTTTTTGACTGTGCAATTTTGTGCTGTAAGTCTTGAAACTTGGTATGAGGATACTTGACCATGTTTATAGGAATGTGGGACTTGATTGGACCCTTGGAAACTTCATTTTCTTTGTCAGAACCAAAACCCTAATTTTTTACTGTTAGGAGGCCCTTGAACTGTGCAACCCTTGGGGAGATTTTGAAGCTTTGACTTGGCAAATCTTGAAGAATATGGGAGGGAAAATTTTGGGGTACAACAGTTGCCCCTGTTCAATCTTCTTAAACCTGAGGATGCAGATTGGCTGACGTGCCTTTCGTAATCCGAAGGTGGAAGATGATTGAACACTAGAGTGCCCAGAAATTTGCGCTCACATAGTAGCAGTGTGATGGGGGGAATGGGCTTACAGATGCCATTTGGAGATTGATGAATAGGACGATGGGCTTATAGATGCCATGCTGAGAGATGATGGATGGTGGATGGGCTTATAGATGCCATCTGGATGTTGATTGCGTAAGAGATTCCTTAGCGAGAGCTTGCGTACCTGAAAAAGAAAAATGATTACCTGACCTGTTACAGGAGCTGTTCTTCAAATTATTTGTGTAGATGTGTCCTGTCTGGTTACAGGAGCTGGATCTGGAGCTACAAAAGGTGATGAATGAACCAGGGATGGTTACTACCTCAACAGGGACGGTGAGAGAACCTTGGATGATTACTACCTCAACAGGAACGCTGAGAGAACCTTGGACGATTACTACTTCAACAGGAACGCTGAGAGAACCTTGGGAGACTTCAATCTCAACAGTAACGCTGAGAGAATCTTGGGCGACTTCAACCTCAACAGTAACGCTGAGAGAATCTTGGGCGACTTCAACCTCAACAGTGACGCTGAGAGAATCTTGGGCGACTTCAACCTCAACAGTAACGCTGAGAGAATCTTGGATGTCTTCTACTGAGTCTTTATCAGGAAAATCTGTTAGGGATCGATTTAACTGGACTAGAGAGGCCTTTGACTGGATAAGAAACAGGAAAATCTTAGGGTCGATTTAACTGAACCGGTCTAGGTCTTGAAATCTTCAACTGGATAAGAAACAGGGAGATCTTATGGTCGATCTGACTGAACCAGAGAAGGCCTTTGTCTGGATAAGAAACAGGAAAATCTTAGGGTCGATTTAACTGAACCGGACAAGGTCTTGAAATGTCTTCAACTGGATAAGAAACAGGGAGATCTTAGGGTCGATCTGACTGAACCAGAGAAGGTCTTTGACTGGATAAGAAACAGAGAAATCTTAGGGTCGATTTAACTGAACCGGTCAAGGTCTTGAAATATAGCTGAGAACTTAACTGAATCTTTCCTGAAAGGTGAAGGTCAGTCATATGCGATGCATGATATGGATCAAGCAATGCTGTTCTCAACATAAATGAGATTTGTAAGATATGATGCGTATATGCATGCTATAATGATGTATGTGATGTTTATGAATGTATATTTTCGTCTTAGGAAAATAAAATCCTTGACGAGTGCCAGGAAGTCACTCCTGGGCTGATGTTGAAGAATAGATTTTTGCCTCCGTTGGGGATGATAGTTGCAAGAATACCGGTAGGAGAAGATAACTCCGTTGGGGAATAAACTTGGCGAATGGATTACTCTGCGGGGAGAAAAGTACTCTAGCGATCTTGCTGAGAAGCAATACTCTGTGGGGAGAGAGGTACTTTGTTGAGTTGTTGATAATAACTTGCTGGGGATACCGTTGTTGTGTTGGAAGTGTTAATAAACTTCGCTGGGGATAAGGAAGACTTTGCTGACGGCGATCTTTCCATGGCTTTTTGCTGAGGATAACCCAGTTATATCCTGGTAAGGAAATAACTCTTTGAATAAAGCCGGGAGACGCGTTTGTGCTCTGCGAGGATAAGCTTCCAGAATCTACTGGGGATAAACTTATTGCTTGGGGAGATGAATTCCAACTTTCCCGGGGAACTAAATTGGACTCTCCTGGGGAATTTTTTGAACTGCATCGGGGAAGTGACTCTATTGAATGTTTGATATATCGCCGGGGAACAATCTTAGATCAAGACTGCCGGGGATGCTTGTTAAAACTGTCCGTACATTGCTGGGGAATGTTGAGATCTGCTGGAGGATACCCAACTTCCTTAAGGTTTGACTGTAACTTTACTCGGGGAGAGTGCTCTGACTTGCTGACTCACTCTCTGGGGAATTGAGGTATACTGGTCATGTTCTTCAGCCGAACTTACCTTGGTACCTTGGTGGATGGAGAAATTAGATTGCTTGAACCACTCATCATTGCCCCTGTTTCTGAGGTGGGAGAGGAAGACCTGTGAGGTGCTTGATAGTTGTTGATGGACAAACCTTCTTTTGGTAGGCAGGTGACAAGATGACAGGACGTAGTCGTACGCTTTGATCCCTAATTTTTGCCTGGACCGCCCTTTCGGGTTATCAGTCCACCGGGATACCCATTTTTTGCCCAAGCCGCCTTTTCAGGTTTTCGACTTGCCGGGTGTACAGATTTTTTCATTTCATCCCTCATTTTTGCCCGAACCCTTTTGGTTCACCGGGAAGCCCTTATTTTCACGTAGGTGTGTCAACCTAGCGGGTCTTTGATTACGCGTAGTATCTTTTCCGACTATGTCCATGCTCTCAGGATGTAGGGAGGTGCCCCTGTTATTGTGTTGCCATGCTACCGGAAGATGTTCGTTTGATCGTCCAATGCCCCTAGTGATCCAGATGGAGATTTGCCCCAAGCTGGTTGGCCTTTTGAGAGATTCTACGAATCTTGACTTAACTGCCCCAGATGATGGACAATGATCAGGCCATGCCCCTTGATTGGAGGTGCTTCTGTTCACTAGATACTCTTCGTGCGAGTTTTTTTGCTGTTCAAACAAAAAGTTATATGCAAACAAAGTTATATCGAAAATGCAAGGCTTATGTCTGTCTTGAAGTTTTTTTGAAAATGCATTCCTTTTCATAAAACAAGTGAATGTTTGTAAAACGTGATGTAACTCCGTATTTAACGTAATCCTTAAGGAGTCAGGATACCTTTCGTAACAGTATGCTTTCAAACTAACCCATGCTTCAGCTAGGACTTTTGAGGGTTATAGCGTGGCCTGGTTCACGGTTTAAGAAACAAAGGATAAAGGCTCAAATTATTTGTACCCACCCGCTCTTCGTGATGTTCTTCAAACCTAAGCTCAGTTGATCGTGCGTTAGACCTTGTTTGAGTCTTTGTCCTGATGTTCCAATGATGGTTCAGATATTGATGATTTATTCTGAATAGGCAGTCATTTTTTTTGTTTTTGTTGAGGGTTTGTATGACCTCTTTCTTTTTGACTTCGCTATCCCTAAATTTTGCCTGAACTGTTTCTTTTGTGATTACAGTCAGCGGGATGCCCCAGTTTTGTAAGTCTCATTCATAGGTTTTGACTTAATGGGTTTTCAATCTTTGAGAGATGATGACTGCCTTTCTTTATTGATTATTCGGAACCATCACTGTCTTTCTTTGTTTTGTAAGGACCTCTTTGGTGCCATTTGTTATGTACTCGGATCAACTGAGAGAACTACCCTGCCCCGGGTTTTGATTAAGGGTTTAAATTTTCGAAAACAAAAACTCCTACTTCTTTGGCTCAGAGGGGTTGACGATGGATTATCTTCCTTATAACTCCAGTGTTTAGGGATTGAAACAATGCCTGTACCTCATCAGCGGGGTCTGTTCAAAAGCATACTGTAGATCGTGGTATCGTTTTCGTCATCCTCCCTCAAGAGGCTTAGAATTATTAATCGAGCGTTGATCATCAGAAAAAATATGAAAATAATTTGCATATAGTGAATACGAATATATTGCTTCAAAACAGACATATGCGATGCATTAATGGAATAACAATGCTTAACATGAGTAAATGTTTAAACAAAAGAAAATTACAACTTGGAAACCCTAAAGAACAAAAGTCTTTTCATCTCAAGGCTTGTTGCTTCAAATGGTGAGCCTGGGAGGGACGGTAGAAAATCTCAGCCTGACCATCTTGTGTGAATTCCAGTGCTCCTTCATCAATCAGGTCCTGGATCTTGTTCTTCAGAGCCCAACACTCATTTGTATCATGTCCTGGACTGGCAGAGTGGTAGGCACACCTTTTATTGGGATCATAGATAGGAGATGATGTGTTGGGGTTCCGGGGATGAGCCCTTAATGTGATCAGATTCAACCTCAACAGGCGTTGTAAAGCTTGGAACAACGACAGGTTGAACTGGGTGAATTGCCTCCTGGGCTTGTCTGGCTGAAGCTGGTGAGGTTGATGCTGAATTTGTGACACTGGAGCCATTTGAGGAGCTCTCCCCTTACCTCCTTGTCTCAAAGGTGGTTGAATGATGACTGGCCCTTCAACCTTAGATGTTTGCCCCAGTTGGTTACCCTGAAGCAGTTGGTTGATGAGAACTCCGAGCTCTTATTGTCTTTGAGATAAACCTTGAATGGCCGTCACCTGCCCCAACATTTGGGCTTTCAATACATCCACTTCAATTTGCAAATGTTTCGGCTGTTCGTCCTCAACACTGTTCCTGACCAGAGTCTCCATGAGAAGTGTTCTCAGCTCCTCCTGCCCCTTGGATAGATTCAGGAGGATTTCCCCGAACCGAATCTCTTGAGCAAGAAGGTCCTGGTTGTCTTGTTGGGAAGCCATTGCTGAAATAAACAGCGCAGATGGTAAGTGACCTGTCAAAAGGGTACCTGCAATGCAATGATATGTATGAGATGTATGCAATATTTTCAAGGATCTCGCGGGGTAAACAAGAAAATTTGTTAGAATTTGGGTCCGGTAGCTTGATTGAAGGAACGTCCTGTTGTTGAGAGTCCTTCTTCAAGGGTCAAAGGCTCACCATATCTAGTGGGTCATAGCCCCTGACAACCTTGGCTAGAGGAAAATAAATCCCCTTTACCTCTTGCTAGACATTCTGGTTCATCATGACCTGCATCACAGACCCTTGAGATCCTTGAAATGGGTTAGTCCTTATGAAGGATATATGCAATGGTATGATGTTATGATATGCATTCAAGGGTTCGAAAGTTCAAATTTGTTGTAGACAAAAAGACCACACGTTATTATTAAGGAAACCATTGTTCAGTACATCAAAGCCTCATGGGCACAAATTACAAAGCAAATCAATCCCAAAAGACACTACGCATCCTCTTTGGAGCTATGTAGGTGTTGAGATTCCTCTCCTCATGCAATAGACGGGTGAGCTCCAAGACCTTCTTTTCACTAGCATGTAGACTGGTCTCAAGAGAATTCCGTTCCTCCTTAAGCTGGATCCAGCTCTTCTGCATCTCTTCCCAGGATGTGGGCATGTCAGGATGCTGAATGGTGTAGGACACTTCTCCTTCCAAGACTGGCTCTTTGATTACTGGGAGCATATGAGGATAAGGCATTACTAACTTCTGGGAGCAAGCCCGTACCCACTTGAGATAAGGTTCCAATGGGATGGAATTCCTGTGCCCCAGTGTCTTGCTGTCTATCCTACTTGGCATCCTCCAAGCTCTGATAAATCTCTGGCGAAGTCCTTGGGTATCGTTGTCGAAGTCAAAAACTATGTCAGGAATTAATATGTCATGAGGGCCATCCCTTCGAGCATAACCAAACTGTCTCCAAGCCAGGCATGGGTTGTAAGTAATACCTCCTCTGATTCCAAGTAAAGGAACATTAGGGTACTCCCCGCAATGATCAATGATAGTGACATCCTCTCTGGACCGAGGGCACCAATGTATATCTGCATGTGTAAGAGTCATCAACCGTTGTGACCACCTCAAACCCCGCTCGTTCTTCAAAACTGATTGTGGAAGGTGCGAAATAAACCACCTTCCCAGGAGAGGGGTGCATATAAGGACACCTCTTTTTCTCATGGTTCGAGTGTAACATGAGTGAAGGATGTCCCCCAGCAACGTAGGTATAGGATTCCTGGACATGAAGATCTGGACAACATTGATATCTATAAGCTGATCTGGGTTAGGGAACAACACCAAACCATAGACAAGGAGGGCCACAACTTCTTCAAAAGCTTGTAAGTCAAGGGAATTCCTTTGATACCACTTCTAACTTCCCAATGTCCCTTGAGGTCAGATGATTGTAGGTGTAAGGCTTTAGCAATCTCTTCAAGCTTGGGTTCCTTTTCCGTACCGTTGTAGGGTAGTTGATCAAGGATAGGGATCTTCAGGAGCCGGGAGAACTCCTCCAATGTAGGTACCAGCTGATAATCCAAGAAGGTGAAACAGTGATGCAGAGGGTCAAAGAACTGGAACAGGACCTTTATCATATCTTCCTCAATGTTGGTATTGACCAAGCTGATGAGTCTTCCATGTCTTTCACTGAATGAAAAGCTCTCGGGAATCCTGGATATAAGCTCCTTAAGCTGAGGAGGGATCCTTACAAGGTTGATTTGAATTGTCTTTCTGCGAACAGTTTCCATGTCCTACAAAACAAGAACAAAGATGAAGATTCGAACCCCTGAAATGGTTAGTCAATGCATATGATGCTGGATGATGTCATGATGCTATGATTAAACACACCACAGATATTTACAAAGACAAACATGTAAGGCACACAAGTCACACCAGACAAGCCCCTAGAGTTTAGGCCAGCATGGGGTCTGGGTATTACCCTCTTGAAGTTGGTGGGCTCAACCTGTCCTATTAGAAGTAACTGGGTTCTAAGGGTCCCAATATCACGGGATTGCTTTCATTGTTCATCGTTTCGATTTAGCCACTGAACTGGCGACCGAAATATTCTAGGAAAGCAACCCTCAATTGAGTGTAGTATCGAGTATCAACCAACCTCGGACTGCACTAAAGTCAGTTATCTCACTACCCTAAAGAGGCCAAGATAGTTCAATTAAGGTTCCTAAGGTCTGTTGATGCTTCACGACACCACGCGGAGGCCCCGTACTCTCCTTGACTGAACTCAAGGGTTACCGGTACACACCAAAGTGCCACATCAACGTAGCAGACTGTTTCAACCATGTCGGTATACCCCGCACAGTTCCCTCACAGCCTTGTTGCTACTTTCTAAGAAGGTATCCCCAGATCCGGGTTAGGATCTATAGAACTCCCAAGACAGTCCCACAATTTAAAGAAAACAAGGAAAGCAATTGAAAACACAGTTATGAACTAACCCTAAGGTACACCTCACTTTATAAAGATATCCCCAGCAGAGTCGCCAGTTCTGTGATCGGTGGATCTGGAACTGACTGTTTAAAGCTGGTTCGCGAAATGTCGCGGAAGCAAGAGTCACCACCGTCTTTTATTTTCTCCAAATGGAAAGGACAAAAGCACAGAAAAATTCCTTATAGAGATTGCTCTCGGTTCGGGAGGTAGGTTATAGAAAGGGAAGGTGTTAGCACCCTTTCTATCCATGGTTATCCATGGGCTCTTAGATACTTGCTCATTGTGTTTTCAAAATTGGTTTGTTTGCTTTTCAACTGTGGGTTTTAAAAAGTTTCTTTGAAAATTTCAGTTCGACTCTTGTATCAGTCCTTAAGAGTGTTTGAAAAAATTGCTTTCGAAAGCTTTTTGAAAAGTGTGTCGGTGTGAAAAGTATTTTTTGAATTTGTTTTGAAATTAGAGCAAGTATCTAGAGTCGTCTACCTACCCTAAGGAATTCGTCTGTGTAAATGTCCTTTAAAGTAGTGCCATCCCACCATTGAGAGGTAGGTAGCACCACCATTGGAGGTGTTCAGGTCAATTCGAAGGTTCGGGACATGGTGATCACCAGAGCAATAGGAAGACACCTTAGAAGCTACCCTCATGCCAGGTTCCCGGATCATGAGGACTTACTAAGACATCCTCTACTCGACGATCACCTTTCGAGAGGCAAGGCAACAGTGAGACGTACCCTAGGGGTGGTGTGTGATTTGTGTGTCGTTTTCAGATATTTTGTCTTGTTCATGTCATGGGTGATCTACGCTTTTGTTTTTATTTTAACATTCATTCTTGCATGCAATTTATTAACAGTTAAAAAGTTGCGAGAAATATAAAGTTCCTAAACTATTACAAAGGTGCGGGTCCACATCGCCAAATTAAATCCAGGACCCGATTTGACATAAAATAAAGTAAAGTGCGAAAAAATATAAATGTCCGAGTTACATGGCTTTGGGAGAATTACATAAAAATTGTAAGAAAGGAAATAAATGCGCGAATTGGAATTATTATCGAATGCGAGGGCGTTGGACCCTTTTTAATGAAATTAAATTACGATTTAACAAATTAATTAAACTAAAAATAAAAAAAGAAAAGATTTTTGAGTTTTTTGGTATTTATGATTTTTTTTATGAGAATTAAATGGAATTAAAATATTAATTAACCCTAATTCTAGTTATTTTTAATTTATTAAGAAAAGCATTAAAATTTAATCTAAAGTTAACCTAATTAATTAATACAATTTTATTTACAAAAATAATAATTAATAATTAATAATTAATAAAAGAAAAGAAAAAGGTAAAAGTAATTAAAACCTAATTCTACAAATTTTAAATTTATTAAGAAAATGTTAAAGTTAAACCTAAATTTAAAACTAAATTAATTGATATAATTTATTTACAAAGATATTAAAATAAAATATATTTTGTTTTTGTCTTTTCTGGTTTTTATATTATTTTTATATTTTATGAAAATAAATTAATTTAAAGATCTAAATAAAAATTAAACAAAACAAATAAAATAGAAAAGTATGAAAAAAGAGTAAAAAAAAGCAAACCATGGGGGGTTCTGTCCCCAAACTGGAGGTTGAATGGTAGTAATCAGGCCCATCTTTGGAGGCCCTTTTTTGACTTTTCCTGGAAGCGTGCAGGTGCATTGACCAGTGCCTATGATGTTCCTCAAATCTGGACCTTTGGATTGGGATCATGGGATGCGTGGCAAGCTGAGATTGTGGGCGTATGGTGGATGTTTGGAGGCAAGCTGCATGAGATTAGGCTGAAACAAAATATGTGAAGAAAGTAAGGGGACATGGGAATCGAACCCAGGTCCCAAAGCTTGCCAGCGCCTCTTTCCACCATCTGAACCATCAATGCACGTTATACATATAATAATGAATAAATAACAAAAGCGAAATTTGGTTAGTGGCCTAAAAAACAACAAAAACGCGCGCCAGTTTCAAATTGTCCTATCATGTCCTGCCACATAATCATCTTCTCCAATGGTGCGTTTTTCCTGAAACAAAAACAAACAAGATTGCGGGGGTTTTAAACCCCCACTATATACTGTGTCAAAAAATAGCGAATAGAGTATGGTGCTTCATAAAGTAGGCGCGAGGTGTGGAAATGATTGGCCATGAGTTTCTGATTCTGATGGTATGGGTCTCAGGTCTTAATTTTTCCATAGGAGTAAACCCCCAATTTCACAGCTTTGTAACCCTAACAATCTTCCATGGTGAAATCGCGTATGGGCCAGCAAAACTTAATCAATCTATATGGTTAGCTTCAGAATGATAAGAACAATACAAAACAAGCATTAGAATTGAAAATCATGGCATGAATGATACAATATGATTATGCAAAACAAGTGACACGGTCTGACTTCTAGTTACCAATTATGGACGTTAGGGATGATGATTTTGATCCAGACACCTTCCTTGAAGCCTCAGGAATGCAATAGAATGATTATTTGCCTTTGAATCGCACTGGAATGTAGTTTTCAGTTTTGGAATTTTTTGACAAAAACTCAAACTTTGTTCTTGAGAATAGGCGCAGCTTGGAGGTCCTGGTCTTTAGGTCTAGCTTGTGGCTTATGTATGGAGTGTATTAGGGTTAAATTCAGAGCCAAAGGATCAAAGCATTGATGTAGAGAATATTTGATTTTCATGGCATAATTTTTCAATCTTTTTCATGCATATTTGATACCAATCATGTCCAAATCACATTGATTCTTTCCCTATCTGATTTGCACGAAATCTTGGAGATATTTCATGCATAAAAAGATTTAAAAAGTTTGCTTTGGTATTTTTCACATATTTATTTTATTAAATGAATTAATAGCAATTTAAAAATTCAAATAAATAAATAAAAATGATGAATAACTTCACTTTGGGACAAATGGTCGTGCACATGCTTTGGATGATGAATCTTGGAAGAAAAAGAGGCCCATTAGCAATTTTAAGGCATTTGAAGCAAAGTTGACTTTTCAAAATACCCAAATATTTCCCAACTTCCACAAGGCATATCTTGCTCAATTTTTAAGCTTTGCTCATGTTTTTAGACATTTTGGAAAGGTCTTGAAGTCCTCTAACCAATGCCTTTGGTCCCATGTCATTTTGATTTACCAATCCCAAGTTATGGCCTTTGACTTAAAGTCCCTTTTTGTCGACTTTTGAAAATGACCTATAATGTTGAAATTGATAACTTTTTGTGAGAGCATTTCTTGGACTTGAAGTGTGAAGAGGAGTTGTAGGAAATGTCTTTCTCTTCAAAATGAGCTTTAGATGGAATTTTTTTGATAATCCATGTGGAAGTTATGCCCTGGTCAAGTTATAGTTGACTTTTTTCAACTATCCAAATATGGAAACTTTTGCATCTTGAGACTTTTTGAGCCAAGCTTTGAGAATCATGATCAAGCATTGATCACATGATGTTTGTGGCTTCAAAATGAGATGTTGACCAAAAATTTGAACTTTTGACTGTTAAATGACCATTTTGCCCCTACAGTTGACTCTAGGGCAATCAGGGTTTTTGACTGTGCAATTTTGTGCTGTAAGTCTTGAAACTTGGTATGAGGATACTTGACCATGTTTATTGGCATGTGGGACTTGATTGGACCCTTGTAAACTTCATTTTCTTTGTCAGAACTAAAACCCTAATTTTTGACTGTTAGGAGGCCCTTGAACTGTGCAACCCTTGGGGAGATTTTGAAGCTTTGACTTGGCAAATCTTGAAGAATATGGGAGGGAAAATTTTGGGGTACAACAGGAACCCATGGAGGAATTTATTATAATCCATGTTTATCTCTCCGCCAATTTGGAAGAGCCAGAAGAGAAGGGCCTCATGAGATGTTGATACCTCATATCATCTTTGATTTTCAGGGAGATGGCGACGAGCTGCGTCGTAGATTCATCAGAGTTTGGGATAGAGTTCACAAATCTGACCCACATGAGTTGGGACCAAAGACTTCTCTGCCAATGGAACCATATCTCAGATGGGTCCGCATCCGTGCCCAGAAGTTAGGTATGCCATACGAAGCTGTCAGGCCTATTACTCTTGAAGTTGCTGATAAAGACGGGGTTGTTCCAACTATTTTCCATCCTCATATGCCCACTGATATTGGCACACTGAAGAGGTCTTGGACGCAACTGCGGGAAGAACGGGATTCTTATCGGGAGAGGTTCAATGAATAAGAACAGAAGATCCAGAAGCTGACTAAGAAACTGGAGAACGAGCGGATCCTGAATGATTATATCCGCACAGAGAAGAAGAGGCCATGAGAGCATTGATGGACCTTGGATGATTTCTTTTTCTATTTACTTTTCAGTATTTCCATTCTTGTAACGCCTAAGGGAAATTTGTTGAAAAATTTAAATTCTGAAGTTAAATCTAATAAAGTGTGTTCCATTTCTTGTTTACAAATTTGAATCTCGATTGTCTTTGAAATCATAAATCATGCGCATTTCATATCATGCACTTCATAAACAGGTACCCTTTTACAAGTCTCTTATCTTCTTCGCTGTTTATTTCAGCAATCATCATGTCTGCTGAAACTTCCACTGAGCAAGCTACCAAGGCCCTCCAGGCCCAAAATGCCCAATTTCAAGAGTTGGTCATGAGCCTAGCTAAGGGTCAGCAGG
The DNA here is from genome assembly GCA_948472305.1 of Vicia faba. NCBI lineage: Eukaryota > Viridiplantae > Streptophyta > Magnoliopsida > Fabales > Fabaceae > Vicia > Vicia faba. The sequence goes on from OX451739.1 coordinate 130,829,062, forward strand.
ACCTGAAGACCCTGATCCTGAAAGAGAGGAAGAAGAAGAAGAAGAGGACTATCATGTTCAACACTGGACGCAGGCTTGGAAACGAGCTGCAGAATGAAATTGATCTGGACACCCCGTCTAGAGAGAAAGACAGTCCACAAGAAAGGAGGGCTCCTAGCCATATGGTCTCCGATAACGAGACGGACTATGATGAGGAACAGTATCCTCCTGCTGAGAACAAGTACAAACAGCTGGAAGACCGTTTAAACGCTATGGAGGTAAAGAAGGTTCCTGGTTTGGACTTCGGAGATCTGGGTCTATCATCTGGGGTGGTGATTCCCCATAAGTTAAAGGTGCCTGCCTTTGCCAAGTATGACGGAGCTTCCTGTCCAAAACTGCACCTCCAGTCATATATGAGGAAGATCCAACCTTACACTACTGATAAGAACTTATGGATCCATTTCTTTCAGGACAGTATCTCAGGGACTCAACTTGAGTGGTTCTATCAGTTGGATGGAGCCAGTATCCGCAGCTGGGAGGATTTAGCTGCTGCATTCTTTAAGCATTATCAGTATAATTCCGACCTCGCTCCTACGCGTACCCAACTCCAGGGTATGTCAATAGGGACGGGTGAAGGATTTAAAGAGTATGCTCAAAAATGGAGAGACCTGGCCGGAAGGGTGCAACCACCTTTGGCTGATCGTGAACTGGTTGATATGTTTCTGGGGACCCTGTTTGGTCCATTATTTAATCATCTGATTGGAAGCTCCTCAGCTGGATTTACAGACCTCATCTTAACTGGTGAGAGGATTGAAGCGGGTATTAAAGCTGGGAAGATACAGAAGGGTGCCTCATCGAGCACCAAGAAGAAACCATTCAAGAAAGAGTCCAGTGCCGTCTACAGTTCAAGAAGAAAGAGCAGACCTGAACACCGCCAAGCTGTCAATGTGGTTGTTATCTCAAAACCTGTCGGTTCTCCTCAACATCACAACCAACGAACGGACGAGAGACCTCAAAGGCAATTCACTCATCTCAGCATGACCTTGTCTCAGATTCTGCCACAATTGCTGAAGACCAATATGGTGACCCTAAAAGAAGCTCCAAAGAATCCAAATACAATATCACCAAGGTACAACCCTAATGCCCGCTGCGCTTTTCACTCTGATAGCCCGGGGCATAATACAGACTATTGTTGGGTTCTGAAGAACAAGGTGCAAGACTTAATTGATGCAAAGGAGATTGAGTTCGAGGTGCACGAGAGGCCCAATGTTGTAACTGCTCCCATGCCCAGGCATGGAGTAAATGCTGTAGAGGAAGACTTGTTTGTAGTGTCTGTGGATGATGTTGTTACCCCTCTGATGACTATCAAGAAGAACCTATTGCTAGCCGGTTTATTTCCGGGCTGTGGTGAAAGTTGCCAGATGTGTCCTGCTTTACCTACTGGTTGCCCATCTCTGAAGTCAGGCATCCAAAACCTGATGGATAGTAAAGAGATTCTTTTTGAGAAGATTGTTGTTCCACCCGTTCATTCTGAAGAAGTTTAAATCATTACCATTTTAGAAAATTCTTCCAAGGCTCCCTCGAGGACGCCTGTTAGGATTACATCTGTTCCGAAGACCGCACCTATAATCATCACTGTTCCGGGGCCCATCCCCTATACATCTGACAAAGCTGTGCCTTGGAACTATGGGGCCGATGTTTATGTTCTTGGAGTTAAGCAAGAGTTCGGTGCTGATACCAGCGTCAGCAATGTTACAGGACCTGCTAAGGTCACCCGCAGTGGTAGACTTTTCTCACCTGATATTGCTCCGCCAGTTGTCCGAAGACCTATTGTCATTAAGCCTGCAAGTGTACCTGCTGCCATTCCTGATCAAGTCCCTATTCCTACCCCTGTCGCCGAGTCATCTAACGCTCGGGGCAAAGGGATCATCACTGATATGCCTGCCCAGACGAAGGCGCCAAAGACAACCAATGTTGAAGCTTCCAAATAGGAGATGGAAGAAATTCTGAAGATTATTAAGAAGAGTGATTTTAATGTAGTTGAGCAACTGGGGAAAACCCCATCCAATATTTCAATGTTATCACTGCTGTTGTGTTCAGAGGCCCATGCCAAGGCTCTGATTACTTTCCTAAAGACGGCCCACGTGCCACAAGAAACATCAGCTGATCAATTTACCGATTGTGTGGCCAATTTAACTGCTGATAATGGTTTGGGTTTCTCCGATGCTGATATGACTGCTAAAGGGAAGAACCATAATGATGCCCTGCATGTCTCCATTGAATGCAGGGGCACTACTCTTGCACATGTGTTGGTTGACACTGGTTCCTTGTTGAACGTCTTGCCCAAGAAAGCTCTAGACAGGCTGGACTGCGAAGGTTTGGAGCTAAAGTTGAGTAACATTGTTGTCCGGGCCTTTGATGGGTCTAAGAGGATGGTGCATGGTGAGGTTGATATTCCAATCAAGGTTGGTTCTCAGGCCTTCAATTCTACATTCTACGTGATGGACATTCGGCCATCCTATTCTTGTTTGTTGGGTCGTCCATGGATCCACAAAGCGGGAGCCGTAACCTCAACGCTCCACCAGAAGTTGAAGTACCCGGTTAAAGGCAAGATTGCGACATTTCAAGGGGAGGAGGAATACATGGTCATCCACCTCAACTCGTTCCAGTACATAGAGATGGATGGGGAGTTCATTGAGACCCCATTTCAACACTTTGAAGAGGTTCCTCAGACACTGGCGTCAGTTGAGACTGTGATGGAAGATTCTCCTATGAAGATGGCTTCTTTAAAGGATGCCCGGGCTGTTATTGAGAAGGCTCAAAGGGCTGTTCGAAGTGCAAGGATTGGAAGACCTCCTGTGTTCATCAGCAACTCGGGAGTAAATGCCATCGAAGATGACGTGGAGGAATCTGAATTTGACAGCTGGATCTATCCTATGACCAACGGTGGACCAAACAACTGGACAGCAAAGGATTTCATCCCTATTAATTTTGTTACTCAGTAATGAAGCTCTTTGTTTTAAATTTGTAACAGACAATATTGTGAAACTTTTTGGCCCGGTGTCTTACCCGGAACACCGTGGCTTCATTTGTAAGGGCTTTTGTGTGCCACTTTCATATATCATTAATAAAAGCATTGGACGTTTTGCATTTCAAATTTTGCGCTCCTTGTCTTTCTTTATTATATATTGCAAAACAACTATTTTACACACACTCACATATACAGGTCTCAATCCACTCTGGATCTCACTGGTAACGACTCTGCTTCTGCCAGTTATAACTTCGAAAATCCGATCAACTTAGCCGAAGACGAAGGTGAAGATGATTGCGAAGTGCCTGGTGAACTTGCAAGACTGCTACTCCAGGAAGAGAGGGCCATTCAGCCACATGAAGAGCCAGTGGAAACAGTGAATCTGGGTACCGAGACAGACAAGAAGGAAGTCAAGATCGGTGCAAATCTGGAGCTTAGTGTAAAACAACGGTTGATTCAGATGCTGCATGACTAAGTGGAAATCTTTTCCTGGTCTTATGAAGATATGCCTGGATTAGATACTGACATTGTGGTTCATCGCCTGCCTACCAAGGAAGACTGTCCTCCGGTAAAATAGAAGGTTCGCCGTATGCGTCCAAAAATGTCTGAGAAAATCAAGCCGAAGTCATGAAACAGTTTGATGCCGGTTTTCTAGCAGTAACTTCTTACCCTCAGTGGGTCGCCAATGTGGTGCCAGTGCCGAAGAAAGATGGTAAGGTCAGAATGTGTGTTGATTACAGAGATTTGAACAGGGCAAGCCCTAAGGACGACTTCCCTCTGCCTCACATCGACGTTCTAGTTGACAATACTGCTCAACACAAGGTATTCTCCTTTATGGATGGTTTCTCCAGTTATAATCAGATCAAGATGGCTCCCAAAGACATGGAGAAAACCACCTTTGTTACTCAGTGGGGTACCTTTTGTTACAAGGTCATGCCTTTTGGGTTGAAGAATGCTGGGGAAACGTATCAGCGTGCCATGGTTGCTTTATTTCATGACATGATCTATCATGAGATCGAAGTATACGTCGACGATATGATTGTGAGATCCCAAACTGAGGAGGAACACCTTAACCATCTATAGAAGTTGTTTGATAGGTTAAAGCTATACAAGTTGAGATTGAACCCAAACAAATGCACCTCTGGGGTGAGGTCTGGAAAACTGCTAGGTTTCGTCGTGAGCGACAAAGGTATTCAAGTGGACCCTGCCAAGGTGAAAGCCATACAAGAGATGCCAGCTCCCAAGACAGAGAAAGAGGTCAGAGGCTTTCTAGGACGTCTGAACTACATTGCCCGATTCATCTTGCACCTAACTGCTACTTGTGAGCCAATCTTCAAACTGCTGAAGAAAGATCAAGTGATACGTTGGAACGATGAATGTCAGGCCGCTTTCGAAAGAATTAAGGAGTATCTCCAGGAGCCACCCATTCTGATTCCACCAATGGAAGGGAGACCACTAATCTTATACTTGACAGTACTTGACAACTCAGTGGGGTGTGTGCTGGGGCAGCATGACGAGTCTGGCCGAAAAAAGCATGTTATTTATTACCTTAGCAAAAAGTTTACCGACTGTGAGACCCGATACTCACTGCTCGAGAAAACTTGTTGCGCTTTGGCATGGGCTGCTCTCCGGCTGAGACAATATATGTTGACTCACACTACTCTATTGATTTCAAAGATGGATCCAATCAAGTATATCTTCGAAAAGCCAGCCTTCTCCAGAAGAATAGCAAGATGGCAGATGATCTTGACTGAGTATGACATCCAGTACACGACTCAAAAAGCAATCAAGGGAAGTGTGTTGGCAGACCATTTGGCACATCAGGCAGTGGATGATTACCAGTCTATGAACTTTGAATTTCCAGACGAGAATATCATGTTCATAACTGATTGAGAAACACCTGGGCCGGGTGAAGGACCTGAGGAAGGATCCCGATGGTCTATGCACTTTGATGGAGCTTCAAACGCTTTGGGTAATGGCATTGGCGCTGTAATCATATCTCCTAAAGGATCTCATACTCCATTTACCGCCCGACTGTGTTTCAACTGCACCAATAACATGGCGGAATATGAAGCATGCATTATGGGTCTTCGAGCTGCAATTGACCTAAGGATTAAGTTTCTGAGTGTCTTCGGAGATTCCGCTCTCGTAATCAGTCAGATCAAAGGAGAGTGGGATACGAAACACCCAAATCTTATTCCTTACAGGGAGTATGTATTGACGTTGCTTCCCCATTTCGAGGAGATAACCTTTGAACACTTCCCAAGAGAGGAGAATCAGTTGGCGGACGCGCTAGCTACGATGTCTTCTATGTTCAAAGTCAAGTGGGACAACGAGGCTCCTCAGATCATTATTTGGAAATTGGATGAACCTGCACATTGCTGTGATCTTGAGACTGAAGAGGTAACAGAAAAACCGTGGTATCATGAAGTGAAGAGATACCTTGAAACTCAAGAATACCCCGAGGGTGCATCTGTTAATGACAAGAAGTTTCTGAGAAGGTTCTCGGCAAAGTTCTTCATCAGCAATGGCATTCTTTACAAACGTAACCATGATTCAACCTTACTGCGTTGCGTGGATAAAATTGAAGCAGAAAGAATTATGGCAGAGCTGCATGAAGGTACTTTCAGAACTCATTCCAATGGACATACCATGGCAAAGAAAATCCTTCGGGCAGGATATTATTGGTCCACAATGGAAGCCGACTCTTATCAGCATTCTCGGACATGTCACAAGTTCCAGGTCTATGCTGATAAGGTGCATATTCCTCCAGTTCCTCTGAATGTTTTGACGGCACCTTGGCCTTTTGCAATGTGGGGCATTGATATGATCGGCGAGATCAGACCTACGGCATCCAACGGGCATCGTTTCATCCTGGTAGCGATTGATTATTTTACCAAGTGGGTTGAAGCAGCTTCCTTTGCTACCGTAACCAAGAACGTCATGGCACGGTTCATTCGGCACAACCTGATCTATTGATACGGTGTACCAGAGAGGATCATTATGGACAATGGTACCAATCTTAACAACAAAATAATCACTGAGCTTTGCGAGCAATTCAAGATACATCATCATAACTCTTCTCCCTACCGGCCGAAGATGAATGGGGTTGTTGAAGCAGCAAATAAGAACATTAAGAAGATTGTGCAGAAGATGACAGTGACATACAAAGACTGGCACGAGATGTTACCATTTGCTCTTCATGGGTATCGTACCTCAGTACGAACGTCAACAGGGGCGACGCCCTATTCCTTGGTTTATGCCATGGAGGCAGTCTTGCCCATTGAAGTCCAGATACCCTCTCTTCGGATCATGAAGGATGCAGGTTTGAGTGAAGACGACTGGATCCAGACCCGACTTGATCAATTGGATCTAATCGACGAAAAGAGACTTACGGCTATTTGTCATGGTCAGACGTACCAAAAACGAATGATCAAGGCATTTAACAAGAAAGTCAGACGACAAGAGTATCAAGTTGGGAACCTGGTGATCAAGCGCATCATTCTACCTCAAGGTGATCCTAGGGGCAAATGGACCCCTACTTACGAAGGGCCATTTATGCTTAAAAACATATTCTCTGGAGGAGCGATGATTCTAACCACCATGGATGGTGACGACCTTCCTCACCCTGTCAATGCAGACATAGTAAAAAGATACTACGCATAATCAAAGACCCGCTAGGTTGACTGGCCTAGGCAAAAATAAGGGCTTCCCGGTGAACCAAAAGGGTTCGGGAAAAAATAAGGGATGAAAATAAAAAAATTTGTACACCCGGCAAGTCGAAAACCTGAAAAGACGGCTTGGGCAAAAATGGGTATCCCGATGGACTGAAAACCCGAAAGGGCGGTCCAGGCAAAAGTTAGGGATTAAAGTGTAACACTATGTCTTATTGGATCACCTCGCCTCCGGACTTCGGTATCAACTATCAGGCTCAGACGACGCCAGTCAATCAGATTCATCTTCAACTAAGCAGCAAAGTGATGAGATGCTTGAAGATATAAAGGCAATAGCAGAGTTGGAACCCAGTGGGACTATTCACATAGCTGTTTTGTTTCCTTTTCACAAATTGTATAAATCCTATTTGTTCGGCAGCGTTCTCTTACTAGGACGTCAGCCTCTTGTACAAAACGCCTATTTACAGGCCAAACTTCAAAAATCAATACAAATTCATTTTCGGAAAAATTTCAAACTGTTTTCCCTTTATCTGTTTTGATTTGCAAAGAACGTCCAATGTTCATTTTAGATATATGCATTTGACATTAATTGTTGCTCATAAATATTTACATGCAAAACAAAAGACAAATTACGGGTGATATCAGAAGTAGGGGCAATAAGAATTGTCTGAGCGGTCTAGTTGCTCTGTCCACCAGGTACCGAGGTATATATTCAGCTGAAGAATATGGCTAAGATACTTTCACTCCCCGCAGGATAAGACATTAATGTTAGCTCTCTCAGCCAAAACTTGCAACTACGGACGAGTCGACAATACTCTCCCCAAGCAGAGTTGGTCTACCATCAGTCCTGAAAAGGTCGGGTATCCCCAGAAGATCTTAATATTCCCCAACGGAGTATAAAGACATTCTCCAGCAAGCGTAAGAGCGTCCCTGACAGTCTTAATATTCCCTAACAGAATATAAGAATGTTTCCCGGTGGAATGCAAGATACCCCCAGTGGAGTTATCTCCCTAGCGCAGTCTAGGAAAGCTTCCCCAGCGGAGTTGAGTCATCTCACCCAGTAGATTCTGGAAGCTTGTCCCCTGCAGAATACAAATGCATCTCCTCAGCAAAATTCAGAAGGTTATCCTCACCAGAGTCTAACTGGGTTATCCTCAGCAAGTTGCAACTGAAAGATCATCCCCAGCGAAGTTCTTTCTTTCCCCAACAGACTCAATATCACCAGTAATGATAATCAATCCCCAGCAGAGTTCATCATCGAAATCCCCAACATAGCTTATCGATGGAATCCCCAGCAGAGTTTATCGTCAGAAATCTCAGAAAAGTATCTCTTCCCCACAGAGTATTTTCCCTCGGAGTAATCTCTTCATCATGTTTATCCCCCAACGGAGTTCTTTTCTCTTAGCAGGTTTATTCTCACAATCATCTTCGTTCACCATCCCCAGCAGAAACGAAGAATTCAACTCTATTCTCCAGCAGCTTCAGGATTTATTTTCCCCAGCTAAAACATTACATGTCCATACATCATGATACATGCATATACGCATCATACCATACAATCTCATTTATTTTGATAACATCATTGCCTGATCTATATCATGCATTGCATATGACTGACCTTTACCTTTCAGGAAAGATACAGTTAAAGTTCTCTGCTTAGTCGAAGATCTGACCAGTTCATAAATCTCAATTAAATTATCATCGATTGAATTTCAGATAAGGTTCTAAATCTCAACAGTTCCTCCGTCATAGTGTGAGAAAGTTCTATAACCTCAGCGGTTTACTCCATTGAGCACGAGACAATTCCTAGATCTTGATGAAGATGTTTCCCTACGTCATAGTGTGGACAAGTTCTATAACCTCAGCGGTATACTCCATTGAGCACGAGACAGTTCCTAGATCTTGATGAAGATGTTTCTCTATGTCATAGTATGGACAAGTTCTATAACCTCAGCGGTGTACTCCATTGAGCACGAGACAGTTCCTAGATCTTGATGAAGATGTTTCCCTACGTCATAGTATGGACGAGTACTATAACCTCAACGGTATACTCCATTGAGCACGAGTCAGTTCCTAAATCTTGATGTTTTCCTCCGTCATAGTGTGGACGAGTACTATAACCTCAACAGTATACTCCATTGAGCATGAGTCAGTTCCTAGATCTTGATGTTTTCCTCCGTCATAGTGTGGACAAGTTCTATAACCTCAGCGGTATACTCCATTGAGCACGAGACAGTTCCTAGATCTTGATGAAGATGTTTCCCTACGTCATAGTGTGGACAAGTACTATAACCTCAACGTTATACTCCATTGAGCACGAGTCAGTTCCTAGATCTTGATGTTTTCCTCTGTCATAGTGTGGACAAGTTCTATAACCTCAGCGGTATACTCCATTGAGCACGAGACAGTTCCTAGATCTTGATGAAGATGTTTCCCTACGTCATAGTGTGGACAAGTACTATAACCTCAACGGTATACTCCATTGAGCACGAGTCAGTTCCTAGATCTTGATGTTTTCCTCCGTTATAGTATGGACAAGTTCTATAACCTCAGTGGTTTACTCTATTGAGCACGAGACAGTTCCTAGATCTTGATGAAGATGTTTTCCCCCAATTGAATTATGAACAGGTTCTTAAAACTCAGCTGAGGCATTCTCCCAGTTGAAGTACAGGCAAGTTCCTAAATCTTAACGAAGTTAGACTTCCCGAGTGGAATCTTTTACAACAACAGGTACGCAAGTTCTCGCTAAGGAATCTCTTATGCGATCGACACCCCTGCAGATGGCATCTATAAGCCCATCCTCCTACCAACAATATCCAAATGGCATCTGTAAGCCCATTCTTGACATCACAATGCTGATACTACACCATGCGAGTGCAAATTTCTGGGCACTCTAGTGTTCAATCATCTTCCACCTTCGGATCACGAAAGGCACGCAAGCCAATCTACATCCTCAGGTTTAAGAAGATTGAACAGGGGCAACTGTTGTACCCCAAAATTTGCCCTCTCATGTTTTCTAAAGTCTTCCCCCTGCATGGTTGATCACAAACTCTTGCCTAAGGAAAAGGAAAATTTTTTAGTGGTGCTTTAAGGACATTTCGATTTGCATTCTGAAAGACCCTTCGATTGGTGTTCTGAAGGAGACTTTCGATTGGCATTCTGTCAAGCTCTTTCGATTGGCATTCTGGACAAGCGCTTCGATTTTCATTCTGAAATATCCTTCGATTGGTGTTCTAAAGGAGCCTTTCGAGTGGCATTCTGGACAAGCGCTTCGATTTGTATTCTGAAAAGATCCTTCGATTGGCTTTCTGGACAAGTCTTTCGATTGGAATTATGGACAAGTACTTCGATTGGCATTATAATAGTGTCCTTCAATTGGAATTCCAAAAAGGTCCATTCGAAGAAGCATTCAAAGGGTCCATTCGAAGAAGCTTTGGAAAGCATTCGAAGGAGGCCATCAGCTCGTTCGAAAGGGAGCATTCGAAGGAGGCCATCAGCCCATTCGAAAGGGAGCATTCGAAGGCCAGCTGCAGGTCATTCAAAATTCAAAAAGGGACAGGATCCCATGTGTTTAGCCAACGTTACAAACTCTTATTCATGGCTTTCAAACACATAATTAACGTTACAAATCCTCCTTCATGACTGTCAAAACACATAATCAAGGTCATTTAAACCTTTGTCTTCCTGTCCCCTCCACCCCCTCTATATAAAGAAATCACAAATGTTGCAAAAGGACACGAGAAAAATATACAGAAAAATAGAGAACTTGGAGAGACGCTGCCCAGAATTTTCCAAGCCAAAGCTGCCACCAAGCGAACACCTCCACCCTCAGAACTACAGATCGAAGCACCTCTGTTTGGTAAAAAAAATCTAATCTCAAACTCATTTTTAAATTCATTTTGATTGCATATTCATATTATTACTGTTGTTTGTGAATGATTTAATGTGCTACATATAAGCTACAGTGCAGAGATGAGATTGTGCCATTGCTTGGGCACAATTTGAGTTCCCCCTTCGAATCCCCAGATAAAACAAACCCAGACCCAGATTCAGCAGGTGCGAATAAGGGGGAGATTTGAACCAGGGGGGTAAAATCCCCCCTGGACCTTTAACATGTGTTTCGTTTTGCAGGAACTACATCATCAGAGTCTTGTTCGGAGTTTCGAAGCTCAGCATTCTAGCTTCGAACTGGACCCAGGACTTCCAGTTCGAAGGATGGCATGTCCATATCGAATACCCTCAGAGTGCAGCCCCTCATGCACCTTCGATCCAGCTTCTTCACTGGGTCAAAAGACAGCCTGCACCTCTTTCGACCCAGGCCTCCAGAATTATATTTTTTTTCTTCTTGTTTTGCTGCCTGGACCATTTGTATTTTGTTTACTTTGTTTATTTCTTTTAGTTTTTTTTAATCAACATAAAAAATCATAAAAATAAATAATTTAGAATTAGGATTTAATTTAGTTTATTATTTTAACTTATTTTCTCCAATTTTAAAACAGTAGACTTAGGATTTATTTAAATTCAATCTTTTTCATAAACAAAAATGCAAAAAAATATTAGATAGGCTTTAGGTTTAATTTTAGTCCATTGTTTTAAATAATTAAATTTGACTTAATTGAACATTTGGCATTTTCCCAATAAATAAAATAAAACAACAAAAAAAGATTTTATTCTTAGAATTTTTTAGAGTTTATTTTCAGATTCACGTGCGTTTATTGTTACTGCTTACTGGGATGTAATAGCTTAAACTAAGACCTTTTTTTTTACTTCTTTTATTTCTCCAATTTTCGGACATGTAAATAATCCCCCTCCCCGAAGCCTTGTAATAGCGTAGGATTTGCAATTTCCGCACTTTAAATTCCTGTACATATATTGACTGTTTAGATGTATGCTAACTAGGCTATGCATGACAAGATTAAACTCTTAATTTAAAATTAACAGTAGCTCACCATAACATGTACAAAGATAATATAACTGAAAATTGACACACTTGCACATGCCACTCCTAGGGTACACCTCACTTGGTTGCCTCGAACGTGGTCATCAAGTATAGGATGTTTTAGAGGTCGTCCTTTTGTCCCAAGATCATAAGTTGCCTCGAAATGGTTGCCTCGATAAAAATGATCCAAGACATTAGGATTACCACTAAAGCGTCCTAACGTTGCTTTAGTGACCACACGTCCCTTAAATTGAATTGAACCGAAAACTCCAACGACGGTGCTACCTACTCCTCAATAGTGGGATAGCACTGTCTAAAGGACATTTACACAGTTTAATTCCTTTTTGAGTAGGTAGAGGTTCTTAAATACTTGCTCCTTTTAAAAATAAAACAAAACTTTTCGCACTTACACTTTTACAAACAAAGTTTTCAAAAACACTTCATTACACTCTTGAGGACAGAAACAAGAGTTATATCGAAGTTTCAAATAAAAACTTTTCAAACCCACAATCACAAAGAAAAGAAAACTTTTGAAAACATAGTGAGCAAGTACCTAAGAGCCCGTGGTTAACCACGGATGGAAAGGGTGCTAACACCTTCCCTTTCTATAATCTACCTCCCGAACCTGAGAAAAATCTCAAAAGGAATTTTTCTATGCTTTTGTCCTTTCCTTGTTGGATAAAATAAAAGACGGTGGCGACTCTTGCTTACCGCGACACTTTGCGAAAACAAACGCAAATGCGAAGCAGCATTAAAAAACAGTCAGTTCTCATTCCCACCGATCACACTAACCATTTCAAAGACCAAGGGAATTTATCTTTGTTCTATTTTGCAGATCATGGCTTCCATTCGTATAAACACTATCTGAATCAGCTTTGTGAAGATACCTTGCCAACTCAAAGAGCTAGTATCAAGGGTTTCTGAAACTTCTGCGTTCACCAAGAGACATGGTTGACTTCTCAACCTGGTTACTTCAAACTTTGACGAAAAGATGATGAGTGTACTCTTTCAGTTCTTTGATCCTAAGCACCACTACTTCACCTTTCAAGACTATCAGTTGGTGCCTACCTTGGAAGAATTATCTCAGATATTGGATATACCCATTCTTGAACAGTTGCCTTTCACAGGTCTAGAAGAGGTTCTTAAGCCAGAAGTCATTGCCTCAGCTTTTCATCTGAAACGGGCCGACGTGGAGTCAAGGGTTTTCTAGCTAAGTTTCTGATAGACAAGGCCCAGTTGTTTTGGGATGATATGGATATTCAGGCTTTGGAGGAGGTTTTGGCTCTTCTAGTCTATGGGTTAGTCCTATTCCCTAATCCGGACTCATTCATAGATGTGAATGCTATCAAGATCTTCCTCTCCTGTAACCCTGTGCCTACCTTGCTCAGAGATATTTTGCACGCTCTCCATACTCGTACCATGAAGAGAAGAGAGGTTCTTATGTGTTGTATGTCATTTCTTTCAAGGTGGTTTATTTCTCACCTCCCTAAGTCCGTACCGAAGAATGAAGAAGGTTTGGGTTGGTCGCAAAGGATAATGTCACTCACTCAGATGGATATTATCTCGTGTTCCCGAGCTATGGAAAACACTGCTATTATTGACCGCTGCGGGGAGTACCCTAATGTCCCAATACTTGGTATCAGAGGGGGTATAACCTATAATCCTTGTTTAGCTCTACAAAAATTTGGTTACGCTCAAAGAGATGGTCCCCGTGAGTTACTTATCAAGGGCATTGTATTCAACTATGAGGATGATGTTCAAGAGTATCACCGGGGGTTCATACGAGCTTGGGGTATGGTAAACAGATTTGGCGTCAAGGCTTTAGGGCCAAAGGCTTCCATTCCTATGGAACCTTACCTCTAATGTGTATGAGCTCGCGCCCAAAAGCTTATGATGCCCTATGTGGCCGTTTTACCAGTGATTGTGGAACCCACTACTGAAGGGGGCATTCCTTACACGGTTCTCTATCCTTACATGCCCACTGATCTTGGGGAATTATAGAGGTCTTGGATTCAGTTGATGAAGGAGCGAGATACTTACAGGGATCAGTTCCAGGCTCAGGAGAGGAAGGTTTTAGAGCTCACAAAGCAGCTCCATGAGGAAAGAGGACTCAATGCTTATCTCGGCACAAAGAGGAAGCATCCATGGGAATTTTGACTTTTTTCTAGTTTTAGATTTATTTTTAATTGTAACGCCTAAAAGGCATTTGAACTTTGAATTCAACTAATAAAATCTTTGTTTTATTTTTGTTTGCAAATTTAAATTTCCCAAAGTCTTTGAAATCATTGCATGTGCATACCATTCATAGCATTGCATGTACAACTACCATTACAGGTTTCTCATCTTCTTCGCTGTTTATTTCAGCAGAAATGTCTTCTGAACAAATCATCAAGGACCTTCAGGCATAAAAGGCCCAGTTCCAACAAATGTTCATAAGTCTGGCAAAAGGGCAAGAGGATCTGAAATCTCTCATCCTGAAAGAGAAAAAGGAAAATAAAAAGGCTGTCGGTATTCTGAATATGGGCAGAAGGTTTGGAGAGCGGTTGAAGCGACAAGTCAATCTGACCTCTTCATCTAAGAAAGGGGAGAATCAAGAAGAAGAGATATGGGATAAGGACTCCAGTCCTGCAGTTTCTGACAATGATATCGACTACAATGATGAGCAATATCCTCCTGCTGAGGATAGATACAAGAAATTGGAAGATCGTTTGAGTGCCATGGAAGTTCAGAGGATACCTGGACTGGATTTCTAAGAATTGGGATTGGTGTCGGGAGTGGTCATCCCGCAGAAGTTCAAAGCTCCAGTTTTTGCTAAGTATGATGGGGTGTGCTGCCCGAATCTCCATCTTCGTTCTTATGTCAGAAAGATCCAGCCCCACACCGCTGATAGAAATTTGTGGGTCCATTTCTTTCAAGATAGTCTGTCAGGGACTCAGCTTGAATGGTTCTACCAGCTGGAGGGAGCCAATGTCCGAAATTGGAAAGATCTGGCTGCTGCTTTCTACAAGTAGTATCAATATAACGCCGACCTTTCTCCTACTCGTACTCAACTCCAGAGTATGTCCATGGGTGCAAGTGAAGGCTTTAAAGACTATGCACAAAAATGGAGAGACTTGGATGGAAGAGTTCAACCCCCGTTGTCTGATAGGGAGTTGGTTGATATGTTTCTAGGGACGCTATCTGGTCCATTTTTTAATCATTTGATCGACAGCTCATCATCTGCTTTCACCGAGCTGATTATAATTGGAGAAAGAGTAGAAGTTGGGATTCGGAGCGGCAAGATACAGAAGGATACCTCTTTGAGCTCAATAAAGAAGCCTTTTGCTGGTGTGATCGGTGGATCTGGAACTGACTGTTTAACGCTGGTTCGCGAAATGTCGCGGAAGCAAGAGTCGCCACCGTCTTTTATTTTCTCCAAATGGAAAGGACAAAAGCACAGAAAAATTCCTTAAAGAGATTGCTCTCGGTTCGGGAGGTAGATTATAGAAAGGGAAGGTGTTAGCACCCTTTCTATCCATGGTTATCCATGGGCTCTTAGATACTTGCTCATTTGTGTTTTCAAAATGGTTTGTTTGCTTTTCAATGTGGGTTAAAAAAGTTTCTTTGAAAATTCCAGTTCGACTCTTGTATCAGTCCTCAAGAGTGTTTGAAAAATTGCTTTCGAATGCTTTTTGAAAATGTGTTGGTGTGAAAAGTATTTTGAATTTGTTTTGAAATTTAGAGCAAGTATCCACGAGTCGTCTACCTACCCTAAGGAATTCGTCTGTGTAAATGTCCTTTAAAGCAGTGCCATCCCACCATTGAGAGGTAGGTAGCACCACCGTTGGAGGTGTTCGGGTCAATTCGAGGTTCGGGACATGGTGATCACCAGAGCAATGGGAAGACACCTTAGAAGCTACCCTCATGCCAGGTTCCCGGATCATGAGGACTTACTAAGACATCCTCTACTCGACGATCAGCTTTCGAAAGGCAAGGCAACAGTGAGGCGTACCCTAGGGGTGGTGTGTGCGATTTGTGTGTCGTTTTCATTTATATTTGTCTTGTCATGTTATTGGTGTTCTACGCTTATTTTTATTTTGTCCATTCATTCTTGCATGCTTTTGATTAACAGTTAAAAATATTTGCGAGGAAAAGTAAATCTAAAGCTATTACAAATGGCGCGGGTCCACATCGCCAAAATTAACCAGGACCCGTTTTGACAGAAAATAAATAAACAAAGTAAATAAAGAATTAAAAGTGCGAGAAGTAATTTACATGGCTTCGGGAGAGGTACATAATTATTTAAGCGGAATAAAATAAATACGCGAATTAATAAGCAATTAAGAACGAGGCGAGGGCGTTGGACCCTTTTGCAAAATTAAATTACACGATGAAATTAATTAATATTAAAAGAAATCAAGGATTTGTTTTTTTGGTATTTTATGTTTTTTAAGATTTAATAGAAAAAAGAAAGAATTAATTAAAATTAACTACTAACCCTAATTCTATTTTATTTTAATTTATTAAGAAAATATTAGAATTAAACCTAATTTTATATACAATTTTAATTATGAAAATAAATAAAATAAATAATATTATTATAAGAAAGAAAAATTAAAAAGGAATAAAAACATTAATTAAACCTAATTCTACTTCTTTTTAGATTTTTTATTAAAGGTATTAAAATTAAACCCTAATTTATACTAAATTCAATTATATACAATTTGTTTATGAAAATAATTAAAATAAAATACTTATTATATTTTGCTCTTTTTCTGATTTTTTTATGTGTTTTATGATTTTATGAAAATATAATTAATTAAACAAAAAGTAATTAAAAGAAAAAATAAAAATTATAACAAGAATAAAAAATAGAGAAAATTAAGAGAAGTTGCAAACCACAGGTGTATCAGGCCCCAGGTAGGAGGTGTAATTTAGCAATTCAGGCCCATTTGACCTTGGCCTTGTTGGACTTTTTTATTCACATGCTGGCATGTTGACTCAAGCCTATAGCGTTCATCAATTTTCAGCCTTTAATCTGATCTCCAGGAGCACGTGGATGGCTGGATCTTGAGGTGTATCATGATCCTCAACATAAGCGCTGCACGTGAACGTTAAAGGAAAAATAACATGGAATTTATTGAAGACCTGGGGCTCGAACCCAGGTCATATACATTGCCAATGCTCTCGCTTACCAACCGTGCCAACTAACGCGTTTGATATATGATAAACAAACAAATATTATAAAAGGAAATCAACGCATTAGTGGACTTCGCGCGCGAGATTCAAAAGAGCCAACCAGCGTGCGCCACGACTTCGTCTTCTTCATCATCCCTGAAATATAAAACACATAGGCCACGGTTTTATACGCGTTTTGTTAGGTCAGTTTTGGAAAAATAGCGAATAGGTCTTAGAGGGTCAATAAATTAGGCGCGATGGGTGGTTTGTGATCGTTCAAGCCTGCTGAATCCAATGGTATGGGTATCGAAGACCAATTTTTCCTTGATTAAAAACCCCTAATCTGAAGCTCTGCAAACCCTAAAAATCATCAATGGTATAATCGTATTCACAACATAAAAACATAATAGAATCATATGGTTAGCATTAGAAAGGCATAAGGAATGTAAATCAGCAATTAAAATGCCATAAGAATGCCTATATGTCAAAACACGATCATGGATTTTGTTTGAAACAGTTTGACTTGATTATACCGATTCTGGGCGTTTTGAGGAGTGTTCTTGATCGAGAATCGTTCAGTGGATCTCGAGGAAGCTACTGGAATGAAAATTAGGTCTTGAATTCACCTGCAAATCAGTTTTCAGTATTGACTTTTTTGAGAAAAATTCCAAGTTTTCTTTGTGTTCTTTTGCGCAGCTCAGTGTCTATTCTCATTAGGGTTGTATTCAGGCATATGTAGTGAGTCTATTAGGTCAAAAAACTTGCTCCAAATCCATTGCATTCATTGATTTGGAAATTTGATTTTCTAAGGATCTTTTTCAATCTTTTCCATGTGTTCTTTGTTCTCAATCATGATCAATCAACCCAATTCTTTCCATATTGGTACAAGCACGAAATCTTGAGGCTAAAACATGTATAAAAAGATTGGTTAGGTTAAGTTAGATATTTTTCACATATTTAATTGATTTAAGTGAATTATTATAAATAAAAATTCAAATAAATAAATAAAAAATGAGAAAATACTTCCCTTTGGGCCAAGTGGTCGTGCACATGCTTAGAATGATGAATTGTGGAAGAAAAATGGGCCCATTAGCAATTTTAGGTCATTTGAATCAATGTTGACTTTTCAAAATATCCAAAAATTTCCCAACTTCTACAAGGCATAACATGCTCAATGTTTAAGCTTTTCTCATGTTCTTGGACATTTTGGAAAGGTCTTTGAGTCCTCTAACCAATGTCTTTGTCCCATGTCATTTTGATTTACCAATCTCAAGTTATGGCCTTTGACGTAAAGTCCCTTTTTGTTGACTTTTGAAAATGACCTATAATGTTGAAATTGATAACTTTTTGTGAGAGCATTTCTTGGACTTGAAGTATGAAGATGAGTTGTAGGAAATTTCTTTCTCTTCAAAATGAGCTTTGGATGGAATTTTTCTGATGATCCATGTGAAAGTTATGCCCTGGTCAATTTCAGTTGACTTTTTCAACTGTCCAAATAAGGAAACTTTTTGCAATTTGATGATTTCTGAGCCAAATTTTGAGAATCATGATCAAGCATTGATCAAATGATGTTTGTGGCTTCTAAATGATATGTTGACCAAAAATTTGAACTTTTGACTGTCAAATGACCATTTTGCCCCTACAGTTGACTGTAGTGCAATTAGGGTTTTTGACTGTGCAATTTTGTGCTGAATGTCTTGAAACTTGATATGAGGATACTTGACCATATTTGTAGGCATGTGAGACTTGATTGGATTTTTGAAAACTTCATTTTCTTGACCAGAACACAAACCCTAGTTTTGACTGTATAGGAGACCTTTGCACTGTGCAGCCCCTGGGGAACTTTGTGACTTGACTTGGCAATTTCTTAAAGAATATGGGAGGGCAAATTTTGGGGTACAACAGTTGCCCCTGTTCAATCTTCTTAGACCTGAGGATGCAGATTGGCTGACATGCCTTTCGTAATCCGAGGGTAGAAGATGATTGAACACTAGAGTGCCCAGAAATTTGCGCTCACATAGTAGCAGTGTGGTGGAATGGGCTTATAGATGCCATTTAGAGGTCGCTGGATGGGATGATGGGCTTATAGATGCCATCTGGATGTTGGTCGCGTAAGAGATTCGTTAGCGAGAACCTGCATACCTGCAAAAGAAAAATGAGTACCTGACATGTTGCAGGGGCTGGTTTCAGATGCTTGGCATAGATATGTCCTGACTGGTTACAGGAGCTGGGTCTGGAGCTTCAAAATATGATGAATGAACCAGCGATGGTTGCTACCTTAGCATGAACGGTAAGAGAACCTTGGGTGACTTTAACTTCAACAACGCTCGTTGAGAAAATCTTAGCGGGAATTACCATCTTTGCAGTACCGGGAAGAGAACCATAGGCAATTATAATCTGAAAGGGAATTGTCACCTCACTCACCGTCGGAGAGGGGACCATGGGAGATTATCACCTCACTCACCGTCGGAGAGGGAAACATCTGAAAAGGAATTACCACCTCACTCACCATCGGAGAGGGGACCATGGGAGATTATCACCTCAAAGAAAAACCTAAAATGGAAATCTCATGCACCGTCGGAGAGAGAACCAATAGGACATTATAACTTCAAAGAAAAACCTAAAATGGAAATCTCATGCACCGTCGGAGAGAGAACCAATAGGAAAATATAATCTTAAAGAAAACCCTAAAATGGAAATCTCATGCACCGTCGGAGAGAGAACCAATAGGACATTATAATCTCAAAGAAAAACCTAAAATGGAAATCTCATGCACCGTCGGAGAGAGAACCAATAGGACATTATAATTTCAAAGAAAAACCTAAAATGGAAATCTCATGCACTGTCGGAGAGAGAACCAATAGGAAAATATAATCTTAAAGAAAACCCTAAAATGGAAATCTCATGCACCGTCGGAGAGAGAACCAATAGGACATTATAATCTCAAAGAAAAACCTAAAATGGGAATCTCATGCACCGTCGGAGATAGAACCAATAGGAAATTATAATCTCAAAGAAAGACCTAAAATGGAAATCTCATGCACCGTCGGAGAGAGAACCAATAGGACATTATAATCTTAAAGAAAAACCTAAAATGGAAATCTCATGCACCGTCGGAGAGAGAACCAATAGGACATTATAATCTTAAAGAAAAACCTAAAATGGAAATCTCATGCACCGTCGGAGAGAGAACCAATAGGAAAATATAATCTGATAACTTCTACTGAGCCTTCATCAGAAAAATCTGTTGGGAGTCGATTTAGCTGGACTAGAAAAGGCCTGGGACTGGATAAGAAATCTTTGGGGTCGATTAACTGAACCGGTCTAGGTCTTGAAATATGATTGAGAATTTCAACTGCATCTTTCCTGAAAAAGTAAAGGTCAGTCATATGCAATGCATGATATGGATCAAGCAATGATGTTCTCAATATAAATGCGATTTGTATGATATAATGCGTCTATGCATGCTATAATGATGTATGTGATATTTTATGAATGTATGTTTTCGTCTAGGAAAGTAAATCCTTGACGGGTGCCGGGAGATCATATCCTGGGCTGATGTTGAAGAATAGATTTTGCTTCCGCTGGGGATGATAACTGCAAGAATACCGGTAGGAGAAGATGACTCCGTCGCGGAATAAACTTGACAAATGGAAAATTCTGCGGGGAGAAAAGATACTCTAGCGAGTATTGATAATAACTGGCTGGGGATACCCTTGTTGTATTGGAAGTGTTGATAGACTTCGCTGGGGATAAGGAGACTTCGTCGACGACGCTCTTTCCGTGGCTTTTGGCTGAGGATAACCCAGTTATATCCTGTTAAGGAAATAACTCTTTAAATCAAGCCGGACGACGCGTTCGTGTTCTGCGAGGGGATAAGCTTCCAGAATCTACTGGGGATAAGCTTACTGCTTGGGGGTATGAATTCCAATTCTCCTGGGGAAACTGGATTGGACTCTCTTGGGGAAGTTTTGATATGCTGGGGAAGCGATTCCTTTGAATGTTTGATATGCCGCCGGGGAACAATCTTTAGACCAAGACTGCTGGGGATACTTGTTAAGAATGTGTATATTACTGCTGGGGGATGTTAAGATCTGCTGGAGGATACTCAACTTCCTTGAGATTTGATAACACTGCTTGGAGGAGAATGCACTGACTGCTGACTTACTCTCTGGGGAATTAAAATGTACTGGTCATGTCCTTTAGCTGAACCTACCTTGGTACCTTGGAGGATAGAACAATCAGATTGCTTAAACCACCCGTTATTGCCCCTGTTTCTATGGGGGAGGCACATGTGGGATGCTGATAATTGTTGAGGGTCAAACCTTCTTCTGGTAGGCGGGTGACAAGATGATAGGACATAGTCGTACGCTTTGATCCCTAACTTTTGCCTGGACCGCCCTTTCGGGTTTTCAGTCCACTGGGATACCCATTTTTGCCCAAGCCGCCCTTTCAGGTTTTCGACTTGCCGGGTGTACAGTTTTTTTCATTTCATCCCTTCATTTTGCCCGAACCCTTTTGGTTCGCCGGGAAGCCCTTATTTTTGCCTAGGTATGTCAACCTAGCGGGTCTTTGATTGTGCGCAGTATTTTTTCGACTATGTCCGTGCTCTTAAAATGTAGGGAGTTGCCCCTGTTAGAAGTATTTTGCCATGCCACCACAAGGGATTTGATCAGGCAAGATTCGTTGTTGGGATGCCCCAAGTGACTCAGGCGGAGATTTTCCCCAGGCTATTTGGTCTTTGAGAGATTCTCTGAATCTTGATTGGAGTGCCCCAGATGATGGACCATGGTCATGTCATGCCCCTTGATTGGAAGCGCTTTTGTTCACTAGGTATTCATCGCGCGAAATTCCCTGCTGTTCAAACAAAAAGTCATATGCAAACAAAGTTATGTTAAAAATGCAAAGCTTATGTCTGTCTTGAAGATTTTGAAAATGCATTCTTTTTTTCATAAAACAGGTGATTGTTTGTAAAACGTGATGTCAACTCCGTATTTTACCGTAGGCCTTCAGGAGTCAGGATACCTTTCGTAACAGTATGCTTTCGAACTAACCCATGCTTCAGCTAGGACTTTTGAGGGTTATAACGTGGCCTGGTTCACGGTTTAAGAAACAAAGGATAAAGGCTCAAATTATTTGTACCCACCCGCTCTTCGTGATGTTCTCCAAACCTAAACTCAGTTGATCATATGTTAGACCTTGCTCTGATTTTCTGGTGATGATTCGGATATTGATGATTTATTCTGAATAGGCAGTCATTCCTTTTGTTGAGGGTTTGTATGACCTCTTTATTTTTTTGATTTTTGTTATCCCTTTCCTTTTTTGCCTGAACTGTTTCCTTTTTTTGGAATTACAGTCAGCGGGATGCCCCAGTTTTGTAAGTCTCCTTCATGGGTTTTGACTTAATGGGTTTTTTATTTTTTTGAGATAATGACTGCCTTTCTTTATTGATTATTCGGAACCATCACTATCTTTCTTTTTTGTAAGGACCTCTTTAGTGCCATTTGTCATGCACCTGGATCAACTGAGAGAACTACCCTGCCCCAGGTTATGATAAAGGGTTTTAATTTTCGAAAAGAAAAACTCCTACTTCTTTGGCTCAGAGGGGTTGACGAGGGATTATCATCCTTATAACTCCAGTGTTTAGGAATTGAAACAATGCCTGTACCTCATCAGCGGGGTCTGTTCAAAAGCATACTGTAATGATCGCGGTATCGTTTTCGTCATCCTCCCTCAAGAGGCTTAGAATTTTAGATCAAGAGCTGACATCAGAATAATATGAAAATAATTTGCGTTTAGTGAATACGAATATATTGATTCAAAATAGACATAAGCGATGCATTAATGTGATAACAATGTTTAACATGAATAAATGTTTGAACAAAAGAAAATTGCAATCTTGAACATTCGAATGAACAAAAATTTTCTAATCTTGGGGCTTGTCACTTCAAGTGGTGCCTCCTGTAGGGATGGTAGAAACACTCAGCCTGGCCATCTTGGGTGAATTCTACAGCTCCTTCCTCAATCAGGTCCTGGATCTTATTTTTCAGAGTCCAACAATCCTCTGTAGCATGCCCCGGGCTGTCAGAATGATAAGCGCAGTGAGCGTTGGGGTTATACCTTGAAGGTGTCCTATTGGGATTCTTAGGAGGATTCTTTCGAGTTACCAAGTTCAACCTCAGCAGTTGTTGTAAGGCTTGAGGCAGCGACACGTTGAGCTTGGTGAATTGCCTTTTGGGCTTGTCTGACTGAAGCTGGTGAGGTTGATACTGAATTGGTGATACTGAAGCCATATGAGGAGCTTTCTCCTTGCCTCTCTGTCTCAAAGATGGTCGAACGATGACTGGCTCTTTACCCTTAGACGTTTGCCCCAGTTGGTTACCCTGAAGCAGTTGGTTGACGAGAAACTGGAGCTCATCTTGTCTTTGAGCTAACCCTTGAATGGCATTCCTCTGCCCCAGCATTTGGGCTTTCATTGCATCCATCTCAGCTTGTAGGTGTTTCAGCCCTTCATCCTCAGCACTGTTCCTGACAAAGGTCCCCATGAGAAGTGTCCTTAGCTCTTCCTACCCCTTGGATAGATTCAGGAGAATTTCCCCAAACCGGGTCTCTTGAGCGAGAAGGTCCTGGTTATCTGGTTGGAAGGCCATTGCTGAAATAAACAGCGGGAAGGGTAAGTAACCTGCAACAAGGGTACCTGTTATGCAATGATATGTATGTCATGCATGCAATGATTTCAAGGACCTCGCGGGGTAAACAGAGAAACTTGTTAGAGTTGAAAACTGGTAACTTGATTGAAGGTACTTCATGTTGTTGAGAGTCCTTCTTCAAGGGTCAAAGGCTCACCATATCAAGTGGGTCATAGCCTCTGACTTTAGTCATCATGTCTGGTTTTGATTTCCAAACGACCTTGGTTAGGGAACCTTCTTCAGGAGTCAGAGCTCACCATATCAAGTGGGTCATAGCCCCTGACAACTCTGGCTAGAGGAAAATAAATCCTCTTTGCCCCTTGCCGGGATAGTTGATTCACCGTGACCTGCATCACAAGCCCTTGAGATCCTTGAAATGGGTTAGGATGTATGCAATAGTATGATGTCATGCTATGCATGGGGTGATGTATGTAACCCTGTTATGAGTCCAAATTAAGGACTGCAAACTAAAACTTGCAAGAAATTCAAGTAAACCTGTCATGAGTCCCACTTAAGGATTATAAACAAACCCTCGGTAAACCTTGTTAAGAGCCCTAGTTAAGGACCAAAACAAAAACCTGCAAGAAACTTAGCAAGCCTTGTTAAGAGTCCTAGTTAAGGACTATGAACAAAACCTGCAGGAAATTCAATAAACCCTGTTATGAGTCCTAGTTAAGGACTACAAACAAAACCTGCAAGGAACTAAAGTGTCAGATAACAAGCATGCAAGTAGGCAAGTACGAAGGCACACAAGTCACACAAAAGAGCCCTTAGAGTTTAGGCCAGCATGAGGTCTAGGTATTACCCTCTTTCAGTTTGTTGGTTCATACCTGTCCTATCAAAAGTAACCGGGTTCTTAGAGGATCCCAATATCATTGACTACCCTCAATCGGTCATAACTCCAGCATCGCAATCTTTTCTTGCGGCCAGAACCATCACGAGAGTTTAGCCTCAATGGGCGTAGCATACTGCTACTGTTCTAATGGCCAAGTTGTGTCAATTAAGGTTCTAAGGTTGTTGGTGCTTAATGACTCCTTGGAAGACCCATATTCTCCCCGTTTCAACACGAGGGATATCGGTACAGACCAAGGTGCCACACCAACGTAGCCACTGCTTCACCCATGTCGGTATACGCCGGACAGGTCCCTCACAGCTTATGCTACCTAAACAGGGTATCCCCAGATCCGGGTTAGGATCTATGTAACTCCGATACAACCCACAATAGTAAAGCAAGCAAAGAAGACAATTGAAAACACAGCTATGAACTAACCCTAAGGTACACCCCACTTTAAAAGGATGTCCCCAGCAGAGTCGCCAGTTCTGTGATCGGTGGATCTGGAACTGACTGTTTAACGCTGGTTCGCGAAATGTCGCGGAAGCAAGAGTCACCACCGTCTTTTATTTTCTCCAAATGGAAAGGACAAAAGCACAGAAAAATTCCTTAAAGAGATTGCTCTCGGTTCGGGAGGTAGATTATAGAAAGGGAAGGTGTTAGCACCCTTTCTATCCA
Organism: Vicia faba; assembly: GCA_948472305.1. Taxonomy (NCBI): domain Eukaryota; kingdom Viridiplantae; phylum Streptophyta; class Magnoliopsida; order Fabales; family Fabaceae; genus Vicia; species Vicia faba. Next base: position 130,854,041 of record OX451739.1, read on the forward strand.
TGGTTATCCATGGGCTCTTAGATACTTGCTCATTTGTGTTTTCAAAATGGTTTGTTTTCTTTTCAATGTGGGTTAAAAAAGTTTCTTTGAAAATTCCAGTTCGACTCTTGTATCAGTCCTCAAGAGTGTTTGAAAAATTGCTTTCGAAAGCTTTTTGAAAATGTGTTGGTGTGAAAAGTATTTTGAATTTGTTTTGAAATTTAGAGCAAGTATCCACGAGTCGTCTACCTACCCTAAGGAATTCGTCTGTGTAAATGTCCTTTAAAGCAGTGCCATCCCACCATTGAGAGGTAGGTAGCACCACCGTTGGAGGTGTTCGGGTCAATTCGAGGTTCGGGACATGGTGATCACCAGAGCAATGGGAAGACACCTTAGAAGCTACCCTCATGCCAGGTTCCCGGATCATGAGGACTTACTAAGACATCCTCTACTCGACGATCACCTTTCGAAAGGCAAGGCAACAGTGAGGCGTACCCTAGGGGTGGTGTGTGCGATTTGTGTGTCGTTTTCATTTATATTTGTCTTGTCATGTTATTGGTGTTCTACGCTTATTTTTATTTTGTCCATTCATTCTTGCATGCTTTTGATTAACAGTTAAAAATGTTTGCGAGGAAAAGTAAATCTAAAGCTATTACAAATGGCGCGGGTCCACATCGCCAAAATTAACCAGGACCCGTTTTGACAGAAAATAAATAAACAAAGTAAATAAAGAATTAAAAGTGCGAGAAGTAATTTACATGGCTTCGGGAGAGGTACATAATTATTTAAGCGGAATAAAATAAATACGCGAATTAATAAGCAATTAAGAACGAGGCGAGGGCGTTGGACCCTTTTGCAAAATTAAATTACACGATGAAATTAATTAATATTAAAAGAAAGCAAGGATTTGTTTTTTTGGTATTTTATGTTTTTTAAGATTTAATAGAAAAAAGAAAGAATTAATTAAAATTAACTACTAACCCTAATTCTATTTTATTTTAATTTATTAAGAAAATATTAGAATTAAACCTAAATTAAACCTAATTTTATATACAATTTTAATTATGAAAATAAATAAAATAAATAATATTATTATAAGAAAGAAAAATTAAAAAGGAATAAAAACATTAATTAAACCTAATTCTACTTCTTTTTAGATTTTTTATTAAGGGTATTAAAATTAAACCCTAATTTATACTAAATTCAATTATATACAATTTATTTATGAAAATAATTAAAATAAAATACTTATTATATTTTGCTCTTTTTCTGATTTTTTTATGTGTTTTATGATTTTATGAAAATATAATTAATTAAACAAACAGTAATTAAAAGAAAAAATAAAAATTATAACAAGAATAAAAAATAGAGAAAATTAAGAGAAGTTGCAAACCACAGGTGTATCAGGCCCCAGGTAGGAGGTGTAATTTAGCAATTCAGGCCCATTTGACCTTGGCCTTGTTGGACTTTTTTATTCACATGCTGGCATGTTGACTCAAGCCTATAGCGTTCATCAATTTTCAGCCTTTAATCTGATCTCCAGGAGCACGTGGATGGCTGGATCTTGAGGTGTATCATGATCCTCAACATAAGCGCTGCACTTGAACGTTAAAGGAAAAATAACATGGAATTTATTGAAGACCTGGGGCTCGAACCCAGGTCATATACATTGCCAATGCTCTCGCTTACCAACCGTGCCAACTAACGCGTTTGATATATGATAAACAAACAAATATTATAAAAGGAAATCAACGCATTAGTGGACTTCGCGCGCGAGATTCAAAAGAGCCAACCAGCGTGCGCCACGACTTCGTCTTCTTCATCATCCCTGAAATATAAAACACATAGGCCACGGTTTTATACGCGTTTTGTTAGGTCAGTTTTTGGAAAAATAGCGAATAGGTCTTAGAGGGTCAATAAATTAGGCGCGATGGGTGGTTTGTGATCGTTCAAGCCTGTTGAATCCAATGGTATGGGTATCGAAGACCAATTTTTCCTTGATTAAAAACCCCTAATCTGAAGCTCTGCAAACCCTAAAAATCATCAATGGTATAATCGTATTCACAGCATAAAAACATAATAGAATCATATGGTTAGCATTAGAAAGGCATAAGGAATGTAAATCAGCAATTAAAATGCCATAAGAATGCCTATATGTCAAAACACGATCATGGATTTTGTTTGAAACAGTTTGACTTCATTATACCGATTCTGGGCGTTTTGAGGAGTGTTCTTGATCGAGAATCGTTCAGTGGATCTCGAGGAAGCTACTGGAATGAAAATTAGGTCTTGAATTCACCTGCAAATCAGTTTTCAGTATTGACTTTTTTGAGAAAAATTCCAAGTTTTCTTTGTGTTCTTTTGTGCAGCTCAGTGTCTATTCTCATTAGGGTTGTATTCAGGCATATGTAGTGAGTCTATTAGGTCAAAAAACTTGCTCCAAATCCATTGCATTCATTGATTTGGAAATTTGATTTTCTAAGGATCTTTTTCAATCTTTTCCATGTGTTCTTTGTTCTCAATCATGATCAATCAACCCAATTCTTTCCATATTGGTACAAGCACGAAATCTTGAGGCTAAAACATGTATAAAAAGATTGGTTAGGTTAAGTTAGATATTTTTCACATATTTAATTGATTTAAGTGAATTATTATAAATAAAAATTCAAATAAATAAATAAAAAATGAGAAAATACTTCCCTTTGGGCCAAGTGGTCGTGCACATGCTTAGAATGATGAATTGTGGAAGAAAAATGGGCCCATTAGCAATTTTAGGTCATTTGAATCAATGTTGACTTTTCAAAATATCCAAAAATTTCCCAACTTCTACAAGGCATAACTTGCTCAATTTTTAAGCTTTTATCATGTTCTTGGACATTTTGGAAAGGTCTTTGAGTCCTCTAACCAATGTCTTTGGTCCCATGTCATTTTGATTTACCAATCTCAAGTTATGGCCTTTGACTTAAAGTCCCTTTTTGTTGACTTTTGAAAATGACCTATAATGTTGAAATTGATAACTTTTTGTGAGAGCATTTCTTGGACTTGAAGTATGAAGATGAGTTGTAGGAAATGTCTTTCTCTTTAAAATGAGCTTTGGATGGAATTTTTCTGATGATCCATGTGAAAGTTATGCCCTGGTCAATTTCAGTTGACTTTTTCAGCTGTCCAAATAAGGAAACTTTTTGCAATTTGATGATTTCTGAGCCAAATTTTGAGAATCATGATCAAGCATTGATCAAATGATGTTTGTGGCTTCAAAATGATATGTTGACCAAAAATTTGAACTTTTGACTATCAAATGACCATTTTGCCCCTACAGTTGACTGTAGTGCAATTAGGGTTTTTGACTGTGCAATTTTGTGCTGAATGTCTTGAAACTTGATATGAGGATACTTGACCATATTTGTAGGCATGTGAGACTTGATTGGATTTTTTAAAACTTCATTTTCTTGACCAGAACACAAACCCTAGTTTTGACTGTATAAGAGACCTTTGCACTGTGCAGCCCTTGGGGAACTTTGTGACTTGACTTGGCAATTTCTTAAAGAATATGGGAGGGCAAATTTTGGGGTACAACAGCTGGTAAGAAGGAAGCGAGTGCCATCTATAGCCCGAGGGGCCAAAACAGGGCTGGACATTGTCAGACAGTAAGTGTCGTAATGATACCTAGGCTTGCAGTTGCTCCACAATGCAACAATTAACAAAAAGTGGAAATACCACAATGGCAGTTTACCCGAATCAACATGACATTGGATGAAGTTCTACCTCATATGCTGAGATCCAACTTGGAAACCTTGAAAGAGACTCCCAAGAATCCAAATACTACATCTCCCTGATATAATCCAAATGCTCGGTGTGCCTATCATTCTGAGAGTCCTAGCCACGATACCAATGACTGCTTGGCTCTAAGGAATAAGGTACAAGATCTGATTGAAGCCAAGGAAATTAAGTTCGATGCTCCGGAGAAGCCCAATGTCATAACTGCTCCCATGCCTAAGCACGGTCGTGGAATTAATGCTGTTTATACTGACTTGTTTGTGACCTTGGCGGATGAAGCTTCTACTCTTCTCATGACTGTGAAGAAGAATTTGCTGTTGGTCGATTTATTTTCGGGTTGTGGTGAAGGTTTCCACGTGTGTTCATTTCTACCTTCTGGTTACCATTGCTGAAGTCAGGTGTTCAACGCCTGATGGACAGCAGAGAAATTTTGTTCGAGAAAACTTTGGTTCCCGTTGTTCCATCTAAAGACATTGCCATTATAACCATTTTCGTCAATCCTTCCAAGGTCTCCTCGAGAAGACCTGTTAGGATTACATCTGCTCCAAGAATTGCTCCACTGATAATCACTGTTCCTAGTCCTGTCCCGTATGTCTCAGACAAAGTTGTCCCATGGAATTATGGTGCTGATGTGTACTATCATGGCATCAAACAAGATTTGAAAGATGAAGAGGCTGGTCCTGATATTGGTAACATTGTCGGAACCAACAAAGTTACCCGAAGTGGAAGGGTCTTCTCTCCCGAGATTTTCCCTAATACTATCAACAAGCCTATTTTCATTCAATCTGTTGTTCCTGCTAGTACATCAACTACTGCTCTTGTTCTTACTCCAGTTATTACCCCTGTCGGTGAATCGTCTGATATCCGCGACAAAGAAATTATAGGTGAGCCTGCCTGGATAGAGGCGCCTAGGAAAATTGTTGTGGAAGCCTCTAAGCAAGAGATAGAGGAAATACTGAAAATAATTAAGAAGAGCGACTACAATGTGGTCGATCAGCTGGGGAAGACCCCATCAAAGATATCCATGCTGTCTTTGTTGTTATGTTCCGAAGCCCATGCGAAGGGTTTGATTGCATTCCTCAAGACTGCGCATTGCCGCAGGAAACTTCAGTTGATCAGTTCAAAGATTGTGTGGCCAGCCTGACTGCTGATAATGGGCTGGGTTTTTCAGATGTTGACTTAACACTAAAGGTAAGGAAGCATAATGATGCTTTTCATATCTCGATTGAATGCAGGGGCACCCCTATGGCTCATGTACTGGTAGATATTGGGTCTTTGTTGAATGTCTTGCCTAAGAAGGCGTTGGATCAGTTGGATTGCAAGGGTTTGACGTTAAAGCCTAGTAACATTGTGGTAAGGGCTTTTGACGGGTCGAAGAGAATGGTGCACAGGGAGGTGGACATCCCTGTCAAAGTGGGTTCTCATACTTTTGGGTCCACTTTCTATGTGATGGATATCAGGCCGTCGTATTATTGTTTGCTGGGTCGCCCTTGGATCCACGAGGTTGGGGCAGTTACTCCCACACTACACCAAATGTTGAAGTATCCAGTGAAAGAGAAGATTGTCACTGTGCGGGGTGAAGAGGAGTATATGATGAGCCACCTCAATTCCTTCTGGTATGTAGAGATGGACAGGGAATTCATAGAAACTCCTTGTTAGAACTTCGAAGAGGTCCCACAGATCTTAGCATCGACTGAAACTACTACCAACAACAAACCTCCTCTGAAGATGGCTTCCCTCAAGGACGCCAGGGCCGTGGTTGAAGAAGGTGGGTGTGCCAATTGGGGTCAGCTCCCTAATTTCACTCATAAAACTGACAAATTTGGTTTGGGCTTTACTACAGGGGCTCAAAGGGTTGTTCGACGCGCTCGGGCTGGAAGACCTCCCCTACACATCAGTAATGGGGGAATTAATGCCATTGAAGACAACAATGAGGACTCAGACATTGACAGCTGGATCTACCTAACTACCAACAGTGAACCGAGTAACTGGACGACTAGGGACTTTAAACTAGTCTCTTTTATTCCACAGTAATTGACTTACTTGTTTTGAAATTTGTAATAAACAATTTAAAACTTTACGGCCTTGTGCCTTGCCCGAGGCACATTGGTTTTGTTTGTGAGGGCTATTATTTGTCATTTCATATATCATTAATAAAGCATTGGACGTTTCTTGCATACAAATTTTGTGCTCTCTATTTTTCTTTTCTATTTTCACTTTATCAAAACAGCTATTCTCTTACACACACTCACGTATCATAATGTAGATCCATATCCACTTTGGATCCCATTGATAACAGCTCTGCTATTTCCAGTTATGACTTCAAAAATCTGATCAACCAAGCCGAAAACGAAGGTGAGGATGATTGTGAGGTGCCTGGAGAACTTGCTAGACTACTACAGCAGGAAGAGAGGGCCATACAGCCTCATGAAGAGTCGGTTGAGACAGTGAACTTGGGTACTGAGGAAGACATAAAAGAGGTTAAAATAGGTGCAAATCTGGAGCTTAGAGTCAAACAGAGGTTGATACAGATGTTGCACGACTATGTTGAGATCTTCGCTTGGTCCTATGAAGACATGCCTTGTTTGGACACTGATATTATGGTACATTGCCTGCTGACTAAAGAAGATTGTCCTCCGATTAAACAGAAGGTCTGTCGTAGGCACCCTGAAATGTCAGAGAAGATCAAGGCAGAGGTCATGAAACAGTTCGACTCAGGATTCTTAGCTGTCACTTCATATCCACAGTGGGTTGCTAACGTCGTTCCGGTACCTAAGAAGGACGGTAAGGTACGGATGTATGTGGATTACAGATTTCTGAACAGGGAAAGCCCCAAGGACGACTTCCCACTTCCTCACATTAATGTTCTGTTCGAAAACACTGCGCATCATAAAATATTCTCCTTCATGGATGGTTTCTCTGGCTATAACCAGATCAATATGGCTCCTGAAGACATGGAGAAGACAACCTTCGTTACACAGTGGGGCACCTTCTGCTACAAGGTGATGCCTTTTGGATTGAAGAATGCTGGGGCAACTTATCAGCGCGCCATGATCGTTTTGTTCCACGATATGATTCACCATGAGATCGAAGTCTATGTTAATGACATGATATCCAGGTCTCAGACCGAGGAAGAGCACCTGGACCATCTCCAAAAGTTGTTCGACAGGCTAAAGATGTATAGGCTGAGTTTGAATCCGAACAAGTGCACCTTTGGGGTAAGATCTGGTAAACTTCTGGGTTTCATTGTCAGCGACAAAGGCATCCAAGTAGATCCTGCAAAGGTAAAAGCTATACAAGAAATGCCAGCTCCCCGTACAGAGAAGGAAGTTAGGGGTTTCTTGGGACGCCTGAATTATATCACTAGGTTCATTTCACATCTGACTGCTACTTGTGAGCCAATCTTCAAGCTTCTGAAGAAAGATCAAGTGGTAAAGTGGAATAATGAATTCCAGGCCGCTTTTTAAAGAATCAAGGAATACCTTCAAGAACCACCAATTCTGATGCCTCCAGTTGAAGGAAGACCTTTGATATTATACTTAACAGTGCTAGACAATTCAATGGGGTGTGTGTTTGGGTAACATGACGAGTCTGGTCGAAAAGAGCACGCAATATACCACCTTAGCAAAAAGTTTAACAACTGTGAGACACGACACTCATTGCTCTAGAAAACTTGCTGCGCTTTGGCATGGGCTGCTCACTGACTGAGACAATATATGCTGACTCACACTACCTTGTTGATATCAAAGATGGATCCCATCAAGTACATTTTTGAGAATCTCGCACTCTCCGGAAGGATAGAAAAGTGGAAAATGATCTTAACTGAGTACGACATATAATATACAACCCAAAAAGCAATAAAGGTGAGTGTATTGGCTGATCATTTGGCTCATCAGGCCGTGGATGACTACCAGTCCATGAATTTTGAGTTCCCGGATGAGAATATTATGTTGGTGACTAACTACGAAGAACCTGGACCGGATAAAGGATCTGAGGAGGGATCCCGATGGTCTATGTATTTTGATGGAGCCTCAAACGCACTAGGTAACGCCATTGGCGCTGTAATCATATCTCCCGAGGCCTGTCATACTCCGTTCACTGCCCGATTATGTTTCAATTGCACTAACAACATGGCAGAGTATGAAGCATGTATTATGGGTCTTCGAGCTGCTATCGACCTAAGGATCAAGTTCTTGAGTGTATTCGGGGATTCCACTCTGGTGATAAGTCAAATCAAAGGCGAGTGGGATACGAAGCACCCGAATCTCATTCCTTACAAGGAGTATGTACTGACGTTGCTCCCACACTTTGAGAAGGTAACCTTCGAATATTTCCCACGAGAGAAGAACCAGTATCCCGAAGTCAAAAGGTATCTTGAGACTCAAGAGTATCCCGAAGGCGCATCTATCAATGATAAGAAGTTTCTGAGAAGGTTCGCTGAAAAGTTCTTCCTCATTAATGGAATCCTCTATAAACGCAACCATGACTCCACACTACTACGGTGTGTAGACAAGAGCGAAGCTGAGAGGATCATGACAGATCTACATGAAGGCACCTTCGGAACCCATTCCAGTGGACACACCATAGCTAAGAAGATCCTACGGGCAGGATATTACTGGTCCACTATGGAAGCCGGTTGTTATCAGCACTCTCGAACTTGCCATAAGTTCCAAATTTATGCTGATAAGGTGCATGTGCCTCCGGTCCCCTTAAATGTCTTGACAGCTCCGTGGCCCTTCGCGATGTGGGGCATCAACATGATCGGAGAAATCAGACCCATCGCTTCCAATGGACATCGCTTCATCTTAGTAGCCATTGATTACTTCACGAAGTGGGTTGAGGCAGCTTCCTTCGCTACGGTAACCAAGAAAGTCGTGGCACGGTTTATCCGGCACAATCTGATTTGTCGATATGGTGTGCCAGAGAGAATTATTACTGACAATGGTATGAATCTCAGCAATACAATGATCACCGAGATCTGTAAATAGTAAAAGATACAACATCATAATTATTCCCCCTACCAGCGGAAGATGAATGGCGTTGTTGAAGCAGTTAACAAGAATATCAAGAAGATTGTACAGAAGATGGCGGTGACATATAAGGACTGGAATGAGATGTTACCATTCGCTCTTCATGGGTACCGTACCTCAACACGGACGTCGACAGGGGAAACCCCCTATTCTCTGGTATATGGTATGGAGGCAGTCCTACCCATCAAATCCAGATACCTTCTCTAGGGATTATGAAGGATGCGAGTTTGAACAAAGACGCTGGATCCAAACCCGACTTGATCAGCTAAATCTAATCGATGAAAAGAGACTTACTGCTATCTGCCATGGTCAGACGTATCAAAAGCGAATGATCAAGGCTTTTAACAAGAAAGTTAGGCGTCAAGAATATCAAGTCAGGGATCTAGTGATCAAACGCATCATACTTCTGCAAGGTGATCCCGGGGGCAAATGGACCCCCACGTACGAAGGGCCATTTGTGGTTAAGAATATTTTCTCGGGAGGAGTTATGATTCTAACCACCAAGGATGGTGACGACCTTCCTCATCCTGTCAATACAGACATAGTGAAAAGATACTACGCCTAAACAAAGACCCGCTAGGTTGACCGGCCTAGGCAAAAATAAGGGCTTCCTGGCGAACCAAAAGGGTTCGGGAAAAGGTAAGGGATGAAAATGAAAAAAATCTGTCCACCCGACAAGTCGAAAACCGGAAAGGGAGGCTTGGGCAAAAAAGGGTATCCCGGTGGACTGAAAACCCAAAAGGGCAGTCCAGGCAAAAGTTAGGGATATAAAGCATACCACAATGTCTCATTGGATCATCTTGCGAACTTCGACATCGACTATCAAGCTCGGACGGTGCTAACCAATCTGATCAACCTTCGGCCAAGTAGTAAAGTGATGAGACGCTTGAAGATATAAAGGCAATAGCGGAGTTGGAACCCAATGGGGTTGTTTCACATAGCTGTTTTTCTTGCTTTTACACAATTTTTATTTTTCGGCGGCATTATATTACTAGAACGTCAGCCTCTTTATACAAAAACGCCTATTACAGGCCAACTTTAAAGATCAATACAAACCATTTTCACAAGAAGCTTCAATCTGTTTTTATTTTTCTGTTTTGTTTTGAAAGAACGTCCAATGATTTATTTTTGATATATGCATTTGAAAATGATTGCTGCTCATAAATATTTACATAAGAAACAAAATACAATTACTCGTAATTCCATAAACAGGGGCAAAAACAAGAAGTTCCAAACCCTACAGTTACTCTGCCCAGCAGGTACCGGGATAGAGCCAGCTTGGGAACATAATTATAGGTACATACACTCCCCACAGAGTAAAAGTATCCAAAGGCATTGATGTCAGCTTTCCCGAAACAGGACGCAACCACCCCAACTGAGGTTCATAATCGCGGGCGAGTTAGTAAATTTCATCCCTAGAGCAGAGTTTATTTCTCCAGATACAAAGGCTTAATCCCCGACAGAGTTCATCACTTCAGCTACAAAAATACATTTTTTAATTTCATTCCCCGCAAAGTTTATTCTCAAGCAACATCTCCTCCTGACAGAATATTTACAAATCTCCAGCAACTGTCAGGGATTTATTTTCCCAGACGCGAGCATACCCCAATAGCATTTCATAAACATACATCATGACATACGCATACATATCATATACAATATAATATCATTTATTTTGAGAACATCATCTCACCCTGCATTTCAGGAATCACATATAACTAACCCTGATATCTTTCCAGGAAAAGAGGAATAGCTTCAACAAATTCAGCAGTTATGCAAGTCACATCTGCATACGACTAACGGAAACTCAGTTCCCGAAACCAAACGGGTCAACTAATCTACATTATTTCTTCTAAGTAACCCTACTATCCAGGTTCCTTCTCACAGCCCTACTATCTAGGCTTTCATAAAGAAGAAACTCTACGACCCAGGTTCCTTCTCACAGCCCTACTATCCAGGTTCCATCTTACAGCCCTACTATCCAGGGTTCCATTTCGAAGTAACCCTACTATCCAGGTTCCTTCTCACAGCCCTACTATCCAGGCTTTCATTTCGAAGAAACCTTACGACCCAGGTTCCTTCTCATAGCCCTACTATCCAGGCTTTCATTTCGAAGTAACCCTACTATCCAGGTTCCTTCTCACAACCCTACTATCCAGGCTTTCATATCGAAGTAACCCTACGACCCAGATTCCTTCTCACAGCACTACTATCCAAGCTTTCATTTCGAAGAAACCCTACGACCCAGGTTCCTTCTCACAGCCCTATTATCCAGGCTTTTATTTCAAAGACACCCTACGACCCAGGTTCCTTCTCACAGTCCTACTATCCAGGCTTTCATATCGAAGTAACCCTAGTATCCAGGTTCCTTCTCACAACCCTACTATCCAGGCTTTCATATCGATGTAACCCTACTATCCAGGTTCCTTCTCACATCCCTACTATCCAGGCTTTCATCTCAATGTAACCCTACTTTCCAGGTTCCTTCTCACAGCCCTATTATCCAGGCTTTCACTTCGAAGTAACCCTACTATCCAGGTTCCTTATCATGACCTTACCATCCAGGTTTCTTTTCTCTTACCTCCAGACGACAGTTTACAACACGGTAAAGCCTATACCTGACCAGTTTTAGTCAATTTCACCTTTCCCCAGTAAGCTGCGATACAGCCTGTACACTGACCAGATATGCAGTTCACCTCCGGAGTTAATTCCCTAGTAGAGTAACGGACAATTGAAGCTCCTAAAATTCTATTTATCTCAAGACAGATACCAACATTCCTCAACAGATGCCTCCTCAATGAAAGAAGCAGGGACTCTCATCGAAGGAATATCTCAGGAAAACAACATCCTCTAGATGGCATATTTAAGCCCGTCTCCGACGGCACTCCGTCACGTCTTGGATGGCAAATTTAAGCACATCTCCGACAATTCTCTTGCAACTTCCAGATGGCATCTATAAGCCCATTCCCGATATCACAAATCAAGTATCACTTCATGCGAGTGCAAATTTCTGGGCACTATAGTGTTCAATCATCTTCCACCTTCAGATCACGAAAGGCAGACGAGCCAATCTACATCCTCAGGTTTAAGAAGATTGAACAGGGGCAGCTGTTGTACCCCAAAATTTACCCTCTCATTTTACTCAATACATACTCCTAGAGATCCTCAATATTCTCAAGGTTGCCCAAGAGTTGACCAGACAAACTCTCTCCTAAGGCAGTGGGTCTCAAATTAGGGTTTCCATTTTCATCAAGATAGGTGAACTCCAAACACCTCATATGCTCTCCAAGGTCCTAATATGTTCTCAAGACCCTCCATGTCAAATTTCAAGCACTACACAAGAAGTTTGCTCAGTCAACTGCTCAGATGCTTGAGAAATGATTGTATTAGGTCAAAAGTCAAATGTGGCCCACATACAGTCAAACTTCAAGATTTTTGGTCAACATCAACATTTTGAAGTGATATACATCATTTGATCAAGGGATGATCAAGATTCCTCAAGGAATGCTCCTAATTCATCAAAACTCAAAAGTTGCTAAATTAGGATTTCTCAGGAAAAGTCAACCAAACTTTGACCAAGCATAACTTTCTCATACTTTATCAGAAATTTCTCGTACAAGGCTCCTTTTTAAGAGGATGAAATTCCTTACAACTCATCTTCAGCCCACAAGTTCAAAATATGCACTCATAAAAAGATATGAATTTCTACATTATTGGTCCTTTTGAAAAGTCAACAAAAACACCTTTTGGGTCAAAGCTTCTTACATGAACATGGAAGACCCAATTGAAATGAGACCAAAATGGTTACTTAGGGGAGATCCTAAGATTTTTAAAAAGTCCAAGAAAACCTCTCAAGGGTTAAAATTGGAGGAGATATTCCTTATCAAAGTTGACCTTTTTGCAAAATTGCCAAAAGTCAAATATGATCAAAAGTGTACTTTTTTACCAAATGGGCTTAGCATTTCATGATCGCACCTCACTTGTAGCATGGTCCACGACCCAAATGGTCACTCACATATTATTTTCTTCATTATTTATTTTATTTTGATTTTTTATTTATTAAAAATTAAATAAAATCAAATAATTGGTAAATAATATCAAAGATATGTTTTGATATGATTTTTGGACAGGATCTCAATCAAATTATGCTGAGATATCAAGACCAAATCGAATCAAGCATGATTGGTACAAAAATGGGATAATTTGGCTCAATTTAGAAAGTTTGCATATGGCTAAAGAACCAAATCAAATATTCTCAAAACTTCAAGATTCAATCTGTTTTGCAACCCTAATTCACTCAAGGGTATATAATGAACAAGAACAAAGCATAAAATAAGGTTTGGCAGGCGTGAAAAGGAAGAAAAAAGTTCCAATTTTTCAAAGAAAAGTGCAAATCCAATCTTGCTCCATAGACCGTTTCAAGCGTTTCTAAAGATCAAGTCATATCCCTAGTCACTCACTGAACCTGTAGCAAGCATTTGCAAGGCCTGAAGCATCCAGAATCACACGCTACAACTCATACGGTTTGCATATTTTTTTCAAAATCTATTAATGTAATTCTTGCATTGTTAGCACATTTGATTGACATTTTTGTGATCATTGACATGTTTGCAAGCTTACTGAATGGTTTGATTAAAGTTTTGACGCATATATGTGCCTTTTCCATTGTTAGGGTTTGCGTGTGCATTTTAGGGGTTTATCCTACATGTTAAATTGGGCAAGGAGAAGGGTACCATGATGTTCACGAGATCAAAATGAATTGATCTATATAGTTAGAAATCATGTATCACGTGTCTTGTGCATTTTGGAAATTTGCAGGGGCTATGGCTACGAACATGTGACTGTAGGTAAAGGATCTTTATCTAAGGCGACGGACAGAGGAAGAAGATGGTGGCATGGTAGTCAACCATTGGATCATTCAAACTAGCGCGCGTTTTTATTCTGAGTCACTAATCCACTTATTTTTTCTATATTATATTTTTTCCATTGTTTGTACAACAAAGCAGATTGGTCCAGTGGTGAAGCGCGTTGGTGGGAAGCATAAGGACCTGGGTTTGATCCCAGGTCCAAGCAATTTTCATTATTTTCTCAATTTCTATTCACAGATCTAATGCATCAATCCTTCAAGCGTCTATCATGTGCCATCAACATTCAGCCATTGGATCAATATAGCATCAGATCCAACGCTTGCAGCCTAGAAGGACCATGGTGTGCTCTCAAGGCAGCGCTACATCGAATCAAACATAAGCTTGGGCCATCAACCTTGGGCCCAAGGGCATTTTCAGAATCACACCCCCCTTGGGATGTTCAGCAAGCAGGCCCATTCTCTTTTTTCTTATTCTTTTTATTTATTTCTTAATTATTTTCTTTTTAAAATAACCTCAAAATAATTTCTTTTTTTTTTAATCATAAAATCAACAAATCACAAAATCACAAAAAGATCATTTTTTCATAAAATATTTGCTTTAATTTAATAAGAAAAATAGGTTAATTTAATTTACTTTTTTTTCATAATTAAAAACAATTAGAAATTAGGGTTTAATTAATGTGCAATTAAATTCTTTTCTCAAATAAAAAATGTACTAAAATATTTTTCTCTCAATTAGGGTTTTAGGTTATTTTTTAAGCGTCCTCGTACTTAATTTTCCGCGCGTTTAATTAATTCTTTTCGTATTTTTTTAACTGCCAATGGTTTGTAATATTGAACTAGGGTTTTTATTTATAGCTTTGTCCCCGATTTTTGGTTATGTAATTAATCCCCTCCCAGAAGCCTTGTAATAGTTACGTTTATTTTCTCGCACTTTAAATTCCTGCATATCTTTAACTGTCTAGATGCATGGCTAATAGGATTGTATGGAAAGATTGTTTGAAAATTAAAACGGTAGATCACCTAATATGCAAAGACTAAATTAACTGAAAAAATTCACATGCACATATTCACTCCTAGGATTTGCCTCACTTCGGTTGCCTTCAGCAAAACAGTCATTAAGCATAGGAGATTTTAGTGGTTGTCCTCCAGTCTAAAGATCAAATGTCCCATTTGAATGTTGCCTCAGAAATGTTGCCTCAGAAAGATCTTAAGACTCTAGGATAATTACTAAAGTTTCCTACCCATTGCGTTGGTGACTGTACTTGTCCCTTTCGAACGTCCCTTAAATACTCCAACGACGGGGCTACCTACTCCTTTATAGTAGGATAGCGTTGTCTAAAGGAAATGAGAATAAACAACCTTTTTTCGAGTAGGTACAATCTTAAGTACTTGCTCAAATAAAACTCTTCACACCAACACTTTCTCAAAACAATTTTCGAAAACAACTTCGTAACACCCTTGAGGATTGATACAAGGGTCATCACGAAGTAAAACAAAACTTTTCAAAACAAGCACACTTTTCCATGAATAGAAAGGGTGCTAACACCTTCCCTTTCTATAATCTACCCCCGTACTCAGAAATCTCGAAAAAAGGTTTTTTCTGTTCTTTTTCCTTTTCCATGATTGGATGAAATAAAATTTGGTGGCGACTCTTGCTTACGGTACATTTGCGAATGCAAAGCGCAAATCATTAAAAACAGTCGGCTCTGCCACTGTATCACACAACCATATTGAATTGGTACAAATATACAAAGATTTAAATGAATACAATGTATAAAAGGAATAAATATGAAACAATGTAAATATGAAGAAAATGAATATTTTTATTTGTTTTTTTTAGGGAAAAGGGATTTGTTTTAACCTAATTAATTAAAAGCAAAATAATTAATAAAAAGTAAACCCTAAATTTGCTAAGAAAAGATTTTTAAACAAAAACCCTAAATCTATTAATTAAAATAAAAGAAATTAAGTTTTATAACAAAAGTGTTTTTGGTATTCTAGTCTTGGAAATAATATATAGTATTATGAAATATTTTTGGCCTTTTTTATATTAAAATAAATATATTTTAATAGGTGTAAAGGAAAAATAAATGCTAACCTAGTTTTAATTAAATTTACAAGATAATTTGTAAAAAATAAATAAAGTGTGATTAATAAAATGATTTTTTGTGTGAGGAAAATAAATAAACTAAGTTAAAATAAAAATCCAATATTTTTCGTATTTTTCATGATTTTTTAATATTAGGAAAAATATTAAAGAAAAATAAAGGAAATAAAAATAAGAAAATAAAATAAACAGGGTCAGGGGCGTAAATAGCCTGCAGGGGGTTAGAAAGAAAAAAACAAAATAAACAGGCCCAAGAAGGCCCAGCGTGTGCAAAAAGAAGAAAAAAAATCAGAAAACAAGAAAATGTGAAAAATCCAATAGGGTACCACTAGGGCTCGAACCCAGGTCCCAAAAGTTACAGGCGCGCACTTCTACCATCGGGGTGACTATAAATCCATTAACATAAGAAAATTAATAAATATATGATACAAAACGCGCCCTGACTACTTCATCTTCAACCTCCAGCCAGACCAACTGTAACTTGTTCATTTCTCATCAAAAATGAAAACTGTAAACATGAAACTTGTAGCAAATTTCCTCACGGTTTCAAAAATGTAAAGCATTAAAACTATAGATCAAAGATAAGCATGAATTTTATTGGCCCTAATCTGAACCCTAAAAATCTCAGAAATTTCAGTCTCAAAATTCTCTAAGCTCAAGCAAAATTAATGGAAACTATGGATATGGTTAGCTTTAGGGCAATGATATCTACATGTTTTGTTCACAAATAAATCATTGATGATGCATGTATGAGAAGTTCCAAAGTTAGAAAACTTACCTTGCAAAAGGGTATCGGGTTTGAAGTTTGAGCAGCTTTCAAGGAGTTCCAATGGTTGGGTTAGCTTCCTCAAGTTCCCAGGAAGCTAATGGAATGCTTAGCTTGAGTTGAAAGGGCTTGAGGAGTTCTGGAGAAGTCTAAGTGCAAAGCTCTTTTTGAAAATGGAGGATGGTGTTAATTGTGTTACAGTTCTGTAACAGGGTGTGAGATAAATTCTATATGATGTTTAGAAACTTTAGAAACCAAAAGGCCAAGAAACGCACGAGTAGATTATGAGTTTCAAGTTTTTGGTCAGTTTGTGTGAAAATGGAAGTATCAGATGTGTTTCTGAGTTCTAGCTGTTTTCAGGGCATGAGCATTCGTGTCCTTTGTGGCCAATGGTTTGTGTATGTATAAACAAAAGGATTGGAGTGCATTGGCAAGTCAGAAGTACAAGTTACAAGCTTTTTGCTAGGTTACTTGATTTTCAAGAAAAGAGGGAAACCAAGTTTCAATGTGAGGTACAAGCATGGGATGGGTGATTGTAAGTGTCTAAACCATTTCTCGTGAGTTATAGGACTTGTTTGATCATAAGAGAACAAGTTCAAGGCTCAAGAACTAGTTTTTTACAAAAATTCACTTTATCAAAATGGCAATGTAACCTTTCTTTCAAAAATGGATATAAAGCATGTTCATGCATTGAATGCTTGAAGTGAGACCTCTAATAGTTGTGTAAACCATTAATTATGGAGTGCCTAACAAGTTTGAGGCCTGCAAAGTAGAGTTTATGCAGCACAACTTTGAATTTGAATTTTGTTCATCACTAAATGCCTTGTAAATTAAGTGATAAAACCCTAACTACATCTCTTCGATTCTCCCTACTCAAGAATGATCTGAAGGAGTTCTTGGACATTTTGGAAAGCTTGTAATTTTATCTACAACCCATCTTTGGATTGATTTTGAATATTCCCCTTGAAACTATATGAAAAAGTTCCATGAAGTCGGGTCAAAATCCTAACCAAATTAGGGCAAAATTTCACGAATTGTTTAGTTTCATGACCACATCTTATTAAAATTATAACTTGAGATCCAAGAATTTTTGGAAGGAGTTGCGTAAAGAAAAGTTGTATATTTCATGGAGATCTACAACTTTCATGTTGGAAGTTTCTCTTGAATCATCTTGCATCATGGTGAAAAATTTGTTCAAAGTTGTGAAAAACATGAAATTTCCAACACTTGGAAAAATTTCTAAGTTTAGAAATTTTGACTTTTCAAAACGAAATCTTGACTTTTTGATTTCTTGATGAATAAGTTTCATATTTTGACATGTTTTGATGAATTGTGATCTTTGGCACTTGAATTTGACCAAAAAGTCAAAGTTTGACTTTTCAATATATAGTTGACTTTTGATCAGTTGACTGAAAATTCATCTGTCAATCCTTTGAACTTGAGCAATGTTTTGAGCCATGTAATTAGGTCAAATGATGTAATTGGACTCTTGAGATCATGCCTTAAACCAATTGATCATTTGCTAGATCAAAAATCAAAAATTGCCCTTTTCTAGTCAAAACCCTAATTTTGACCATTTGCCCTTTTGGAGATTTGATCAAATTTCTTGGGGATTTGTGGTCCAAACTTGATCAAATGATACATATGAGTTTGAAATGTTGATATGGATCAAAAATTATGAATTTTGACTGAATTGGCCATGATTGACTTTTTCCCCAATAGAGTTGGATTTTAGGTCAACTGCTCAATTGACTGAGCAAAAGTGTGATCCAAGGTTTGAAAATTGACATGAGTGATCTTGGGGGTCCATAATGATCCATGAAATTAATATGGGGCATTGGAAGCTCAAATATCCTTGTGCAATCTCAAACCCTAATTTTGGTCATCAGTGCTTAAGGAGGTGTCTTGGGCTGATCAACCCTAATGCAGTCTTTGAGTCAAAGGAGATCTTATGAGAAAATTCTTGATAAGTGAGAGGGAAATTTTGGGGTATAACAGATGCCCCTGTTTAATCTTCTTAACCCTGAAGAGTTATATTGGCGAGTTTCGCCATTCGTGACTTGAAGGTGGAAGATGATTGGACACTAGAGTGCCCATAAATTTACACTCGGTGATGTGATGGTAGAGGGAATTGGCTTAAAGATGAAATTTGGAGGGATGATATAAAGTTGTTGGAGATGGGCTTGTAGATGCCATCCAAAAGTGATTGTTGAATTTTGAAATAGAGTCTGAATAAGTATCAGAATGGCGTCCGTGTTTGGAGCGTATTTGAAAATTGCATCTGAATGAGTATCAGAATGGTGTCCGTATTTGGAGCGTATCTGAACTATATATGAAAGTTGAATCTGAATAAGTATCAGGATGGCGTCCGTGTCTGAAGCGTATATGAACTGTATCTGAAAGTGACTTTGAATAAGTTTCAAGATGGCGTTCGCGTCTGGAGCGTATCTGAACTGTATCTGAAAGTTGAATCTGAATAAGTATCAGGATGGCATCCGTGTCTGGGGAGTATCTGAACTGTATCTGAAAGTTGAATCTGAATAAGTATCAGGATGGCGTCCGTGTTTGGAGCGTATATGAACTGTATCTGAAAGTTGAATCTGAATAAGTATTAGGATGGCGCCCGTGTCTTGGAGCGTATCTGAACTGTATCTGAAAGTTGAATTTGAATGAGTATCAGAATGGCATCTGTGTCTGGAGCGTATCTGAACTGTATCTGAAAGTTGAATCTGAATAAGTATCAGGATGGTGTCCGTGTCTTGGAGCGTATCTGAATTGTATCTGAAAGTTGAATCTGAATGAGTATCAGAATGGCATCCGTGTCTGAAGCGTATTTGAACTGTATCTGAGAGTTGAATCTAAATAAGTATCATGATGGCATCTGTGTCTTGGATCGTATCTGAAAGTTGAATCTGAATGAGTATCAGAATGGAATCCATGTCTGGAGCGTATCTGAACTGTATCTGAGAAACCTTTGAACATTGTTAATGGTAGTTGTTAGCCTTATCCTGAAGAGGGTAAAATGTTAGCTAGTATGCAATGTCATGTGGCATGAAATGCATGGTATAATGCATTTGTGTTATCAATGTTTATGATATATGGATGTGATGTATGCGTATATGAGCTAATTTACTGCACTGCTGTTGGATTGGGGAAAATAAATCCCTGACCACTGCTGAGGATATGGAGTGTAAGTCTTCATGTTGTGAAGTTTGAAGAATTTCCACTTAGAGAAATAAACTTTGTTGTAAGGGAAATTCTGTGTATTGTTTGTAAAATCCTGTTGAGAAATCCGGAGAAATTGAACGACTTCTATTGGGGATTGATAATTGGAAGCTTTGTTCCACTGGGGATTAAACTGCACACTGCGGAGAATTTTTACAGAGATAACTTAGAAAGATTTCCCTACCTCTTAAAGCCATCAGTGATTATCTTTTTATTTTGTTCATTTGTAAACAGTAATTGTGTTCAAATGCATATGTTCAAAAATAAATCATTGGACGTTTTTGTAAACAAAACACAAAAGTAAAGAAAACAGATAGTTTTGCACTGTCAAAGGGATATATTTGTATTGACTTTGAGTAAGTGTTTTTGTACAATGAGACGAACATTCTAGTAAGAGAATATTGTCGTAAAAATGAAAATTTTGATACAAAGAAAAGATAGCTATGTAATATAATCCCATGGGGTTCCCATTCTGCTATAGCCTTCGTATCTCTGAGCATCTTGTCTATTTGTTGCCTCGTACGAAGATGATTGAATTGATCAGAACCTCTGAGTTTGTCAGTTGAATTCAAAGGTTGTCCGTAAAGTGATCCAACGAGACATAGTCATACGCTTTAATTCTCTAACTTTTTCCTGGACCGCCCTTTCGGGTTTTCAGTCAACCGGGATACCCTTTTTTCCCAAGCCGCCCTTTCGGGTTTTAAGCTTGCTAGGTGTACAGATTTTTTGTTTTATCCCTAATTTTCACCTTATTTTTCCTAGGTGAAATTCTGGCAGCAAATACTCAATGTCACAGTGAATGTTATGACACCGTATCTGACTTTCTATAAGACAGTAAATAAAAACAGTAAAGAACACAGTCAATTGTTTACCCAGTTCAGTGTGAAACAACACCTACTCTGGGGGCTATCAAGCCAGGGAGGAAATCCACTATAAGAGATATTAATTCAGGAATAAACCAACCAGTTTATCTCCTTCACTTAAGACCTACCCAATGCAACTTCAATCTAAGTTCAACTTAAACCTGAGTTCCTACTCACTCCCCTTCAATCACAGCAGTGATACTTAAACAATTTACTAATGAAATAATGAAGACACTCTTCAGAACATACACTTGATTATGCTTCACAACTTTTTAATCAAGTAACACAAACACTCGTGCTTCACAGCTTTGAGTGATACATAAACCTAACTTGACTTTGCTTCAAAGCTTTAGTCAAGAGACACAAAACACTCTTGCTTCAAAGCTTTGAGTGATACAAAAACCCTTACAATCAAAACATATTCCAAGTAACTTATCACAATGACACTTGCTTGGATTACAGCAGTTAAAACTATACAGCTCCTAATTGATCTTCTGTCAAAGAGTTAATTTCCAATCAGCTTTCCTGTTGAATATATATGCAGCTGTTTCTTCAGTTAGGGCTTCCACGAAAAGCTAGGGTTAATTAGGGTTAACCTCAAGACTTGGTCACAAGACTTTATCAACCAGATTAGGGTTGAGCTAGATTAACTTAAAGACCACGTGAGATTCTGTTCTGGAAGGAATGAGCCAACTTCCTGAAAAATCTCAGAATTAACCAAACTGCATAACTGTTAGATCAGTACAGGATGTCTTAACATTTGTTATGACATCAGAATTCCTGTTTACTGATTTTGGTAGAAAGTAATAAATGTGATCATTTGCAAAATGCTCAGATACACACTCATAAACAGCAGCTACTGTATGCCATACTTTTTCTGCATAAAGTACCTAATAATCCAGAATGTTATGACATCAGTCATGACATTCACACACCTGGTTTTACCAAAAATACATGCCAATACCTAAACACTTACAAACTCCCCCTTTGGCATATTTTTGGCTAAAACCCCTAAGCAATCAGAGAATAGAGAGCAGCAGAATGAATATGACTGCAGAAAAAATATGATGTCTACCGAGTGATTAACACAAAATATCTCCCCCTCTTTAGCCACAAATAGGCCAAAGATACATGTACTTATATGTTATACAGTCATCCAAAATGAGTAATAAAAATAACAGATAAAATCTGAAAACACTTGCATCAACAGGAACCAGCATCAGGCTTGTCAACTCCACCAAACTTTAAGCACTGTCATCTTCAGAGGAGCTACTTTCTTCAGCATTGAGCTGATCTTCAGCAGCACCCTCTTCCCTTCTGTTTCCTTCAGTCTCCTCCTGTTCTAATCTGGCAATTAGGTTTTCTAGAGTCTTTTTCCTTGTCTCCAGCTCTTTGCAGGTCTCCTTCAGTACAGCTATAACATCAGATGTCTTGGACTGAGTTTTTACAGTTGATGTCTCAGTTGATGTCATGACAATGTCAGGAACACGAGATCCCTGAAATAGCTTGTAGTGTAACCCAAGAGCAGGAGCTCTTTTGCAAACAATATCTCTTTCCACCAGGATGTCAGGGTACTGAGCAAGGACAATTCCACATAGGAGGGAGGGAAAGGCAATAGGGCCTTTAACAGCATAGCTTCCAGCATGTTTTAAAGTTTGATCAAAAATATACCTGCCATAGTCAAATTCATTCCTGGTTCCAACAACATAAATGAATCTCCCCAATCCTGTAGAGATGGTTGATTTATGGTTTGTATGGACCCAGTTGGCTGCACCAATCTTGTGAAGGATGGCAAATTTTATGCTTAGCTTGCTAGCATTCAGCTTGCCTTTTGAGGGCCAGCACTTGACTTGTCTTGCTGTGATGGTTTGGCATACTTCATTGTCAGTAACTTCTAGTTCAGGGCAAGCCTCATTTGATCTTCCAAGGAATTTGTTAATTTCAGATGGAGAGAAATTAACCCTTCTTCCTCTCACATAGACACATTCAAAGTAAGCTGACCTTCCATCAGCACAATCATCAGACAAATTCACTATGAACTCCTTGACAAGATTTTCATAGCATTTGGTAAACTTTTCCACAGTCTTCATTAGTCCAGCATCTTTGATTAGGTCCATGATTTCCTTACAATCCATGTCACCATTGTTTAGTTCTCTTTCCAAGGCTATTCTCTTCAAGCAAACATACTTCCATCTGTTGGCATTTTCAGGGTGGTGAAATGAAATGTTGTCAGTGGGGACTTCAGGAACTCTATCCATTTTGCTGGAAGGGAGTTTCCTTCTGAGAGGAATGTCTTCAGCATCAATTTCAAATTCTGATTCCTCATCAGAATCAGAGGGTTCAGGTTCTTTCCTCTTCTTTGCTATTGGTTGTCTCACAGGCTTTGAGAGACTCCCAGTATGTACTCGGGCTTTCACCTTCCCCTTGGACAGTCCAGTCTTCACAGTTTCCACACTAGTCTTGCCTTCAGACCTGGTTTTCTTATCAGCAGGTGTGATACGGTGGGAGAACTGACTTGAGGTTTTGCGTTTGTTTTCGCAAATGTTTCGGTTGAGCAAGAGTCGCCACCGACTTTTTATTTTATCCTAAGGAAAGGTTAAAAAGCACAGCAAAAAACCTTTGAGATGTTTTCTTGGGTTCAGGGAGTAGATTATAGAAAGGGAAGGTATTAACACCCTTTCTATCCATGGTTATCCATGGGCTCTTAGTTACTTGCTTAGATCAACTTGCCTTAATTTTCAATTGTTTGAAATGGTGCTTTGTGTGTGTGGGTTTGAAAAATGTTTTGAAAAGAGGCCAATGTGGTGGCAACCTTTGTAATGATCCATGTTGGGATGTATACAAAGGTGTATGTCTTTTGAAAAGGTTTTCAATGTTTTTGAAAGTTGTTTTGAAAGTGTAGTGATGTGTGGTTTGAAAAAATAGGCAAGTGTTTTTGTTTTGCAAATTGGCAAGTAACAAAAAGCTATCTACCCTAAATTTCTCAAAGATCTTTGCTATGTTTTAACCCTTTTAACAATTTTGTTCCACCATTGTATTTGGTGGACAATCTTGTGTTAGGATGTGAAAGGGACGGGCGCGGGTCATCGTTTAGACCATAATTGTAATGGTGCCAAGTATCTTTGGGCAATTTTTCCTTGGAGGGACTTGATCATTTTTTAGGCAACTTTCGAAAGCGTCAACGAGGGACTATGATCATTTGAATTGTTTTGTTTTGCCCAAAGAGACCTAACATGCAATATGGCCCATTATTGAAGGCAACAAGTGGAATACCCTAGGGGTGCAAGTGTGATTAGTGTTGTCCATTTTCATGCTTGTTTATCTTGAATTTAGGTCAAACTATTTTTGGTTAATTGATTTGCATACAAACACTAATTCTAACATGGCATAATTAGAAAGCTTTAAAGTGCGAAAAATAAAGTTCCTAAGTTATTACAACACAATATGTGGGAAGGGGGGTACAAATGTTCAAATAGGGATATTTTGACAAGAATTAAAACCCTAGATTATTACATCAAATTGGAATTTTGCAAGGTATTTAATTACACAATATTTAATAAAATAAAATAAATATGCAAAATGCAAAAAGGTTTTCTTTTTTTATGTGTATGTAAAAGGTATTTATCATGTACCAAATAAAATAAAATTAATTAATTTTTGGGGTTCTTATGCATTTAGGGCAAAAACCCTAATTTTCACAAATAAAAGTATTTATTGTATAATATATGTAATATTTATTAATTATATACAAAAAATAAATAAAAGAGAAGTATATTTGTCAAAAAGGTATTTTTAATGTTAAATATTAATAAAAATAAAAATGTATTATTTTTATGTTTTTTAACCTAAATACACTAATAAATATATAAGTATTTGTATTATTTACTAAATATATTAAATATGTACAAAAATAAAATATTTAATATTTACCAAAAAAAAGTATATTTTATATAAAATATTTTCAGAAGATAAAATAAAATAAAAAATGGAAAATAAATGTATTTGGTATTATTCCTAATATTCTAAACAAAAAAGTATTATGTATTTATTTATATATATATATAACTAACTAAAGCAAATAAATATCAAATAAAATGCAAAAAAATGTGCAAAAATGTTTTTTTAATATTTTTATGTTTTAATGAAAAATAACAAATCAGAATCAAAAAGAAAAAATTGAAAATGGCAAATAAAACTCAAAATGGGTCAAGAGGGTGCAACTGTAAAAGCATGGTGCAAATAGGAAAATGAAACAGGCCCAGTCCATGAAGACTTTGTCTTCAACCTCAGAACCTGTAGGAACAACAACAACACGCGTTTTCTATCTCCAGATTCCTTGATCTTTTGCCAAATCTTGCAACATGAAACCTGTAGAGCTTGAAGCCACGATTCTAAACATATAAAGAAATCAATCTAACTCTCAGAAATGAGAGAGAATTTCTTCTCCCCCAATTCCTGACCTAGTTTTTATTCCATGTTCAGACATCAAATTCTCATAGCACACATAACATAAATTAAAACTAATTATATGAGCATGTTCAGGGCCATGAATGTGACATAATTTCTTCACAAATCTAAACCTAACAATGCCTGGATAGAGAGATACAAGTTCATGAACTTACCTGTTCAGTTGGAATCGTGTGCAACAATGGAGATGCTTACAAGGCAAGGTAATGATTTGTATAGCTTCCTTGATGTCTCAGGATGCTATTCCAACCTTTAGTGTGCTTGGAAACCAAGAGAATCGTGCTATGGTACTTCAACTGCAAAACAGAAAAATGAAAATGGTGATGTTAGCTAGAGATGTTACAGGTCGTGTTTAGGGCTTGGAACAGTTTCAAGGGATGATGTGGGATGTGTTTGAAGTGGTTTCAGCAAGAATGCACGAATGGATTGAGTTATGGAACTCAATCTGCAGCAGGTGCCGTGTTTTGGCAGTTCTATGGGGTTTCTGTGTTTGAGAAGGCAATGGAGATGGTTGGCTCGTGTTTTAGGTCAGGGTGGTTGTTTAGAATGTGTTCACAATCTTTTCTTAAGCTTGTCTTGGCTGAGATGAGAGTTGTGTATTGTTATGCAATGTTTCTTCAACTTTAAGCAACAAAGTGTCAAGTGGTGTTCTAGACTGATGCAGGCCCCCAATCTATGCTGCAACCTTCCCCCTTGATCAGTGTGTTTTGCTTCTGAACTTGTGCCCAAAGATATGGCCTTGTACTTCTTGATTTGCAACTTTGACATAAAGCCATACTTTTCTAAAATGGATAATTAGCTTTTTCTATTTAAGGGTTAAACTTCCATGTAATGCTTAAACACATAAAACAAGGCCTTGGCACAATGAGTTAGCATTAAATTATTGATTTCAAATGGGATATAGGACCTGTAATCAAGGAATGCAAGCTGAGTTCAAAATGGCACAAGTGTATGAACATGTAAATTGGCCATAAACAAAGTGAGTTTTTCCCAACTTGCCAAATTCGATTCTCCCTAACCATGAGGTTGTTTGATGAGTTCTTGGACATTTTGGAAAGCTTGGAATGTGTACTACAATCCATCTTTGAAATGCAAATTGAAATTCCAAGTGGAAGTATGTGAAAAATGGTCTTAAAGTTAGGCAAAAATCCTGCCTAAAATGGTTCAAAATTTCTCTAAGTTAAGAATGGTTTGGTACCCTTGTTCCAAAAATTGTAACTTGAGCTATAAGCTTCTTTTGGGAAAACTTTGTGAATTAAAGTTGTAGATTTTGCAATGGACTACAACTTTCATGTTTTGACTTTTCCTTGAATCCAAATGAATCTTGGTGACAAAGTGGGACAAAGTTAGGAAAAAATTAGGGTTCTTCATAACTTAGAAAAATTCTAAGTTATGAAAAATCTTCATTTCAAACCCTAATTTGTGATTCTTGATTTCTTGATGAACAAGTTTCATGATTTGGCATGTTTTGATGAAAAATGAATCTTGACACTTGATTTTGACCAAAAAGTCAAAGTTTGACTTTTCAGTATACAGTCAAAACTGATCAATTGACTGGGAAATTCAACTGTCAATCTTGTGCATTTGGGATCTTTTGAACTTGTTGAGTATGTCAAGACAATTCCATGGGGTCCTTGAGTCCATATGTGAGCTTGGTTTGCCATTGGCTAGGTCAAACAGTCAAAAATTGCCTTTGTGCAGTCAAAACCCTAAAAATGACCATTTTGCCCTTTTGGTAATCTGATCAAATTCCTTGTGGAATTGTGATCCAAACTTGATCAAATGGTTCATATGAGTTCATAATGTTGATTTAGGTCAATTTTCATGAGGTTTGACTGTCAATTGGCCACAGTTGACTTTTTCCTCAATACAGCTGATTTCTAGGTCAACTGCCCAATTGACTGGGCAAAGATTGGAATCAAGGCTTGAAACTTGGTATGGATAAACTTGGGAGTCCAACATGAATCATGAAATTCATCTTAGGCATTTTAGGTCAAAATATCTTTGTGCAAACACAAACCCTAATTTGGGTCAACAGTGCAAGGAGAAGTCTTGAGCAGAGGAAACCCTAACTGGATCTTGAGCTCCAAGGGTCTTGTGATGAGAAAATGTTGAGGATATGGGAGGGCAAATTTTGGGGTACAACAGTTGCCCCTGTTCAATCTTCTTGAACCTGAAGAGTTAGATTGGCAAGTTTGCCTTTCGTGACTCGAGGGTAAAAGGAGATTGGACACTAGAGTGCCCGGAAATTTGCACTCGCATGTTGGAGTATCAGCAAATGTGATGTCGGGAATGGGCTCATAGATGCCATTTGGAGAGATGGTGGATAGGGAGATGGGCTTATAGATGCCATCTGAAGGCGTGACAGAACCTTGTCGGGAATGGGCTTATAGATGCCATTTGGAAGTGTTGATCGCATAAGAGATTCCTTAGCGAGAACTTGCGTGTTTTGAGAAAGACAGATGTTTTCCTGGCTTGCTACAGGTGTTGATCTTCAATCTCTTCATGCAGACATGCCCTGGCTAGATACAGGTGTCGAGTCTACAATCGGTTGCTCGCAGATATGCCCTGGCTGGATACAGGTATCGAATCTGGAATTCTCGTCTACAGATATGCCCTGGCTGGATACAGGAATCAAATCTTCAAACTCTTCAGATGTGCCCTGGCTGGATACAGGAATCGAATCTGGAATTAGTCGTCAACATATATGCCCTGGCTGGATACAGGAATCGAATCTGGAAATAGTCGTCAACAGATATGCCCTGGCTGGATATAGGAATCGAATCTTCAAACTCTTCAGATGTGCCCTGGCTAGATACAGGAATCGAATCTAGAATTAGTCGTCAACAGATATGCCCTGGCTGGATACAGGAATCGAATCTGGAAATAGTCGTCAACAGATATGCCCTGGCTGGATACAGGAATTGAATCTTCAAACTCTTCAGATGTGCCCTGGCTAGATACAGGAATCGAATCTGGAATTAGTCGTCAACAGATATGCTCTGGCTGGATACAGGAATCGAATCTTCAAACTCTTCAGATGTGCCCTGGCTAGATACAGGAATCGAATCTGGAAACTGATCACTCACAGATGTGCCCTGGCTAGATACAGGAATCGAATCTGGAATTGTGACAGTTGAAGGTAGTTGTCTTTTGGGTTGTCTTTTTCCCTGAAAAGTCAAAACATCAGTTGTATGCAATGTCATGGTGTATGAAATGCATGATGTCATGATGTTCAAAATGAGATAGTGTTGTATGCACTTTATCATGTATGAAAGCAAGATGTATGAAATGTGAAATGTTTATGAATGTATTTTCGTCTAGGAAAATAAGTCCTTGACGATCGGCTGGGGAATTAAATCCAGGGCCGACGTTTGAAGAGAAGAGTTCTTCGCTTCCGCTAGGGATGATGGTTGCAAGAATACACCGGTAGGAGAAAATGACTCCGTTGGGGAATACACTTGTTGGAGAGATTACTCTAAGGGGAATTATTCTGTGGGAAGAGATACTTCGCTGAAGTTTTGATGAGAGCTCCGCTGAGGATCTCAATGATGGACTCCGCTGGGGATAACCATGATAAACTCCGCTGGGGATGACAATGATAAACTCTGCTGGGGATTGTGTTGATAAGTTATGTTGGGGAACTTTGATGGACTCCACTGGGGATTGGAAGAACTTCGCCGAGGGCGATCTTCCGTGGAAATTAGCTGAGGATAAACCAGTTATAAGCCCTTGTGAGGAATAACTTTGAATAAAGCCCGGGAGGGACGTCCGTACTTTGCAGGGGATAAGCTTCCAGAATCTACTGGGGATAAGCTTCAAGGCCTGCTGGGGATATGGATTCCAAATTTCCTGGGGAAACTTTCGGACTGTACTGGAAAATGGTTCCACTGGAGTGTCTGTATTCCGTCGGGGAACAATCTTAGATCAAGACTGCCGGGGATGCTTGTTGATGAATGCTTATACTCTGCTGGGGAATTGAGGTAACTTGGTCACACTCTTCAGTTGAATCTACCTTGGTACCTTGGCGGACAAAGCAACTAGACTGCTCGGACAATTCTACATTGCCCCTGTTTCTGATGTCACCTGTAATCAGTCTTTTGTTTCGTATGCAAGTATTTATGAATTAGCAATTTTAATGTCAAATGCATATATCAAAAATGAACATTGGACGTTCTTCGCAAGACAAAATAGAAAAAGGAAAAAACGAATGGCAATTTGTTTGGAAAACTGAATTTGTATTGATTTTGAAATTTGCCTGTAAATAGGCGTTTTTTGTACAAGAGGCTGACGTCCTAATAAGAGAACGCCGCCAAATAAACATAAAGTTTATACAATTTTGAAAAGGAAACAAAACAGCTATGTGAACAATATTCCCACTGGGTTCCAACTCTGCTATTGCCTTTATGTCTTCAAGCGTCTCATCACTTTGCTGCTTAGTTGAAGATGAAGCTGATTGATCGATGTCGAAGTCTGAGCCCGATAGTTGATGCCGAATTCTGGATGCAAGGTGATCCAATGAGACATAGTGTTACGCTGTATCCCTAACTTTTGCCTGGACCACCCTTTCGGGTTTTCAGTCCACCGGGATACCCATTTTTGCCCAAGCCGCCTTTTCAGGTTTTCGACTTGCCGGGTGTACAGATTTTTTTTCATTTCATCCCTTATTTTTGCCCGAACCCTTTTGGTTCGCCGAGAAGCCCTTATTTTTGCCTAGGTATGTCAACCTAGCGGGTCTTTTATTTATGCGTAGTATCTTTTTACTATGTCTGCATTGGCGGGGTGAGGAAGGTCGTCACCATCCATGGTGGTTAGAATCATGGCTCCTCCTGAGAACACATGTTTAACCACAAATGGCCCTTCGTACGTAGGGGTCCATTTTCCCCTGGGATCACTTTGAGGAAGGATGATGCGTTTGATTACCAGGTCCCCAACTTGATACTCTTGTGGTCTGACTTTCTTGTTATATGCCCTGATCATCCGTTTTTGGTACGTCTGACCATGGCAAATAGCAGTGAGTCTCTTTTCGTCAATTAGGTTTAATTGATCAAGTTGAGTCTGGATCCAGTCATCTTCACTCAAGTCTGCATCCTTCATTATCCGGAGAGAGGGTATCCGGACTTCAATTGGCAAGACTTCCTCCATGCCATAGACCAAGGAAAAGGGTGTTGCCCCGGTTGACGTCCTTGCTGAGGTACGGTACCCATGAAGAGCAAATGGTAACATTTCGTGCCAATCTTTATAGGTCACTGTCATCTTCTGCATAATCTTCTTGATGTTTTTATTTGCCGCTTCGACAACTCCATTCATCTTCGGCCGGTAAGGAGAAGAGTTGTGGTGCTGTATCTTGAATTGCTCGCAGAGCTCAGTGATCATCTCGTTGTTAATATTGGTACCATTGTCCGTAATGATTCTTTCTGGGACGCCGTACTGACAGATCAGGTTGAGCCGAATGAAACGTGCTACGACGCTCTTGGTTACGGTGGCATAGGAAGCTGCTTCTACCCACTTCGTGAAGTAATCAATTGCTACCAAGATGAAACGATGCCCGTTGGATGCCGTCGATCGGATCTCGCCGATCATATCAATGCCCCACATTGCAAAAGGCCAAGGTGCCGTCAGGACGTTCAGAGGAACCGGAGGCATATGCACCTTATCAGCATAGATCTGGCATTTATGACAAGTTCGAGAATGTTGGTAACAGTCAGCTTCCATTGTGGACCAGAAATATCCTTCCCGAAGGATTTTCTTTGCCATGGTGTGTCCACTGGAATGTGTTCCGAATGTACCTTCGTGTAGTTCTACCATGATCTTCTCTGCTTCAGTTTTATCCACACAACGCAGTAGAGTTGAATCATGATTTCGTTTGTAGAGAATATCGTTACTGAGGAAGAATTTTGCCGCAAACCTTCTCAGGAATTTCTTGTCATTGACCGATGCGCCTTCGGGGTAATCTTGAGCTTCCAAATATCTCTTCACCTCATGATACCAGGGTTTCTCGATTACCTCTTCGGCCTCAAGATCGCAGCAGTATGCAGGTTCGTCCAACTTCCAGATAATGATCCGGGAAGCCTCGTTGTCCCATTTGACTTTGAACATTGAAGACATCGTAGCTAGTGCGTCTGCTAACTGATTCTCCTCTCTTGGGAAGTGCTCAAAAGTTATTTCTTCAAAGTGGGGAAGCAAAGTCAACACATACTCCTTGTAAAGAATAAGATTCGGGTGTTTCGTATCCCACTCGCCTTTGATCTGATTGATCACGAGAGCGGAATCTCCGAAGACACTCAGAAACTTGATCCTTAAGTCAATCGCAGCTTGAAGACCCATGATGCATGCCTCATACTCCTCCATGTTGTTGGTGCAGTTGAAACACAGCCGGGCGGTGAGTGGAGTATGAGTACCTTTAGGGGATATGATCACAACGCCGATGCCGTTACCCAAAGCGTTCGAGGCTCCATCAAAATGCATAGACCATCGGGATCCTTCCTCAGGTCCTTCATCCGGTCCAGGTACTTCACAATCAGTTACTACCATGATATCTTCGTCCGGAAATTCAAAGTTCAATGATTGGTAATCGTCCACAGGTTGGTTTGCCAAATGGTCTGCCAATACACTTCCCTTGATTACTTTTTGAGTTGTGTACTGGATGTCATATTCTGTCAAGATCATTTGCCATCTTGTTATTCTTCTAGACAGAGCAGGCTTTTCGAATATGTACTTGATTGGATCCATTTTTGAAATCAACAGAGTAGTGTGAGTCAGCATATACTGTCTCAGCCGGCGAGCAACCCATACCAGAGCGCAGCAAGTTTTCTCGAGCAATGAGTACTGAGACTCACAGTCGGTAAACTTTTTGCTCAGGTAATAAATAGCGTGCTCTTTTTGGCCAGACTCGTCATGCTGCCCCAGCACACACCCCATTGAATTATCAAGCACTGTCAAGTATAGTATTAGAGGTCTCCCTTCAACCGGAGGCATAAGAATGGGTGGTTCTTGGAGATATTCTTTTATCTTTTCAAAAGCGGACTGACATTCATCGTTCCAACGTACTACTTGATCTTTCTTCAGTAATTTGAAGATTGGCTCACAGGTAGCAGTTAGATGTGAGATCAATCGGGCAATGTAATTCAGTCGTCCTAGAAAGCCTCTGACTTCTTTCTCTGTCTTGGGATTTGGAATCTATTGTATGGCTTTCACCTTGGCAGGGTCCACTTGAATACCTTTATCGCTTACAATGAAACCTAGCAATTTTCCAGACCTCACCCCAAAGGTGCATTTGTTTGGGTTCAACCTCAGCTTGTACAACTTTAGTCGGTCAAACAGCTTTCGCAGATGGTCAAGGTGTTCTTCCTCAGTTTGGGACCTTGCAATCATATCATCGACATACACTTCAATCTCATGGTGGATCATGTCATGAAATAAAGCAACCATGGCACGTTGGTAGGTTGCCCCAGCATTTTTCAACCCGAATGGCATGACCTTGCAGCAGAAGGTGCCCCACTGAGTAACGAAGGTAGTCTTTTCCATATCTTCAGGAGCCATCTTGATCTGATTATACCCTGAAAAACCATCCATGAAGGAGAACACCTTGTGTTGAGCAGTATTGTCAACAAGAACGTCGATGTGAGGCAGAGGGAAATCATCCTTAGGGCTGGCCCTGTTCAAATCCCTGTAGTCGACACACATTCTGACTTTACCATCTTTCTTTGGCACTGGAACCACGTTGGCCACCCACTGAGGATAAGAAGTCACTGCTAGAAACCCGACATCAAACTGCTTCATAACCTCAGCTTTGATTTTCTCGGACATCTCTGGACGCATGCGGCGGACCTTCTGTTTTACCGGAGGACAATCTTCCTTGGTAGGCAGGTGATGAACCACTATGTCGGCATCCAAACCAAGCATGTCTTCATAAGACCAAGCAAAGATTTCCATGTAGCCATGCAGCATCTGGATCAATCGTTGCTTCACAATGAGCTCTAGATTGGCACCAATCTTGACTTCTTTTCTATCTGTCTCAGTACCCAGGTTTATCATTTCCACTGGCTCTTTATGCGGCTGAATGACCCTCTCTTCCTGGAGTAGCAGTCTTGCGAGTTCACCAGGCACTTCACAATCATCTTCACCTTCGTCTTCGGCCAAGTTGATCGGATTTTCGAAGTCACAGCTGGCAGTAGCAGAGCTGTTACCAGTGAGATCCAGAGTGGATTGAAACCTGTATAAGTGAGTGTGTGTAAATATAGCTGTTTTGCAATATATAACACAGAAAGAAAAAGAGCACAAGATTTGAAATGCAACAAACGTCCAATGTTTTGATTAATGATATAAGGAAATGTCATACAAAAGGCCCTCACAAATGGAGCTACGATGCCCCGGGTAGGACACCGAGCCAATAAAAGTTTCAACATATTGTTTGTTACAAATTGAAAATCAAAAGAGTTCATTACTGCATGACAAATGTAATAGGTGTAAAATCTTTTGCCGTCCAGTTGCTTGGTCCGTTGCTGGTTGTTGGATAGATCCAACTGTCAAATTCTGCTTCCTCTACGTCCTCCTCGATAGCATTCACCCTTGGGTTGGTGATGAACACCGGAGTCTTTCTGATCCTTTCTTTGCGAACATCCCTCTGAGCCTCTGTAGTGAAGCCCAACCCAAACTTGTCGGTCTTTTGAGTGAAGTCAGGAAGCTGACCCCAGTTTGCACACTTGCCTTTCTCGATTACAGCCCGGGCATCCTTCAAGGAAGCCATCTTCAAATGAAAGTCTTCTTCAACCACTGTCTCAGCTGACGCCAATGTTGGAGGTACCTCTTCAAAATGTTGAAAGGGGGTTTCAATAAACTCCCCGTCCATCTCGATATACCGGAATGAATTCAAGTGACTAACCATGTAATCCTCCTCACCCTGCACAGTAACAATTTTCCCTTTGACAGGGTATTTGAGCTTTTGGTGTAGAGTGGATGTTACCGCCCCAACCTTGTGAATCCAGGGTCGACCCAACAAGCAGGAATAAGATGGACGAATATCCATTACATAGAACATTGAGTCAAAGACTTGGAAACCCACACGGATAGGAATGTCTACCTCACCGTGCACCATCCTCTTAGAACCGTCGAAGGCTATAACAATGATGTTACTAGGCTTCAATTCCAGGCCCTCACAATCCAACCGATCTAAGGCCTTCTTGGGAAAAATGTTCAGGGAAGAACCGGTATCCACCAACACGTGTGCGAGAGTAGTGCCCCTGCATTCTATGGAAACATGCAGGGCATCATTGTGGTTTTTCCCTTTGGCGGTAAGGTCTGCATCTGAGAAACCCAACCCATTGTCAGCTGTCAAATTAGCCACACAGTCAGTGAACTGATCTGCAGATGTCTCTTGCGGCACATGGGCCGTTTTTAGAAATGAAATCAGGGCCTTGGCGTGGGCCTCTGAGCACAGCAGCAATGATAGCATAGAGATTTTGGAGGGGGTATGCCCCAGCTGTTCAACGACATTGAAGTCACTCTTTTTAATGATTTTAAGGATTTCCTCCATCTCCTGCTGGGAGGCTTCAACAGCGGTCTTTTTTGGTGCCTCTGTCCGGGCAGGCAAATCGGTAGTAACTTCTTTGCCCCGAGCATCAGAGGACTCGGCGGCAGTAGTAGACACAGGAACTTGGTTTGAAACATGCACACTTGCGGGTGTGCTGATAAGAGGTTTTCGGATAACTGGCGGTGCAATATCAGGCGAGAAGAGCCTGCCACTGCGAGTAATCTTGGCGGGACCAGTGATGTTACTGATACTGGTACCGGTGTTGAAGTCCTGCTTCACTCCAAGCACATACACGTCTGCCCCATAGTGCCATGGGACAGCCTTGTCAGATTCATAGGGGAGGGGCCCCGGAACCGTAATGGTAATGGGTGCAACAGACATAATTTGGACTGGCTTCCTCGGGGGAGCCTTGGTAGGATTGTTGAAAATTGTGACGACAGATACTTCTTCAGCGGAAACAAACGGAACAGCAGTTTTCTTGAACAGAATTTCTTTGCTATCCATCAGGCTTTGGATGCCTGATTTCAGCAGCGGACAACCGGTAGGGATAACAGCACACAGGAGGCAACCCTTGCTACAACCCAGAAATAAACCGGCTAGCAGTAGGTTCCTCTTAACAGTCAATAGAGGGGTAGCAACATCATTCACCAAAACAGCATACAAATCTTCCTCAATGGCATTTACTCTATGTTGGGGCATAGGAGCAGTTACAACATTTGGCCTCTCAGGCGCCTCAAACTGAAGTTCCTTCGCATCAATAAGGTCTTGGACCTTATTTATCAGGGCCCAGCAATCATCAGTAGTATGCCCGGGGCTATCAGAATGATAAGCACAACGGGCATTTGGGTTATACTTAGGAGATGCAGTATTCACGACCTTCGGAGCCTCTTTGATGGTCACCAAGTTGGTTGATAGCAGTTGCGGTAAGATTTGGGACAAGGTCATACTCAGCCGAGTGTATTTCCTTTTGGGCCTCTCGCCCCTTTGTTGATTGTACTGCTGAGGAGCAGCAACAGGTTTTGAAATGACCAAGGCATTGACGGCTTGGCGGTGTTTTGGCTTAACTTGTCTTCTAGGACCATAGACGGCACTAGCTTCCTTCTTGAAAGGTTTCTTCTCAGTACTTACGGAGGCACCCTTCTGTATCTTTCCTGACCTGATGCCAGCTTCTATCCTTTCACCCGTCAGGATCAAATCCGTAAACCCAGCGGAGGAGTTACCAACCAGATGATTGAAGAATGGACCAGACAAGGTTCCTAGAAACATGTCAACCAGCTCACGGTCAGTCAATGGAGGCTGCACCCTGCCAGCCAAATCTCTCCATTTTTGCGCATATTCTTTGAACCCTTCGCCCGTTCCCAGTGACATACCCTGAAGTTGGGTACGCGTAGGAGCGAGGTCAGAATTGTATTGATATTGTCTATAAAATGCGGTAGCCAAATCTTCCCAATGTCGGATACTGGTTCCATCTAGCTGATAGAACCACTCAAGTTGTGACCCCGAAAGGCTATCTTGGAAGAAGTGGATCCAAAGGTTTTTGTCTGCCGTGTAAGGTTGGATCTTCCTTACGTACGACCTGAGATGCAGCTTTGGATAGGAAGCCCCGTCGTATTTGGCAAAGGCAGGCGCCTTGAACTTGTGTGGGATTACCACCCCAGAAGATAACCCTAAATCTCCGAAATCCATCCCCGGCACATTTTGAATCTCCATGGCACTCAAGCGGTCCTCTAATTGCTTGTATCTGTCAGCAGCGGGAGGGTATTATTCGTCATTGTAATTCGTCTCGTTGTCGGAGACTGCAGGACTAGGATCCCCTCCCCCTTGGGGACTGTCTTTCTCTGCAGAGGAAGTAGTTGGATCAGCCTCGTTATGGAGTGTATTCCCAAACCTGCGTCCAGTATTGAACAACGCAGTCCTCTTCTTCTTCTT
This sequence comes from Vicia faba, assembly GCA_948472305.1. Classification (NCBI taxonomy): domain Eukaryota; kingdom Viridiplantae; phylum Streptophyta; class Magnoliopsida; order Fabales; family Fabaceae; genus Vicia; species Vicia faba. The sequence goes on from OX451739.1 coordinate 130,890,586, forward strand.
TTTCTTTAAGAGCAGAGCCTTCAACTCTTGTTGACCTTGGGCCAGGCTCATGACCATTTCTTGAAACTGGGCACTCTGGGCCTGGAGGGCCTTGATAGCTTGCTCACTGGATAATTCTGGATTCATGTTGACTGTTCAAAATAAACAGCGAAGAAGATTAAGCAACCTGTAGAAAAAGGGGGTACCTGTTATGCACATGATGCATGAGATGCTATCTATGCAATGCATTCAAGGATTTTAGAAATTCACAATTGTTGCAGACAAAAAGAACGCACGTCATATTAATAAGAAAAGATTTGTTAGTACATAAATGCCCCATGGGCCAAATATTACAAAAACAACTTCTCAAGGTAAAAATACGTTGCGCATCCTCTTTGGCGCAATGTAGGTGTTAAGCGCCTCTTACTCATGGAGTCGGCGGGTGAGCTCTAAAACCTTCTTCTCGCTAGCGTAAAAGCTGGCTTCAAAAGTGTTCTGTTCCTCCTTGAGTTGGATCCAACTCTTCTGCATCTCCTCCCACGATGTAGGCATGTCAGGATGTAGGATGGTGTAGGGAACCTCTCCTTCCTTGACGGGCTCTTTAATCACATCGAGAACATGAGGATAAGGCATCATTAGACTCTGGGCTCGGGCTCGTACCCACTTGAGATAAGGCTTAAGAGGGATGGAATTCTTGTGCCCCAGTGTCTTGCTATCAACCTTGTTGGGCACCCTCCAAGCTCTGATGAATCTTTGGCGAAGTCCTTGCGCATCGTTGTCGAAGTCAAAAACTAGGTCAAGAATCAACATGTCGTGAGGGCCATCTCTTCGTGCATATCCAAATTGCCTTAAAGCTAGACAAGGGTTGTAGGTAATGCCCCCTCTAATGCCAAGTAATGGAACATTAGGGAACTTTCTACAACGATCGACGATGATGACATTTTCCCTGGACCGAGAACACCAATGTACATCAGAGTGAGTAAGAGTCATCAACCGTTGGGACCATCTTGAGCCTTGGTCATTCTTCAAGACAGATTGTGGAAGGTGCAAAATAAACCACCTTGCAAGGAGAGGAGTACAGCACATGAGAACACCCCTCTTTCTCATTGTTCGTGTGTAAAATGAGTGAAGGATGTCCCCAAGTAATGTTCGTATTGGATTTCTGGACAAGAAGATTTTGACGGCGTTGACCTCTACAAGCTGGTCAGGATTTGGGAATAAGACCAACCCATAGATAAGGAGTGCCACAATTTCTTCAAAGGCTTGTAGGTCCAATGAATTCCAACATTCTTGTGCCTTCTCAAACAAGAATTTTGCTAAGAAGCCTTTGACACCGCTTCTAGTTTCCCAGTGCCCCTTGATGTCAGAAGGCTGTAGATGTAATGCTCGAGCAACATCTTCAGGCTTTGGTTCCTTTTCCGTACCGTTGAAAGGTAGTTGATTTAGGATAGGAATTCTCAGGAGTTGAGAAAATTCCTCCAAAGTGGGCACCAACTGGTAGTCAGGGAAAGTGAAACAGTGGTGAAGAGGGTCAAAGAACTGGAATAGCACTTTCATCATGTCCTCTTCAATGTTGGTGTTGACTAAGCTGAGTAGTCTACCATGTCTTTCACTGAAGGGAGAGCTTTCCGGAATTCTTGATGTGAGCTCCTTGAGTTGAGGAGGGATTCTCACAAGGTTGACTTGGATGGTTTTTCTGCGAGGAATTTCCATGACCTACAAAACAAAAACAAAGATGAAAATCTAAACCCTTGAAGTGGTTAGTAAATGCATATGATGCTTTATGATGTTCATGATGTATGCACAAACATATGTACAAGCAATTCACACAAGACCCTAGTTTCAGGCTTGCATGAGGTTTCATAGGTAAGTACCCTATTTAGTGTAGTTGGCTTAAAATCCTATCCTATAAATAGTAACCGGGTTCTAAGGAGCTCAATATCATCGGATTGTTTTCATTGTTCATTGTTTTGGTTTAGCCACTTAACTAGCGACCAAAATATTCCAAGAAAACAACCCTCAATGAGTGTAGTATCGAGTATCTACCAACTTCGGACTGCACCAAAGCCGGTCATCTCACTACCCCTAATGAAAGGCCAAGATGGTCAAGTAAGGTTCTAGGTCATTAGTGCTTAGTGACATCACTCAGCGGCCCCGTACTCTCCTTGATTGAACTCAAGGGTTACCGGTACTCACAAATATGTCGCACTAATATAGCTATTGCTTCGACCGTGTCGGTATACCCCACACAGTTTCCATAATGTATTGCTATCTATGAATGTTTCCCAAAATCCGGGTGTAGGATTGCAAACCCAAACAAGAGAGCCAAGATATAAAGCAATCAAAAAAAACAATTAGTCATGCAAGAGGGTGATCTAAGTCCTAAGGTTACTCCACTTTAAAGTTGTCCCCAGCAGAGTCGCCAGTTCTGTGATACGGTGGGAGAACTGACTTGAGATTTTGCGTTTGTTTTCGCAAATGTTTCGGTTGAGCAAGAGTCGCCACCGACTTTTTATTTTATCCTAAGGAAAGGTTAAAAAGCACAGCAAAAAACCTTTGAGATGTTTTCTTGGGTTCGGGGAGTAGATTAAAGAAAGGGAAGGTATTAGCACCCTTTCTATCCATGGTTATCCATGGGCTCTTAGTTACTTGCTTAGATCAACTTGCCTTAATTTTCAATTGTTTGAAATGGTGCTTTGTGTGTGTGGGTTTGAAAAATGTTTTGAAAAGAGGCCAATGTGGTGGCAACCTTTGTAATGATCCATGTTGGGATGTATACAAAGGTGTATGTCTTTTGAAAAGGTTTTCAATGTTTTTGAAAGTTGTTTTGAAAGTGTAGTGATGTGTGGTTTGAAAAAATAGGCAAGTGTTGTTGTTTTGCAAATTGGCAAGTAACCAAAAGCTATCTACCCTAAATTTCTCAAAGATCTTTTCTATGTTTTAACCCTTTTAACAATTTGTTCCACCATTGTATTTGGTGGACAATCTTGTGTTAGGATGTGAAAGGGACGGGCGCGGGTCATCGTTTAGACCATAATTGCAATGGTGCCAAGTATCTTTGGGCAATTTTTCCTTGGAGGGACTTGATCATTTTTTAGGCAACTTTCGAAAGCGTCAACGAGGGACTATGATCATTTGAATTGTTTTGTTTTGCCCAAAGATACCTAACATGCAATATGGCCCATTATTGAAGGCAATAAGTGGAATACCCTAGGGGTGCAAGTGTGATTAGTGTTGTCCATTTTAATGCTTGTTTATCTTGAATTTAGGTCAAACTATTTTTGGTTAATTGATTTGCATACAAACCCTAATTCTAACATGGCATAATTAGAAAGCTTTAAAGTGCGAAAAATAAAGTTCCTAAGTTATTAAAACACAATATATGGGAAGGGGGGTACAAATATTCAAATGGGGATATTTTGACAAGAATTAAAACCCTAGATTATTACATCAAATTGGAATTTTGCAAGGTATTTAATTACACAATATTTAATAAAATAAAATAAATATGCAAAATGCAAAAAGGTTTTCTTTTTTTATGTGTATGTAAAAGGTATTTATCATGTACCAAATAAAATAAAATTAATTAATTTTTGGGGTTCTTATGCATTTAGGGCAAAAACCCTAATTTTCACAAATAAAAGTATTTATTGTATAATATATGTAATATTTATTAATTATATACAAAAAATAAATAAAAGAGAAGTATATTTGTCAAAAAGGTATTTTTAATGTTAAATATTAATAAAAATAAAAATGTATTATTTTTATGTTTTTTAACCTAAATACACTAATAAATATATAAGTATAAGTATTATTTACTAAATATATTAAATATGTACAAAAATAAAATATTTAATATTTACAAAAAAAAAGTATATTTTATATAAAATATTTTCAGAAGATAAAATAAAATAAAAAATGGAAAATAAATGTATTTGGTATTATTCCTAATATTCTAAACAAAAAAGTATTATGTATTTATTTATATATATAACTAACTAAAGCAAATAAATATCAAATAAAATGCAAAAAAATGTGGAAAAATGTTTTTTTTAATATTTTTATGTTTTAATGAAAAATAACAAATCAGAATCAAAAAGAAAAAATTGAAAATGGCAAATAAAACTCAAAATGGGCCAAGGGGGTGCAACTGTAAAAGCATGGTGCAAATAGGAAAATGAAACAGGCCCAGCCCATGAAGACTTTGTCTTTAACCTCAGAACCTGTAGGAACAACAACAACACGCGTTTTCTATCTCCAGATTCCTTGACCTTTTGCCAAATCTTGCAACATGAAACCTGTAGAGATTGAAGCCACGATTCTAAACATATAAAGAAATCAATCTAACTCTCAGAAATGAGAGAGAATTTCTTCTCCCCCAATTCCTGACCTAGTTTTTATTCCATGTTCAGACATCAAATTCTCATAGCACACATAACATAAATGAAAACTAATTATATGAGCATGTTCAGGGCCATGAATGTGACATAATTTCTTCACAAATCTAAACCTAACAATGCCTGGATAGAGAGATACAAGTTCATGAACTTACCTGTTCAGTTGGAATCGTGTGCAATAATGGAGATGCTTACAAGGCAAGGTAATGATTTGTATAGCTTCCTTGATGTCTCAGGATGCTATTCCAACCTTTAGTGTGCTTGGAAACCAAGAGAATCGTGCTATGGTACTTGAACTGCAAAACAGAAAAATGAAAATGGTGATGTTAGCTAGGGATGTTACAGGTCGTGTTTAGGGCTTGGAACAGTTTCAAGGGATGATGTTGGATGTGTTTGAAGTGGTTTCAGCAAGAATGCACGGATGGATTGAGTTATGGAACTCAATCTGCAGCAGGTGCCCTGTTTTGGCAGTTCTATGGGGTTTCTGTGTTTGAGAAGGCAATGGAGATGGTTGGCTCGTGTTTTAGGTCAGGGTGGTTGTTTAGAATGTGTTCACAGTCTTTTCTTAAGCTTGTCTTGGCTGAGATGAGAGTTGTGTATTGTTATGCAATGTTTCTTCAACTTTAAGCAACAAAGTGTCAAGTGCTGTTCTAGACTGATGCAGGCCCCCAATCTATGCTGCAACCTTCCCCCTTGATCAGTATGTTTTTATTCTGAACTTGTGCCCAAATATATGGCCTTGTACTTCTTGATTTGCAACTTTGACATAAAGCCATACTTTTCTAAAATGGATAATTAGCTTTTTCTATTTAAGGGTTAAACTTCCATGTAATGCTTAAACACATAAAACAAGGCCTTGGAATAATGAGTTAGCATTAAATTATTGAGTTGAAATTGGATATAGGACCTGAAATCAAGGAATGCAAGCTGAGTTCAAAATGGCACAAGTGTATGAACATGTAAATTGGCCATAAACAAAGTGAGTTTTTCCCAACTTGCCAAATTTGATTCTCCCTAACCATGAGGTTGTTTGATGAGTTCTTGGACATTTTGGAAAGCTTGGAATGTTTACTACAATCCATCTTTGAAATGAAAATTGAAATTCCAAGTGGAAGTATGTGAAAAATTTTCTTGAAGTTAGGCAAAAATCCTGCCTAAAATGGTTCAAAATTTCTCTAAGTTAAGAATGGTTTGGTACCCTTGTTCCAAAATTTGTAACTTGAGCTATAAGCTTCTTTTGGGAAAACTTTGTGATGAAATTTGTAGATTTTGCAATGGACTACAACTTTCATGTTTTGACTTTTCCTTGAATCCAAATGAATCTTGGTGAGAAAGTGGGACAAAGTTAGGAAAAAATTAGGGTTCTTCATAACTTAGAAAAATTCTAAGTTATGAAAAATCTTCATTTCAAACCCTAATTTGTGATTCTTGATTTCTTGATGAACAAGTTTCATGATTTGACATGTTTTGATGAAAAATGAATCTTGACACTTGATTTTGACCAAAAAGTCAAAGTTTGACTTTTCAGTATACAGTCAAAACTGATCAATTGACTGGGAAATTCAACTGTCAATCTTGTGCATTTGGGATCTTTTGAACTTGTTGAGTATGTCAAGACAATTCCATGGGGTTCTTGAGTCCATATGTGAGCTTGGTTTGCCATTGGCTAGGTCAAACAGTCAAAAATTGCCTTTGTGCAGTCAAAACCCTAAAAATGACCATTTTGCCCTTTTGGTAATCTGATCAAATTCCTTGTGGAATTGTGATCCAAACTTGATCAAATGGTTCATATGAGTTCATAATGTTGATGTGGGTAAATTTTCATGAGGTTTGACTGTCAATTGGCCACAGTTGACTTTTTCCCCAATACAGTTGATTTCTAGGTCAACTGCCCAATTGACTGAGCAAAGATTGGAATTAAGGCTTGAAACTTGGTATGGATAAACTTGGGAGTCCAACATGAATCATGAAAGTCATCTTAGGCATTTTAGGTCAAAATATCTTTGTGCAAACACAAACCCTAATTTGGGTCAACAGTGCAAGGAGAAGTCTTGAGCAGACGAAACCCTAACTGGATCTTGAGCTCCAAGGGTCTTGTGATGAGAAAATGTTGAGGAAATGGGAGGGAAAATTTTGGGGTACAACAGTAGGTTTCTCTTTGGTCAGACATTTTGCAGCATCCTGATTACCCTTTCTGTTCATCATTCTCCTAGCTATGCTAGGGCTGATATTTGCAATTAGGTCATTGTCTGAGTATTCCTCATCCACATCAATAACAGGTGGTTCAACATTCTTCTCTGAAGGGTTCTGAATATCATCAAGGTTTTCAGATGATTTCTGAATGTTGTCATTTGGAGTCTCAACATTCTCAGAGACATCTGGATTTACTTCAACATTTGGGCTTGCTGATTCTTGATTTAATGGAACAGAAATCCCAGGTACAGAGTGGTTCTCACTCAAAATTCTTGTAACAAGCCTAGCTATTGCTTGATGAACGTAAGCTGAGCCTTCCCTATTTGGTACAGAAGATGAAGGTTGAGAGGGATTACCGGATGAAGTAGCTTGAGACCTTCCTGCATGCCTTGTTCTCAGCTTTTTGACCTTGGAGGGGTTAGTTGCCATTTCTCTAAGAGGAGTAATCTCCAGGACTTCAGAATCCATGCATGAGGTGATTGCCCGAGAATCTTGATCAGATGATGAAGATGAAACGGTCGTCTTGGATGAGGATGATGTTTGAGACATTTTGATAGTCTTAGAAAACCAGTAGCAACTAGAGAGAAACCTTTGATTGAGAGAATGGGATTTGTTGCAAAGTCGAGAGTGGAAGGAGGCAAATGAGTGTCTATTCAACTTCTTAATAATTTTGAAAGAATTGGGAAAACATATGATTAACCCAATCAAAATAGACTTAAGAAAAATAACTCCTTCAACCCTTGTTTTAAGCAAAATTAATTGCTACAATTCCTCATGTTGGCAAATACCCAACTTGCCCCTCAAGTTTTCAAATTGATTTGCATCAAGTGCCTTGGTAAAAATGTCAGCCAGCTGTAGCTCAGTGGCAACATGTTCCAGTTTAATTGTCTTCTCCTCTACAAGGTCTCTGATAAAGTGATGTCTAATGTCAATGTGCTTGGTCCTGCTATGCTGAATAGGGTTCTTGGAAATGTTGATTCTACTCAGATTGTCACAGTACAATGTCATAACATCTTGTGTGACATTATACTCAGTGAGCATCTGTTTCATCCAGATTATTTGAGAATAGCTACTACCAGCTACAATGTATTCAACTTCAGCAGTAGAGAGAGACACACAGTTCTGTTTCTTGCTGAACCAGGAGACCAGATTATTTCCTAAGAAGAAACATCCTCCAGAGGTGCTTTTTCTATCATCAGCACTTCCAGCCCAATCAGCATCACAATAACCAGTCAGAGTTGGTTCACAACCATGAGAGTACAGCAAGCCATAGTTGTAAGTTCCACTTACATACTTCAAAATTCTCTTCACTTGGTTGATATGACTGACTTTAGGATCAGCTTGGTATCTTGCACAAACTCCAACTACAAAAGCAATGTCAGGTCTGCTGGCTGTTAAGTACAACAAACTTCCTATCATGCTTCTGTACAGACTTTGGTCCACCTTAACCCCACTTGAATCTTTGGATAGCTTTAAATGAGTAGGTGCAGGGGTCCTTTTGTGACTGGCATTCTTCATACCAAACTTCTTGACAATGTTCTTTGCATACTTGCTTTGAGATAGAAAGATTGAGTCCTCCATCTGTGAGACTTGTAGTCCAAGAAAATAAGTCAGTTCTCCCATGAGACTCATTTCAAATTCAGCCTGCATCTGGTCAGCAAAATGTTTAACTATTTGTTCTGACATTCCCCCAAACACTATGTCATCAACATATATTTGAGCTACCATTAATTTCCCTCCTTCATTTTTGACAAAGAGGGTTTTATCCAAGCCTCCTTTTCTATATCCTTTGTCTGAGAGAAATTTTGTTAACCTGTCATACCATGCTCTAGGAGCTTGTTTCAGGCCATATAGAGCTTTCCTCAATTTGTAGACATGATCAGGGTGGTTTGGATCCACAAAGCCTTTAGGCTGTTCCACATAAACTTCCTCATTTAAGTACCCATTTAGGAAGGCACTTTTTACATCCATCTGAAATAGCTTGAACTTCAGGAGACAAGCAATTCCCAATAGGAGTCTGATAGATTCCAGTCTGGCTACAGGGGCAAAGGTCTCATCAAAATCAACCCCTTCAACTTGAGTGTATCCTTGGGCAACAAGTCTTGCCTTATTCCTAGCGACCACTCCTTCAGCATCTGATTTGTTCTTGTATATCCATTTTGTGCCAATGATGTTTGTTCCTTCTGGTCTAGGAACTAACTCCCAAACTTCATGTTGCTTAAATTGGTTCAATTCATCTTGCATTGCACCAATCCAGTATTCATCAGTTAAAGCTTCCTTAACATTTCTTGGTTCAATTTTAGACACAAAGCAAGAGTTTGAGATGATTTCTCTAGATCTTGTAATGACTCCACTATTAGGATCCCCTATGATGAGTTCTTTAGGATGATCTTTCTAAATTCTGATGGAAGGGATTTTGCTAGCTTCCTTGGATTCAGAGTCTGCTGTAGTGGTGTTAGGAAGGTCATTTTGTTGAGTTGGAGTCTCAAAGAATGTCTCAACATTACAAGGGACATCTGTTTCTTCATGATAATCATCAAATATGACATTTATTGATTCCATCATGACTTTGGTCCTGGAATTGAATACCCTATAAGCTCTACTGTTGGAGGAGTATCCTAGAAATATACCTTCATCACTTTTAGGGTCCAGCTTTCTCCTTTGTTCACGATCTTCCAGAATATAGCATTTGCTGCCAAATACATGGAAGTACTTCACATTTGGCTTTCTTCCTTTCCAGAGTTCATAAATGGTGGACGAGGTTCCCTTTCTCAAAGTGACTCTGTTATGGACATAACAGGCTGTATTCATCGCTTCAGCCCAAAAATGGATAGGAAGTCTTTTGGCATGTATCATAGCTCTGGAAGATTCCTGTATGGTCCTATTTTTCCTTTCTACAACTCCATTTTGTAGAGGAGTTATAGGAGAAGAGAATTCATGACTAATTCCTTCTGAGGAACATAACTCATTAAACTTACTGTTTTCAAATTCCTTGCCATGATCACTTCTGATTCTGACAATACACCCTTCTTTTTCTCTTTGAATTCTGTTGCACAGTTCTTTAAAAACTTCAAACACATCAGATTTTTCCTTAATGAAGTTAATCCAGGTGAATCTGGAAAAGTCATCCACAACAACATACGCATATCTCTTTCCACCAAGACTTTCCACCTGCATTTTTCCCATCAGGTCCATATGAAGAAGTTCTAGAACCTTAGAGGTTGTCAGATGTCTTGACTTTGGATGTGACATCCTAGTCTGCTTACCAACCTGACATTCACCACAAACTCTCCCTTCTTCAATTTGCAGTCTTGGAATCCCTCTGACTGCCTCCATGGAGATAATCCTTTTCATTCCTCTTAGATGAAGATGGCCAAGTTTTTGGTGCCACAGTTTCACCTCTTTTTCTTCTTTGGCAATAGAACACACAGTGGAGTAATTAGTGTTCTCAGGCTCCCACAAGTAACAGTTGTCTTTAGATATGACTCCTTTCATTACAACTTCTTGTTTTTCATTAGTTACAAGACATTCAGATTTTGAGAAGTTGATCTTGAATCCTAGATCACATAATTGACTGATACTAATGAGATTATCAGTCAGGCCTTTTACCAATAGTACTTCATTCAGATTTGGAACTCCAGGGCAGTCCAAATTACCAACTCCTTTGATTTCTCCTCTAGCACCATCTCCAAAGGTCACATAACTAGTGGTGTGAGGTTTAACATTATTGAGAAGGTTCTTGATTCCAGTCATGTGCTTAGAACACCCACTGTCAAAGTACCAGTCTTCCTTTGCAGAGACTCTAAGGGAAGTGTGGGCTATCAGGGCAGTAGCCTTTTTCTTCCACTGTGGAGTATGTGGTACCTTGTTAGACTTAGGTTTGACACATGGGTTCTGATTAGGGTATCCATACAATCTGAAGCAGAATGGCTTTATGTGACCAAACCTCCCACAATGATGACATCTCCATCTTTGGTACTTTTTCTTCATATTTCACTGTTCCCGATGTTGAGTGTTATGTTGTAACATCTGCTTTGACATTTGTTTATCAGGCCTGATCTTCTTGTCTGCACCAGATTTCTTTGCTGCCACAAATCCTAGACCAGACTTGTTTCCCACATTTTGTCCAACCTGGAGGATTTCTTCCAATTTGTCAGTTCCATTTGTCAGCATCTTGACAGATTTGGTCATCTGGTTCAGTTTTGAGTTCAGAATTTGAACTTCCCCTTCTAGATGACTTATAGTTTCCATGCCTGCCCTTTTTTCAGCCTCCAACTTTATGATGAGTTTTGTTTGTTTCTCATTTTTCATACAGACTTCAGCACTTCTGATACATAATTTCTTGTAAGTATCAGCCAGTTCTTCAAATGTCACTTCCTCATCACTAGTGTAACTTTCAGAGGTACAAACACCAGTTAGTGCAGTAACTAGTTTGGCAGATTCTTCTTCAGAATTACTTTCTGAATCACAGTCAGACCAGGTAACAGACATTCCTTTCTTTTGTTTCTTAAGAAAGGTAGGACATTCAGCTCGAATATGTCCATATCCTTCACAACCATGGCATTGAATTCCTCTGCCTTGATTTCCCTTCTCTTCAGACTTTGGTCTTCTGCTTGAGTCATAAGATCTGTTAATGTCAGAGGGGATGTTCTTAACATTTGACCTTGACTTTGGATCCATTCTCTTGATGAGTTTGTTGAATTGTCTTCCAAGCATGACTATAGCTTCTGAAATATTTTCTTCTTCATCCTCCTTGTTTTCATCTTCAGTGTTGGATACAAGTGCTATGCTCTTGTTTTTCTTGTCAACATTGTCACTGATCCCCATCTCAAAAGTCTGAAGAGACCCAATGAGTTCATCCACCTTTAACTTGCTGATATCCCGGGCTTCCTCTATAGCAGTTACCTTCATTGCAAATCTTTTAGGCAGGGATCTGAGAATCTTTCTCACCAATTTTTCTTCAGACATCTTTTCTCCCAATGCTCCCGAGGTGTTGGCAATCTCCAAGATGTTCATGTGAAACTCATGAATGGTTTCATCTTCCTTCATCCTTAGGTTCTCAAACTTGGTAGTCAGCATCTGAAGCCTTGACATTTTTACTTTGGATGTGCCCTCATGGGTAGTTTTGAGAGTGTCCCACACTTCCTTGGCCAGTTCACATTGATGTACTAGTCTGAATATGTTTCTATCAATTCCATTGAACAAGGCATTTAAAGCTTTGGAATTACCCAGGGCTAACTCATCTTCTTCTTTGCTCCATTCTTCCTCAGGCTTTAGACTGATTGTCCCATCTTTCTCAGTTATGGTGGGATGGTTCCATCCTTTGTCAGCAGCTCTCCAAGCCTTTTTGTCCAGTGATTTTAAGAAGGCAATCATACAAGGTTTCCAGTAGTCATAATTTGATCCATCCAGAATGGGTGGTCTGTTTCCAAAAACTCCTTCTTTGTCCATAGTGCCAGAAAGTAATATCCCTAGATCTCACCCAGTAATACAGGCAGGGTGCCTGCTTTGATACCAATTGAAATTCTGGCAGCAGATACTCAATGTCACAGTGAATGTTATGACACCGTATCTGACTTTCTATAAGACAGTAAATAAAAACAGTAAAGAACACAGTCAATTGTTTACCCAGTTCAGTGTGAAACAACACGTACTCTGGGGGCTACCAAGCCAGGGAGGAAATCCACTATAAGAGATATTAATTCAGGAATAAACCAACCACTTTATCGCCTTCACTTAAGACCTACCCAATGCAACTTCAATCTAAGTTCAACTTAAACCTGAGTTCCTACTCACTCCCCCTAAATCACAGCAGTGATACTTAAACAATTTACTAATGAAATAATGAAGACACTCTTCAGAACATACACTTGATTATGCTTCACAGCTTTTTAATCAAGTAACACAAACACTCGTGCTTCACAGCTTTGAGTGATACATAAACCTAACTTGACTTTGCTTCAAAGCTTTAGTCAAGAGACACAAAACACTCTTGCTTCAAAGCTTTGAGTGATACAAAAACCCTTACAATCAAAACCTATTCCAAGTCACTTATCACAATGACACTTGCTTGGATTACAGCAGTTAAAACTATACAGCTCCTAATTGATCTTCTGTCAAAGAGTTAATTTCCAATCAGCTTTCCTGTTGAATATATATGCAGATGTTTCTTCAGTTAGGGCTTCCACGAAAAGCTAGGGTTAATTAGGGTTAACCTCAAGACTTGGTCACATGACTTTATCAACCAGATTAGGGTTGAGCTAGGTTAACTTAAAGACCACGTGATATTCTGTTCTGGAAGGAATGAGCCAACTTCCTGAAAAATCTCAGAATTAACCAAACTGCATAACTGTTAGATCAGTACAGGATGTCAACATTTGTTATGACATCAGAATTCCTGTTTACTGATTTTGGTAGAAAGTAATAAATGTGATCATTTGCAAAATGCTCAGATACACACTCATAAACAGCAGCTACTGTATGCCATACTTTTTCTGCATAAAGTACCTAATAATCCAGAATGTTATGACATCAGTCATGACATTCACACACCTGGTTTTACCAAAAATACATGCCAATAACTAAACACTTACACTAGGTGTGTCAACCTAGAGGGTCTCTTATGCGTAGTATCTTTTGATTATTTTTGCGTTCGTAGGGTGCGACAGGTCGTCACCATCCATGGTGGTCAAGATCATTGCGCCACCAGAGAATATGTTTTTGATTACAACTGGTCCTTCATATGTAGGAGTCCATTTTCCCCTGGGATCACCTTGCGGTAGTATGATGCGTTTGATCACCAGATCCCCAACTTGATATGCTTGGCGTCTGACCTTTTTGTTGAAAGCCTTGATCATCCGTTTTCGATACATTTGACCATGACAGATAGCAGTAAGCCTTTTCTCATCAATCAAGTTTAGTTGATCAAGTCGAGTCTGGATCCAATCTTTTTCATTCAGCCCTGCATCCTTCATAATTCTTAGAGAGGGGATCTAGACCTCAATAGGCAAGACAACCTCCATGCCGTATACCATAGAATAAGGTGTTGTCCTGGTTGATGTGTGAGTTATGGTACGATACCCGTGTAGAGAAAATGGTACCATCTCATGCCAGTCTTTGTATGTGACTGTCATTTTCTGTATGATCTTTTTAATGTTCTTATTCGCGGCTTCGACGACACCATTCATCTTTGGCCGGTAAGGGGAAGAATTATGATGCTGGATCTTGAATTGCTCACATAGGGCGGTGATTATATTATTATTTAGATTCGTACCATTGTCTGTAATGATCCTCTTTGGGATACCGTAACGATATATGAGATTCTCCTTGATGAACCAGGTGACAACAATCTTGGTAACGGAAGCGAAAGAAGCTGCCTCCACCCACTTTGTAAAATAGTCAATGGCCACTAAGATGAAGCGGTGTCCATTGGAGGATGTTGTCTTGATTTCCCCAATCATATCAATCCCCCACATAGCTAAGGGCCAAGGAGCCGTCAAGACATCCAGAGGAACCGGAGGTACGTGCACCTTGTCAGCATAAATCTAACACTTGTGGCAGGTTCGAGAGTGTTGATAGCAATATGCTTCCATGGTGGACCAGTAATAGCCTTCCCGTAGGATTTTCTTTGCCATCGTATGCCCACTAGAATGGGTGCCAAAAGTTCCTTCATGTAATTCAGCCATGATCCTTTCAGCTTTAACCTTGTCTATGCATCGAAGTAACACAGAGTCATGGTTGCGTTTGTAAAGAATGCCATTACTAAGGAATAATTTAGCAGAGAATCTCCTTAAGATCTTCTTATCGTTTACTGAAGCTCCTTATGGATTAATCTCGTGGAAGTGTGTTGGTTCATCCATTCGTTCAATGGTGATCTGGGGAGCCTCATTATCCCATTTAAGTTTAAATATAGATGACATTGTGGCTAGTGCGTCTGCTAGTTGATTTTCTTCTTGCGGGAAATGCTCGAAGGTAATCTTCTCAAAATGTGGGAGCAATGTCAAAACATGTTCTTTGTAAGGGAGGAGGTTAGGGTGTTTGGTGTCCCATTCCCCTTTGATCTGGATAATGACCAAACCTGAATCTCCAAATACATTCAAGGATTTTATCCCCAAATCTATGGCAAATTTGAGACCAAAGATGCACGCTTCATATTCTACCATGTTGTTTGTACAATTGAAGCAGAGTCTTGCCGTAAAGGAAGTATGACAACCTTCAAGAGATATGAGTACAACACCAATACCATTGCTGAGTGCGTTGGATGCCCCATCAAAAACCAGGGTCCATCGGGATCCTTGTTCAGGTTTGTCATATGGTCTGAATTCTTCACAGTTGTTTACCATCATGATGTCTTCATCTGGGAATTCGAACTTCATGGACTGGTAGTCTTCCACAACATGGTGAGCAAGGTGATCAGCTAGTACACTGCCCTTTATTGCTTTCTGGATAGTATACTGTATGTCATATTCCATCAGGATCATCTGCCATCTCACTATTAAGATGTACTTTATCGGATCTATTTTAGATATCAACAAGGTAGTATGGGTCTGCATATATTGTCTTAGCCGGCGAGCAGCCCATGCCAGAGCGCAACAAGTTTTCTCGAGAAGTGAATATCTTGTTTCACAGTCGGTAAAATTTTCGCTCAGGTAATAAATAGCATGCTCTTTTTGGCCAGACTCATCATGCTGCCCCAACACATACCCCATTGAATTTTCTAAAATGGTTAGATACATGATCAATGGTATTCCCTCGACTGGTGGCATCAAAACAGGAGGATCTTGCAGATACTCTTTGATATTGTCGAAAGCAGTTTGGCATTCATCGTTCCATTTGACTACTTGATCTTTCTTCAGTAATTTGAAGATTGGTTCACAAGTAGCTGTCAGGTGAGAAATGAATCTGGCAATGTAGTTTAAACGTCCCAAGAAGCCTCTGACTTCCTTCTCAGTACGAGGAGCAGGCATATCTTGTATCACTTTCACCTTGGCGGGATCTACTTCAATACCTTTATTGCTGACGACAAAGCCTAGGAGTTTACCAGACCTCACCCCAAATGTGCACTTATTTGGGTTCAACCTCAGCTTGTATTTCTTTAGTCTCTCAAAGAGTTTCTGTAAATGATCAAGATGCTCCTCTTCTGTTTGAGATCTAGCTATCATGTCGTGAGATAGAGCTACCATGGCACGCTGATAGGTTACCCCAGCATTCTTCAGTCCGAATGGCATAACCTTGTAGCAGAATATGCCCCATTGGGTGACAAAGGTTGTTTTCTCCATGTTCTCAGGCGCCATTTTGATTTGGTTGTAGCTTAAGAAACCATCCATGAAGGAAAACACTTTGTGTTGTGTCGTATTGTCAACTAGAATATCAATATGGGGAAGTGGGAAATCATCCTTAAGGCTTGCCTTATTCAAATCTCTGTAGTCCACGCACATTCGTACCTTGCCGTACTTTTTGGGAACGGGAATAACATTGGTAACCCATTGCGGTTAAGAGGTGACGGACAAGAATCCAGCATTGAATTGCTTCATGACTTCAGCTTTAATCTTCTCTGACATGTTTGGTCGCATGTGACGGACCTTTTGTTTTACCGGTTGACAGTCTTCTTTTGTTGGTAGACGATGTACCACGATATCTGTATCAAGTCCAGGCATGTCTTCATACAACTAGGCAAAGATCTCAACATAATCGTGCAGCAACTAAATCAGACGCTTTTTGACACTGGGTTCCAGATTGGCACCCACCTTGACCTCTCTTTTGTCTTCTTCAGTACCTAGGTTTATTGTATCCACTGGTTCCTTGTGCGGCTGAATGGTTCTCTCTTCTTGTTGTAGTAATCTGGCAGGTTCCCCTGGTACTTCACAATCTTCCTCGCCTTCGTCTTCGGCTTGGTAGATTAGATTTTCATAGTCACACAAAGCCACAGCAGAACAGTTACCCATGGGATCTTGAATGGATGTAGACCTGCATTGTGAGTGTGAGTGTGTGTAAGAGTATAGCTATCTTTGAAAGAAATGAAAATGTAAAAAGAAAAACAATGAGCATAAAGTTTGTATGCAAAAACGTCCATGATTCATTGATGTCATATGGAAATGAGATAATAACCCTTACAAATGTACCATTGTGCCTCGGTTAAGACACAAGGTTTTAAGAGTCTGAATTGTTTTAATATTATAGATCCAACAAAATGTAAAGACAAGTTACTATGAGATAAAAGTGATCGGGACAAAATATCTAGCCTCCCAGTTGCTGAGTCATCCACTGACAGTTGGGAAAATCCAATCCTCGAGGTTGTAGTTGTCTTCATCATCCTCCACGGTGCTGACTTGGTGGTTTCTGATCTTCAAGGGTGGTCCTCCGGCACGAGCGCGACGTACAACTTTCTGGGAACCTGAAGTGAAACCCAGGCCAAATTTGTCAGATTTGTATGGGATATCTGGGAGTTGTCCCCAAATAGTGCACCCACCTTCTTCTATCACTGCCTTGGCATCCTTCAAAGATGACATCTTGAGTGGAGGCCTTGTCATCTTGGGAACTCGAGGCACAACCTTGATTACTGCCACATCTTGCGGGACTTCTTCAAAGTGTTGGAATGGAGTTTCAATAAATTCACCATCTAGTTCCACATATCTGAAGGAATTGAGATGGCTGACCATATACTCTTCTTCTCCATGAACAGTGATGATCTTCCCTTGAATTGGATACTTCAGCATTTGGTGCAACGTAGAAGTAACAGCGCCATCATTGTGAATCCATGGTCGGCCTAGTAAGCAGGAGTATGAAGGGCGAGTATCCATTACATAAAAAGTTGAATCAAATGTTTGGGTTCCAACCTTTATGGGGATATCCACTTCCCCATGCACCATCCTTTTTTAGCCGTCAAAGGCTCTCACTACTATGTTGCTTGGTTTCAATGTCAATCCCTCACAGTCAAGCCTATCAAGAGCCTTTTTAGGCAATACATTCAGAGACGAGCCAGTGTCCACCAAGACATGAGCCATAGTCGTGCCCTTGCATTCCACTAAGACATGCAATGCCTCATTATGCTTCCTCCCTCTTGGCGTTAAATCAACATCTGAAAAACCTAAACCATTTTCTGCAGTCAAGCTGGCTATGCAGTCTTGGAACTGATCGGTAGATGTTTTTTGGGGTACATGGGCAGTTTTCAGGAATGTTACCAAGGCCTTTGCATGTGCCTCGGAACATAGTAATAAAGCCAGCATGGAAATTTTAGATGTAGTTTGCCCTAGTTGCTCGACTACATTGTAGTCGCTTCTTTTTATGATATTTAGAATTTCCTCCATCTCTTTCCAGGAGGTCTCAGGGATAGCCACTGATTGTGCCTTCGTCTAGACAGGCTCAATCAGAATACCTTTACCTCGAGTCTCGGGTTACTCGGCAACAGGAATATAGTAGGAGTGATAATAGGGATTGTAAAAACTTTGTCAGCAGGAGTATTAGCAAAGATGATTGTAGGACTGGGAATAGCCTTTGGAGGAGCAACAAAAACAGGAATGATTACAGGTCCAGAAACAACTTTAGGGGGAGAAATTTCTGGAGAGAATATCCTTCTGCTTCGGGTAATCTTGCCAGTCCCTGCAATATTACTGATATTGGAGTCAACCTTCTCAGAACTTGAATCTTCAGCAGCTGGCCAATCTTGCTTGATACCGTGGTAGTAGACATCCCCTCCATAATTCCATGGTACAGTTTTTTCTGACGAATACAGGATTAGTCCAGGCATTGTAATTATCAAAGGAGCTACTTTTGGAACTGATGTAATTCTAACGGGTCTTTTGTTGGAGACCCTGGAAGAATTATCGGAAATGGTAACGATGGAAACATCATTATAAGAAACAGTTGGAATAGAAGTCTTCTCGAATAAAATTTCCTTGTTATCTATTAGGCACGGAATGCCTGCTTTTAACAAAGGACAACTGCTTGGTGAGGATAAACAGAAATGACAACTTTCATCCCAGCCTGGGAAAACACTAGCATTCAATAAGTTATTTTTGATAGTTAGGAGTGGGGTCATAAGTTCATCAACTGAAGTAACAAACATATCCTCTTCAATGGCGTTGGCATTATGGCCGTGCTTGGGCATAGGGGCAGAAATGACATTGGGCTTTTCTGGCACATCGAATTCAATCTCTTTGGCTTCAAGGAGGTCTTGTACTTTGTTCTTTAGATCCCAACAGTTATTAGTGTCATGTTCGGAACTCTCAGAATAGTATGCACAGCGGGCATTGGGATGATAGTGAGGAGAGGTTGTGTTAGGATTCTTTGGAGCTTCTTTCAAAGTCACTAGGTTGGATATTAACAAATGTGGCAATACTTGAGATAGTGTCATATTAATTCGAGTGAATTGTCTGGCTGGTCTTTCCATTCTTGGTTGGTTGTTTCTTTGCTGATTAGGCGCAGGTTTAGGAATCATAACAGCCCCCACCATTGGACGGTGTTCGGTCCTATCTTGATTTCTCTGAGGATATACAGCAACCACTTCTTTTTTTCCGGTGAATAGCTTCCTTACAGCAGCAGAGGATGCATCTTTTTGAATCTTTCCATTCTTTATCCCGGCTTATACCCTTTCTCCAGTCAATATCAATTCAGTAAAACCTGTCGATGAACTCCTAATTAAGTGATTGAAGAAGGGACCAGACAAGGTGCCCAAAAACATGTCTACCAACTCTCTTTCAGATAAGGAAGGTTGAAATCTTCCGACCAAGTCCCTCCATTTTTGCGCATAGTCCTTGAAGCCTTCACTTGAAACCATGGCCATACTCTGGAGTTTAGTACGGGTGGGTGCAAGATCTGCATTGTATTAGTATTGTTTGTAAAAGACTGCAGCAAGATCTTCCCAGTTATGAACATTGGCTCTTTCTAACTGATAACACCAATCAAGTTAACAGACTGTCTTGGAAGAAGTGTACCCATAAATCCTTATCAGCGGTATGAGGCTGGATCTTTCTTACATAGGACCGGAGATGCATTTTAGGGCATGAAACTCCATCATATTTGGCGAACACGGGTGCTTTGAATTTTGGAGGAATTACAATCCCTGACACTAAGCCCAACTCCTCAAAGTCCAATCCAGGCACTTTTTAGATTTCCATTGCACTCAACCATTCTTCTAGATGCTTATACTTGTCGTCGGCTGGAGGATATTGTTATTCAAAATAGTCTTCTTCTTCCTCTTCCTCTTCTGATTCTAACTGGACAAATGTTTCTTTGCCTTTCCCATCTTGATTGTCTTTCTCACCGGATGTCGTTGCAAAGTCTAAGGCCCTTCTTGTTTTCCCTTGGAATCTTCTTCCCATGTTTAGAACTTTGGTTATCTTCTTCGTCTTCTTTTTCTTCTCCTTAACCAGCAAGGTCTTCAACTCTTCTTGTCCTTTGGCTAGAGTTAAGAACAATTGTTGAAATTGTGCATTCTGAGCTTGAAGGTCCTTCACCTTTTGCTCGAGATCCATCTTACTGAAATAAACAGTAGAGAGATGTGGAGACTTGTTACAAGAAACCTTCTTATGTTATAATGAATGGTAAATGCATATGCAATGATTTCAAGGATTTTAAGATTCAAATTTGTTTTAGACAAAAAGGAAACACACGTTATATTAATAAATTAAAACTTGAGTACATCAGTGCCTCGTTGGGAAAACCTCTAATATAGAAAGGTAGTACGCATCCCCTTTGGTGCAATGTAGGCATTCAGAGTCTTCTCCTCATGAAGTTGCTTAGTGAGTTCCAAAACCTTCTTCTCGCTTGCGTAGAATTGGGCTTCGAAAGTATCTCGCTCCCCCTTGAGTTGTATCCAATCTCTTTGTAAGTCTTCAAGAGAGGTGGGCATGTCAGGATGTAGGATAGTGTATGGAACATCTCCTTCCATGACAGGCTCAATGATTATTGAGAGAATGGAGGGATAAGGCATCATAAGAATCTGAGCACGAGTTCGCACCCATTTGAGGTAAGGCTCAAGAGGGATGAAATTCTTGTGCCACAAAGTCTTTCTATCTACCTTGTTCAACATCCTCCAAGTTCGGATAAATCTCTGGCGAAGACCTTGATCGTTGTTCTCGTAGTCGAATACCAAACCTTGAATCAGCATCTCATGCAGGCCATCCCTTTGGGCGTAACCAAATTGTCTTAAGGATAAGCAGGGGTTGTAGGCGATACCTCCCCTAATGCCAAGTAAAGGGACATTAGGAAATTCTCCACAACGGTCGACAATAGTAACATTCTCTATGGATCGGGAGCACCAATGAATGTCTGAATGTTTGAGCGTCATCAACCTTTGTGACCACCTTGAACCTTGTTCATTCTTTAATACAGATTGGGGAAGATGCAAAATAAACCATCTTTCCAAGAGAGGAGTGCAACACATAAGGACACCTCATTTCCTCATTGTGAGAGTGTGAAAAGAATGTAGGATGTCCCCTAGAAATGTAGGTACCGGGTTGTGGGATATGAAGATTTTGACGGTGTTCACATCTATGAGTTGGTCAGGATTTGGAAACAAAACCATCCCATAGATGAGGAGAGCCACAATTTCCTCAAAGGCTTGCAAATCCAAAGAATTCCAACAATGTTGGGCTTTCTCAAACAAGAACTTTGCTAGGAAACCTTTGACACCACTCCTTGTTTCCCAATGAGTTGTGACATCAGATGAGTGCAAGTGTATAGCTTGAGCAATCTCTTCTGGTTTTAGGTCTCCTTCTGTACCGTTGAAAGGTAGTTGATTGAGAACGGGAATCCTAAAGATTCAGGATAATTCTTCCAAAGTAGGCACCAGTTGATAATCAGGAAATGTGAAGCAATGGTGTAAAGGATCAAAGAACTGAAAGATCACTTTTATCATGTCCTCATCTGTGTTGGAGGTGGCCAAGTTGAGTAGGAGACCATGTCTCTCGGTGAATGGAGAGTTTTCAGGAATCCTTGAAGCTAGCTCCTTAAGTTGTGGAGGTATCCTTACAAGATTGACTTGAATAGTTTTCCTGCGAAGAGAATCCATATCCTACAAAACAGAACAAAGATAAATCCCAAGATCCTTGAAATGGTTAGTGAATGTGTATGATGTTATGATGTTCATGATGTTATGTACAAGTATGTATATACAAACAAAGCAAATAAGTCCTTAGGTTTAGGCTTGCATGAAGTTTTATAGGTAAGTACCCTCTTGAAATTTAGTTGGCTCAACCTGTCCTAGTAATAGTAACCAGGTTCTAAGGAGCTTAATATCACTGGTTTGTTTCCTTGGTCATTGTTTCAGCTCAAGCCTCTTTAATGGTGACCGAAATATCCCAAAAAACCAAACCTCAGTGAGTGTAGTATCGAGTATGTACCAACTTCGAACTGCACCAAAGTCGGTCATCTCACTACATCCTAAAGGCCAAGTTGGTCAAGTAAAGGTTCTAAAAGTTCATTAGTGCTTCATGACATCACTCAGCGGCCCCTTATTCTCCTTGATTAACTCAAGGGCTACCGGTACCCACAAATAAGTCTCACTAACGTAGCTATTACTTAGACCATGTCGGTATACTCCGCACAGTTTCCACAACGTATTTCTACTTACCTATAAGGTATCCCAAATCCGGGTAGAGGATTCAAACCCAAACAAAGAACCATAATGTAAAGCATACAAGTCAAACAAAGAAAGCAAGTAAATGTGATCTAATCCTAATATAACCCCACTTTTAGAATTATCCCCAACAGAATTGCCAGTTCTGTGATACGGTGGGAGAACTAACTTGAGGGTTTTGTATTTTATCGCAAATGTTGCGGTTAGCAAGAGTCGTCACCGACTTTTCTTTTATCCAAAAGGAAAGGTGAAAAAGCACAGGAAATACCTTTGATATTATTTATTGAGTTCGGGGGGTAGATTATGAAAAGGGAAGGTATTATCACCCTTTTCATCCATGGTTTTCTACGGGCTCTTAGTTACTTGATAGATCACTTGCTTTTGTTTGAAATTGTGCGTCGTGTGGTTTTTGAAAGTATTTTGTAAACAGGCCACTGTTTAGGCAACATTTGTAATGATTCTCGTTTGTAAGAATGTATACAAAGTGTTTGATCTTTTGAAAATATTTTCAAGTTTGTAAGATATTTGAAAGTACAGGTGTTTGTTTTGAAAATAGCAAGGATGTTTTGTTTCAAATTGATCAAGTAATTAGGAGCATTCTACCTACTCAAAAGTCTTTCTTGTTTATTTTATTTTCCTTTGACATTGTTATCTTACCATTGATTTGGAAAGTAACCCTATCTTTGCATGTAAACGGGACGGGCGTGGGTCATCGTATAACCATGATTAGAAATGTTACAAGGTATATTAGCATTCTCTTTTAGAGACTAAGATCATTTGAAAGACAACTTTAGATAGCGTCATCGAGGGACTATGATCTTGTATTTTGTTTGTTTTTGCTAAGATACCTCACATGTGTAATATGGCCATTTTGTAAAGGCAACCAAGTGGGTTTACCCTAGGGGTGTTTGTGTGCAAGTGTATTGTTTTCATGCTTGATTTTGTCTTGAATTAAGGTTTTCTAAGTATTGGTTTTAGTCTTTCCATACAAGCCCTAATTACTAGCATTTGTATAGCAAGGGATAAATTGCGGAATTTAAAGTTACTACGCTATTACAACATTTGTGGGAGGGGTGTACAAATTGTAAATGGGGATTGCAAGAATTTAAACCTAATTAGTCTATTACAACCATATTGAATTGGTACAAATATACAAAGATTTAAATGAATACAATGTACAAAAGGAATAAATATGCAACAATGTAAATATGACGAAAATGAATATTTTTATTTGTTTTTTTTAGGGAAAGGGGATTTGTTTTAACCTAATTAATTAAAATAAAAATAATTAATAAAAAGTAAACCATAAATTTGCTAAGAAAATATTTTTAAACAAAAACCCTAAATCTATTGATTAAAATAAAAGAAATTAAGTTTTATAAGAAAAGTGCTTTTGGTATTTCAGTCTTGGAAATATTTTATAGTATTATGAAATATTTTTGGCCTTTTTTATATTAAAATAAATATATTTTAATAGGTGTAAAAGAAAAATAAATACTAACCTAGTTTTAATTAAATTTACAAGATAATTTGTAAAAAATAAATAAAGTATGATTAATAAAATGATTTTTTGTGTGAGAAAAATAAATAAACTATGTTAAAATAAAAATCCAATATTTTTTGTATTTTTCATGATTTTTTAATATTAGGAAAAATATTAAAGAAAATAAATGAAATAAAAATAAGAAAATAAAATAAACTAGGCCAGGGGCGCAAATAGCCTGCAGGGGGTTAAAAAGAAAAAAAAAACAAAAAAACAGGTCCAAGAAGGCCCAGCGTGTGCAAAAAGAAGAAAAAAAATCAGAAAACAAGAAAATGTGAAAAATCCAAAAGGGTATCACTGGGGCTCGAACCCAGGTCCCAAAGGGTACAGGCGCGCACTTCTACCACTGGGGTGGCTATACATCCCTTAACATAAGCAAATCAATAAATATATGATACAAAATGCGCCCTGACTACTTCATCTTCAACCTCCACCCAAACCAACTGTAACTTGTTCATTTCTCATCAAAAATGAAAATTGTAAACATGAAACTTGTAGCAAATTTTCTCACGGTTTCAAAAATGTAAAGAATTAAAACTATAGATCAAAGATAAGCATGAATTTTATTAGCCCTAATTTGAACCCTAAAAATCTCAGAAATTTCAGTCTCAAAATTCTCTAAGCTCAAGCAAAATTAATGGAAACTATGGACATGGTTAGCTTTAGGGCAATGATATCTACATGTTTTGTTCATAAATAAATCATTGATGATGCCTGTATGAGAAGTTCCAATGTTATAAAACTTACCTTGCAAGAGGGTATCGGGTTTTAAATTTGAGCAGCTTTCAAGGAGTTCAAATGGTTGGGTTAGCTTCCTCAAGTTCCCAGGAAGCTAATGGAATGCTTAGCTTGAGCTGAAAGGGCCTGAGGAGTTCTGGCGAAGTCCAAGTGAAAAGCTCTATTTTTGAAAATGGAGGATGGTGTTATTGGTGTTACAGTTCTATTACAGGGTGCGGGATCAATTCTATATGATGTTTAGAAACTTTGGAAACTAAAAGGCCAAGAAACGCACGAGTAGATTATGAGTTTCAAGTTTTTGGTCAGTTTGTGTGAAAATGGAAGTATCAGATGTCTTTCTGAGTTCTAGCTGTTTTCAGGGCATGAGCATTCGTGTCCTTTGTGGCCAATGGTTTGTGTATGTATAAACAAAAGGATTGGAGTCCATTGGCAAGTCAGAAGTACAAGTTACAAGCTTTTGGCTAGGTTACTTGATTTTCAAGAAAAGAGGGAAACCAAGTTTCAATGTGAGGTACAAGTATGGGTTGGGTGATTGTAAGTGTCTAAACCATTTCTCATGAGTTATAGGACTTTTTTGATCAGAAGAGAACAAGTGTAAGGGTTAAGAACAAGTTTTGTACAAAAATTTACTTTATCAAAATGGCAATGTATCCTTTCTTCCAAAAATGGATATAAAGCATGTCCATGCATTGAATGCTTGAAGTGAGACCTCTAACAGTTGTGTAAACCATTAATTATGGAGTGCCTAACAAGTTTGAGGCCTGCAAAGTTGAGTTTATGAAGCACAACTTTGAATTTGAATTTTGTTCATCACTAAATGCCTTGTAAATCAAGTGATAAAACCCTAACTTCATCTCTTCGATTCCCGCTACTCATGAATGATCTGATGGAGTTCTTGGACATTTTGGAAAGCTTGTAATATGCTCTACAACCCATATTTGGATTTCTTTTGAATACTCCCCCATGTAACTATAGGAAAATTTTTCATGAAGTCGAGTCAAAATCTTGACCAAATTAGGGCAAAATTTCACTAAGTGTTTAGTTTCATGACCACATGTTCTTAAACTTATAACTTGAGATCCAATCACTTTTGGAAGGAGTTGTGTAAAGAAAAGTTGTATATTTCATGGAGATCTACAACTTTCATGTTGGGAGTTTCTCTTGAATCATCTTGCATCATCGTGAAAAATTTGTTCAAAGTTATGAAAAAACATGAAATTTCCAACACTTTGAAAAATTTCTAAGTTTAGAAATTTTGACTTTTCAAAATGAAATCTTGACTTTTTGATTTCTTAATGAATAAGTTTCATATTTTGACATGTTTTTATGAATTTTGATCTTTGGCACTTGAATTTGACCAAAAAGTCAAAGTTTGACTTTTCAATATACAATTGACTTTTGATCAGTTGACTGAAAATTCATCTGTCAATCCTTTGAACTTGAGAAATGTTTTGGCCATGTCATTAGGTCAAAATGATTTAATTGGACTCTTGAGATAATGCCTTAAACCAATTGATCATTTTCTAGATCAAAAATCAGAAGTTGCCCTTTCCTAGTCAAAACCTTAATTTTGACCATTTTGCCCTTTTGGAGATTTGATCAAATTTCTTGGGGAGTTGTGGTCCAAACTTAATCAAATGATACATATGATTTTAAAATGTTGATGTGGATAAAAAATTATGAAGTTTGACTGTAAATTGGCCATGGTTGACTTTTTCCCCAATACAGTTGGTTTTTAGGTCAACTACTCAATTGATTGAGCAAAAGTGTGATCCAAGGTTTGAAACTTGACATGAGTGATCTTGGGGGTCCATAATGATCCATGAAAGTCATATGGGGAACTGGAAGCTCAAATATCCTTGTGCAATCTCAAACCCTAATTTTGGTCATCAGTGCTTAAGGAGGTGTCTTGGGTTGATCAACCCTAATGCAGTCTTTGAGTCAAAGGAGATCTTGTGAGAAAATTCTTGATAAGTGAGAGGGAAAATTTTTGGGTACAACACACTTGTTCTATTCTGATCATACATGTCTCATAACACATGATAAAGGGTTTAGACACTTACAATCACTCAGCCCATGCTTGTACCTCACATTGGAACTTGGCTTCCCACTTTTCTTCAAAATCAAGTAACATAGCCAAAAGCTTGTAACTTGTACTTCTGATTATCCAAACCACTCAAATCATTTTGCTTATAGATATACAAACTATTTTCCATAAAATACACGAATGCTTAAGCCCTGAAAACACCTAGAACTCAGAATTACCAAAAACACTTCAAAACTTGTCATTTCTGAGTTTTGAAGCCAATCTTTAAATCTACTCGTGCGTTTCTTGGCCTTTTGTTTTCAAAAGCTTATAAACAACATAGAAAAACAATCCCAACACCTGCAGCATCACTGTAACACCTCCATCATCATCCACCATTTTCAAAAATAGAGCTTTGCACTTGGACTTCTCCAGAACTCCTCAGGCCCATTCAGCTCAAACTAAGCATTCCATTAGCTTCCTGGTAACTTGAGGAAGCTAACCCAACCATTGGAACTCCTTGAAAGTTTCTCAAACTTCAAACCTGATACCCTCTTGCAAGGTAATTTTTCTAACTTTGGAACTTTTCATACAAGCATCATCAATGATTTATTTGTGAATGAAACATGTAGATATCATTGCCCTAAAGCTAATGTCCATAGTTTCCATTAATTTTTCCTGAGCTTAGAGAATTTTAAGTTTGAATTTTCTGAGACTTTTAGGGTTCATATTAGGGCCAATGAAATTCATGCTTATCTTTGATCTATAGTTTTAATATTTTACATTTTTGAAACCGTGAGGAAATTTGCTACAAATTTCATGTTTACAATTTTCATTTTTGTTGAGAAATGAACAAGTTACAGTTGCTCTGGCTGGAGGGTGAAGATGAAGTGTAAATCAGGGCATGTTTTGTATGATATATTTATTGTTTTGCATATGTTAAAGGATGTATAGCCACCCTAGTGGTAGAAGCGCACGTCTGTAACCTTTGGGACCTGGGTTCGAGCCCCAATGGTACCCTTTTGATTTTTTTTACCTTTTCTTTGCATTCTGACCTTTTTGCAGGCACTTGGCCTTGTTGGGCTTTTATTGTTTTTTTTTGTTTTTACTTTCTAACCCCCTTGCAGGCTATCAGCACCCCTGGCCCAATTTTATTTTATTTTCTTATTTTCTTTTTATTTTGTTTTCTTAATTATTTTGCTAATACTAAAAAATCATAAAAAATACAAAAATAGTAGATTTATATTTTAACTTAGTTTATTTATTTTTTCTCACAAAAAGTATTTTACTTAACCACACTTTATTTATTTTACTAATTATTCTTGTAAATTTAATTAAATACTAGGTTTTATTTATTTTCTTTTACACCAATTTAAATATATTATTTTAATATAAAAAAGGCCAAAAATATTTTATAATACTATAATTTATTTCCAAGACAAAAATACAAAAATACTTTTCTTAAACTTAATTTCATTTTAATCAATTAATAGACTTAGGGTTTTATTTATAATCTTTTGAATTATTTTTGAATAACCATGTATTAAAAATAAATTTCACAAATAACCGCGTTTCGAAAAAAATTACGCAAATAACCATGTTTCAGATGACTCCCCAAAGGAGGAGCCGTCTGAATTGGCGCCTACTCCCATAGTTTAAGGGGAGGCGCCATCTCACTTGGCGCCTATGTGCTTAGAGCATGCCCTAAGCCAAGTGAGATGGCGCCTAGGTGTTAATTTAGAGCAAAAATTGAAGAAAAAAAATTTGTCCGGTGCATTGCGTGTTGGATACATGATCAATAAAATGGACTTTTTATTATAAAAAAAATAATTACATCCAACATCCAACTGTATTACATTAAAAAAACAGATAAAAAAAACAGATAAAAAAAATAGATAAAAAAATACAGATAAAAAAATACAGAAAAAAATAGATAAATCAATTATCCCCCGGAACCCGGTAATGACCCCCGGTTCCGCATCCCCGTCCTCGTCTTTCCCGTGCTGGGTGTCGTCGCGTTTCCTGCTGCGGCAGGGTCGATGGCCCAGCGAAGTCAATGCAGTCTGGATCCATAAAATCAGTCAGATCTCCATATCTAGAAGATCCTCTTTGGTATAGTCGGTTACCCATACCCTCAAAGTTTGGTCGTGTTGGCGGTGGGTGGGGTTCCATGGTGGGTCTGTAGCATTGATCGTCTGAGTACGGTGGGTAGAAAGGAAATGGATCTTGGGGTGTTTGGTATTGAGGATGTTGGGTGGTTTGGTGATATTGTGGTTGATGGTAGGCTGGGTTGGTTTGTTCGTAATCTTCCGACATTCCCATATCAGGGCTAAGGCTGGATGTTGAGGGGCCCATATTGGGATATACGGAAGACTGAAATTGTGTGTGGGGTATGCGGGTGTGCTGGTATTGTGATTGGTATTGTGGTTGGGTGTGAGGTCGGGGTATTGGTAGTGAGGTGGTGATTATGGTTGGTTGTGTTGCATTTGAGTGTAATTGTGTTGTGGTGGGGACTGTGGTTGGGTGTTTGTGGGTCTGTTTCTTCTTGGGGGTTGGTGGGAGGTTGATGGGTTTTGGGTTTGTTGTTGGGGAAATGAGGGTTGTTCCCATTGTGTGCGTGGGTCAACCAAGTACCTTGGATGAGACACGTGCATTTAAGGGTTACTAACCGACCTGTACCAAGATAAATATTGATCCGTGTGTCGCCTATTACCATGATTAAGGAAAACCGGGAATTGCAAGACATAGCGGTGACGCCTCTGCCACATCTTACATCATTCCGGAGCGAAGTCTTTCCAGTTGGTAAGACCCCACTGGGCGTCGACCCTTTTAAGATGCCATGGGGACAAACAAGTTAGATCACTTGGTATCTCTTGATGCATTCCGAACTGCATCTTCACACGGTCGCTGTGGTGCATCTCCACAATGTTGAACCAAATGATTGCAGTCTTCGCGGTCCAAATTGCTGCATCCTCCGGGTTTGGATCATGGCCCAAACCCAAATATGGTCTCCAGATGAACTGCGATAAAATTTAAATCAGGTTAACGAAAGCGTAATGTATAAATAATTTAAGTGAAGAAAAGTTTAAAGCTACGACGTACATCATCCGGGCCTAAGTGATCCAACAGATTGCGGTATAGTGCGACATTGAATATTGGATTCTTGCCGTAATCCATACCCCTCACGCAGTACCTAAAGGAAATGAAAAACATTTTATTCTTAGCATATATTTGGTGAAGAGATGAATAGTAATAAATGATATAACTTGATGACTTACTTTGTTGCGTACGGAAAACCGAAAGTGTTATTGTTGATGGGGTTTAAGGACTCCATCCTCCACCAACCCCAGGCTTGTAGTAGAAAAGTGCACCCATAAAATGTACATTTTCCTTGACTGCATTTTTGCACAAGGAACTATATAGGTGGGCTAAAACTGCAGAACCCCAAATATATTTTCTTGTTTTTTCAAAATTTCTTAGTAAATGTAAATACATAAAATTTACACTATTTCCCATACTTTCGGGAAATAAAAAGGTATCAAATAGTATCATAAGATAAGTTCTGGCTTTTACTACCCTGTCTTGCTCGGAGGAATTTTAGTTTAATTCCAAACTTGCATAATGACTTTTCAGCTCAGTGAGTAGTATTCCCTGACCTCTCGCACCACCACCTTCAACCATATACATGCCTAACAGTTCTTCACACTGAGAGTTGGGTTGTTGAACCGACCCGTTCACGGCCTTACCGTCGACAGGGAGACCTAGTAGCATGTACACATCCTCTAGCGTGATGGTACATTCACCTATTGGTAGGTGAAATGTATGGGTCTCTGGTCTCCACCTTTCCAACATTGCAAGAATGAACTTCGAGTCAATGGTGCAGTTGGAGATCTTTATGACATGTCCAAAACCTGTGTATTCCAGGTATGGTACGATAAATGGGTCGGGAGCCAGGTAGTTGTGAGAAGGGATTCTGAATCTTTTGGTGTCCTGAGTTCATAATGTAAAAGGTGTAAGATTAAGTAATACGAGCAAAGCATTATCTGAAGTATGAAAAATGTATAACCAAAATAGAAACTTACAAATGCTGCAATGTTTTCCCTTGTGCCTCTGTGAGAATCTCCCATTGTTAGAAGAGCCATTGTTTAAAATGCTTGAGATTATGAAAGACTTAGAAAGTGTAAGAGAGTATGAAAGATTTCGTAGAAGAGAGTGAGACTTGTGTGGGTGTGAGAGATGTATGATATGGTATGTATTTATAGGTAAAAAAATTCATATAGTGGTTGCTGGTGCTTGCATGCATGTGAAGTGTCACTATTGCAAGCTAGGTGGTAGCCTAGGGGGTTACATATATGCATGCATGTAAAAAAATGAAAGGTGTCACTCTTGCAGGCTAGGTGGCAGCCTAAGGATGTATCACGATTGGACAGTAAGGGAGGCGCCATTGGACTTGGCGAAAGAGTACAAAAATGAATGGTGTCGCCACCCCAATTGGCGAATAAGAGGTGTCCTTTGTTGCAGCCTAGGCTCAGGCTACGTGAAAGCCTTTGGGATTCCTTTCCTGATTGCATGTAACCCCATTGGAGGTGATGGGAGGAGACTTACAACATACAGTATAGGTGCAGAGTAGGTGCAGGCTAGGTGGCAGCGTAGGGGGTTACATATCTGCATGCATGTGTCACGATTGGACAGTAAGGGAGGCGCCATTGGACTTGGAGAAAGAGTACAAAAATAAATGGTGTCGCCACCCCAATTGGCGAATAAGAGGTGTCCTTTGTTGCAGCCTAGCCTCAGGCTATGTGACAGCCTTTGGGATGCCTTTCCTGAATGCATGTAACCCCATTGGAGGTGATGGGAGGAGACTTACAACATACAGTATAGGTGCAGAGTAGACGCAGGCTAGGTGTCAGCGTAGGGGGTTACATATCTGCATGCATGTGTCACGATTGGATAGTAAGGGAGGCGCCATTGGACTTGGTGAAAGAGTACAAAAATAAATGGTGTTGCCACCCCAATTGGCGAATAAGAGGTGTCCTTTGTTGCAGCCTAGGCTCAGGCTACGTGACAACCTTTGGGATGCCTTTCCTGAACGCATGTAACCCCATTGGAGGTGATGGGAGGAGACTTACAACATACAATATAGGTGCAGAGTAGGCGCAGGCTAGGTGGCAGCGTAGGGGGTTACATATCTGCATTCATGTGTCACGATTGGACAGTAAGGGAGGCGCCATTGGACTTGGTGAAAGAGTACAAAAATAAATGGTGTCGCCACCCCAATTGGTGAATAAGAGGTGTCCTTTGTTGCAGCCTAGGCTCAGGCTACGTGATAGCCTTTGGGATGCCTTGCATGTAACACTATTAGCAGCCTTGGGGGTTGCATCCTTACTTAATTGAAATTTTTAGTCTTACGTTTATCATAACATTGATTCACTTAATCTGTCAAATCTTCCAACCTTCAAACGTTCTTACAATCAAACCTTCAAACCTTCAAACAATCAAACATATAAACCTTCGAATAACTCATAAAGTTCAAACATTCCAACCTTCAAACCTTACAACATTCAAACCTTCATACAATCAATAAACTTCAAACATTCCAACCTTCGAATCACTCATAAAATTCAAACATTCCAACCTTCAAACCTTCAAACAATTCTACGCAATGGCCTCTGCACCACAATTTGTCGTCAAAGCACATTTCAACGGTGAGACATACATTTGTCCCACCGCTGGGTTTTTGTTTAGAGACACAGACAACATCCGATTTCTCTTAAACGGGAAAGCCAATTTCTTGTACTTCAAAAAACGATTGGAGGCCAAACTTGAACGAGGCCCGGTGGCCCAGATATTTTATCAGAATCCAGTTTTTTTCGGAAACAACCAAGTAATTTTTATAAGGTTGAAGTTCAAGATGACGAGGATCTCCAGAATATGTTTTTCAGCCATGTGTATTCTGGGTACGACTCTATTGAGTTGTACGTTATGCTGCGAGAGCCTCAGGTGACACAAGAGGTTGATCCTTTGGAGAATGAACAAGCTGAGGTAGATGCAGTTGATGATGAAGAAGAAGATGACGAGTTAGAGTTTGATGAAATGGTGAATGATGATTCCAACGATGATGGCATCCCTAGTATTCCTGCAAACGAAATCTACACACCACCTCCGCACATGACAAACTTCAACATGGGCGGAGATGAACCTTCTACTGACTTATTTTTCAATCCGTATATGCAGTCGGATGAAAATTTAAAAGAGAAGGACAAGTTTCGTAACAGAGAGGAATGCATCAGAGCCATAAAAAAATTCCACATGCTCAACTCGGTTTATTTTAAGGTGGACCGTGTCAACCCGGAAAGGTACAAGATCAAGTGTGTCCACCCTGACTGTATGTTCAAGCTGACCGCATCATACAGATTAAGAGGTGACTGTTGGGTCATAGGTTCCATGACTACCCACACTTGTGTAAGTTCCACTCAATCACAGGACCACCGAAAACTCAACTACGATCTCATCTGTCAAGAAATCCTACCCCTGGTCATCAACGACCCATCTTTGAAGGTGAAAACAATCATCTCCCATATCACCATGGTTTTTAACTACACTCCGTCTTACCGTAAGGCGTGGTTAGCAAAGACTAAGGCGATTGAAAGGGTGTACGAAAACTGGGAGGAGTCATTCCAAGAACTTCCCCGCTACCTGAATGCACTCAAGACGTATTCTCCAGGTAGTGTTTACATTCTGGAAATAGTGCCAGCATACGCCCAAGATGGTAGTCTACTAAATGGCAACGAAATATTTAGTCGAGTGTTTTGGGCATTTCAACCATGCATCACAGGGTTTGCATCATGCAAACCAATTATACAAATTGATGGGACTTGGTTGTATGGGAAGTACAAAGGCACGCTACTGATGGCAGTTGCACAAGATGACAACAACAACATTTTCCCCATTGCCTTTGCCCTTGTCAAGGGGGAGACCGGTGGTGCTTGGAGCTTTTTTCTGAAAAATCTGCGGAAACACGTGGCTCCTCAACCAGATCTCTGTTTGATCTCGGACATACATGCTTCCATTGAAAGTGCCTACAATAATCCTGCAAACGGTTGGCACGACCCTCCTTCTACGCATGTCTATTGCGTTAGGCATATCGTCCAGAATTTCACGAGGGAGATCAAGGACAAAACATTGAGGAAAGCGGTTATGAATACGGGATATGCGTTGACACAACCCACATTCAAATATTACTGCAACGAGATCCGTTTGTCAAATCTGGAAGCCGGTAGGTGGATCGACAATATTCCGGTGAAAAAATGGACTAGGTCATACGACAATGGCCAAAGATGGGGGCATATGACAATGAATCTTATTAAATCAATGAATGGGGTATTCAAAGGCATACGAAACCTCCCAATCACTGCCTTGGTAAAATTTACGTATTTTAGGATGGCTGCGTTATTTGCCAAAAGAGGTGAAATGTGGAATGCGGTGTTGCAATCTGGACAACTATGGAGTGAAAGCTGCATGAAATACATTAAGGCTGAAAGTTCTAAAGCCAACACTCATATGGTTATACGGTTTGACCGACACAGCCACAACTTCATTGTGAAAGAGACAATCGACCACAACGAAGGCCTGCCAAGACAAGAATATAGGGTCATGCTACCTTCTCGTTGGTGCGATTGTGGTAGGTTTCAAGAATTCCGTATGCCTTGCTCTCATGTCATTGTAGCTTGTGCTCATACCCATCAAGACGCGTTGCAACTTCTGTCAAACATTTACAAATCTGAAATGTTGCTCAACGTTTACAACAACAACTTTCCTTTGGTAGCAAAACCAGATTATTGGCCTGCATACGATGGCGAAATAGTGTGGCACAATGACCAAATGCGAAGGAACAAGAAGGGTCTTCCCAAAAGTAAGCGCATCACAACAGAAATGGACGATCTTGACAAGTTGGAAAGAAAGTGTGGTTTATGCCGCCAGGTCGGACACAATCGCAAAAATTGTCCGAATCGGGCGCCTGCCTCGACCACATAAAAATTGTAATACATAAAATCTTTCCTTAATTGTGTTGTAAACATTAGAGTTTTCCGTTAACAGATTTTGCTACAATTAATAAAACGTGTACAAGAAAAATTAACGATATTCCGTCTACGAAATTACAACTGTTAACACAATTTCATCTGACCCATGCATCATCAACATTACATCGCTGTCTGTTTTGACTTCCTAGAACTATACATTAGGTCTTCCTGTCTCATGTGAGGTTGTTGTTTGTTTTCGCTAGATCCTTCGAATTTTTCACCCCTCTGCAATGTCTCCATCTAGCCATCGCATCAACTCCCGCTTCAGACGCTCCATGGAGTGAATGTGCCAGAATTTCATTTTCATCGCATGTTTCGTGGTGGAGAAGGTAACGTAACCATCTCTGTTAAAAATCATATGCGACGTCATGACGCAAATAATAGAGTAAAAAATAAAAATACAGTGTGAGAAAGTGTGCAAAATTTCGGAGAAACGGACGAATTATTTATAAAATAACATTTTGCCCTAGTTTTGTTCTAGGAGCCAAGTGAGATGGCGCCTCCTCTCACTTTTAAGGAGCATGCGCCATCTCACTTGGCTAAAAGTGAAAGGAGGTGCCAAGTGAGATGGCGCCTAGGGAAAAAGTAGGGGTGGAGGCGCCAATTCAGATGGCTCCTCCTTTGTGGAGTCATCTGAAACATGGTTATTTGCGTAATTTTTTCCGAAATGCGGTTATTTGCGAGTTTTTTTAATACATGGTTATTGTTAAAAAAAAATCTAATATTTTCTTATTAAATTAGGTTTAATTTTATTATTAATTATTTTCTTTTAATTAATTAGGTTAAAACAAAATCCCTTTTCCTAAAAAAAATCCAAACAAAAATATCCATTTATTTTACATTTCACATTTTTTGTACATTTATTCATTTTGTACATTATACTCATTTAATTCCTT
Source organism: Vicia faba (assembly GCA_948472305.1). NCBI lineage: Eukaryota > Viridiplantae > Streptophyta > Magnoliopsida > Fabales > Fabaceae > Vicia > Vicia faba. The sequence goes on from OX451739.1 coordinate 130,926,019, forward strand.
ATACATTTATACCAATTCAATATGGTTGTAATAGATTAACTAGGTTTATATTCTTGCAATCCCCATTCACAATTTGTACACCCCCTCCCACAAATATTGTAATTGCGTAGTAACTTTAAATTCCTCAATTTATCGCTTTATATACAAATGTTAGTAATTAGGGTTTATATGGAAAGACTAAAACCAATACATAGAAAACCCTAAGTTCAAGACAAAATCAAGCATGAAAACAATACACTTGCACACAAGCACCCCTAGGGTAAATCCACTTGGTTGCTTTTACAAAATGGCCATATTACGCATGTCAGGTATCTTAGTAAAAACAAGCAAATACAAGATCATAGTCCCTCGATGACGCTATCTAAGTTGCCTTTCAAATGATCTTAGTCCCTAAAAAAGAATGCTAAGATACCTTGCAACATTGCTAATCATGGTTATACGATGACCCACGCCCGTCCCGTTTACATCCAAAGATAGGGTTACTTACCAAATAAATGGTAAGACAACAATGTCAAAGGAAAAGAAAATGAACAAGAAAGACTTTTTGAGTAGGTAGAATGCTCCTAATTACTTGCTCAATTTCAAACAAAACATCCTTGCTATTTTCAAAACAAACACCTACACTTTCAAACATCTTACAAAATTGAAAACATTTTCAAAAGATCAAACATCTCTATATACATTCTTACGAACGAGAATCATTACAAAGTTTGCCTAAACAATGGCCTCTTTACAAAATACTTTCAAAAACCACACAAAGCACAATTTCAAATGAAAGAAAGTGATCTAGCAAGTAACTAAGAGCCCATGGAAAACCATGGATGAAAAGGGTGCTAATACCTTCCCTTTTCATAATCTACCCCCCAAACTCAAGAAATAATCTCAAAGGTTTTTCCTGTGCTTTTTCACCTTTCCTTTTGGATAAAAGAAAAGTCGGTGGCGACTCTTGCTAACCGCAACATTTGAGATCAAACGTAAAACCTTCAAGTCAGTTCTCCTATCGTATCACACATCAGAACATCTTTTCACACCACAACTTCCTACATGTAAAGATACTTTTATTAGCGAGCATATTTGTTCTTTATATCGTGTGTTTGTTATCATCAAAACTCTTACTAGGATGTAGTTCTAACATGAAGTTCATTGCTTAGGAGGAGAATTTGTCTGGCCAATTCTTGGTCAACCTTGAGCAATTGAGGACCTCTATGAGAATGTCTTGAATAGAATAAGAGGGAAAATTTTGGGGTACAACACTTGGTGAAGCATGCGGGAAGCTTTCCGGATTTCTCTGCTTTTGCTTGCTTGCTACGAACTCTTATTCGTTTGGTATTATACTGATCCTGGTTTAATTCTCCGCATCATTTACCGCTTTCCTTTTCATGAGAAGTAGGAATAGATATGCTTGACTGGGAGTCCCTAATTTAGGTTTACAAATCTATTTAAAGTCATCAAAGGAGGCGATGTTTGTTTTGTTAAAAGTCCTCAAAATAAGGCAATGTTCGTGTTTGCTTGTATGCAAAAGACCTCAAAAGGGGCGATTTATTGGTGTTTTTTTAAAGACCTCAAAAGAGGAAATTTTTATAAATTTCTCAAAGAAGGAATTTCCCCTCCCCTTTTAGTTTTGCTTGCTATCGAGTCAATAAGTGGAGCAGAAGGCCTACAATCGGCCCCCACACAATATAGTATGTGTCGTTCTTAGCTTGCGTTGTACGTTGATGCTTTGAACCGTGCCTATTCTTGTTCATTGAGTCAAATAAAGTGGAAAAGGGACCATAATCATCCCCCACACTTTGTCATTGCTTTTTAACGATGTTAGCTCACGTTTTTCTAAACGTTGATGCTTCGAGTTATTACTCGGTGCCAGTGCTTCAGAAAATCAAGTGGAAAGAATTCCTTACTCCCACTTTGAGATCCATTAGACTCTTTGTTTGTTGCTAGCTCGCACTCGATTTGTTTTGGCTTCAGATTAACTTTGTTTGGTTTCACTTGTGTTGTGTTTCTCTTTAAACCTTTGCATGATCCCTTAGGATTGCTTGTCTCGTTTTTTATTTAAGCTGGGTATTAGGTTGTAACCTTTGCATGTTCCCTTAGGATTTTGTATCTCGTTTTCAATTCAAGTTGGATATTAGGTTGTAATATATGCATGCTAACTTAGGTAGAGATTTTCCTTTGTTATCAAGACCTTAGGATCACCATTGTATGATAACATTAGGGATAGAGCTAGATAGTTTCCCTAAGATGTTTTCTTTTTCTTTTTGCATTCTTAAAACTAAAACCTATTTTTCTTTGAAAATTCTAAATCACTTAATAAAGGAAGATGTGAATTGTATGCAGTTGAGTCTTGTGGGGTAGAGCGAATCGGTTTAGACTGAGCCTCGCTCTATTTTCACTTTCGGACTTTATTATGGTTCAAATCACAAATTCTTTCATAAAAAAATACAAACCAATGTAAACCTTTTTGTCTTCGGACTTTTGTTTTCCTTTAAAACCTTTTCAATAAGGATTTTTTGTTACAAATTCGAACAACTTAGAAATGCTAAGTGTACGAGGGGCCGAGCATGAGTCTCTTTGTTGAGCTGCAAAGCCAAGCACGAATTGCAATCCTAACTGTAAGGATGCGGATGCAACATTATCCATAAAAAGCTTAAAACAAACATAAACTTTTAAGCCGAACTACGACACTCTGATTTCTTAAAGTGGATACGTAGGCATTTGGTCGTGGGGCCTAGGCAAGCGAAACTTTGTAAATATTCCTTATTTTACCCGTGTTTTCTTTTGCATGCATTCCCTCTTTGCATTTTTTCTTAGCTCTTTAGCTTTAGGTTTGAACACACCCTTTGATTAGCAAAACAAGAGTGGATCTTATGGAGTACCATAAACGTGAGGGGATCTGTTGTACCCCAAAATTTTCCCTCCCTTTTCCACAAGAAATCACAATCCCAAGGTTTTCTCTGATTTTTAAGATTAGCTCAAGAATCGATCAAACAGACTTTTCTTTAGCAGACAATCCAGAATTAGGGTTTTCTCTCGCATTTCTCAGAAGAAATTGAATCCTCAGAAATTCAGTTAACGGTTACATTGTTTTCACGCTTGTTCAAGTTTACTGGTTGTTTCTCAAGGCCTGATTCTTTGGGATAAGAGCTGAGACTCTTATTTGGAATATTAAGGCATTTGTTTGTTAATGGAACGAAACATTTTTTTGTTAATGGAATGCTTGTTTGCTTATTGGAATACACAATGCGTATGTTGATTTGAATGTTGTCGCAAGTTATGAGATTACAGAGTTTTTAGGGATTGCTTGGATTTTAAGTTATCTGTATTGGAAATGGTAGAATGCAATTTCAGTCATTTTTAATCAGGAATCTTAAATAAAAAGTGAAGAGGCAAAAGGGAAAATTGAAAGATATTTGACAGTAGAAATGTTCTTTTGGATAAAGACTCTTTTATTCATTTTCAAATATTGTTAAAAAAGAATAATTTATTATTTTTGAATATTGTAAGTTTTTACAACTTATAGTATTTAAAATAATAAATGTTTACAATAAATGGAAAATAAATCTAAGTCTAAATCCTAAGCTCCATTGCTCCCGTGCCCGAGATCTTTTGCTTCCTCTGCTTCCTCTATCGTCCAAGTTGCTTTCACCTGACAAAGAAGAAAGAAAAGAAATTAGCACAGTTAATTGAAAAGGATTTTCAAATAGAAAGAGAAATAAAATCATCATTAAAGTTTGTCAGCCGGAATCAGAATGCTATTTGTTCATCATGTTTTTATTTTTCTCTTTGCAAATCACAAGAAGACTGCTCTTCTTGGTTCACAAAGAGAAAAGTAAAAAATAAAATGTAAGCATACAATTGGTTCAAATACAAAAACATGGGCCATGCTGTACAAAGTAAGGTACAAGGCTGCATACAAAGCAAAACTATGCCAAACTAAATACCAACTGCAGTAACCAAACCAAATGCAACAAGGTGCCAAGCATGTCAAACTAGAATGCAGCATACAAGTACAAAAAGTACACAATGCAGAAAGTATAACAACAATAGCAGGTAATACAATGCAGAGGAAAACCAAATTACAAGCCAAAAGGACTTGTCATAGCTGTCCTCATTTTCCTGGCATAGGCAACTTTTCAGAATATAAAATAATAAGAAAAAAAGTGCTTATGGGAGAGAGAGAGAGAGAGAGAGAGAGAGAGAGAGAGAGAGAGAGAGAGAGAGAGAGAGAGAGAGAGAGAAAGAGAGGACCTGGTGAAAAGTTTGCAGTTTGGCTAAGGCAGGATGGCATAAGTAAACAAAGAAAAATGATATAAAGAAAAAGGACTGCATAATAGCCCAAGGAGAGAAAATACTTTGTGAAAAAAAAAACCACAAAGCCCTCCAAAGTTGCAAACTCTCAAAAACTGTCAAACCAAACTGTGAAACCACAGCCAAGCTTGCCCAAACCTGTAAAACCAAACTGTTAAACCAAACTGCAAGTCAAACAAAATAAGCCCAGCTTGCTCAAAACACAACTTAAACCTTGAAACTTGCCCAAAAACTACAAGCTCAACAAGCCAATCATCAAAAAACACCACAAACCTGCACCAAACTACAGCAAAACTGCAAATCAAACATAACAAAACCTGCAGTTTCCAAACTGCAAATCAAACTCAGCAGGCAAACCAACAAAGCTTGCCCAAACTCAAAAAATCTGTCAAAACAAATCACAACCTATCAAGATACAAACCACAAGCCTAAACAAACTCAGCAAGCCAACCAAGCTTCAACAATAAGCAACCACAAAAAACAGTTTCAGAATTCTTTCATCATCAATATCCAAGGAAGAGAGAAAGAGAGAGTTTTTCAGAAGCAAAACAAGCAAACAAGTTTCAGATTTTATTCATCATCATTAACAAAAAAAACATAGTCTCAGAATCACATTCATCATCAACACATTCAAAAGCCAAATCAATTTCAGAAAATACATCATCAACAAAAATCAAAACAAAACAGTTTTCAGAATCACTCATCATCAAACAATCAAAGCCAAGAAAAAAAAAGAGGAAGAGTTTCAGAAGCAAAGGCAAAGAGTTTCAGAAATTTGTCATCATCAACAATAAACCAACAACAGGTTTTCAGAAATCAAGATCATCATCAAACAATCAACAAACCAAGAAAGAAGACAGGGGTACCAGAAAAGCGTCCATCACGTTCTTCCTCTGCTCCGGCCACCAGAAACGCCGCCACCAACTCCCATCTCTCTCCCTCCATCTTTTTTCAGAAACAAAACGCTCAAGGTAAGTTTTTCTCAACCCCTTTACTGCATCTCAAGCATAAAAGCCATGGATTAAAACATGCAAGCAAGAATCAAACAAATGAACACAACTGTAAAAACCCTAAAAATCAAAACAAAATAAAACTGTACCGTTTACAAACAAATGCCGTGGGCCACTGTAAGGAGGTAGCGAGTGAGAAAGGGTGGCACTCCGGTGGCCTGAGAGGAAAAGGATCAGAAGCCTTCGCTTGAGAAAGATGAAGAGACGAAGAAGCAAGAAAAAGGGGCGCCGCTGCAAAGCCAAACAATAAACCCTAATGAACGAACCCCTAAGCCAAAAACTTTGTACAACTTGTCATCTGGGCCTTCGCCCCAAATAATCCCTAAGCCCACTCAGTTTTCTAAGCGCCCCCCCCCCCCCCCCCCCCCCATTTTCATCCATTCTGGCTTTTTTTTTGTTCTTCTAACATTGGGCCTTCGCCCCAAATAACTCTTAAGCCCATCTTTGTTTTCTTTTCTTTAATCTCTTTTCTTTATACCAAATACTTTTTTAATTAATTATTTTCATTCTAAATAAATTATTTTCTTTCCTTTTGTTAATAATAAAATTAAAAATATATTAAAATTTTGTTTTGATTTTCTTAATGTAGTTTTCTCTTTTTAATAATTGTTACATTAATAAAAGATACGGGGCCGCTGAGTGATGTCATGAAGCACTAACGAACTCTATGAACCTTACTTGACCATCTTGGCTTTTTTAGGGGTAGTGAGATGATCAACTTTGGTACAGTCCGAAGTTGGTAGATACTCGATACTACACTCATTAAGGATTGTTTTCTTGGAATATTTCGGTCGCCAGTAAAGTGGCTAAACTGAAACAATGAACACAGAAAATAATCCAGTGATATTGAGCTCCTTAGAACCCGGTTACAATTTATAGGACAGGTTGAGCTAACTAACTTCAAGAGGGTACTTACCTACGAACTCCATGCAAGCCTAAACCTAAGGACCTATCTGCTTTGTATGAATGTGATTATTTGTATATACACTTGCTTACTTTTGCATACCTGTACATAATATCATAACATCATACCATAGCATTTTCAATAACCATTTCCAGGATCTCGAGGGTCTTTGATGCAGGGTCACGTTGAACCAGACGTCTACCAAAGGGCAAGAGGATTCATTTTCCTCTAAACAAACATCGTCAAAGATCAAGTACAACAACTTGAATCAAGTGTTATGACCCACTTGACATGGTGAGCTTGATTCTCGTGGAAAGACATCCACCGATACAAAGTTCTCCAAATCAAAAATGTTGATCGAAGTTCAACCTCTAACATTTTCTTGTGTTTACCTCGCGGGTTCCTTGAAAACATGCATTGTATCATGACATGTTTTCCCTTTTAGGTCTCCTTATTCTTCTACTGTTTATTTCAGTAGAGATGGCTCTAGAGAGGACTGTCGAAGATATCTAGGCTCAAAACGCTCAACTTCAAGAAATGTTCTTGAACCTGTCCCAGGGGTAAGAAGAAGTGAAAGCTCTCCTCCCAAGGGGCATGGTCTTAGGAAATCTAGGAGGCGTCATGAATGATCAATTGGAAGGGCTACAGATTGAATTGGAAACAATGAAAATCCAAATGATGGGACAACTGGTGGGCCAAATGGCTCTCATTCAAAACCTGGCTCAAGGACAAGAGGAGCTCAAGGTCCTCATCAACAAACTGCTTCAAGATAACCAAGTGGGGAAAACAACTAGGGTTGAAAATCAAGTCACCATTCATCCTCCTTTGAGACAAGAAGACAAGGGAAAGGATCCCCACCTTGCTTCAGGGTCAGAATCCCAACAACAACCTCGCCAGCGTCAACGGGGTAATCGGCGTAAGCAAAATACATCTGGAAGACATTTCACTGAGATTGACATACCATTATCTCTAATACTAGAACGCTTGTTGGAGGTCAATCTGGCTGTTTTAAATGATCCTCTTTGGAATCCCAATACCTCTGCTCCTGGCTATAACCCCAACGCATTTTGTGTATACCACTCCTATAGTCCTAGACATGACACCGACGACTGTTGGGCTTTGAAAAATAAGACCCAAGATTTGATTGACAGAGGAGTGCTGAAATTCACAGTGGATGGCCAGATGAAAATCTTCCGCTGAGGGTTCTCCACCTGAAATGACAAGTTCTAACTAATAGACTTTTGTTTCATTTGAATTTTCAAATTGTAATTTATTTTGTTATTCAAACAATTATCTGTTGATGTCAAACTCTGTTTCATTAATGCATTGCATATGTTTGTCTTGAATTCATCCATTCGTTTTCACTATTCTTGAATTATGCTTTCTACTTTCTTTATGACATTTAACTCTTGCTAAAAGTTACAAGTCTTTAGAGGGAGGATGACGAAAACAATGTCATAATCTCATACGGTATGCTTTTGGACAGACCTTGCTGACGATGTACAGGCGTTTCTTTCAAATCCTAAACACTGGAGTCATAAGGAAGATAATCCCTAGTCAAACCCTTCGAGCCAAAGAAGTAGAAGTTTTCTGTTTTAACACAAACTGAAACCTTTAATCAAACCTGGGGCAGGGTAGTCTCTCAGTTAATTTAAAATGTGCGTTTAGTCGCAAACTCTCAGTTCGTAATACAATGAACGACATCAAAAACATTCCTTTGGAACCAAAAGACAAGTGATGGTTCCTTATCTCATAGGCAGTCATTATCTCTCAAAAAGAAAAAGCCCACTGAGTCGAAACCTACAAAGGAGGCTTAAGAAAGCTGGGGCATCCCGCTGACTGTAATCTCGAAAACAGGAACAGTCAGGCAAAAATTAGGGATAATGAACCAAAAGAAAGAGGTCATTACAAATCCTCAACAACATGAAAAATGTTGCAAAAAATGATGATGACTGTCTTCCAACAAATTCAACTTGTGTGAACCATCACCAAAACGTCGTTCCATACCCCTTTGGAGTTCAAAACGCACGATTAACTGAGTTTAGGATTGAAGAACATCACGAAGAGCGAGTGGGTACAAATATACTTTGAGCCTTTATCCTTTGTTTCTTAAACTATGAACCAAGCCACGTTACAACCCTTCAAAAGTCCTAATTGAAGCATGGGTTAGTTCGAAAGCATACTGTTACAAAAGGTATCTTGACTCCTGTAAGGCTTTGCTCTAAATCTTGAGCTGAATTTTTCTTATAAAAGGTTTTCTGCTAAAAAACTCATTTTTCAAAATTTCAAGACAAGCATGAACTTTGTATTATTTAAATATTGTTGTTTGCACATGGTTATTTGTTTGACAACGAAGAAATTCACACAGTGAATGTTCGGATGAACGAAAGCTCTCTCAGTGAACAAAATCACTTCAAGTGGGATGACACTCCCGTTGCAAAAATCTCCTATCAAAAAAAGGGGACTTGGTTTGGTATTGTCCAGTAAACCTGGGTCAGTCCAGTCAAGATTTCAATAAATCTTTCAAGTCCAGTTAACCTGGGGCAGTCCAGTCAAGATTTCAAGAAATCTCTTAATTGCAGATTAACCTGGGGCAAGTCTCCGTCACCGTCACTTGGGGTATTGAATGTCAATCTCATCAAAGGTTTACATACAGTCCAAATTTCCTGGAAGTGTCACAAACATCTGATACTAGGGGCAATGACGAATCTCTCCAAAATCCTTCGGAAAAGAAATTCAAGAATCCTCGAGAAGTTCATCACCTCTCTAGAAGACCAGCAGTCATGGGTTTATTTCCCCAACACTCGTCAAGGATTTATTCTCCAAAACGAAGTTACATTTCAACAACATTCATGACGTATGCAGATTGATCAACAGGTAAAGATTCCTTCATCACCTGTTGGGGTAGCAGTCGTCAAAGATTCCTTCATCACCTGTTAGAGTTACGGTCGTCAAAGATTCCTCCATCATCCGGTTGAGTCAAAGTTAATCCAAGACCCTCTCTGTTTTGGTCAGATCGACACTAAGATCTCCCTGGTTCTTATTCCAGTAGAAGATATTCCGGGTTTTTGCTGTTTCAGATAAATCTCTCAGCGATTTATTCTGATCTTTTCACTATCAGAGATGAAGAATCCAACTCTTTTATCCCTCACCAGCTCGGGATTTATTTTCCCCAGCGAAAGGTCGTCTTGAAAAACATTACACCTTCGTGCATCAGGACATCATGCAACGCAATCTTATTTATTTTGAGAACATCATTGTTTGATATATGCCATTAACCTTTACCTTTCAGGAAAGGTACAATCAAATTCAAGCGACAAAGCTTTTCTTCAGTCGAATTATGGACGAGTTCCTAAATCTCGATAAAGCTTTTCTTCAGTTGAATTATGGACGAGTTCCTAAATCTCAACAGAAACAACCCACCAGCAGAATAATGGAAAAATGAAGCTCCTAAAATTCTTTTTCTCTCAAGAATGAAGATTCTCATCCTTGAAACCTCAGAAGATTGGTATACTCCCAAACTCCTGATACCATTAACAAAATGAAGATTCTCACTCTTAAAACCTCATAAGATTGGTATACTCCCAAGCTCCTGATACCATTAACAAAATGAAGAATCTCACTCTTAAAACCTTAGAAGATTGGTATACTCTCAAGCTCCTGATACCGTTAACAGAATGAAGATTCTCATCCTTAAAACCCCAGTAGATTGGTATACTCCCAAGTTCCTGATACCGTTAACAGAATGAAGATTCTCATCCTTAAAACCCCAGTAGATTGACATACACCCAACCTCCTGATCCAAACACCTAAATGAAGATTCTCATTCTTGCTTCCCCAGTAGATTGGCATACTCCCAACCTTCTGACACAAACGCCTGAATGAAGATTCTCATTCTTGCTTCCCCAATAGATTGGCATACTCCCAACCTTCTGACCCAAACGCCTGAATGAAGATTCTCATTCTTGCTTCCCCAGAAGATTGGCATACACCCAACTTCCTGATATTCCCGACAGAATGAAGATTCTCATTCTCAAAGTGGTATATAACCTGAATTCCTGATATTCCCGACAGAATAAAGATTCTCATTCTCAAAGTGGTATATAACTTAAATTCCTGATATTCCCGACAAAATGAAGATTCTCATTCACAAAGTGGCATATAACCTGATATTCCTGACAAAATGAAGATTCTCATTCTCAAAGTGGCATATTACCCGAGTTCCTGATATTCCCGACAGAATGAAGATTCTCATTCTCAAAGTGGCATATTACCTGAATTACTGATATTCCCGACAGAATGAAGACTCTCATTCTCAAGGTGGCGTATAACCTGGATTCCTGATATTCCCGACAGAATTAAGATTCTCATTCTCAAAGTGGCATATTACCCGAGTTCCTGATATTCCCGACAGAATGAAGATTTTCATTTTCAAAGTGGTATATAACCTGAATTCCTGATATTCCCGACAGAATGAAGATTCTCATTCCCCAGCAGTATAACTTCTCCCCGCAGAGGTTGTCAAAAAGCTTAAAGACACACATACTCTTCAACAGTGGTCCCAGGACTTCTCATTCTCAACGATCAAAGGATTTTAAATCCCCAACAGCAGTCAAGGATTTATTTTCCCCGACAGCGGTCAAAGATTTTATTATCTCCAGCTATCCAGGATTTATCTTCCTCAGCAAGACAGCTCATCAACTCACATGCGCATACATTGCATTCATATATCATAAACATTGATAAAACACATATATTGCATCATACATTTCATGCAACATAACTTTGTGTTTCATCTAATATTTTACCCTTCACAGGATAAGTTTAGCAAGCTTCAAACTTCAAGTATTTCTGAAAACAGTTTACGGATGCTTCCCAACATGGATGTTAATCTATCGCTTGTTCAGATTCAACTTTTGAAAACAGTTTACGGATTCTTCAAACATGGTTGTTAATCTATTGCTTATTCAGACCCCCAGCTCAGAGACGTTCCGAACATGGGTACCTTTCTGATACTCATTCTTTCACCTACAACATACAGTTCAACAAACGTTCTTGGATGGCATCTTTAAGCCCATCTCCGACAAGATTCTGTCACATCTCCAAAGGGCATCTTTAAGCCCATTCCCTCAACTATGCTTTGAAGAGTGTAAATTTATGGGCACTCTAGTGTCCAATCCTCTTTTACCTTCGAGTCAAGAAAGGCAAAATTGCCAATCTAACTCTTCAGGTTCAAGAAGATTGAACAGGGGCAACTGTTGTACCCCAAAATTTGCCCTCCCTTTTCCACAAGAAATCACAATCCCTGGGTTTTCTCTGATTTTTAAGATTAGCTCAAGAATCGATCAAACAGACTTTTCTTTAGCAGACAATCCAGAATTAGGGTTTTCTCTCGCATTTCTCAAAAGAAATTGAATCCTCATAAATTCAGTTAACGGTTACATTGTTTTCACGCTTGTTCAAGTTTACTGGTTGTTTCTCAAGGCTTGATTCTCTAGGATAAGAGCCGAGACTCTTATTTGGAATATTAAGGCATTCGTTTGTTAATGGAACGAAAAGTTTGTTTGTTAATGGAATGCTTGTTTGCTTATTGGAATACACAACGCGTATGTCGATTTGAATGATGTCGCAAGTTATGAGATTACAGAGTTTTTAGGGATTGCTTGGATTTTAAGTTATCTGTATTGGAAATGGTAGAATGCAATTTCATTCATTTTTAATCAGGAATCTTAAAAAAAAAGTGAAGAGGCAAAAGGGAAAATTGAAAGATATTTGACGGTAGAAATGTTCTTTTGGATAAAGACTCTTTTATTCATTTTCAAATATTGTTACAAAAGAATAATTTATTATTTTTGAATATTGTAAGTTTTTACAACTTATAGTATTTAAAATAATAAATGTTTACAATAAATGGAAAATAAATCTAAGTCTAAATCCTAAGCTCCATTGCTCCCGTGCCCGAGGTCTTTTGCTTCCTTTGCTTCCTCTATCGTCCAAGTTGCTTTCACCTGACAAAGAAGAAAGAAAAGAAATTAGCAAAGTTAATTGAAAAGGATTTTCAAATAGAAAGAGAAAGAAAATCATCATTAAAATTTGTCGGCCGGAATCAGAATGCTATTTGTTCATCATGTTTTTATTTTTCTCTTTGCAAATCACAAGAAGACTGCTCTTCTTGGTTCACAAAGAGAAAAGTAAAAAATAAAATGCAAGCATACAATTGGTTCAAATACAAAAACATGGGCCATGCTGTACAAAGTAAGGTATAAGGCTGCATACAAAGCAAAACTATGCCAAACTAAATACCAACTGCAGTAACCAAACCAAATGCAACAAGGTGCCAAGCATGTCAAACTAGAATGCAACATACAAGTACAGAAAGTACACAATACCGAAAGTATAACAGCAATAGCAGGTAATACAATACAGAGGAAAACCAAATTACAAGCCAAAAGGACTTGTCATAGCTGTCCTCATTTTCTAGGCATAGGCAACTTTTCAAAATATAAAATAATAAGAAAAAAAAGTGCTTATGGGAGAGAGAGAGAGAGAGAGAAAGAGAGGACCTGGTGAAAAGTTTGCAGTTTGGCTAAGGCAGGATGGCATAAGTAAACAAAGAAAAATGATATAAAGAAAAAGGACTGCATAATAGTCCAAGGAGAGAAAATACTTTGTGAAAAAAAAACCATAAAGCCCTTCAAAGTTGCAAACTCTCAAAAACTGTCAAACCAAACTTTGAAACCACAGCCAAGCTTGCCCAAACCTGTAAAACCAAACTGTTAAACCAAACTGCAAGTCAAACAAAATAAGCCCAGCTTGCTCAAAACACAACTTAAACCTGCAAACTTGCCCAAAAACTACAAGCTCAACAAGCCAATCATCAAAAAACACCACAAACCTGCACCAAACTACAGCAAAACTGCAAATCAAACAAAACAAAACCTGCAGTTTCCAAACTGCAAATCAAACTCAGCAGGCAAACCAACAAAGCTTGCCCAAACTCAAAAAATTTGTCAAAACAAATCACAACCTATCAAGGTACAAACCACAAGCCTAAACAAACTCAGCAAGCCAACCAAGCTTCAACAAGAAGCAACCACAAAAAACAGTTTCAGAATTCTTTCATCATCAACATCCAAGGAAGAGAGAAAGAGAGAGTTTTTCAGAAGCAAAACAAGCAAACAAGTTTCAGATTTTATTCATCATCATTAACAAAAAAAACATAGTCTCAGAATCACATTCATCATCAACACATTCAAAAGCCAAATCAATTTCAGAAAATACATCATCAACAAAAATCAAAACAAAACAGTTTTCAGAATCACTCATCATCAAACAATCAAAGCCAAGAAAAAAGAGGAAGAGTTTCAGAAGCAAAGGCAAAGAGTTTCAGAAATTTGTCATCATCAACAATAAACCAACAACAGGTTTTCAGAAATCAAGATCATCATCAAACAATCAACAAACCAAGAAAGAAGACAGGGGTACCAGAAAAGCGTCCATCGCATTCTTCCTCTGCTCCGGCCACCAGGAACGCCGCCACCAACTCCCATCTCTCTCCCTCCATCTTTTTTCAGAAACAAAACTCTCAAGGTAAGTTTTTTTCAACCCCTTTACTGCATCTCAAGCATAAAATCCATGGATTAAAACATGCAAGCAAGAATCAAACAAATGAACACAACTGTAAAAACCCTAAAAATCAAAACAAAATAAAACTGTACCGTTTACAAACAAATGCTGTGGGCCACTGTAAGGAGGTAGAGAGTGAGAAAGGGTGGCGCTCCAGTGGCCTGAGAGGAAAAGGATCAGAAGCCTTCGCTTGAGAAAGATGAAGAGACGAAGAAGCAAGCAAAAGGGGTGCAGCTGCAAAGCCAAACAACATACCCTAATGAACGAACCCCTAAGCCAAAAACGTTGTACAACTTGTCATCTGGGCCTTCGCCATAAATAATCCCTAAGCCCACTCAGTTTGCTAAGCGCCCCCCCCCCCCCCCCCCCCCCCCCATTTTCATCCATTCTGGCTTTTTTTTTGTTCTTCTAACATTGGGCCTTCGCCCCAAATAACTCTTAAGCCCATCTTTGTTTTCTTTTATTTATACCAAATACTTTTTTAATTAATTATTTTCATTCTAAATAAATTATTTTCTTTCCTTTTGTTAATAATAAAATTAAAAATATATTAAAATTTTGTTTTGATTTTCTTAATGTAGTTTTCTCTTTTTAATAATTGTTACATTAATAAAAGATAATAGAATTTTTATTAATTTTGTTTTCTTTAATAAATATGGGAATAATAGAAACTTTGTTCATTTAATTTTTCTTTTAAAAACTTTGCTTTTCATAATTCATAAAACACAATAATAATACTTGATCTTTCTTAGCTTAGATTTTATTTGTTTATTTTTTTAAATAAATACATACATCTCATAATTTATGGATTTTCCTTATAATTTGTTATAATTTTATGTTGAATTGCGACAGTTCGATTTGGTTGTAACACATAATATTTGGGCTTTATTTTCCTTGTGAGATTCATCCCCATATGTAAATAATTGTACTCCCATCCCCGAATACTTTTTTGTAATAACTTAGACTTTAAATTCCCGCAATTTATTGCTTTCAATATACTGTATAGTAATTAGGCGTGTATGGCAAGATTCAAAATCAATAGCTAGATGACCTAATCCAAGAATAAATGCATGAAAATCAATACACAATTCACACTTGCACCTCTAGGGTAACCTTGCTTGTTGCCTCGGAAAATGCAATCATGTCCCTCGAATATGAGACACTCTAGCAAATGCCCCTTCGATAAACAAAGATCGTAGTCCCTCGATGACCCTTGATGTTGCCTTCGATAAAACGATCTCGCCCTTTACAAAATTGCTAGAGCGTCTCACAAGTTGCTTTCAATGATTGTATGCGATGACTCGCGCCTGTCCCGTTTAACATCCTAACATAAGGTTGTTCACCAAATGCAATGATGAAACAACACTGTCAAAAGGGTTAAAAACATAAGGAAAGATCTTTGAGTAAAATAGGGTAGACAACTCTTAGTTACTTGATCAAAAGCTTGCAAAACATCCTTGCCATTTTCAAACACACCTCACAACACAATTTCAAAACAAACTTTCAAAACATTGAAATATCTTTTCAAAAAGACACACACCTTTGTATATATTCAAACAAGAATCATTACAAAGGTTTCCTAGACAAGGCCTCTTTTTTTCAAAGCATTTTCAAAAACCACACACACAAAGCACCATTTCAAACAATTGAAAAGCAAAGGCAAGTGATCTAAAACAAGTAACTAAGAGCCCATGGATAACCATGGATGAAAAGGGTGCTTGCACCTTCCCTTTTCATAATCTATCCCCCGAACCCAAGAAAACATCTCAAAGGTCTTTCCTGTGCTTTTTGACCTTTCCTTAGGATCAAATAAAAAGTCGGTGGCGACTCTTGCTAAACCGCACAATTACGAACACAAACGCAAAATCCCAAGTCAATTCTCCCACCGTATCACAGAAGTGGCGACTCTGCTGGGTACTTTTCTAAAAGTGGGGTTACCTTAGGGTTTCTAGATCACCTTTACATGCTTATCTTGCTTGGTTTGTATGCTTTACTTTTTGGGTCCTTGTTTGGGTTTGTTTTAAATCCTACACCCGGATTTGGGGACACCATTTAGGTAAGTAGCAATAAACTGTGAGGGAACTGTGCGGGGTATATCGACATGGTTGAAGCAGTGGCTACGTTAGTGCGACATGTTTGTGGGTACCGGTAGCCTTTGAGTCAATCAAAGAGAATACGGGGCCGCTGAGTGATGTCATGAAGCACTAACGAACTCTAAGAACCTTACTTGACCATCTTGGCCTTTTTAGGGGTAGTGAGATGATCGGCTTTGGTACAGTCCGAAGTTGGTAGATACTCGATACTACACTCATTGAGGATTGTTTTCTTGGAATATTTCGGTCGCCAGTAAAGTGGCTAAACTGAAACAATGAACACAAAATAATCTAGTGATATTGAGCTCCTTAGAACCCGGTTACAATTTATAGGACAGGTTGAGCCAACTAACTTCAAGAGGGTACTTACCTACGAACTCCATGCAAGCCTAAACCTAAGGACCTATCTGCTTTGTATGAATGTGATTATTTGTATATACACTTGCTTACTTTTGCATACCTGTACATAACATCATAACACCATACCATAGCATTTTCAATAACCATTTCCAGGATCTCGAGGGTCTTTGATGCAGGGTCACGTTGAACCAGACGTCTACCAAAGGGCAAGAGGATTCATTTTCCTCTAAACAAACGCCGTCAAAGATCAAGTACAACAACTGGAATCAATGGTTATGACCCACTTGACATGGTGAGCTTGATTCTCGTGGAAAGACATCCACCGATACAAAGTTCTCCAAATCAAAAATGTTGATCGAAGTTCAACCTCTAACATTTTCTTGTGTTTACCTCGCGGGTTCCTTGAAAACATGCATCGTATCATGACATGTTTTCCCTTTCAGATCTCCTTATTCTTCTACTGTTTATTTCAATAGAGATGGCTCTAGAGAGGACTGTCGAAGATATCTAGGCTCAAAACGCTCAACTTCAAGAAATGTTCTTGAACCTGTCCCAGGGGCAAGAAGAAGTGAAAGCTCTCCTCACAAGGGGCATGGTCCTAGGAAATCTAGGAGGCGTCATGAATGATCAATTGGAAGGGCTACAGATTGAATTGGAAACAATGAAAATCCAAATGATGGGACAACTGGTGGGCCAAATGGCTCTCATTCAAAACCTGGCTCAAGGACAAGAGGAGCTCAAGGTCCTCATCAACAAACTGCTTCAAGATAACCAAGTGGGGAAAACAACTAGGGTTGAAGATCAAGTCACCATTCATCCTCCTTTGAGATAAGAAGACAAGGGAAAGGATCCCCAGCTTGCTTCAGGGTCACAAGCCCAACAACAACCTCGCCAGCGTCAACGGGGTAATCGGCGTAAGCAAAATACATCTGGAAGACATTTCACTGAGATTGACATACCATTATCTCTAATACTAGAACGCTTGTTGGAGGTCAATCTGGCTGTTTTAAAGGATCCTCTTCGGAATCCCAATACCTCTGCTCCTGGCTATAACCCCAACGCATTTTATGTATACCACTCCTATAGTCCTATACATGACACCAACGACTGTTGGGCTTTGAAAAATAAGACCCAAGATTTGATTGACAGGGGAGTGCTGAAATTCACAGTGGATGGCCAGATGAAAATCTTCCGCTGAGGGTTCTCCACCAGAAATGACAAGTTCTAACTAATAGACTTTTGTTTCATTTGAATTTTCAAATTGTAATTTATTTTGTTATTCAAACAATTATCTGTTGATGTCAAACTCTGTTTCATTAATGCATTGCATATGTTTGTCTTGAATTCATCCATTCATTTTCACTATTCTTGAATTATGCTTTCTACTTTCTTTATGACATTTAACTCTTGCTAAAAGTTACAAGTCTTTAGAGGGAGGATGACGAAAACAATGCCATAATCTCATACGGTATGCTTTTGGACAGACCTTGCTGACGATGTACAGGCGTTTCTTTCAAATCCTAAACACTGGAGTCATAAGGAAGATAATCCCTAGTCAAACCCTTCGAGCCAAAGAAGTAGAAGTTTTGTTTTAACACAAACTGAAACCTTTAATCAAACCTGGGGCAGGGTAGTCTCTCAGTTAATTTAAAATGCGCGTTTAGTCGCAAACTCTCAGTTCGTAATACAACGAACGACATCAAAAACATTCCTTTGGAACCAAAAGACAAGTGATGGTTTCTTATCTCATATGCAGTCATTATCTCTCAAAAAGAAAAATCCCACTGAGTCGAAACCTACAAAGGAGCCTTAAGAAAGCTGGGGCATCCCGCTGACTGTAATCTCGAAAACAGGAACAGTCAGGCAAAAATTAGGGATAATGAACCAAAAGAAAGAGGTCATTACAAATCCTCAACAACATGAAAAATGTTGCAAAAAATGATGATGACTGTCTTCCAACAAATTCAACTTGTGTAAACCATCACCAAAACGTCGTTCCATACCCCTTTGGAGTTCAAAACGCACGATTAACTAAGTTTAGGATTGAAGAACATCACGAAGAGCGGGTGGGTACAAATATACTTTGAGCCTTTATCCTTTGTTTCTTAAACTATGAACCAAGCCACGTTACAACCCTTCAAAAGTCCTAATTGAATCATGGGTTAGTTCGAAAGCATACTATTACAAAAGGTATCCTGACTCCTGTAAGGCTTTGCTCTAAATCTTGAGCTGAATTTTTCTTATAAAAAGTTTTCTGCTAAAAAACTCATTTTTCAAAATTTCAAGACAAGCATGAACTTTGTATTATTTAAATATTGTTGTTTGCACATGGTTATTTGTTTGAAAGGGAAGAAATTCACACAGTGAATGTTCGGATGAACGAAAGCTCTCTCAGTGAACAAAATCACTTCAAGTGGGATGACACTCCCGTTGCAAAAATCTCCTATCAACAAAAGGGGACTTGGTTTGGTATTGTCCAGTAAACCTGGGGCAGTCCAGTCAAGATTTCAAGAAATCTCTTAATTGCAGATTAACCTGGGGCAAGTCTCCGGCACCGTCACTTGGGGCATTGAATGTCAATCTCATCAAAGGTTTACATACAGTCCAAATTTCCTGGAAGTGTCACAAACATCTGATACTAGGGGCAATGACGAATCTCTCTAAAATCCTTCGGAAAAGAAATTCAAGAATCCTCGAGAAGTTTATCACCTCTCTAGAAGACCAGCAGTCATGGGTTTATTTCCCCAACACTCGTCAAGGATTTATTCTCCAAAACGAAGTTACATTTCAACAACATTCATGACGTATGCAGATTAATCAACAGGTAAAGATTCCTTCATCACCTGTTGGGGTAGCAGTCGTCAAAGATTCCTTCATCACCTGTTAGAGTTACGGTCGTCAAAGATTCCTCCATCATCCGGTTGAGTCAAAGTTAATCCAAGACCCTCTCTGTTTTGGTCAGATCGACACTAAGATCTCCCTGGTTCTTATTCCAGTAGAAGATATTCTGGGTTTTTGCTATTTCAGATAAATCTCTCAGCGATTTATTCTGATCTTTTCACTATCATAGATGAAGAATCCAAATCTTTTCTCCCACACCAGCTCGGGATTTATTTTCCCCATCGAAAGGTCGTCTTGAAAAACATTACACCTTCGTGCATCAGGACATCATGCAACGCAATCTTATTTATTTTGAGAACATCATTGTTTGATATATGCCACTAACCTTTACCTTTCAGGAAAGGTACAATCAAATTCAAGCGACAAAGCTTTTCTTCAGTCGAATTATGGACGAGTTCCTAAATCTCGATAAAGCTTTTCTTCAGTTGAATTATGGACGAGTTCCTAAATCTCAACAGAAACAACCCACCAGCAGAATAATGGACAAATGAAGCTCCTAAAATTCTTTTTCTCTCAAGAATAAAGATTCTCATCCTTGAAACCTCAGAATATTGGTATACTCCCAAACTCCTGATACCATTAACAGAATGAAGATTCTCACTCTTAAAACCTCATAAGATTGGTATACTCCCAAGCTCCTGATACCATTAACAGAATGAAGATTCTCACTCTTAAAACCTTAGAAGATTGGTATACTCTCAAACTCCTGATACCGTTAACAGAATGAAGATTCTCATCCTTAAAACCCCAGTAGATTGGTATACTCCCAAGCTCCTGATACCGTTAACAGAATGAAGATTCTCATCCTTAAAACCCCAGTAGATTGACATACATCTAACCTCCTGATCCCAACACCTAAATGAAGATTCTCATTCTTGCTTCCCCAGTAGATTGGCATACTCCCAACCTTCTGACCCAAACGCTTGAATGAAGATTCTCATTCTTGCTTCCCCAATAGATTGGCATACTCCCAACCTTCTGACCCAAACGCCTGAATGAAGATTCTCATTCTTGCTTCCCCAGAAGATTGGCATACACCCAACTTCCTGATATTCCCGACAGAATGAAGATTCTCATTCTCAAAGTGGTATATAACCTGAATTCCTGATATTCCCGACAGAATGAAGATTCTCATTCTCAAAGTGGTATATAACTTAAATTCCTGATATTCCCGACAGAATGAAGATTCTCATTCTCAAAGTGGCATATAACCTGATATTCCCGACAAAATGAAGATTCTCATTCTCAAAGTGGCATATTACCCGAGTTCCCGATATTCCAGACAGAATGAAGATTCTCATTCTCAAAGTGGCATATTACCTGAATTACTGATATTCCCGACAGAATGAAGATTCTCATTCTCAAGGTGGCGTATAACCTGGATTCCTGATATTCCCGACAGAATTAAGATTCTCATTCTCAAAGTGGCATATTACCGGAGTTCTTGATATTCCCGACTGAATGAAGATTTTCATTTTCAAAGTGGTATATAACCTGAATTCCTGATATTCCCGACAGAATGAAGATTCTCATTCTCAAAGTGGCATATTACCTGAATTCCTGATATTCCCGATAGAATGAAGATTCTCATTCTCAAAGTGGCATACGACTTAACTTCTGAAAACAGGAATAAGCTTTTCCCAGAATCCCGAGCTTATTCTCCAACAGAATAGCTACTCTTCAGCAGTACAGCTACTCCCCACAGAGTTCTTACTCCCCAACAAAATCAAGATTCTTATCCTTGATTCTCCAGAGCTTTCTTTACTCTCAGCCTTGAATTCGTCAGAGTTTTTAATCCCCTACAGATCGAAGATTCTCGTTCTTGGCTCCTCAACACAAATCCCCCTGGCAGAATGAAGATTCTCATTCTCAATTCCTCACAGAGTTTTCAGATATTCCCCAGCGGAAGTCTCCTCAAACGACAAAACAGGAATCCCCAGTAGATTGGCATACAACCCAAACTCCTGAATTTCCCCAGCAGTATAACTTCTCCCCGCAGAGGTTGTCAAAAAGCTTAAAGACACACATACTCTTCAACAGTGGTCCCAGGACTTCTCATTCTCAACGATCAAAGGATTTTCAATCCCCAATAGCAGTCAAGGATTTATTTTCCCCGACAGCGGTTAAAGATTTTATTATCTCCAGCTATCCAGGATTTATCTTCCTCAGCAAGACAGCTCATCAACTCACATGCGCATACATTGCATTCATATATCATAAACATTGATAAAACACATATATTGCATCATACATTTCATGCAACATAACTTTGTGTTTCAGCTAATATTTTACCCTTCACAGGATAAGTTTAGCAAGCTTCAAACTTCAAGGATTTCTGAAAACAGTTTACGGATGCTTCCCAACATGGATGTTAATCTATCACTTGTTCAGATTCAACTTTTGAAAACAGTTTATGGATTCTTAAAACATGGTTGTTAATCTATTGCTTATTCAGACCCCCAGCTCAGAGACGTTCCGAACATGGGTACCTTTCTGATACTCATTCTTTCACCTACAACATACAGTTCAACAAACGTTCTTGGATGGCATCTTTAAGCCCATCTCCGACAAGATTCTGTCACATCTCCAAAGGGCATCTTTAAGCCCATTCCCTCAACTATGCTTTGACGAGTGTAAATTTATGGGCACTCTAGTGTCCAATCCTCTTTTACCTTCGAGTCACGAAAGGCAAAATTGCCAATCTAACTCTTCAGGTTCAAGAAGATTGAACAGGGGCAACTGTTGTACCCCAAAATTTGCCCTCCCTTTTCCACAAGAAATCACAATCCCTGGGTTTTCTCTGATTTTTAAGATTAGCTCAAGAATCGATCAAACAGACTTTTCTTTAGCAGACAATCCAGAATTAGGGTTTTCTCTCGCATTTCTCAAAAGAAATTGAATCCTCAGAAATTCAGTTAACGGTTACATTGTTTTCACGCTTGTTCAAGTTTACTGGTTGTTTCTCAAGGCCTGATTCTCTAGGATAAGAGTTGAGACTCTTATTTGGAATATTAAGGCATTCGTTTGTTAATGGAACGAAAAGTTTGTTTGTTAATGGAATGCTTGTTTGCTTATTGGAATACACAACGCATATGTCGATTTGAATGATGTCGCAAGTTATGAGATTACAGAGTTTTTAGGGATTGCTTGGATTTTAAGTTATCTGTATTGGAAATGGTAGAATGCAACTTCAGTCATTTTTAATCAGGAATCTTAAATAAAAAGTGAAGAGGCAAAAGGGAAAATTGAAAGATATTTGACGGTAGAAATGTTCTTTTGGATAAAGACTCTTTTATTCATTTTCAAATATTGTTACAAAAGAATAATTTATTATTTTTGAATATTGTAAGTTTTTACAACTTATAGTATTTAAAATAATAAATGTTTACAATAAATGGAAAATAAATCTAAGTCTAAATCCTAAGCTCCATTGCTCCCGTGCCCAAGGTCTTTTGCTTCCTCTGCTTCCTCTATCGTCCAAGTTGCTTTCACCTGACAAAGAAGAAAGAAAAGAAATTAGCACAGTTAATTGAAAAGGATTTTCAAATAGAAAGAGAAAGAAAATCATCATTAAAGTTTGCCGGCCGGAATCAGAATGCTATTTGTTCATCATGTTTTTATTTTTCTCTTTGCAAATCACAAGAAGACTGCTCTTCTTGGTTCACAAAGAGAAAAGTAAAAAATAAAATGCAAGCATACAATTGGTTCAAATACAAAAACATGGGCCATGCTGTACAAAGTAAGGTATAAGGCTACATACAAAGCAAAACTATGCCAAACTAAATACCAACTGCAGTAACCAAACCAAATGCAACAAGGTGCCAAGCATGTCAAACTAGAATGCAACATACAAGTACAGAAAGTACACAATGCCGAAAGTATAACAGCAATAGCAGGTAATACAATGCAGAGGAAAACCAAATTACAAGCCAAAAGGACTTGTCATAGCTGTCCTCATTTTCTAGGCATAGGCAACTTTTCAGAATATAAAATAATAAGAAAAAAAGTGCTTATGGGAGAGAGAGAGAGAGAGAAAGAGAGGACCTGGTGAAAAGTTTGCAGTTTGGCTAAGGCAGGATGGCATAAGTAAACAAAGAAAAATGATATAAAGAAAAAGGACTGCATAATAGTCCAAAGAGAGAAAATACTTTGTGAAAAAAAAACCACAAAGCCCTTCAAAGTTGCAAACTCTCAAAAACTGTCAAACCAAACTGTGAAACCACAGCCAAGCTTGCCCAAACCTGTAAAACCAAACTGCAAGTCAAACAAAATAAGCCCAGCTTGCTCAAAACATAACTTAAACCTGCAAACTTGCCCAAAAACTACAAGCTCAACAAGCCAATCATCAAAAAACACCACAAACCTGCACCAAACTACAACAAAACTGCAAATTAAACATAACAAAACCTGCAGTTTCCAAACTGCAAATCAAACTCAGCAGGCAAACCAACAAAGCTTGCCCAAACTCAAAAAATCTGTCAAAACAAATCACAACCTGTCAAGATACAAACCACAAGCCTAAACAAACTCAGCAAGCCAACCAAGCTTCAACAAGAAGCAACCACAAAAAACACAGTTTCAGAATTCTTTCATCATCAACATCCAAGGAAGAGAGAAAGAGAGAGTTTTTCAGAAGCAAAACAAGCAAACAAGTTTCAGATTTTATTCATCATCATTAACAAAAAAACATAGTCTCAGAATCACATTCATCATCAACACATTCAAAAGCCAAATCAATTTCAGAAAATACATCATCAACAAAAATCAAAACAAAATAGTTTTCAGAATCACTCATCATCAAACAATTAAAGCCAAGAAAAAAAGAGGAAGAGTTTCAGAAGCAAAGGCAAAGAGTTTCAGAAATTTGTCATCATCAACAATAAACCAACAACAGGTTTTCAGAAATCAAGATCATCATCAAACAATCAACAAACCAAGAAAGAAGACAGGGGTACCAGAAAAGCGTCCATCACATTCTTCCTCTGCTCCGGCCACCAGGAACGCCGCCACCAACTCCCATCTCTCTCCCTCCATCTTTTTTCAGAAACAAAACGCTCAAGGTAAGTTTTTCTCAACCCCTTTACTGCATCTCAAGCATAAAAGCCATGGATTAAAACATGCAAGCAAGAATCAAACAAATGAACACAACTGTAAAAACCCTAAAAATCAAAACAAAATAAAACTGTACCGTTTACAAACAAATGCTGTGGGCCACTGTAAGGAGGTAGAGAGTGAGAAAGGGTGGGCTCCGGTGGCCTGAGAGGAAAAGGATCAGAAGCCTTCGCTTGAGATAGATGAAGAGACGAAGAAGCAAGCAAAAGGGGCGCAGCTGCAAAGCCAAACAATAAACCCTAATGAACGAACCCCTAAGCCAAAAACGTTGTACAACTTATCATCTAGGCCTTCGCCCCAAATAATCCCTAAGCCCACTCAGTTTGCTAAGCGCCCCCCCCCCCCCCCCCCCATTTTCCTCCATTCTGGCTTTTTTTTTGTTCTTCTAACATTGGGCCTTCGCCCCAAATAACTCTTAAGCCCATCTTTGTTTTCTTTTCTTTAATCTCTTTTCTTTATACCAAATACTTTTTTAATTAATTATTTTCATTCTAAATAAATTATTTTCTTTCCTTTTGTTAATAATAAAATTAAAAATATATTAAAATTTTGTTTTGATTTTCTTAATGTAGTTTTCTCTTTTTAATAATTGTTACATTAATAAAAGATAATAGAATTTTTATTAATTTTGTTTTCTTTAAAAAATATGGGAATAATAGAAACTTTGTTCATTTAATTTTTCTTTTAAAAACTTTTCTTTTCATAATTCATAAAACACAATAATAATACTTGATCTTTCTTAGCTTAGATTTTATTTGTTTATTTTTTAAATAAATACATACATCTCATAATTTATGGATTTTCATTATAATTTGTTATAATTTTATGTTGAATTGCGACAGTTCGATTTGGTTGTAACACATAATATTTGGGCTTTATTTTCCTTGTGAGATTCATCCCCGTATGTAAATAATTGTACTCCCATCCCCGAATACTTTTTTGTAATAACTTAGACTTTAAATTCCCGCAATTTATTGCTTTCAATATACTGTATAGTAATTAGGCGTGTATGGCAAGATTCAAAATCAATCGCTAGATGACCTAATCCAAGAATAAATGCATGAAAATTAATACACAATTCACACTTGCACCTCTAAGGTAACCTCGCTTGTTGCCTCGGAAAATGCAATCATGTCCCTTGAATATGAGACACTCTAGAAAATGCCCCTTCGATAAACAAAGATCGTAGTCTCTCGATGTCCCTTGATGTTGCCTTCGATAAAACGATCTCGCCCCTTACAAAATTGCTAGAGCGTCTCACAAGTTTCTTTCAATGATTGTATGCGATGACTCGCGCCTGTCCTGTTTAACATCCTAACATAAGGTTGTTCACCAAATGCAATGATGAAACAACACTGTCAAAAGGGTTAAAAACATAAGGAAAGATTTTTGAGTAAAATAGGGTAGACAACTCTTAGTTACTTGATCAAAAGCTTGCAAAACATCCTTGCCATTTTCAAACACACCTCACAACACAATTTCAAAACAAACTTTCAAAACATTGAAATATCTTTTCAAAAAGACACACACCTTTGTATATATTCAAACAAGAATCATTACAAAGGTTTCCTAGACAAGGCCTCTTTTTTTCAAAGCATTTTCAAAAACCACACACACAAAGCACCATTTCAAACAATTGAAAAGCAAAGGCAAGTGATCTAAAACAAGTAACTAAGAGCCCGTGGATAACCATGGATGAAAAGGGTGCTTGCACCTTCCCTTTTCATAATCTACCCCCTGAACCCAAGAAAACATCTCAAAGGTCTTTCCTGTGCTTTTTGACCTTTCCTTAGGATCAAATAAAAAGTCGGTGGCGACTCTTGCTAAACCGCATAATTACGAACACAAACGCAAAATCCCGAGTCAGTTCTCCCACCGTATCACAGAAGTGGCGACTCTGCTGGGGACTTTTCTAAAAGTGGGGTTACCTTAGGGTTTCTAGATCACCTTTACATGCTTATCTTGCTTGGTTTGTATGCTTTACTTTTTGGGTCCTTGTTTGGGTTTGTTTTAAATCCTACACTCGGATTTGGGGACACCATTTAGGTAAGTAGCAATAAACTGTGAGGGAACTGTGCGGGGTATATCGACATGGTTGAAGAGGTGGCTACGTTAGTGCGACATGTTTGTGGGTACCGGTAGCCTTTGAGTCAATCAAAGAGAATACGGGGCCGCTGAGTGATGTCATGAAGCACTAACGAACTCTAAGAACCTTACTTGACCATCTTGGCCTTTTTAGGGGTAGTGAGATGATCGGCTTTGGTACAGTCCGAAGTTGGTAGATACTCAATACTACACTCATTGAGGATTGTTTTCTTGGAATATTTCGGTCGCCAGTAAAGTTGCTAAACTGAAACAATGAACACAGAAAATAATCCAGTGATATTGAGCTCCTTAGAACCCGGTTACAATTTATAGGACAGGTTGAGCCAACTAACTTCAAGAGGGTACTTACCTATGAACTCCATGCAAGCCTAAACCTAAGGACCTATCTTCTTTGTATGAATGTGATTATTTGTATATACACTTGCTTACTTTTGCATACCTGTACATAACATCATAACACCATATCATAGCATTTTCAATAACCATTTCCAGGATCTCGAGGGTCTTTGATGCAGGGTCACATTGAACCAGACCTCTACCAAAGGGCAAGAGGATTCATTTTCCTCTAAACAAACACTGTCAAAGATCAAGTACAACAACTTGAATCAAGGGTTATGACCCACTTGACATGGTGAGCTTGATTCTCGTGGAAAGAAATCCACCGATACAAAGTTCTCCAAATAAAACATGTTGATCGAAGTTCAACCTCTAACATTTTCTTATGTTTACCTCGCGGGTTCCTTGAAAACATGCATCGTATCATGACATGTTTTCCCTTTCAGGTCTCCTTATTCTTCTACTGTTTATTTCAGTAGAGATGGCTCTAGAGAGGACTGTCGAAGATATCTAGGCTCAAAACGCTCAACTTCAAGAAATGTTCTTGAACCTGTCCCAGGGGCAAGAAGAAGTGAAAGCTCTCCTCACAAGGGGCATGGTCCTAGGAAATCTAGGAGGCGTCATGAATGATCAATTGGAAGGGCTACAAATTGAATTGGAAACAATGAAAATCCAAATGATGGGACAACTGGTGGGCCAAATGGCTCTCATTCAAAACATGGCTCAAGGACAAGAGGAGCTCAAGGTCCTCATCAACAAACTGCTTCAAGATAACCAAGTGGGGAAAACAACTAGGGTTGAAGATCAAGTCACCATTCATCCTCCTTTGAGACAAGAAGACAAGGGAAAGGATCCCCAGCTTGCTTCAGGGTCACAAGCGCAACAACAACCTCGCCAGCATCAACGGGGTAATCAGCGTAAGCAAAATACATCTGGAAGACATTTCACTGAGATTGACATACCATTATCTCTAATACTAGAACGCTTGTTGGAGGTCAATCTGGCTGTTTTAAAGGATCCTCTTCGGAATCCCAATACCTCTTCTCTTGGCTATAACCCCAACGCATTTTGTGTATACCACTCCTATAGTCCTAGACATGACACCGACGACTGTTGGGCTTTGAAAAATAAGACCCAAGATTTGATTGACAGAGGAGTGCTGTAATTCACAGTGGATGGCCAGATGAAAATCTTCCGCTGAGGGTTCTCCACCTGAAATGACAAATTCTAACTAATAGACTTTTGTTTCATTTGAATTTTCAAATTGTAATTTATTTTGTTATTCAAACAATTATCTGTTGATGTCAAACTCTGTTTCATTAATGCATTGCATATGTTTGTCTTGAATTCATCCATTCGTTTTCACTATTCTTGAATTATGCTTTCTACTTTCTTTATGACATTTAACTCTTTCTAAAAGTTACAAGTCTTTAGAGGGAGGATGACGAAAACAATGCCATAATCTCATACGGTATGCTTTTGGACAGACCTTGCTGACGATGTACAGGCGTTTCTTTCAAATCCTAAACACTGGAGTTATAAGGAAGATAATCCCTAGTCAAACCCTTCGAGCCAAAGAAGTAGAAGTTTTCTATTTTAACACAAACTGAAACCTTTAATCAAACCTAGGGCAGGGTAGTCTCTCAGTTAATTTAAAATGCGCGTTTAGTCGCAAACTCTCAGTTCATAATACAACGAACGACATCAAAAACATTCCTTTGGAACCAAAAGACAAGTGATGGTTCCTTATCTCATAGGCAGTCATTATCTCTCAAAAAGAAAAAGCCCACTGAGTCGAAACCTACAAAGGAGGCTTAAGAAAGCTGGGGCATCCCGCTGACTGTAATCTCGAAAACAGGAACAGTCAGGCAAAAATTAGGGATAATGAACCAAAAGAAAAAGGTCATTACAAATCCTCAACAACATGAAAAATGTTGCAAAAAATGATGATGACTGTCTTCCAACAAATTCAACTTGTGTGAACCATCACCAAAACGTTGTTCCATACCCCTTTGGAGTTCAAAACGCACGATTAACTGAGTTTAGGATTGAAGAACATCACGAAGAGCGGGTGGGTACAAATATACTTTGAGCCTTTATCCTTTGTTTCTTAAACTATGAACCAAGCCACGTTACAACCCTTCAAAAGTCCTAATTGAAGCATGGGTTAGTTCGAAAGCATATTGTTACAAAAGGTATCCTGACTCCTGTAAGGCTTTGCTCTAAATCTTGAGTTGAATTTTTCTTATAAAAAGTTTTCTGCTAAAAAACTCATTTTTCAAAATTTCAAGACAAGCATGAACTTTGTATTATTTAAATATTGTTGTTTGCACATGGTTATTTTTTGACAGCGAAGAAACTCACACAGTGAATGTTCGGATGAACGAAAGCTCTCTCAGTGAACAAAATCACTTCATGTGGGATGACACTCCCGTTGCAAAAATCTCCTATCAACAAAAGGGAACTTGGTTTGGTATTGTCCAGTAAACCTGGGGCAGTCTAGTCAAGATTTCAATAAATCTTTCAAGTCCAGTTAACCTGGGGCAATCCAGTCAAGATTTCAAGAAATCTCTTAATTGCAGATTAACCTGGGGCAAGTCTCTGTCACCGTCACTTGGGGAATTGAATGTCAATCTCATCAAAGCTTTACATACAGTCCAAATTTCCTGGCAGTGTCACAAACATCTGATACTAGGGGCAATGACGAATCTCTCTAAAATCCTTCGGAAAAGAAATTCAAGAATCCTCGAGAAGTTTATCACCTCTCTAGAAGACCAGAAGTCATGGGTTTATTTCCCCAACACTCGTCAAGGATTTATTCTCCAAAACTAAGTTACATTTCAACAACATTCATGACATATGCAGATTGATCAACAGGTAAAGATTCCTTCATCACCTGTTGGGGTAGCAGTCGTTAAAGATTCCTTCATCACCTGTTAGAGTTACGGTCGTCAAAGATTCCTCCATTATCCGGTTGAGTCAAAGTTAATCCAAGACCCTCTCTGTTTTGGTCAGATCGACACTAAGATCTCCCTGATTCTTATTCCAGTAGAAGATATTCCGGGTTTTTGTTGTTTCAGATAAATATCTCAGCGATTTATTCTGATCTTTTCACTATCAGAGATGAAGAATCCAACTCTTTTCTCCCTCACCAGCTCAGGATTTATTTTCCCAGCGAAAGGTCGTCTTGAAAAACATTACACCTTCGTGCATCAGGACATCATGCAACGCAATCTTATTTATTTTGAGAACATCATTGTTTGATATATGCCACTAACCTTTACCTTTCAGGAAAGGTACAATCAAATTCAAGCGACAAAGCTTTTCTTCAGTCGAATTACGGACGAGTTCCTAAATCTCGATAAAGCTTTTCTTCAGTTGAATTACGGACGAGGTCCTAAATCTCAACAGAAACAACCCACCGGCAGAATAATGGACAAATGAAGCTCCTAAAATTCTTTTTCCCTCAAGAATGAAGATTCTCATCCTTGAAACCTCAGAAGATTGGTATACTCCCAAACTCCTGATACCATTAACAGAATGAAGATTCTCACTCTTAAAACCTCATAAGATTGGTATACTCCCATGCTCCTGATACCATTAACAGAATGAAGATTCTCACTCTTAAAACCTTAGAATATTGGTATACTCTCAAGCTCCTGATACCGTTAACAGAATGAAGATTCTCATCCTTAAAACCCCAGTAGATTGGTATACTCCCAAGCTCCTGATACCGTTAACAGAATGAAGATTCTCATCCTTAAAACCCCAGTAGATTGACATACACCCAACCTCCTGATCCAAACACCTGAATGAAGATTCTCATTCTTGCTTCCCCAGTAGATTGACATACTCCCAACCTTCTAACCCAAACGCCTGAATGAAGATTCTCATTCTTGCTTCCCCAATAGATTAGCATACTCCCAGCCTTCTGACCCAAACGCCTGAATGAAGATTCTCATTCTTGCTTCCCCAGAAGATTGGCATACACCCAACTTCCTGATATTCCCGACATAATGAAGATTCTTATTCTCAAAGTGGTATATAACCTGAATTCTTGATATTCCCGACAGAATGAAGATTCTCATTCTCAAAGTGGTATATAACTTAAATTCCTGATATTCCCGACAGAATGAAGATTCTCATTCTCAAAGTGGCATATAACCTGATATTCCCGACAAAATGAAGATTCTCATTCTCAAAGTGGTATATTACCCGAGTTCCCGATATTCCCGACAGAATGAAGATTCTCATTCTCAAAGTGGCATATTACCTGAATTACTGATATTCCCGACAGAATGAAGATTCTCATTCTCAAGGTGGCGTATAACCTGGATTCCTGATATTCCCGACAGAATTAAGATTCTCATTCTCAAAGTGGCATATTACCCGAGTTCATGATATTCCCGACAGAATGAAGATTTTCATTTTCAAAGTGGTATATAACCTGAATTCCTGATATTCCCGACAGAATGAAGATTCTCATTCTCAAAGTGACATATTACCTGAATTCTTGATATTCCCGACAGAATGAAGATTCTCAATCTCAAAGTGGCATACGACTTAACTTCTGAAAACAGGAATAAGCTTTTCCCAGAATCCCGAGCTTATTCTCCAACAGAATAGCTACTCTTCAGCAGTACAGCTACTCCCCACAGAGTTCTTACTCCCCAACAAAATCAAGATTCTTATCCTTGATTCTCCCGAGCTTTCTTTACTCTCAGCCTTGAATTCGTCAGAGTTTTTAATCCCCTACAGATCGAAGATTCTCTTTCTTGGCTCCTCAACACAAATCCCCCTGGCAGAATGAAGATTCTCATTCTCAATTCCTCACAGAGTTTTCAGATATTTCCCAGCAGAATTCTCCTCAAACGACAAAACAGGAATCCCCGGTAGATTGGCATACAACCCAAACTCCTGACTTTCCCCAGCAGTATAACTTCTCCCTGCAGAGGTTGTCAAAAAGCTTAAAGACACACATACTCTTCAACAGTGGTCCCAAGACTTCTCATTCTCAACGATCAAAGGATTTTCAATCCCCAACAGCAGTCAAGGATTTATTTTCCTCGACAGCGGTCAAAGATTTTATTATCTCCAGCTATCCAAGATTTATCTTCCTCAGCAAGACAGCTCATCAACTCACATGCGCATACATTGCATTCATATATCATAAACATTGATAAAACACATATATTGCATCATACATTACATGCAACATAACTTTGTGTTTCAGCTAATATTTTACCCTTCACATGATAAGTTTAGCAAGCTTCAAACTTCAAGGATTTCTGAAAACAGTTTACGGATGCTTCCCAACATGGATGTTAATCTATCGCTTGTTCAGATTTTACTTTTGAAAACATTTTACGGATTCTTCAAACATGGTTGTTAATCTATTTCTTATTCAGACCCTCAGCAAAGAGACGTTCCGAACATGGGTACCTTTCTGATACTCATTCTTTCACCTACAACATACAGTTCAACAAACGTTCTTGGATGGCATCTTTAAGCCCATCTCCGACAAGATTCTGTCACATCTCTAAAGGGCATCTTTAAGCCCATTCCCTCAACTATGCTTTGACGAGTGCAAATTTATGGGCACTCTAGTGTCCAATCCTCTTTTACCTTCGAGTCACGAAAGGAAAAATTGCCAATCTAACTCTTCAGGTTCAAGAAGATTGAACAGGGGCAACTGTTGTACCCCAAAATTTGCCCTCCCTTTTCCACAAGAAATCACAATCCCTGGGTTTTCTCTGATTTTTAAGATTAGCTCAAGAATCGATCAAACAGACTTTTCTTTAGCAGACAATCCAGAATTAGGGTTTTATCTCGCATTTCTCAAAAGAAATTAAATCCTCAGAAATTCAGTTAACGGTTAGATTGTTTTCACGCTTGTTAAAGTTTACTGGTTGTTTCTCAAGGCCTGATTCTCTGGGATAAGAGCTGAGACTCTTATTTGGAATATTAAGGCATTCGTTTGTTAATGGAACAAAAAGTTTGTTTGTTAATGGAATGCTTGTTTGCTTATTGGAATACACAACGCGTATGTCGATTTGAATGATGTCGCAAGTTATGAGATTACAGAGTTTTTAGGGATTGCCTGGATTTTAAGTTATCTGTATTGGAAATGGTAGAATGCAATTTCAGTCATTTTTAATCAGGAATCTTAAATAAAAAGTGAAGAGGCAAAAGGGAAAATTGAATGAAATTTGACGGTTGAAATGTTCTTTTGGATAAAGACTCTTTTATTCATTTTCAAATATTGTTACAAAAGAATAATTTATTATTTTTGAATATTGTAAGTTTTTACAACTTATAGTATTTAAAATAATAAATGTTTACAATAAATGGAAAATAAATCTAAGTCTAAATCCTAAGCTCCATTGCTCCCGTGCCCGAGGTCTTTTGCTTCCTCTGCTTCCTCTATCGTCCAAGTTGCTTTCACCTGAAAAAGAAGAAAGAAAAGAAATTAGCACAGTTAATTGAAAAGGATTTTCAAATAGAAAGAGAAAGAAAATCATCATTAAAGTTTGCTGGCTAGAATCAGAATGCTATTTGTTCATCATGTTTTTATTTTTCTCTTTGAAAATCACAAGAAGATTGCTCTTCTTGGTTCACAAAGAGAAAAATAAAAAATAAAATGAAAGCATACAATTGGTTCAAATACAAAAACATGGGCCATGTTGTACAACGTAAGGTACAAGGCTGCATACAAAGCAAAACTATGCCAAACTAAATACCAACTGCAGTAACCAAACCAAATGCAACAAGGTGCCAAGCATGTCAAACTAGAATGCAGCATACAAGTACAGAAAGTACACAATGCAGAAAGTATAACAACAATAGCAGGTAATACAATGCAGAGGAAAACCAAATTACAAGCCAAAAGGACTTGTCATAGTTGTCCTCATTTTCCAAGCATAGCCAACTTTTTAGAATATAAAATAATAAGCAAAAAAGTGCTTATGGGAGAGAGAGAGAGAAAGAGAGGACCTGGTGAAAAGTTTGCAGTTTAGCTAAGGCAGGATGGCATAAGTAAACAAAGAAAAAAGATATAAAGAAAAAGGATTGCATAACAGTCCAATGAGAGAAAATAATTTGTGAAAAAAAACCACAAAGCCCTTCAAATTTGCATACTCTCAAAACCTGTCAAACCAAACTGTGAAACCACAGCCAAGCTTGCCCAAACCTGTAAAACCAAACTGTTAAACCAAACTGCAAGTCAAACAAAACAAGCCCAGCTTGCTCAAAACACAACTTAAACCTGCAAACTTGCCCAAAAACTACAAGCTCAACAAGCCAATCATCAAAAAACACCACAAACCTGCACCAAACTACAACGAAACTGCAAATCAAACATAACAAAACCTGCAGATTCCAAACTGCAAATCAAACTCAGCAGGCAAACCAACAAAGCTTGCCCAAACTCAAAAAATTTGTCAAAACAAATCACAACCTATCAAGATACAAACCACAAGCCTAAACAAACTCAACAAGCCAACCAAGCTTCAACAAGAAGCAACCACAAAAAACAAAGTTTCTGAATTCTTTCATCATCAACATCCAAGGAAGAGAGAAAGAGAGAGTTTTTCAGAAGCAAAACAACCATACAAGTTTCAGATTTTATTCATCATCATTAACAAAAAAACATAGTCTCAAAATCACATTCATCATCGACACATTCAAAAGCCAAATCAGTTTTAGAAAATACATCATCAACAAAAATCAAAACAAAACAGTTTTCAGAATCACTAATCATGAAACAATCAAAGCCAAGAAAAAAAGAGGAAGAGTTTCAGAAGCAAAGGCAAAGAGTTTCAGAAATTTGTCATCATAAGCAATAAACCAACAACAGGTTTTCAGAAATCAAGATCATCATCAAACAATCAACAAACTAAGAAAGAATACAGAGGTACCAGAAAAGCATCCATCGCGTTCTTCCTCCGCTCTGGCCACCAGGAACACCGCCACCAACTCCCATCTCTCTCCCTCCATCTTTTTTCTGAAACAAAACGCTCAAGGCAAGTTTTTCTCAACCCCTTTACTGCATCTCAAGCATAAAAGCCATGGATTAAAACATGCAAGCAAGAATCAAACAAATGAACACAACTGTAAAAACCCTAAAAATAAAAACAAAATAAAATTGTACCGTTTACAAACAAATGCCGTGGGCCACTGTAAGGAGGTAGAGAGTGAGAAAGGGTGGCGCTCCGGTGGCCTGAGAGGAAAGGGATCAGAAGCCTTCGCTTGAGAAAGATGAAGATACGAAGAAGCAAGCAAATGGGGCGCCGCTGCAAAGCCAAACAACATACCCTAATGAACGAACCCCTAAGCCAAAAACGTTGTATAACTTGTCATCTGGGCCTTCGCCCCAAATAATCCCTAATCCCACTCAGTTTGCTAAGCGCCCCCCCCCCCCCCCCCCCCCCCCCCCATTTTCATCCATTCAGGCTTTTTTTTTGTTCTTCTAACATTGGGCCTTCGCCCCAAATAACTCTTAAGCCCATCTTTGTTTTCTTTTCTTTAATCTATTTTCTTTATACCAAATACTTTTTTAATTAATTATTTTCATTCTAAATAAATTATTTCTTTCCTTTTGTTAATAATAAAATTAAAAATATATTCAAATTTTGTTTTGATTTTCTTAATGTAGTTTTCTCTTTTTAATAATTATTACATTAATAAAAGATAATATAATTTTTATTAATTTTGTTTTCTTTAAAAAATATGGAAATAATAGAAACTTTGTTCATTTAATTTTTCTTTTAAAAACTTTTCTTTTCATAATTCATAAAACACAATAATAATACTTGATCTTTCTTAGGTTAGATTTTATTTGTTTATTTTTTAAATAAATACATACATCTCATAATTTATGGATTTTCCTTATAATTTGTTATAATTTTATGTTGAATTGCGACAGTTCGATTTGGTTGTAACACATAATATTTGGGCTTTATTATCCTTGTGAGATTCATCCCCATATGTAAATAATTGTACTCCCATCCCCGGATATTTTTTTGTAATAACTTAGACTTTAAATTCCCGCAATTTATTGCTTTCAATATACTGTATAGTAATTAGGCGTGTATGGCAAGATTCAAAATCAATCGCTAGATGACCTAATCCAAGAATAAATGCATGAAAATCAATACACAATTCACACTTGTACCTCTAGGGTAACCTCGCTTGTTGCCTCGAAAAATGCAATCATGTCCCTCAAATATGAGACACTCTAGAAAATGCCCCTTCGATAAACAAAGATCGTAGTCCCTCGATGACCCTCGATGTTGCCTTCGATAAAACGATTTCGCCCCTTACAAAATTGCTAGAGCGTCTCACAAGTTGCTTTCAATGATTGTATGCGATGACCCGCGCCTGTCCCATTTAACATCCTAACATAAGGTTATTCACCAAATGCAATGATGAAACAACACTGTCAAAAGGGTTAAAAACATAAGGAAAGATCTTTGAGTAAAATAGGGTAGACAACTCTTAGTTACTTGATCAAAAGCTTGCAAAACATCCTTGCCATTTTCAAACACACCTCACAACACAATTTCAAAACAAACTTTCAAAACATTAAAATATCTTTTCAAAAAGACACACACCTTTGTATATATTCAAACAAGAATCATTACAAAGGTTGCCTAGACAAGGCCTCTTTTTTTCAAAGCATTTTCAAAAACCACACACACAAAGCACCATTTCAAACAATTGAAAAGCAAAGGCAAGTGATCTAAAATAAGTAACTAAGAGCCCATGGATAACCATGGTTGAAAAGGGTGCTTGCACCTTCCCTTTTCATAATCTACCCCCCGAACCCAAGAAAACATCTCAAAGGTATTTCCTGTGCTTTTTGACCTTTCCTTAGGATCAAATAAAAAGTCGGTGGCGACTCTTGCTAAACCGCACAATTGCGAACACAAACGCAAAATCCTAAGTCAGTTCTCCCACCGTATCACAGGATCTAATACCTTCCCCTTGCGTAATCGACTCCCTTACCTTTATCTCTCAGTCGTTTGACCTTTATTTCAACCTTCTTAGGTTTGCTCGATGTTTACCTTTCTCTTCCTGTGGGATAAAAAAACATCCGATGACAACTTCATTGATTTTATCTCGATTATATTTCAGCCGGTTGTTTCAGCTGGCGACTTCACTGGGGACAGATTAACCAAGTGATGGTACATCTCAAAGTCATTCCTAGATTTTGTTGTTTTTCTTTCTTTAGGTGTTTTTTTATGCTTTATAGCTTGCTCGTTTGTACATGTTTACCTGAGCACATGTATGCATTGCATATTTATTGTTTTCCATATAATGGTGTTGTATTGGATTTTGTGTTTGCTTGTTGGGTGGGTGTTACTATTGAGGTGAAAGGCCCAATACCCAGGCCAGAGTTATAAACTCTTAGGAACACATATGAATAGAGTGGAACATGACAGCTAGTGGATGTAGATCTTTCTAGTGTGATCATGTCGTCCATGCTCAGATGAGGTTTAAATGAGATACTATCGTCATCACTTAGGTGTATGATGATAGTATTTTCAGGCGAACCCATGATTTTGAGTTACCATTGACCTTACCTTGAACTAGATTTCACCCGTGAGTGGGGCGGGATTTGGTCTTACAGGTACAGTTGGTGACTTTGTGGTTCTTATGGTTCTGTTCTAGATTTCTGATGGTGACTAGTTCTTATGGTGACTATTTGTTCTTATGGTGACCATATGTGTTGTTGGTGACTTGGGTTTCTTTGGTTTATGTTCTGAACCTTTTATTCTGGTATTCTTGACATATTCAGAAACAGCGCAACAGATTTTCGGTGTCGTGAAAACCTTGATTCCATGTTATCGAACTTGCATCATAGCATTCATAAAAAATGTATACATAAAAAAAAGGTTAATCCACATGTTCTCTTTGTTCCCAAGGAACCGTGATTGTAAGCCTTGTGTTGTGCTTTCATCCCTTACGAGATCAAAATATAAATTAAAGCATGCAGGTTTCTTGGAAATGAGTGAATATGACATTGCATCCACTCATTCACCTCATGCATCTTCATGCATTCATAACAGGTACTCAGAGTTGGGGAAATCCTTATTGAAGCCTGGTATTCATTTGAATAGTGAATCTTGACTTTGTTGGAGTGAATCTTGACTTCATTGGTATCATTTGGATGAGATGAAAGGTCAGATAGGGATGTGTATGGTGGACATGTAAGCAATGTCCCATAGTCAGAAATCCTTAAGGGAGAAAAAATAACTAGTTGGAGACTTCGTTGAGTCGGGTATGGAAGTTCTGAAGACAATGTCAGCAAAGGAAAGTGATCTATATATGTTATTGCAACAAAATATGTCATTCATCCCCATCCTATGGGACTTTTTTTAAATTATGAAATACTTTCTAGGTTTCATCCAGAACTTCGTGTTCCAGGATTTTCCGGACAGCAGCTAATTTTTGGTCTCCAAGTAAATCCATGGGGAAAAGCTTATCAGCAGAGACAGAAGAAGCTCGTGAAACATGTTGATACAATCTCAATTCCTTACATCCAATTACTTCCTCGTCTATTGAAAATTAAATTGGTAAAGTTATGTTCTTTAGGTCCTTCTTCCACAAACCTCTCTCCTGATTTTGATGTAAATTCTAAATGTGTCTCCCATTATGGGGCACCTAGT
This sequence comes from Vicia faba, assembly GCA_948472305.1. Lineage (NCBI taxonomy): Eukaryota > Viridiplantae > Streptophyta > Magnoliopsida > Fabales > Fabaceae > Vicia > Vicia faba. The sequence goes on from OX451739.1 coordinate 130,964,441, forward strand.
TATGATATTGAAGACTTTAAGAGGTTGAAGTAAAGTCCTACACTTATCTGGCTTCTTTTCCAAAGTCCAGTCCTTGTTCGGCAAACCGTTTCAGACTCTTTCTCCTCAGTTCAGTACTTCTTCTTTGTAGTAGATGATAGGGGTGATGCTTCTGTGATGAAGAAGTATAAGATAACTAGTTTTTGGACATATGCTGTTGTGTAGAAGGAAAATGCCTCAAAGATCGAGTTCTACATTCATAGTTTATTTTCTTCTGTGTAGTTGAAGATCCTTTGGTATAGTTTATGGATTTCTCTTCATTGTAGTTAAAGACAAGGATTCTTTTATGAAGAAGGAGATTCCCCATAATTCAGTTTCTAAAACATCTCTTTTGTGAAGTAGGAGATGAAGGTTATTTTCTTCTGTGTAGTAGAAGATCCTTTGTTACAATTTCTGAATATTAATTTTATGCAGTAGAAGACTGTGATATGGTGGGAGAACTGACTTGGGTGTTTTGCGTTTAATCGCAAATGTTGCAGTTAGCAAGAGTCGCCACCGACTTTTCTTTTATCCAAAAGGAAAGGCTGAAAAGAATAGGAAAGATCTTTGAGATCATTTCTTGAGTTCGGCATGTAGATTATGAAAAGGGAAGGTGTTAGCATCCTTTTCACCCATAGTTATCTATGGGCTCTTAGCTGCTTGTTAGATCACTTGCTTTTGTTTGAAAAATGTGCTTTGTGTGGTTTTTGAAAGTATTTTGAAAATGTGCCATCGTTTAGGCAAACATTGTAATAGTTCTCGTTCGTAAGAACGTATACAAAGTGTTGATCTTTTGAAAATGTTTCTAGTTTGAAAGATGTTTTGAAAATGTTTTTGAAAGTGTTGGTGTTTGTTTTGAAAATAAGCAAGTGTGTTTGATTTGAAATTGAGCAAGCAACTAGAAACAATCTACCTACTCAAAAGTCTTAGTTCATTTCTTCCTTTCCTTTGATATTGCTATCTTACCATTGATTTGGTAAGAAGCCCTATCTTTGGATGTAAAGGGACGGGCGCGTGTCATAGTATAGCCATGATAGGAATGTTGTGAAATATATTAGCAATTCTCTTTGAGGGACTAAGATCATCTTGAAAGGCAACTTTGCTAGCGTAATCGAGGGACCATGATCTTGTATTTTTTTATTGTTTTTGTTAAGATACCTCACATGCGTATTATGACCAATATTTCTCAAGGAAACAAGTGGAGTTAATCCTAGAGGTGCAAAGTGTGCAAGTGTATCTTTTTCATGCTTGATTTGTCTTGTATTAGGGTTTTCTAAGCATTGATTTTATCTTTCCATACAAACCCTAATTACTAGCATTTATATAAAGCGATAAATTACGGAAAGTAAATATTCTACGCTATTATATTATTTGGGGGATGGGGTATACATTTTTACAAAAGGGGATTGCAAGAATTTAAATCTAATTAACTATTACAATCATATTGAACAATGTACAAAAATTGAAATAATAATGTACAAGCATGAATAAATGGGAAAGAGTATGAATTTGTTTGGATTTTTTGTTAAGAAAGGTTTTGTTTGTTTTAACCTAAATAAACTAGAAGAAAAATATTTAACCTAAAGAAATAAGAAAATTTAATTAACTTAATTAGAAAAGAAAAGTTTTTTAGGTTTTTTATGAAAAAGGTTTTGAATATTAAACTAGTATTAATTAAATAAAAGGAACTAGGGCTTCTAAATTAATTTTAATTAAAAAACTAATTAAACCTAAGTCTATTATTATTTAAATAATTAAAAGAGAAATTAATTTGTTAAAGAAAATGTTTTTTTGTCTTTTTAGTCTTAAGAGAAATAAAATATAAACATATTATTACCTAAATAATAAATAAAATATTTTTGGGATTTTTTATTAATAAAAATAAATATTATGATAATATTAATAATAATAAAAATAAAAAGATAAATAAAAATAAAAATATAAAAGGGTAAGTCAGGGGGTGAAAAAATTAATTTGTGGTGTTTTCAAGTAAAAAACAGTTTTTGACTAAGCCTGGCCCATTATTATTTTTTTGAAATCAGAAATAAAAAAAAAGTTTAGGCTGCGTGTATATAAGCAAACAGGGGGGTGATATTCAGCAAAAATGCTAAGCCCAGGGGGTTGAGGCCCAAGTGCTTCCTGATTCAACAAAAAAAGAAATGAAAAAAAATTGTGAAAATTGCAAAAGGTCTCGCTGGGGCTCGAACCCATGAACTTCTAATACGTGTGCGCTTCTTGTACCACTGGGGTGACCTGTTTCATCCGTTTATATAATAAAAGCATAAATATATATTAGAAACTACTTCCTGAAAACAACTTCATCTTCAACCTCGCGCCTAGCCAGACCACCTGCAACTTTCTCATTTCTCAACAAAAATGGAAGATGGCCACATGAAAGTTGTTGCATTTTCCCTCACGAATCTAACCATGTAAATAACTAAAGCTATAAGTCAAAGATGAATGAGAATTTCTCTGACCCTAAAAATTTCAGTAACTTCAACTTTAAAATTCTCTAAGCTCAAACCTTATAAATGCAAACTATGGATATGTACAGCTTCGTAGCAATGAGGTCTACATTTTACCTTCACAAAGTAAACATTAATGATGCTTGTATAAAAATTTCAAAGTTGAGAAAACTTACCTAAAAACTGGAAATCGTGTATGGAGTTTGAGCTGCTTTCAATGAGTTCTAGTGATTGGGTTAGCTTCCTCAAGTTCCCAGGAAGCTAATGTGATGCTTGGCTTGAGCTGAAAGTGGCTGAGCAGTTTTGGAGAAGTCAAGTTGCAGACCCCTATTTTTGAAAATGGAATTTGATGATGGAGGTGTTACAGTTAGGCAAACGGACTTTGGATGGTTTGTATTTTACGTTTAAAAGGTTTAGGAACCAAAAGGCTTGGAAACGCACGATGGAAATGTAAGTTTCAAGTTTTTGGTTAGATTGTGCAACAATGGAGTTTCTATGTGCGATCCTGAGTTCTAGGGAGTTTGAGGGCTTATGTATTCGTATGTTAGCTTGCAAATAACTTGTTCACATGTATGAAAAAGATTGTATCACTTGAGAGAGTCAGAAGCACAAGATATAGACTTATGGCTATGTTACTTGATTTTGAAGAAAAGTGGAAATATGGTTTCAAGACAAAGTACAAGCATGGCCTGAGTTGTTTTGAGGTTTTAGATAAGTTTCTTCTGGATTTTAGTTTGTATGTGATCAGAAGAAAACAAGTGCAAAGCTCAAGAATTAACTTTGTGCAAAAAAAGCCACTATTCCAAAATGGCAATGTTGCCTTTCTTCCTAAAATGGTATTAAGCATGGGAAATGCATTGAATGCTTGGATTAAAGCTTCTAACAGCTGTGCAAACATTTAATTATGGAGTGACAAACAAGTTTGAGGCCTACAAAGCAAAGATTATGCAGCCTAGGCTTGGATTTGAATTCTTGTTCATCATGGAAATGGCTTGTAAATCAAGATTGAAAACTTCATCTCTCTGATTCTCTTTGCTCAAACATGATCTCAATGAGTTATTGGACATTTTGGAAAGATTGTAACATCCTCTACAACCACTATGTTTATCACTTTTGAAAATTCCACTTAGAATTATGTGAAAAGTTTCCATGAAGTTAGGTCAAAATCCTGCCTAAACTAGGGAAAGATTTCACTAAGTTTCCATGTTTCATGAACATGTATTCACAAAATCATAACTTGAAATCCATACATTTCTAGGAGGAGTTGTGTTAAGAAATGTTTTAGATCTCATTAAGATCTACAACTTTCATGTTGAAAGTTTCCTTTGAATCATCTTGCATCATAGTGAGAAATTGGCTTAAAGTTGTAAAAAAATATGAAGTTTTCAACATATAGAAAAATTTCTAAGTTTGGAAATTTTGACTTTTCAAAATGAAATTTGACTTTTTAATTTCTTGATGAACAAGTTTCATATTTTGACAGTTTTTGATGAATTGTGATCTTTGACACTTGATTTTGACCAAAAAGTCAAAGTTTGACTTTTCAGTGTGCATTTGACTTTTGATTAGTTGACTGAAAATTAACTATCAATCAATTGATCTTGAGGGAAGTTTTGAGTCATGCCATTAGGTCAAATGATTCATTTGAAACCTTGAGATCATGTCTTAAACCAATTAACCATTTTCTAGGTTAAAAATCAGAAATTGCCCTTTCTTAGTCAAAACCCTAATTTTGACCATTTTGCCCTTTTGATGATTTGATCAAATTTCTTGAGGAATCATGGTCCAAACATGATCAAATGACATATATAGGTTCATGGTGTTGATATGGATAAAAGATTATAAAGTTTAACTGTAAATTGGCCACAGTTGACTTTTTCCCCAATATAGCTGATTTTAGGTCAACTGGTCAATTGACTGGGAAAAAAATGTGATTCAAGGCTTGAAACTTGACATGAGCAATCTTGAGGGTCCAAAGTGATCCATGAAAGTCATATGATGCATTAAAAGTTAAATTATCCTTGTGCAATCTCAAACCCTAATTTTCAGTCATTAGTGCTTGAGGAGGTATCCTGAGCTGATCAACCCTAGTGTAGACTTGAACCAGAGGAGATCTTGTGAGAAATTACTTGATAAATGAGAGGGAAAATTTTGGGGTACAACAACTGCCCCTGTTCAATCTTCTTAAACCTGAAGAGTTAGATTGGCGGATCTGCCATTCGTGACTTGAAGGTGGAAGATGATTGAACCCTAAAGTGCCCAGAAATTTGCACTCGAAGATGAATTGTGAATGCTTATAGATGCCATTTTTAGAAATGGTGGTGAACACTAGAATAAATATCAGCACAAATCTCTTTTTAATTCATACTAAAACTTGATGTTTTACCTATGAGAAAAAGAGTTAGTAAAATGCAGATGTATGTAGGATGTTCACTAGAGGTGGTATTATGCTAAATGCATCTTGTATGTACATGTTATGATGTATGAATGCGACATGTATGTTTTTTTCTGGGAAAATAAATCCCTGACTGCTGCTGAGAAAATTCTGGGAGGTTGAATCCCTGATTGCCGTTGGGGAATGAAGAATATACCCATCTTCAAACTTTGTTGAAAGGATGTTTCCGATGGGGAATATCTCTTGGATGTCAGTTGATATCTGGTTGAATCCAGGATTCATAACTTGTTGAGAATGAGGAAGTCTACTGCTATTTGGTCAGATCCAGGCTTTATGGTAACTTTTTGGGGAAGAAATAAATTAACTGTTATCTGGTCGGATTCCAAGCTTTGTAGAAAATTTCTTGAAATTAAATTGTCATCTGGTTGGGTCCAGGATTTACAACAACTCGTTGGGAATAAGGAAGTTAATTGTTATCTGGTCGGATCCAGGCTTTGCAGTAACTTTGAAGTGGTAACTACTATCTGGTCGGGTCCAGGTTTCATGGTTTTTTTTTTGGAAATTTATACTATTGTCTGGTCGGTTCCAGGTTTCACAGTGTATCTCTGGGGATCGCAGTTGATTGTTATCTGGTCAGGCTCCAGGTTTCACAGTAGCTTGCTGGAAAACTGATATCTGGTCGGGTTCAGGCTTTGTATATTTATGAGGTTGATGAGATTAATTGTTATCTGGTCGGGTGCAGGTTTCTGTTTGGGAATTTAATTGTTATTTGGCCAGGTTCCAGGTTTCACAACAAATTTTTGAGGGTAATTGCTATCTGGTCGGATCCAGGCTTCACAACAACTTGTTGGGTAGAGGCAAACTCTACTGGGGAAAAGAAGTTAAACCTTGGTCTGGTTGAGTCTAGGTTCTTCTATATTTTGAAGAGTTAAACTATTATCTGGTCGGGTCCAAGCTTTATAGCAACCTTAGATTAACTGTTATCTGGTCGGGTCCAGGTTTCAGAAACTCAAACTGTTATCTAGTCGGGTCCAGGTTTCAGCAATTGATAAATTCAAACTAATATCTGGTCGGGTCCAGGCTTCATAGCAACCTTTGGGGATAGTAAAGGTTTTATTGATGACTTTACTGGAAATCAGGGGTTGTGGCTCTATGATTAGTAATAATCTAAAAGGAAAACTCAAGCTGGAGAGTGTAGACTCAGTCAGGGACGACAAACTCAGCTTGGTGAGGTATATTCAGTTGGGGGTAACAGGCTCAGTTGGGGAATTTTGTACTTGGCTGGTGAGTTATACTATTCTTTATATGTTGGGGAAATAAACCCTATTGAAAAGGTGAGTTCCTTTTAGAAAGTGATTCACAAGGCTTCTGGAGAGAGAGCTGCCAAGAGATTGAGACTCTGGTTGGAGATTGGTCTATTGTAGCTGATCTGCGGGGGGGTAATGTTAATGAAATGACTGCGTGTGGATATTCCAATATACATTGAAGAGATGTTTGTTTCTTCTTAGGTCATACGTGCCAAACAATTTTAATTATGTTCATATGCATATGTTCATTCAATTTTAATCACTGGACAATTTTGCATTCAAAACAAAGATAGGAATTTTGCACTTCAAAGTATATTTGTATTGATATTTTTCCCATGAATGGGCGTTTTGTACAAAGAGACAGAGATCCTAGTAAGAGGAAATCGTCTAAAGGAAAACAAAATTGAAAACAAAACAAATAGCCATGTGAAATGATATCATCGCCTTCCAACTCTACTATTTCCCCAATGTCTTCAAATGTCCCTTGCCGTTGACAGAAATTGATTGGATTGATCTTGGATCGGTTGAACTCGGACCTTGGTGATAAAGTTGACTGTGGTGAATCCACGGGACATAGTCATACGCTTTTAATCCTTAATTTTTGCCTGGACTTCCCTTTCGGGTTTTCAGTCCACTAGGATACAAATTTTGGCCTAAGCCGCCCTTTCAGGTTTTCAACTTGTCAGGTTTACAATCTTTTGCATATATCCCTAATTTTTGCCCAAACTTTTTGGTTTGCCGGGATGCCCTTATTTTGCCTAGGTGTGTCAAGCTAGCAGGTCTCTTATGCGTAGTATTTTTTAACTATGGCCGTGTTGATAGGATGCGGGAAGTCTTCACCATCCATGGTAGTCAGCATCATGGCACCGCCAGAGAACACTCTCTTGACAACAAACGACCCTTCGTAGGTGGGAATCCATTTGCCTCTAGGGTCTCCTTGTGGTAGAATGATGCGTTTTATCACCAAGTCACCAGCTTGATATACTCGAGGCTTGATCTTTTTGTTGAAAGTCCTGATCATCCGTTTTTGGTATGTCTGACCATGACAAACAGCATCCAATCGTTTTTTGTCGATCAAGTTCAACTGGTCCAATCTTGTTTGAATCCACTCATCTTCGCCTAGGAGTGCTTCATTCATAATCCTCAGCAAGGGAATATGAACTTCCACTGGCAAAACAGCTTTCATGCCATAGACTAGAGAAAAGGGAGTTGCCCCAGTTGATGTTCTAGCTGAAGTGCGGTAGCCATGTAGAGAAAATGGCAACATCTCATGCCAATCTTTATAGGTTACCACCATTTTCTGCACAATCTTCTTAATGTTCTTGTTGGTCGCTTCGACTGCACCATTCATTTTTGGTCTATATGGAGAAGAATTGTGATGCTTGATATTAAACTGAGTGCAAAGCTCAATAATCATAGCATTGTTGAGGTTTGTCCCATTGTCGGTGATAATCCTTTCGGGGATTCCATAATGGCAGATGAGGTTGTGTTTGATGAATTTGGCTACCACATTCTTGGTGACAGAGGCAAAAGAAGCGGCTTCGACCCACTTGGTGAAATAATCAATAGCGACCAAAATGAAGCGATGTCCATTGGAAGCGGTTGGATTGATTTCTTTAATCATATCAATGCCCCACATTCAAAATGGACACGGGGATGTCATGACATTTAGAGGGATAGGAGGCACATGAACCTTGTAAGCATAAATTTGGAATTTATGGCAAGTCCTCGAGTGTTGATGGTAATAAGTCTCCATCGTTGACCAATAGTAGCCAGCTCTTAAGATTTTCTTATCCATCGTATGTCCACTTGATTGAGTACCAAAGAGTCTATCGTGCATTTCTTCCATGATTTCCTCTGCCTCTTTCTTGTCAATACATCAGAGTAGAATGGAGTCATGGTTGTGCTTGTACAATATTTTGTTGCTTAGGAAGAATTTTGCTGCAAATCTTCGTAAGAATTTTTTTTCATTGATGGATGTTCCCTCTGGATACTCTTGTGCTTCAAGATATCTCATCACCTCATGGTACCATGGATTTTCAGCACCAGTGTCAATCTCACAGCAATGTGCAGGTTCGTCGAATCTTTCTATCGTAATCGTAGGGACCTCATTATCCCATCTGACCTTGAACATTGAAGACATGGTCGCCAAAGCATCAGCCAACTGATTTTCTTCCCTAGGGAAGTGCTCAAAAGAGATCTGTTCGTAGTAGGGAATCAGGGATAGTACAAGTTCCTTGTAAGGGATGAGATTATGGTGTTTAGTGTCCCAATCTCCTTTTACTTGGCTGATCACTAGAGATGTTCTTCTTCGCTTTGTGATCTAGAAATCATATCATCCACTTATACCTCTATCTCATGATGAATCATGTCATGAAATAAAGCTATCATAGCCCTTTGATATGTTTCCCCTGCATTCTTCAATCCGAACGACATGACCTTGTAGCAGAAAGTGCCCTATTGCGTGATGAAAGTTGTCTTCTCCATGTCTTCGGGAGCCATCCTTATTTGATTATAGCCTGAGAAGCCATCCATGAATGAGAAGACTTTATGTTGAGCAGTGTTATCGACCAAGACGTCAATGTGTGGTTGAGGGAAGTCATCCTTGGGACTTTCCCTATTCAGATCCCTATAGTCTATGCACATGTGAACCTTTCCGTCTTTTTTCGGCACTGGCACCACATTGGAAACCCATTGGGGATAGGATGTCACAGCTAGGAACCCTGCATCAAACTGTTTCATTACTTCAGCTTTGATCTTCTCCGACATATCATGCCTCACGTGACGAACCTTTTGTTTGACGGGAGGGCAGTCTTCTTTTGTCGGCAGACGGTGAACTATGATGTCGGTATCCAACCCAGGCATATCTTCATAAGACAAAGAAAATACTTCCACATAATCATGCAACATCTGAACCAATCTGCTCTTGATACTGTCTTCTAAGTTAGCGCCAATCTTGATTTCCTTCTTATCTGCCTCAGTACCCAGATTGATGACTTTAACTGACTCTTCATGTGGTTGAATAGCTTTTTCCTCTTGTAACAGAATTCTGGCTAATTCTTCCGGTATGTCACAATCTTCCTCGCCTTCATCTTTGGCTTGGTTAATTGGGCATTCAAAGTCATAGTTGGCAGTAGTAGAATCATTAGCAATAGGATTCAGAGTGGGTGAGGACCTGCAAGAGTGTGTGTGTGCGCATGTAACATACATGGCTATTTTTCGGAAATGTATTTGAAAGAAAAAGAAAGATAATGAACACAAATATTTGAATGCAAAAGAGTCAAATGTATTGAATGATCATATGATTTGATGAACATAAATAAAACACTTGACAAATAGACCAAGGTGCCTCGGGCCAGGCACATGGCTTAAAAGTCATTGTTTGAATATTACAGACAACATGTTATTGAATTTAAAGAAAGACAAAAACAAGTAGATTACTCCTCAACGAAGGAGATGGGAACGAAGTCCTTTGCATGCCAATTCTTCAGCTCTGTTGTAGTTGGATACACCCAATCTTCAAATGCAGCTTCTTCGTCAGAATCATCCACGATGTTGACTTCATGGTTTCCAATGCGGAGAGGTGGCTTTCTAGCACGGGCACTCCTTACTTCCTTCTGAGCTTTGACAGTGAAGCCCAAACCAAACTTGTCTTCTTTAAATGGGATATCGAGGATTTTCCCCCAAGTATCACAGTTTCCTTCTTCAATTGCCGCACGGGCACCCTTGACTGAAACCATCTTTGGCGTGGCCTTAACAACTTTAGGCTCATCAGAAGAACATTTGGTAGCAGCAATCATCAGTGGCATGACTTCAAAGGCTTGACATGGGGTTTCAATGAATACCCCATCCATCTCTACATATTTGAATGAGTTAAGGTGACTTATCATTAACTCTTCTTCTCCACAGACGGAGACTATTCTTCCCTTGCCTAGATATTTAAGTTTCTGATGGAGAGTTGAGGTTACTTCCCCAGCTTTATGGATCCACGTGCGGCCTAATAGACAAGAATAGGCAGGACGAATATCCATAATATAGAAGGTGGAGTTGAAGATTTGAGAGCCCACTTTGATTGGAAGATCTACTTCCCCATGAACAGTCCTCTTTGATCCGTCAAATTCCCTTACAATGATTTTGATTTGCTTCAAGACTAAACCCTCACAGTCTAGACGGTCTAACGCCCCCTTGGGTAATACATTCAGGGAAGAACCACTGTCGACTAGCACATGTGCTAAGGTAGTCCCTTTGCACTCGACAGAAACATGTAAAGCTTTATTGTGGTTCTTCCCTAACGGTGTTAAGTCAGCATTCGAAAATCCCAAGCCATTATCAGCCGTCACGCTAGCCATGCAATTCTCAGATTGGTCCGTTGTTGTCTCATGGGGGGACATGATCTTTTTTAAGGAATTTGATTAATGTCCGAGCATGGGCATCGAAACAAAGAAGTAATGACAACATTGAAATCTTAGAAGGGGTTTGCCCCAACTGTTCCACAATCTTGAAGTCACTTCTTTTTATCATATTTAAGATCTCGTCCATCTCACGAGCAGAGGGTTCTTCATCAGCTATGTCCTTGGAGGGTACTTCAATCACAGCAGGCTCAATAACCTTCTCCTTCCCTCTTGTATCGGTACTTGGCTTGGCAGCAGTAATGCGGATGAGTGTCCTTGTAACAACTGGTGGTGAGATATTGGGTGAAAATATTCTCCCAGTCATAGTTACTTTGCTTGAGCCAGCTATGCTACCGACATTGTCATCTTTTTCTTCTTTGATCCAGGCATCTTGTTTAATCCCATGATAGAACACCTCAGCACCATAATTCCATGGTAGCGCTTTGTTTGAAGAGTAGGGAATCGGTACAGGATTGGTAATTATTAAGGGAGCAATAGTGGGTTCATTTGAAATCCTAATAGGACCTTTGGAGGTGATCCTAAGAGGCTTGTTTGAGATGGTAATAATGGAGAGGTCTTCACATTTGTTAATCAAACTCTTGGCAAGTGGAGTCTTCTCAAATAGAATTCTGTGGCTATCCATCAGGCGTTGTATGCCTTTCTTCAGCCCTTCACATCCATTGAGTTGTCTTGTACAACACATACAGTCTTTTACACAGCCAGGGAAGATCCCAGCTTTCAACAGATTATTCTTGATTATGTTTAGCGGAGTAGTCAATTCTTCAACAGAGGCAACAAAAATTGTATCTTCAACAACATTAACACTCTTGTCATGTTTCGGCATCAGAGCGGTAATTACATTCGGCGTTGGAGGAGGGTCAAACTCAATAGTCTTGTTGTCAATCAAATCCTAGATTTTGTTCTTCAAGGCCCAGCACTGGTCAGTTTCGTGCCCGGGGATGCTCGAGTGGTAAGCACCCTTAGCGTTTTGATTATATTTCGGTGACGAGGTATCAAGGTTGGCGGGAGGATCGCGCAATGTCACTAAATTAACCTTGAGAAAATGTTGTAAGGCTTGAGACAATGACATGCCTAACCTCGTAAATTGTCTTCTTGGAGTTTGAAATCATTGATGATTTGCAGATGGTCTTGGAGTAGGAGTTGGATTGGAGATTCTGACAACATTTACAGATGGATGATCATCCATCTTGGCATGGGCCCTTGCCCCGTACACAACATTGACTTCCTTTTTTGTAGCAAAAGGTTTCTTGATAGGACTGGAAGTGGAGGTAGACGCCACAGAGATCTTCCCACTTTTTATGCCACTTTCAACTCATTCACCGTTTAAGATCAATTCGATGAAACCAGAAGAAGAGCAGCCAACCAACAGATTAAAGAAGGGACCGCATAAAGTTCCCATGAATATGTCAATGTGCTCCCTATCAATCAAGGGTGGTTGGACCCTACTAGTAAGGTCTCTCCACTTTTGCGCATATTCCTTAAATCCTTCATTCTTTCCCATGGTCATATCATGTAATTGAACCGTCGTTGGCGCCAAGTCGGTGTTATACTGATACTGATGGTAGAATGCAGTAGCTAAATCCTCCCATGTATGGATACGGGATCCATCCAACTGATAAAACTATTCAAGTTGAGTTCCAGCCAAGCTCTCTTGGAAAAAGTGAACCCAAAGCTTCTTATCAGCAATGTGCGGTTGTATCTTGCGCACATAAGATTTCAAATGGAATTTTGGATAAGAAACCCCATCGTAATTTGCAAATACTGGTATTTTGAATTTGTGGAGAATGATTACCCCATAGATCAAACCCAAATCGTCAAAATTTAAACCAGGGACGGCTTGGATTTCAACAGCTTTCAATTTGTCTTCTAACTACTTATATTTGATATCAGCGGGTGGATACTGCTTGTCGAAATAATCATCATCAGATACTTGATCATTGACACAGTCATCCTGAGTACTCTTGACCTCACCAATCTGGTTCTCGTCCTCTTCAGACGAGTCTCCTCCTACTTGGATTTGACGGATTGTCTCCTTGAACCTTCTACCCATGTTGAGTAGAGATTTCTTCTTGGGCTTCTTCTTTACTTCCAGCAAAGCCATCATGTCTTGCTGCCTCTTGGGTAGGGCTAGCAGAGTTTCCTGGAACTGAGAATTTTGTGCCTGGATATCCTTTACAGTTTTCTCTAGATACATCTTGCTGAAATAAACAGCAGAAAGATAAGGAAACCTGTTATGTGAAAACCTAGCATGTTATGATGCATGGAATATGTATATGCAAACGATTTCAAGGATTAATGAATTTTAAATTTGTATAGACAAAAGAAATGAACAAACGTCAATTTTCATTAAACAAAACAAGAAAGATTACATCATGCATCTTGGGCTTACAAAATAACTTTCTAAGATAAAAATACTGAACGCATCCTTTTTGGTGCAAGGTAGGCATTCGCACTTTTCTCTTCTTGTAGCTGCTTCATAAGCTCCAAGACCTTCTTCTCACTAGTATATAATTGAGCCTCGAAAGTATCTCGTTCTTCCTTAAGCTGAATCCATCCTTTTTGCAAGTCTTCGAGAGAGGTAGGCATGTCAGGATGGAGAATAGTGTAGGGAACATCTCCTTTAACCACAAGCTCCATGATGACTGGTAGGATTGAAGGATAATGCATCACAAGTTTGTGATCACGAGCTCCCACCCATTTAAGGTAAGACTCGAGGGGAATGGAATTCTTGTGTCCTAGTGTCTTACTGTCCACCTTGTTCAACATCCTCCAAGCTCGGATAAACCTCTGGCGGTAACCTTGATCGTCATTCTCGTAGTCAAATACCACTCCTTGGATAAGCATCTCATGTGGACCATCCCTTCAGGCGTAACCAAACTGTCGTAAGGCCAAACAGGGGTTGTAAGTTATACCTCCTCTAATTCCAAGTAGGGGGACATTAGGAAATTCTCCATAACGGTCGACGATAGTAACATTCTCCAAAGATCGGGAACACTAATTAATATCTGAATGTCTGAGCGTCATCAACCTATGGGACCACATTGAACCTTGCTCATTCTTTAATACAAATTAGGGAAGATGTGAAATAAACCATCTTGCCAAGAGAGGAGTACAACACATGAGGATACCTCTTTTCCTCATAGTGTGAGAGTGAAAAGAATGTAGGATGTCTCCTAATAAAGTAGGCATCGGGTTACGAGACATGAAGATTTTGACGGCGTTTACATCTATGAGTTTGTCAGGATTTAGAAACAAAATCATCCCATAGATGAGAAGGGCCACAATTTCCTCAAAAGCTTGTAAGTCCAATGAGTTCCAACAATCTTGAGCTTTCTCAAACAAGAACTTGGCTAAGAAACCTTTAACACCACTCCTTGTTTCCCAATTAGTTGTGACATCAGATTGTTGCAAGTGTAGGGCTTGAGCAATCTCTTCTGGTTTTGGATCTCTTTCTGTACCGTTGAAGGGTAGTTGATTGAGAATTGGAATCCTCAAGAGTTGGGAGAATTCTTCCAAAGTTGGCACAAGTTGATAATCTGGAAATGTGAAGCAATGGTGTAGAGGATTAAAGTATTGGAAGAGCACCTTCATCACATCTTCATCAGTGTTGGAGGTAACAAAGTTTAGGAGGCGACCATGTCTTTCGGTAAATTTAGAATTCTCAGGAACCCTTGACGCTAACTCTTTAAGTTGAGGAGGGATCCTTACGAGATTGACTTGAATGGTTTTCCTGCGAATAGAATCCATGTCCTAAAAAATAGAACAAAGATAAATCCCAAAAATCCATCAAATGGTTAGTGAGTATGAGTATGATGTTATGATGTTTATGATTTTATGTACAAGCAAATATATACAAACAAGACAAACAAGTCCTTAGGTTTAGGCTTGCATGGAGTCTTATAGTTAAGCACCCTTTTGAAGTTTAGTTGGCTCAACCTGTCCTAGAAATAATATTCGGGTTCTAAAGGAGCTCAATATCACTGGTTTGTCTTCTCGGGCATTGTTTCAGCACAAGCCTCTTTAATGGCAACCGAAATATCCCAAAAAACTAAACCTCAATGAGTGTAGTATCGAGTATCTACCAACTTTGGACTGCACCAAAGCCAGTCATCTCACTACGTCCTAATGGCCAAGTTGGTCAAGTAAAGGTTCTAAAGTCAATTAGTGCTTCATGACATCACTCAGTGGCCCCGTATTCTCCTTGACTACTCAAGGGCTACTGGTACCCACAAATATGTCACACTAACATAGTTATTGCTTAGACCATGTCAGTATACCCCGCACAGTTTCCCCAATGTATTGCTACTTACCTATAAGGTATCACAAGTATGAGTAGAGGATTTAAGCCCAAACAAAGAACAAAAATGTAAAGCAAAAAAATCAAACAATGAAAGCAAGTAAATGTGATCTAGCCCTAAGGTAACCCCACTTTTAAGTATTCCCCATCAGAGTCGCCAGTTCTGTGATACGGTGGGAGAACTGACTTGGGTGTTTTGCATTTGATCGCAAATGTTACGGTTAGTAAGAGTCGCCATCGACTTTTCTTTTATCTAAAATGAAAGGCTGAAAATAACAGGAAAGACCTTTGAGATTATTTCTTGAGTTCGGAGGGTAGGTTATGAAAAGGGAAGGTGTTAGCACCCTTTTCATCCATAGTTATCTATGGGCTCTTAGTTGCTTGCAAGATCACTTGCTTTTGTTTGAAAAATGTGCTTTGTGTGGTTTTTGAAAGTATTTTGAAAAGGCGCCATCATTTAGGAAAACTTTGTAATAGTTCTCGTTCGTAAGAACGTATACAAAGTGTTGAGCTTTTGAAAATGTTTCAAGTTTGAAAGATGTTTTGAAAGTGTTTTTGAAAGTGTTGGTGTTTGTTTTGAAATTAAGCAAGTGTGTTTGATTTGAAATTGAGCAAGAAACTAGGAATAATCTACCTACTCAAAAGTCTTAGTTCATTTCTTCCTTTCCTTTGATATTGCTATCTTACCATTGATTTGGTAAGAAGCCTTATATTTGGATGTAAAGGGACGGGCGTGGGTCATCGTATAGCCATGATAGCAATGTTGTGAAATATCTTAGCAATTCTCTTTGAGGGACTAAGATCATCTTGAAAGGAAACTTTGATAGTATCATAGAGGGACCATGATCTTGTATTTTTTGATTGCTTTTGTTGAGATACCTCACATGCGTATTATGACCATTTATTTCTCAAGGCAACAAGTGGAGTTAACCCTAGAGGTGCAAAGTGTGCAAGTGTATCTTTTTCATGCTTGATTTGTCTTGTATTAGGGTTTTCTAAGCATTGATTTTATCTTTCCATACAAACTCTAATTACTAGCATTTATATAAAGCGATAAATTGCGGAAACTAAATATTCTACGCTATTACATTATTTGGGGGACGGGGTATAAATTTTTACAAATGGGGATTGCAAGAATTTAAATCTAATTAACTATTACAACCATATTGAACAATGTACAAGAATTGAAATAATAATGTACAAGCATGAATAAATGGGAAAGAGTATGAATTTGTTTGGATTTTTTGTTAAGAAAGGTTTTGTTTGTTTTAACCTAAATAAACTAGACGAAAATATTTAACCTAAAGATATAAGAAAATTTAATTAAGTTAATTAGAAAAGAAATTTTTTTTTAGGTTTTTTATGAAAAAGGTTTTGAATATTGAACTAGTATTAATTATATAAAAGGAACTAGGGCTTCTAAACTAATCTTAATTAAAAAGCTAATTAAATCTAAGTCTATTATTACTTAAATAATTAAAAGAGAAATTAATTTGTTAAAGAAAATGTTTTTTTGTCTTTTTAGTCTTGAGAGAAATAAAATATAAACATATTATTACCTAAATAATAAATAAAATATTTTTGGGACTTTTATTAATAAAAATAAATATTATGATAATATTAATAATAATAAAAATAAAAAGATAAATAAAAATAAAAATATAAAAGGGTAAGTCAGGGGGTGAAAAAATTAATTTGGGGTGTTTTCAAGTAAAAAACAGTTTTTGACTAAGCCTCACCCATTCTCAATTTTTTGAAATCAGAAATAAAAAAAAGGGTTTGGGCTGCGTGTATATAAGAAAACAGGGGGGTGATATTCAGCAAAAATGCTAAGCCCAGGGGGTTGAGGCCCAAGTGCTGCCTGATTCAACAAAAAAAGAAATGAAAAAAAATTGTGAAAATTGCAAAAGGTCTCGCTGGGGCTCGAACCCAAGACCTTCTAATATGCGCGCACTTCTTGTACCACTGGGGTGGCCTGTTTCATTTGTTCATATAATAAAAGCATAAATATATATTAGAAACTGCTTCCTGAAGACAACTTCATCTTCAACCTCGCGCCTAGCCAGACCACCTACAACTTTCTCATTTCTCAACAAAAATGGAAGATGACAACATGAAAGTTGTTGCATTTTTCCTCACGAATCTAACCATGTAAATAACTAAAGTTATAAGTCAAAGTTGAATGAGAGTTTCTCTGGCCCTAATTTGAACCCTAAAAATTTCAGAAACTTCAACCTTAAAATTCTCTAAGCTAAAAACCTTATAAATGTAAACTATGGATATGTACAACTTCGTAGCAATGAGGTCTACATTTTACCTTCACAAAGTAAACATTAATGATTCTTGTATAAAAAGTTCCAAGTTGATAAAACTTACCTTAAAACTGAAAACCGTATATGGAGTTTGAGCTGCTTTCAATGAGTTCTAGTGATTGGGTTAGCTTCTTCAAGTTCCCAGGAAGCTAATGTGATTATTGACTTGAGCTAAAAGTGGCTGAGGAGTTCTGGAGAAGTCAAGTTGCAGACCCCTGTTTTTGAAAATGGAATTTGACGATGGAGGTGTTACAGTTGGAAAAAAAGACTTTGGATGGTTTATATTTTATGTTTAGAAGCTTTAGGAACCAAAAGGCTTGGAAATGTAAGTTTCAAGTTTTTGGTCAGATTGTGCAACAATGGAGTTTTTGTGTGTGATCCTGAGTTTTAGGGAGTTTGAGGGCTTATGTATTCGTGTGTTATCTTGCAAACAACTTGTGCACATGTATGAAAAATATTGTAGCACTTGAGAGAGTCAGAAGCACAAGATATAGACTTGTGGCTATGTTACTTGATTTTGAAGAAAAGTGGAAATATGGTTTCAAGACAAAGTACAAGCATGATCTGGGTTGTTTTGAGGCTTTATACAAGTTTCTCCTGGCTTTTAGTTTGTGTGTGATCATAAGAAAACAAGTGCAAAGCTCAAGAATTGACTTTGTGCAAAAAAGCCACTTTTCCAAAATGGTAATGTTGCCTTTCTTCCTAAAATGGTATTAAGCATGGGCGATGCATTGAATGCTTGGATTAAAGCTTCTAACAGCTGTGCAAACATTTAATTATGGAGTGCCAAAAAATTTTGAGGCTTTCAAAGAAAATATTATGCAGCCTAGGCTTGGATTTGAATTCTTGTTCATCATGGAAATGGCTTGTAAATCAAGAATGAAACCCTAACTTCATCTCTTTGATTCTCTTTTCTCAAACATGATCTCAATGAGTTCTTTGACATTTTGGAAATCTTGTAACATACTCTACAACCACTATGTTGGTAACTTTTGAAAATTCCCCTTGTAATTATGTGAAAAATTGCCATGAAGTTAGGTCAAAATCCTGCCTAAACTAGGGCAAAATTTCACTAAGTTTCCAAGTTTCATGAACATGTATTCACAAAATCATAACTTGAAATCCATACATTTCTAGGAGGAGTTATGTTCAGCAATGTTTTGGATCTCATTTAGATCTACAACTTTCATGTTGAAAGTTTCCTTTGAATCATCTTGCATCATGGTGAGAAATTGGCTTAAAGTTGAAAAAAAATATGAAGTTTTCAACACTTAGAAAAATTTCCAAGTTTGGAAATTTTGACTTTTCAAAATGAAATATTGACTTTTTGATTTCTTGATGAACAAGTTTCATATTTTTACATGTTTTGATGAATTGTGATCTTTTACACTTGATTTTGACCAAAAAGTCAAAGTTTGACTTTTCAGTGTGCAGTTGACTTTTGATCAATTGACTGAAAATCAACTACCAATCAATTGATCTTAAGGGAAGTTTTAAGTCATGCCATTAGGTCAAAATTATTCATTTGAAACCTTGATATCATGTCTCAAACCAATTAACCATTTCCTAGGTCAAAAATCAGAAATTGCCCTTTCTTAGTCAAAACCCTAATTTTGACCATTTTTCCCTTTTGATGATCTGATCAAATTTCTTGAGGAATTGTGGTTCAAACTTGATAAAATGACATATATAGGTTCATGGTGTTGATATGGATCAAATATTATGAAGTTTGCCTGTAAATTTGCCACAGTTGACTTTTTCCCCAATACAGCTGATTTTAGGTCAACTGGTGAATTGATTGGGCAAAAATGTGATTGAAGGCTTGAAAATTGACATGAGAAATCTTGAGGGTCCAAAATGATCCATGAAAGTCATATGAGGCATTAAAAGTTCAATTATCCTTGTTCAATCTCAAACCCTAATTTTCAGTCATCAGTGCTTGAGGAGGTATCCTGAGCTGATCAACCCTAGTGCAGTCTTGAACCAAAGGAGATCTTGTGAGAAATTACTTGATAAATGAGTGGGAAAATTTTGGGATACAACAAAGACGATGCTTCTTTTGTGTAGCAAGAGATGCCCCAGAATTCAGCTGCTGATTTTCTCTTCTGTGTAGTAGAAGATGGTTGCCATTTCTTCTCTATAGTAGAAGATACTTTGTGAAGTAGTTTATGCAAGTTCGCTTTATACAACATCCTTTCTTTTGAAGGAATCTTTTGTTATTACCAGGATGAGACTTCTGGCCATTCGGTTGAAGACAGTATGTCATTCAGAGATAAGGTCCAAGTTCGGACCAATTCAGAGACTATTGTGTTCGCGCCAGAGAAGAATTAGATTACTGTGCCCGAGTGAGCATCAAGACTATTGAAAGTTGTCAGAAGGACTCAGTCCATACAAAGTCTAGTCTCCTCAATATGGAAATTTTATAGTTTCGTTTGCATTCTCATTTGTAATCTTTCTTATTTTGCTTAGTACTTTCTTGTATGCAAAACTTGTTTGTTTTTTAATATTAATCACAATGCATTGAATATGTTTTTCTTGTAGTAATTCATTCGTATTCACTCTTAAATGTTTTTCTTGGATTTTTGATACTTAACTCTTGTGAAATAAAGCAAATAACTCTTGAGGGAGGATGATGAATAATATACCAAGAATCTTAAATGGTATTCTTTCGAGTAAAAACCCTGCTGACAATGTACATACATTGTTTCAAATCTCCAAACACCAGAGATATAAAGGGGACAAACCCTCGTTAACCCCTTTGATCCTTGAAATATGAGTTTATTTTATGTTCATTAAAAACCTCATTTTTAACCCGGGGTAGGGTAGTGTTTAGTTAATCTGATCGAGTATTCAAATCTCATATGGAGTGCGCATCTAAGGATCAACCACAATGGTTATCCTTTACCCGTCAGGAGGACAAAAAATGATGATACCATAATGGTTATCCCTCATCAACTAAATAACAAGGTAGTCACCACTTTTCGGCAAGTCAAAAGACTTAGGGTCACACGACTAGTTCAAAAAGAAAAAGAATGAATCGAGAAAAGAAATAAAGCCTTCTAGGTCAAAAAGAAAAAGCTTGAAAACAAGAGACTTAGGCAAAAGTTAGGACATCCCGCTGGACCTCAAAAATCAAAATGCAAAAGAATTTGTCCAGACAAAAGTTAGAGAAATAAAAAGCGAAAAGCGAAAAAGGATTACGAAAGAAAAATTCTCAAAGGAACAAAGTCGTGTGATTAGACACAAAAACAAAAAAGGTGAAGTGATTGTTGTGTCCAAGAAACCTCAGTGGGTCCTCAATCATCGTAAACTCCTTGTGAGAGATGAGTGCTCATATTGAGTTAACTGAACATATAATTGGAGAACATCATGGATAATGGGTGGGCACCAAATAAGTTTGAGCCTTAAATCCTTTTTTCTGAAACTGTGAACCCAACCATGTTACAACCCTTAAAAGTCCTAACTGAAGCATGGGTTAATTCGAAGCAATACTGTAACGAGAGTACGGTAATCTGACTCCTAGAAGGCTTGCTAAAACTTTTGAGTTGGTATTAATCCACCTTTTTACTTCCTTTTGTATAAGAAAAAACTTGATGTTTCAACATCTTTACAATAAAAGTTTTTAACTTCAGGACAAGCAAAGGATTTGTATTAGAATTATCATTCATGGAATAAAACATTATTTGCATATGAACAAGTGCTTAAACATCAAGGGAGCTTGCATAATGAGCATCAGATGGAAAGTTTTAATATCTCAAAGTACAAATTGCTTCAGGATATCGTTGAGGGGTTAATCATTTTTTAGAATGATCTTAATCTGGGGCGGACCTTCTATTGGCTCCATTGAGTAAAAGAAGACCAGTTTGAGAAATGATCCGAAGTAGATGATGTGAAAGTTTTGATTGCCCATAAGTCTCCCTTGAGCAATGGTGTATACTTTCTTTATGGTCATAAGGGACATATTGCTTCAAGTATCTGCTTGAATATGAGGCAATTCAAGTTGATAAGTACGGTTGTGTACTAGCCTACTTTCAAGACGTAAGTCAATTACCCTAAAAAGGAAAAGTTTGAGTTTCTGTCAAGCATGAGCAAGTTAGTTTTCCCAACACTATTTGTTTTCAAAGGCAGCTAGCCTTGGGTAATCAAAGTCGAGAGGAGATATCTCAGAATTATCCAATATGGTGCGTTCAAGTTCGGATTTGATCCCTCAAAGTGCAGTCAAACTGGGGAATTTATGTCGAGATTTGACAAATATCTCTGAGAATCTGTTGATGAGAGGAGAAGCATTTCAGAATCCGAAGATGCAGGGGCATTCACTCAAGCATGGTTGAAAATGCTTCCACCTCAGGTCAGTCAGGGGAAGTGTTTTAAAGTTCATAATACTGGGGCATGTTATCTTGATAGTACAGATCTCAGAAAGTCCTCTCGAAGCAAGTTCCTTCAAAGGTCTGACAAACTGGGGCAAGGTATTATGCAGGGATATTCCTCTTTTTTGGAGTTTTAGAAAATTGAGCCCTAGCGCAGACTAAATAAATTGTGTATGTCGGGAAGTAAGGATTGATTATCCTCGGCTCATCAGAGACCTAAGTCTGGGTTGTTGGTGTTTCTTCCATCAGAAGTCAGGATTATTATCACTAGCTAAAGTTTTGATTGTTATCCTCATCAGGGTACGAGCAAGAAAGAAGAGAGTGTTTGAGGTTGTTACCCATACAAGGTTCATGATGGAAATGTTGTTTCCTAGGAGGAGTTCCTTTCCCAATAAATGCTCCATTACATGGAATGGTCACTCTCTTTTGTTGTCTCCTTGACAAAAGTCTGTCTTCTAAGGGGCTTCTCTTCAGAGATCTTTTCCTCAGAAGAGTACATCTTATTGGGTTTGGTACAATAGTTTATCTCCCCAGTATAGCTCGCGCTTCTGAGAGTTCCTTTAAGAAATATCCTTTTTCCCAGTGATGGAAGGTGTTGTATCCTCCTCAATGGAAGGAGAGCTTA
Organism: Vicia faba; assembly: GCA_948472305.1. Taxonomy (NCBI): domain Eukaryota; kingdom Viridiplantae; phylum Streptophyta; class Magnoliopsida; order Fabales; family Fabaceae; genus Vicia; species Vicia faba. Next base: position 130,986,639 of record OX451739.1, read on the forward strand.
AAGGAGTCCTTGATCAAAAGTCATCATTTCCTCACGTGAAGTTTTCCTTTCTTTCAGCGAAGCGTTTATTCCTCAAGAATTTAGGAGCTGTTTGAAGTCAATATGATTTATTTTCAGTGGACTGTAATTTATTTTTGCAGTATCCTCTCCAAAGTCCACTTTTCAGTGGCATTTCTCCCCGGAGTATACACGTTGGAGTTGAAATCTTGAATCGCAGTTTTTACCCAATTATCATTAGTTCAGACTGTTTAGTGCTCGGTGAAGTTCAGTTTCTCGAGAATCTTCCAAGATATTCCTGGTTCCCTTAGCGGATCATTTTTTATAAACTTTGCATTTAAAAAAATTGAAGCTTTACAGCACATGATATAAATATATGAAATTTATTGAACTTTTGGGTATCTAGGATGATGGCTAGGGTTGTCATTCCATACCTGGGGCATGTTGTTGTAATTCCCCTTTTTGCAGGTACTGTTGTTCTTTCGTGACAAGGAGCGTACCAGTAAGTGAACAAAGGAAGGTCTGACTGTGACTAACAAGAGATTCTTAATGGAAGGGATGTTTTCTCAAAAAAAAGAATCCAATATCCCCAGTGAAGGCGTACCCTCGCCCAAACAGAATCCCTTATCTCTAGTAAAGGTATGCCCCTGTTTAGATAGAGCACTGATCCCCAACGTAGTCTGTTTCTTTCAAGGTTTCTTAGAAGAATCACTTTATTTACTAATCAGAGATTCTTGGTATATCCTCGTGAAGTTGAAATCTACTTCCCTGGTAAAGTTGGAATTCGCCTTACCCATGAAGTTTACCTTTTTCGCCCCAGTGTGGTCTGCCCCTGCTAAGGTTTCTTGAAGAGATTTATGTTTACCCGTGGTAGGTTATGGTTTATATTTCCATGAAAGCATATGTTATTCTCGTTGAAGCAATCGCTTCTCCCTATTACAAATCATTTGTTGGCATTGAATCCTGCAAGGATGGCTTTCCCCCAGTGTATTTTGTACCGGTGAAATTGCTAGTAAGAGATTTTCGGCTTCCCAATGGAAGATGTGGCATTCTCCCCAGCTAGAGCCAAGTTTTGAGGTTGTTCTTGATCAGCTATCCTTTTATCCCTTATTGGAGCAAGTTTTATTTTCCCTAGTAAAGCTTGGTGGTGATGAAAATTGCACATAATCCTGTTTCCCCAGTATGGTGTGTACATGGGAGTTCTGGTTAGAACTCTTTTTATCCCAATTGATAAAAGATTGTTGAGACATTCCCTAATGGAGTTTTTGAACCTCGAGTTTCTGGTCCAAATATCCTTTCCTCTTTCCCAAGTGAAGATTTTCACCTCCCAGCAGTAAAGTCCCTAATGTGGTCTAATATTGGTTTTCTTTTGATTCAAGAATTCTCATTACCCCCAGTAGAAGTTATCTTTATCAAGGATTTCTACAAGAGAAAGTTTCAATTCCCAGTGAAGTTTCTCCTCCTCCTGACAAGATACAAAGGAATTTGTTCCCCAGGAAGTTAAGAGTTTGATCAGAGTTCAAGATTTTCCCTGGACTACAATTTATTATTGCAGTGTTCCTCACAAGAGATTACTTCCCTGGTGATTTCCATCCTTGGAAGTTGTTGTTTCAGATTTGCAGTCTCCCAATGAAGTTTAGATTGATTATTCTCATTAGAAGTTCATATATGCAAGGATAATTATTCAAAAGTTCCTAATTATGATGTGGTGGGAGAACTGACTTGATGTTTTGCATTTGTGTTCGCAAATGTTGTGGTTAGCAAGAGTCTCCACCGACTTTTCTTTTATCCAAAAGGAAAGGCAAAAAAGAACAGGAAAGACCTTTGAGATGTTTTCTTGAGTTCGGGGGGTAGATTATGAAAAGGGAAGGTGCTAGCACCCTTTTCATCCATGGTTTACATGGGCTCTTAGTTACTTGTGTAGATCACTTGCTTTGCTTTGAAATCGTTTGAAATGGTGATTTATGTGGTTTTGAAAGTATTTTGAAAAGAGGCCATCGTTTAGGCAATCTTTGTAATGATTCTCGTTCGTAAGAATGTATACAAAGATGTTTGTCTTTTGAAAAATGTTGCAATGTTTTGAAAGTTTTGTTTTGAAATGTGTGTGTGTTTGTTTTTGAAAATAGCAAGGATTATTTTGAAATTGATCAAGTAACTAGAAGCTATCTACCTACTTAAAAGTCTTTCTTGTACATTTTTATTCCTTTGACATTGTTGATTTACCATTGATTTGGTAAACAACCTTATCTTTGGATATGAACGGGACGGGCGTAGGTCATTGTATGACCATGATAGCAATGTTTCCAAGTATCTTAGCAATTTTTAGGGACCAAGATCATCTTTGTTTAGGTAACCTTTTGATAGCTCCATCGAGGGACTATGATCTTATTTTTGTTTTATTTTGCCAAGATACTTCGCATGCGTAACATGGCCATTTTTATTTAGGCAACCAAGTGGGTGAAACCCTAAGGGTGCTTGTGTGCAATGTGTGTCATTTTACATGCTTTTGATTTGTCTTGTATTAGGTCTTTCTATTTGTTTTGTTTTTTTGGTCTTTTCATGCAAACCCTAGTTTACTAAACATAGTATAAATGCGATAAATTGCGTAAATGTAAACTAAGCTATTACAACAATTATTATGGGAGGGGGGATACAAGTTTTTTTAATGGGGATATTGCACAAAATAAATCCTAAAATACTATTACAACTCAATTGAATATTGTGCGAAATAAATAAATATACAAATATTTAAATATGCAATGCAATGTATTTATGGAAAAAATGTTTTGTATTTGTTTAAGGTATGAGAAAATAAAATTAATTAACCCTAGAAAATAAGGAAAAATAATATTATTATTTTTGAAAGGGGGAAACCCTAATTTTTTATTAAAAGAAATATATATATATATATATATATATATATATATATATATATATATATATATATATATATATATATATATATATATATATATATATATATATATATATATATATATATATATATATATATATATATATATATATATATATATATATATATATATATATATATATATATATATATATATATATATATATATATATATATATTCTATCATTTATTTTAATTCATTTTTGGACAAGAAAATAATAAATAATATTATATGTCAATATCAAAAATTAAGTATGTATGAGAAAATGAATATTTTATGTGTAAAATAATAAAATAAAAATGTTAAGTATTATTAATAGTATTTACAAATTATTTAAGAAAATAAAGTCCATTATCCTAATAAGACTATTTTTTATGCCAAAAAAATAAAAATAAAATAAAATAAAATGCAAAAAATAAAGAAAATATTTTTCATGATTTTTATGATTCAGAAAAATATATAAAAGCAATAAATATAAAAAATATGAAAAGAAATATGAAAAATAAAACAAATATGCAAGGGGGTGCAAATAGTGGTCAGGGGGGTGCAAAAATCAAAACAGAAAGGTCCAGGCGCGCCAAGGCCCAGACAAGTCATCCCTGTCCTCCAGCTTCCTCCCTGCGCGTGCGTATATGCACAAACCTGTATCTTGCTATTGTTTGCATAAAAACAAAAACCCATAACATAAAACATGTAGCTTGTAATCTCACGATTCCAATGATATAAAATTTGTAACCTAACTCTCAAAGATCAGAGAGAATTTAATCAGCCCTAATTCGTGACCTAATTATTTTAACAACTTCAAGCTTCAAATTCTCTTAGCTCAGTTAATATAAATGACAAGTATGCATATGTACAGCTTCACCATGATTAGGGCTACATTTTTTCTTCACAAATCGTGGCTTGAGGATGCCTAAACAAAGAGATAAAGTTTTGAAAAATACCTCCTTCATCTGGATTTGGATATGACAATGTGGGGACTTTGAGTGAGGCCTGAGGATCGTGTGAGCTTCCTTGAACATCCTTCAACCTATTCCAATACCTAGCTTGCTTTGTGGATGGCCAAAACTCTCTGTAGAAGTCAAGCTGTAACCTCCAAATTTGAAAATGGCAATGGCTGAAACAGAGCTCACAGTACCGGGACAAGGGCTTGGATAGCTTTGGTAGGATATATGGAAGGTGTTTGAAGTGTTGAAACAAAGAACGCACGAGCCAAAAATGAAATGGCTAGAGTTTTGCAGCAACTGGATGTTTTTGGAAGAAAAATGAAGTTTCTGGGTTTTAGGGTGTTTTGGATGCTATCAATTCGTGTTTTTAGTTGTGATAACTTTGTGAATATGTATAGAATGATACAAAGTCCACTCTTACCTTGTTGTACAAGTTCTGACCTCTTTTGCAACTTTTCTTGCATTTGAAGAAAAGTGAGATGACTTGTGCAAACATGCTTGTACTGCTTTCTTGTGAGCTGATAGGAGTTGGTACATGTTGCTTAAGATCTATGGATATTTCTTGCCTCAAAGAAACAGGTCCAAGGCTCAAGAATGATAAAGTTGCAAAAGCTTGCCTTTATGAAAATGGTAATGTGCCCTTTATGCCATTAATGGAATTATCTCTTGTACAATGCTTCAAAAGTGAAAATAAAGCCTTTGTCTTCTGAATTAGCATTTAATTATGGAGTGTAGAATGAGTTTAGGACCTGTAATGCAAGGTACAAGCATCCAAGATCAGATTTGCAACTTGATACTTTGTGAAAATGGCATGAACCAAAGTGACAAAATGCCAATTTCTCTTCTTCGATTCTCCCTAACCACAAATGATCTTGGAGAGTTCTTGGACATTTTGGAAAGCTTGAAATGTGTTTTATAATCCATCTTTGAAATGTATTTTTAGATACCTCTTGTAACTAGGTGAAAATTGTCCATGAAGTTGGGTCAAAAAACTGCCTAAATTAGGGCAAATTTTCACTAAGTTATTTAGTTCATGGACCTATGTTCACAAATTCATAACTTGAGATACAAGCATCTTTTGGACAAAGTTTGTGAATAAAAGTTGTAGATTTCATGGAGGACTACAACTTTCATTTTGTAAGTTTTCTTTGAATCAAATTGCATCATGGGAAAAAGTGGTGGAAAGTTGGGGAAAAATAAGAAAATTTCCATACTTAGAAAAATTCTAAGTTATGAAATTTTTCAAATTCAAAACCCTAATTTGAAATTTTGAGTTTCTTGGTGAAAAAGTTTCATATTTTGACATATCTTGATGAATTATGACCCTTGGCACTTGATTTTGACCAAAAAGTCAAAGTTTGACTTTTCAGTATACAGTTGACTGCAAAATTCATCTGTCAATCCTATGTAATTGAGATCTTTTGAACCATGTAATTAGGTCAATATGATGATATTGAATCCTTTAAACCATGCTTGAACTCAATTGGCCATTGGCTAGGTTAAAAATCAAAAATTGCCCTTTCTCAGTCAAAACCCTAATTTTGACCATTTTGCCCTTTTGATGATTTCATCAAATTTCTTGAGGAGTTGTGATCCAAACTTGATAAAATGGTACATATGAGTCTAAAATGTTGTTGTGGTTCAAAAATTATGATGTTTGACTGTAAATTGGCCATAGTTGACTTTTTCCCCAATACAGCTAATTTTTAGGTCAACTGTCCAATTGACTGAGCAAAAATGTGATTCAAGGCTTGAAACTTGACATGAGCAATCTTAGGGGTCCAAGATGGTGTATTAAAGTCACATGAAGCATTGATGGTCCAAAAATCCTTGTGCAAACTCAAACCCTAATTTTGGGGTATCAGTGCAAGATGAGATGTCTTGAGCTGACCAAACCCTAATCCTGTCTTGAGTCCAAGAAGTCTTGTGAGAAAAGTCTTGATAAATGAGAGGGTAAATTTTGGGGTACAACAGCTGCCCCTGTTCAATCTTCTTGAACCTGAAGAGTTAGATTGGCGAGTTTTGTCGTTCGTGACTCTAAGGTAAAAGATGATTGGACACTAGAGTGCCCATAAATTTGCACTCGATAAAGTGTAGTTGAGGGAATGGGCTTAAAGATGCCATTTGCAGAGATGATATAATCTTGTTGGAGATGAGCTTGTAGATGCCATCCAAGAATGTTTGCTGAATTGTAAGTTATAAGTCAGAAGAATAAGTATCAGAATGATGTTTGTATCTGGAACGTATTTGTACAGTATCTGGGGACTGAATCTGAATGAGCAATGGAATAGCATCCGTGTCTGGAGCGTATCCAAGCTGTATCTGAATGTTGAATCTGAATGAGTAACAGAGTGACTTCCGTGTTTGGAGTGTATCTGTACTGTATTTAGAATCTGAAATCTGAATAAGCGACAGAATGGCATCCATATATGGAGCGTATCTGAACTAGGATCTGAATAAGTGACAGAATGACTTCCGTGTCTGGAGTGTATCTGAATTGTATCTTGAATAGGTGACACAATGACTTCCGTGTTTGGAGTGTATCTGAACCTGAATGTCGAATGTGAATGAGTAGCAGAATGACTTCCGTGTCTGGAGTGTATCTAAACTGTATCTGAACTTGAAATCTGAATAAGGGCCAGAATGGCATCCGCATCTGGAGCGTATATGAACTAGAATCTGAGTAAGTGACAGAATAACTTTCGTGTCTGGAGTGTATTTGAACTGTAATCTAGAGTTGAATCTGAATGAGTAACAGAATGGCATCCTTGTCTGGAGCGTATCTGTATTGTATCTGAAATCTTTAAACATTGTTAATGGTAGCTGTTAATCTTATCCTGAAAAGGGTAAAATGTTAGCTAAAAACAAAGTCATGTTGCATGAGATGTATGATGCAATAAATGTGCTTTATCAATGTTTATGATATATGGATGTAATGTATGCGCATGTAAGCTGATTTGCTATCTTGCTGAGGAAAATAAATCCTTGACTGCTGTCGGGGAAAGTAAATCCTTGATTGCTGAGGATAAGAAATCCATGGCGGCTGTACTGGGGATATAGGGATCCTTCCTATCTTGAAGTTGGAGTATTGACAAAAATTCCGTTATGAACAATGCCATACACTGCTTGAGTAATCTGCTTGGGGAATCCAGAGAAATTGATGACTTCTACTGGGGATTACACAATGGGAATCCTTGTTCTGTTGGGGAATAGAGAAGACTCTGATGACTTCTGCAGGGAATTAAGAATGAGAATCTTCATTCTATTGGGGAGCAATGAAAACTCTGTGGGGAAGAAGGCTTACATGCTGGGGAGTAGGTTCAGGAGTTTCGGTTGTCTACCACTCTACTGGGTAATATCCTAGGTTGGGGAGAGATGAAAGTTAACTGTTATCTGGTTGATTTTCAGACTTCAAGACCACTTGCTGGGGAATTTAGAGAAACTGAATGGTTTCTGATGGGGATTGATAGTTAGAAGTTTTTGCTCCGTTGGGGACTGGGAGTTTGAAGTTTTAACTCTGATGGGGATTAAGGGTTTGGAATTTTAGCTCCGATGGGGATTAAGGGTTTGGAATTTTAGCTCCGTTGGGAATCTAGATGATGTACTATAGGGATTGCTCATGGAATAGCCTAAAGACGTTTTCCTATCCTTTCAATCTGTCAGTAATTGTTCTCTTCCATCCTGTTTATTTGTAAACAATAATTATGTTCAAATGCATATGTTCATCAATGAATCATTGGACGTTTTTGCACATAAAAACACAAGTGTAAAGAAAAAAGGCAAATAGTTTTCTGTACTTTGAAAGAGGTATCTTTGTATTTACTTTGAATAAGTGTTTTGTACAAAGGAGACAGACATCCTAGTAAGAGGATGGTGTCATAAAAGTAAGAAAATTTTTATACAAAGAAAGATAGCTATGTGCAAAAATCCCATGGGGTTCCCATTCCGCTATAGCCTTCGTATCTCCGAATATCTTGTCTGTCTATTGCTTCGTCCGAAGATGATTGAGTTGATCAGAAGCTCCAGGTTTGTCAGTGAAGAGATTGTCCTTAAAGTAATCCGACGAGACATAGTCATACGCTTTAATTCCCTAACTTTTGCCTGGACCGCCCTTTCGGGTTTTCAGTCCATCGGGAAACCCTTTTTTTCCCAAGTCGCCCTTTCGGGTTTTCAACTTGCCGGGTGTACAGATTTTTTTTTATTTTATCCCTAATTTTTGCCCGAACCTTTTTGGTTTTCCGGGATGCCCTTGTTTTTCCTAGGTGTGTCAACCTAGCGGGTCTCTTATGCATAGTATCTTTTGACTATGTCTGCGTTCGCAGGGTGCGGCAGGTCGTCGCCGTCCATGGTGGTTAAAATCATTGCCCCACCAGAAAATATGTTCTTGATTACAAATGGTCCTTCATAGGTAGGAGTCCATTTGCCCCTGGGATCACTTTGTGGCAAGATGATGTGCTTGATCACTAGATCTCCAACTTGATATACTTGGCGTCTGACTTTTTTGTTGAAATCCTTGATCATTCGTTTTTTATACGTATGACCATGGCAAATAGAAGTAAGTCTCTTTTCGTCAATCAAGTTTAATTGATCAAGTCGGGTTTAAATCCAATCGTCTTCACTCAAACCTGCATCCTTCATGATTCTCAAAGAGGGAATCTGAACCTCGATAGGTAAAACAGCTTCCATGCCATATACCAAGGAATAGGGTGTTGCCCCAGTTGATGTACGTGTCGTGGTACGGTACCTGTGGAGAGAAAACGGTAGCATCTCATGCCAGTCCTTGTAAGTGACTGTCATCTTTTGTATGATCTTTTTTATATTTTTGTTAGCAGCTTCAACTGCACCATTCATCTTTGGCCGGTAGGGGGATGAATTGTGATGTTGAATCTTGAACTGCTCGCACAAAGCGGTGGTCATAGTATTGTTAAGGTTTGTACTGTTATCAGTGATGATCCTTTCGAGGATACCGTACCGGCATATAAGGTTCTGCTTGATGAAGCGGGCAACAACATTCTTAGTAACGGATGTGAAGGAAGCTGCTTCGACCCATTTGGTGAAGTAGTCAATGACCACCAGAATGAAGCGGTGTCCCTTGGAGGTTGTAGGCTTGATCTCTCCAATCATATCAATTCCCCACATAGCGAAGGGCCAAGGAGCTGTTAAGACATTTAGAGGAACCGGAGGCACGTGCACCTTGTCTGTATAGATTTGACATTTATGGCAGGTCCGGGAGTGTTGATAGCAGTCAGCTTCCATGGTAGACTAGTAATAGTCTGCCCGTAGAATCTTCTTTGCCATCGTATGCCCTCTAGAGTGAGTGCCAAAGGTACCTTCATGCAATTCAGCCATGACCTTTTCAGCTTCAATCTTGTCCACACAACGGAGCAGAATAGAATCATGATTGCGCTTGTACAGGATGCCATTACTTAGGAAGAACTTAGCTGAGAATCTCCTTAAGAACTTTTTGTCATTGACTGAAGCTCCTTCTGGGTATTCTTGAGCCTCGAGATACCTTTTGACTTCATGAAACCATGGCTGGTCCACTACTTCTTCGGTATTAATCTCGTGACAGTATGTTGGTCCGTTCATCCATTCAATGGAGATCCGGGGAGCCTCATTATCCCAATTAAGTTTAAACATAGATGACATTGTAGCTAGAGCATCTGCTAGCTGATTTTCTTCTCGCGGGAAGTGCTCAAAGGTAATCTGCTCGAAATGTGGTAACAATGTCAAAACATGTTCTTTGTAAGGGATGAGGTTTGGATGTTTAGTGTCCCACTCTCCTTTGATCTGACTGATGACCAAAGCTGAGTCCCCAAACACATCTAAAGATTTGATTCCTAAGTCTATGGCAGCCTTGAGACCAAAAATGCATGCTTCATACTCTGCCATGTTGTCCGTACAGTTGAAGCAAAGTCTGGCGGTGAAAGGAGTATGGCATCCTTCCAGAGATATGAGCACAACACTGATACTGTTACCAAGTGTATTGGATGCCCCATCAGTACAGGGTCCATCGAGATCCTTGTTCAGGTCCGTCATATGGTCTAAAATCTTCAACGTTGTCCAATGTCATGATGTCTTCGTCAGGGAAGTCAAACTTCATGGACTGGTAATCTTCTACAGCTTGATGAGCCAGATGATCATCTAGTACAGTTCCCTTTATAGCTTTTTGGGTAGTGTACTATATGTCGTATTCTGTTAGGATCATCTGCCATCTAGCTATCCTCCCAGATAGAGCAGACTTCTCAAAGATGTACTTTATCGGATCCATCTTAGATATCAGCAAAGTGGTATGAGTCAACATATACTGCCTTAACCGGCGAGCAGCCCATACCAAAGCGCAACAAGTTTTCTCGAGCAGTGAATATCTAGTTTCACAGTCGGTAAAATTTTTGTTAAGGTAATAAATAGCATGCTCTTTTCGGCCAGACTCATCATGCTGCCCCAGTACGCACCCCATTGAATTCTCTAAGATGGTCAGATACATGATTAGCGGTCTTCCCTCGACGGGTGGCATCAAGACAGGAGGTTCTAGAAAATACTCCTTGATTTTATCGAAACCAACTTGACATTCGTCATTCCATCTGACTACCTGATCTTTCTTCAACAGCTTAAAGATTGGCTCACAAGTAGACGTTAGGTGGGAAATGAACCTAGCAATGTAGTTTAGGCGTCCCAAAAAACCTCTGAATTCCTTCTCAGTGCGAGGAGCAGGCATTTCTTGTATAGCTTTGACTTTGGCAGGATCAACCTCGATGCCTTTGTTACTGACAATGAAACCTAAGAGCTTACCGGACCGGACTCCGAATGTACACTTGTTTGGATTCAATCTTAGCTTGTACTCCTTCAACCTGACAAACAGCTTTTGCAAGTGATCCAGGTGTTCCTCTTTAGTTTATGATCGGGATATCATGTCATCTACGTAGACCTCTATCTCATGATGTATCATATCATGAAACAAAGCTACCATGGCGCGTTGATAGGTTGCCCCGGCATTCTTCAGTTCGAATGGCATCACTTTGTAGCAGAACGTACCCCACTGTGTGACAAAAGTAGTTTTCTCCATGTCCTCAGGTTCCATTTTGATTTGGTTATAGCCCGAGAATCCGTCCATGAAAGAAGATACTTTGTGTTGAGCTGTGTTGTCAACCAGGATGTCGATGTGCGGAAGTGGAAAGTCGTCTTTAGGGCTGACCCTGTTTAAATCTCTGTAATCCATGCACATTCTCACTTTGCCGTCTTTTTTAGGTATGGGAACAATGTTATCCACCCATTGAGGATAGGAAGTAACAGCCAGAAATCCAGCATTGAATTGTTTCATAACCTCCGCTTTGATCTTCTCTGACATGTCAGGTCTCATGCGGCGGACCTTTTGTTTCACTGGTGGGTAGACGGTGTAGCACAATGTTTGTATTGAGTCCCGGCATGTCTTCGTAGGACCAGGCGAAGATCTCAATATAATCATGTAATAGATGAATTAGGCGTTCCTTGACACTCGGCTCTAGATTGGAACCTATCTTAATTTCCTTCTTATCATCCTCAGTACCCAAGTTGATTGTATCCAACTGCTCCTCATGAGGCTGAATTGCTCTTTCCTCTTGCTGTAGTAATCTGGCCAATTCCCCTGGAACCTCACAATCTTCCTCACCTTCGTATTCGGCTTGGTAGACCAGATCTTCAGAGTCACTGAAGGCTATAGCAGTATCGTTACCCATGGGATCCGGAATGGAAGGGTACCTGCATTTTTGAGTGTCGGTGTGTGTAAGGGTATAGCCATCTTAAAACAATAAAATGTAAAAGAAAGACAATGAGCATAAAAAGTTTATATGTGAAAAAGCGTCCATGATTCCTTGAATGACATATGTAGATGAAATAAAAACCCTTACAAATGGATTGATGTGCCTCGGGTAAGACACATGGTTTTTAAAGTTTGAATTGTTTGTGAATTATTACAGTCCAACAGAAATGTAAAAGATAAATTACTGCGGTATGAAAGTTATCAGAACAAAGTCTTTGGCTTCCCAGTTGCACAGTCCTCCGCTGACAGTAGGAAATATCCAATCTTCCAAGCTTCCCTCCTCTTCATTATCTTCTACCGCATTGATGCTTTGGTTGGTAATCTTCACAGGTGGCCCCCCAACACGGGCACGGCGCACGGCCTTCTGACCAGTCAAAGTAAACCCCAAGCCGAACTTGTCTGATTTGTAAGGAATGTCTGGAAGCTGACCCCAGATTATGCATCCCCCTTCTTCCACTACTGCCCTTGCATCCTTGAGAGATGACATTCGAAGTGGAGGTCTTATTATTTTAGGAGTTGAGGATACCGCTTTGGTTGCCGCTATTTCTTCAGAGACTTCTTCAAAATGTTAGAAAGGGGTCTCTATGAATTCACCATCTAACTCCACATAACAGAAGGAATTCAGATGACTAATAATATACTCCTCCTCCCCATGGACAGTTATGATCTTCCCTTAGATGGGGTACTTGAGCATCTGATGCAAGGTGGAGGTGACCGCACCGGCATTGTGAATCCAGGGGCGTCCCAACAGACAGGAATAAGAAGGAAGGATGTCCATCACGTAGAATGTTGAGTTGAATACTTGAGTTCTCACCTTGATTGGGATGTCCACCTCCCCATGGACCATCCTCTTAGAACCATCAAAAGCTCGCACCACTATATTGCTGGGTTTTAGAGTCAGCCCCTCACAATCCAATCTATCAAGGGCTTTCTTCGGTAAGACGTTTAAATACGACCCAGTATCAACCAAAACATGAGCTAGGGTTGTTCCTCTGCACTCCACTGAGACATGTAGTGCATCGTTGTGTTTTCTCCCTCGGGGTGTCAAGTCAGCATCGGAGAAGCCCAGACCATTATCAGTTGTCAAACTGGCCACACAGTCTTGGAACTGGTCAGTAGACGTCTCTTGCGGCACATGAGTTGTCTTTAGAAATTTTACCAGAGCCTTGGCATGTGCTTCAGAGCAAATCAGCAGGGCTAGCATAGAGATCTTGGAAGGGGTCTGCCCCAATTGTTCCACCACATCATAATCACTCTTCTTAATGATCCTTAGGATTTCTTCCATCTCCTTCTTGGATGTTTCAGGAATAGCTAGTGATTGAGCCTTCGTCAGGACAGGCTCCTCTTGAACATTCTTTCCTTTATTCTCAGCAATGGAAGTAGGGATAGGAATTGTATTGTCTTTGTCAGCGAGTACACTTGTAGGTACAATTACTGGTACAAATGTAATCTTCGGAACGGCCACGGGTCCAAAGACTACTGTTGGAGGAGAAATCTCTGGAGAAAAGATTCTTCCACTACGGGTAACCTTGCTTGTTCCAGCAATGTTACCGATTTCGGGATTATCCTCTTCGGAGCTTTCTTCTTCGGCAGTCTGTTCAATCTGTTTAATACCATGGTAGTAGATTTCTCCACCATAATTCCATGGTACTGATTTATCTGATTTGTATGGGGCAGGCCTGGGCATTATAATCTTAAGCGGAGCAGTCTTCGGAGCAGATGTAATCCTAACGGGTTTTTTAGGAACCCTGGAAGGATTGGCGTAGATGGTTATTATTGAAACTTCTTTCACGGGAATGGGTGAAACAGGAGCTTTCTCAAACAAAATTTCTTGGTTATCCATCAGTCGCTGGATACCTTTCTTCAACAGAGGGCAGTCAAATGGGGAGGATAGGCAAGTATGGCAGTCTTTGTCACAACCTGGGAAGATGCCAGCTTTTAACAAATTCAACTTTATGGTTAGGAGCAAAGTTAACAGTTCATCCACGGTAGCAACAAACAGATCTTCTTCAATAGCATTGGCATTGTGATTATGCCTCGGCATTGGAGCGGAAATAACATTCGGTTTCTCAGGTGCTTCAAATTCAACTTCCTTCGCGTCTATCAGATCTTGAATCTTATTCTTCAGAGCCCATAAGTTGTTGGTGTCGTGCCCTGGACTTTCAGAATGGTACGCGCATCTGGCGTTGGGATGGTAATGTGGAGAAGTAGTATTAGGATTTTTTGGGGCCTCTTTTAAAGTGTCCAGATTCAACTTCAAGAGATGTGGTAGGACTTGAGCTGGAGTCATGTTAATCTTGGTAAATTGCCGAACTGGCCTTTCTACCCTTTGTTGGTTATTTCTCAGCTGGTCTGATGCAGGCTTCGGAATCATTACAGCCCCCACCGTTGGTCGGTGCTCGGTTCTTCCCTGACTTCTCTGTGAATAGACAACATATACTTCCTTCCTTCCCGTGAAGGTCTTTTTTGCAGCAGTTGAGGCAGACGCGTCCTTTTGAATTTTCCCATTTCTTATACCAGCCTCCACTCTTTCGCCAGTTAGAATCAATTCGGTAAACCCTGCAGAGGAGCTTCCAATCAGATGATTAAAGAAAGGGCCTGAAAGAGTTCCCAAGAACATGTCCACTAACTATCTTTCAGATAAAGGTGGCTGCACCCTTCCGGCTAGATCCCTCCACTTTTGGGCATAGTCTTTAAAGCCCTCATTGGAAGCCATAGCCATACTCTGTAGCTGAGTACGGGTTGGCGCCAAGTCGGTGTTGTATTGATACTGTTTATATAAAGTTGCTGCCAAGTCTTCCCAATTATGGACATCTGCCCTCTCCAACTGGTAGAACCAATCAAGCTGCGTTCCTGATAAACTGTCCTGGTAAAAGTGGACCCACAGGTCTTTGTCAGCAGAATGTGGTTGAATCTTCCTGACATAGGATCTGAGGTGCATTTTAGGGCAAGACACCCCATCATACTTGGCAAATAGTGGCACTTTAAACTTTGGAGGGATTACAATTCCTGACACCAGCCCTAATTCTTCAAAATCCAGCCCCGGTACCCTCTGGATTTCCATAGCAGCTAGACGCTCTTCCAGGTGTTTGTATTCGTCATCGTCCAGAGGGTATTTTTGTTCAGAGTAGTCCTCTTCCTCCTCTTCTTCTGCTTCAGAATCAGATGGCACTGCCGTTCCTTTTCCTTTTCCTTCCCCCTCTTCAGATGTTGATGGGAATTCCAAGGTCCTTCTGGCTTGTCCCTGAAATCTTCTGCCCATGATAACCACACCAGCAGGCTTCTTCTTCTTTTTCTCTTTCTCTTTCTCTAGCAAAGTCTTCAGCTCCTCTTGCCCTTTTGGCTAAGGTCATGAGAAACTGTTGGAATTGTGAATTCTGAGCTTGTAAGTCTTGGACCGTCTGTTCAATATCCATCTTGCTGAAATAATTAGCAGAGAGATGAGGAAACTTGGTGTGAAGACCTATTTATGCATATGATGAATGATATGTATTCATGTAATGCTTTCAAGGATTCAGAAATTCAAATTTGTTTTTAAAAAAAGAAACACACGTCATATTAATAAGATAGAATTGTGAGTACATCAATGCCCCTTGGGCAAAATAATACAAGATTCTAAGGTAAAAAGATGTTGCACATCCTCTTTGGTGCAATGTAGGTGTTGAGAGTCTGCTCTTCATGAAGTAGTCTAGTGAGTTCCAAAACCTTCTTCTCACTTGCGTAGAATTGGGCTTCGAAAGTATCGCGCTCTCCCTTGAGTTGTATCCAACTCCTTTGTAGGTCTTCGAGTGATGTTGGCATGTCAGGATGTAGGATGGTGTATGGAACCTCTCCTTCCTTAACATGCTCTATAATCACTGGGAGAATGGAGGGATAAGGCATCATAAGACTTTGGGCGCGGGTTCATACCTACTTGACGTAAGGCTCAAGAGGGATGGAATTCTTGTGTCCCAGAGTCTTGCTATCCACCTTGTTGGGAATCCTCCAAGCTCGGATGAATCTCTGATGGAGTCCTTGGTCGTTGTTGTCGTAGTCGAAAACCAATCCTTGAATCAGCATATAATGTGGGCCATCTATTCGGGCATAACCAAACTGTCTCAGAGCCAAGCAAGGGTTGTAAGTGATGCCTCCCCTAATGCCAAGTAGAGGTACAATAGGAAATTCCCCACAATGGTCAACAATGATGACATTCTCTTTGGATCGAGAACACCAATAAATATTTGAATGGTTAAGTGTCATTAACCGTTGTGACCACCTCAAACCTTGCTCATTCTTCAAGACTGATTGGGGAAGATGAGAAATAAACCATCTTGCCAGGAGAGGAGTGAAACACATGAGAACACCTCTTTTCCTCATTGTACGAGTGTGAAAAGAGTGGAGGATATCCCCAATCAATGTAGGCACCGGGTTGCGAGACATGAAGATTTTGACAGCACTTACATCTATAAGTTGGTCAGGATTAGGGAACAAGACCATCCCATAGATGATAAGAGCTACAATTTCCTCAAAATCTTGCAAGTCTAGGGAATTCCAACAGCTTTGGGCCTTCTCAAATAGAAACTTTGACAAGAAGCCTTTGACACCACTTCTAGTTTCCCAATGAGTTGTGACATCAGATGAGTGCAAGTGCAAGGCTAGAGAAATATCTTCTAGCTTTGGATCTCTTTCCGTACCGTTGAAGGGTAGTTGATTGAGAATAGGAATCCTCAGAAATTGAGAGAATTCTTCCAAAGTGGGCACAAGTTGATAGTCAGGAAATGTGAAGCAATGATGCAAAGGGTCAAAGAACTGGAAGAGAACTTTCAGCATATCCTCCTCTGTGTTGTAAGTGACCAAGTTGAGTAGATGACCATGCCTCTCGGTGAATGGAGAATTCTCAGGAATCCTTGAAGCTAGCTCCTTGAGTTGTGGAGGAATTCTTACAAGGTTGATTTGGATAGTTTTCCTGCGAAGTGAATCCATAACCTACAAAACAAGAACAAAGATGAATCTCCAAAATCCTTGAAATGGTTAGAGGATTCATATGATGTTCATGATGTCCATGATGTTATGCACAAGTATATATGTACAAGCAAATCACACAAGTTCCTAGTTTAGGCTTGCATGGGGTTTCATAGGTAAGTACCCTCTTGAAGTTTAGTTGGCTCAACCTGTCCTAGAAATAGTAACGGGGTTCTAAGGAGCTCAATATCACTGGATTGTTTCCTAGTTCATTGTTTCAATTCAAGCCTCTTCACTGGCTACTGAAATATTCCAAGGAACCAACCCTCAATGAGTGTAGTATCGAGTATCTACCAACTTCGGACTGCACCAAAGCCGGTCATCTCACTACATCCTAAAAGGCCAAGTTGGTCAAGTAAAGGTTCTAGAAGTTCATTAGTGCTTCATGACATCACTCAATGTCCCCGTATTCTCTTTGATTGACTCAAAGGCTACCGGTACCCACAAATATGTCGCACTAATATAGCTATTGCTTAGACCATGATGGTATACCCCGCACAGTTTCCACAATGTATTGCTATTTACCTATAATGTTTCCCAAATCTGGGTAAAGGATTCAAACCCAAACAATAGAACCATAATTGTAAAGCAAACAAGTCAAACAAGGTAAGCATGTAAATGGAATCTAAAACCCTAAGGTAACCCCACTTTTAGAATTACCCCCAGTAGAGTCGCCAGTTCTGTGATGCGGTGGGAGAACTGACTTGATGTTTTGCGT
Organism: Vicia faba; assembly: GCA_948472305.1. Classification (NCBI taxonomy): domain Eukaryota; kingdom Viridiplantae; phylum Streptophyta; class Magnoliopsida; order Fabales; family Fabaceae; genus Vicia; species Vicia faba. The sequence continues at coordinate 131,004,015 of OX451739.1, forward strand.
TTGTGTTCGCAAATGTTGGGGTTAACAAGAGTCGCCATCGACTTTTCTTTTATCCAAAAGGAAAGGTAAAAAAGCACAGGAAAGACCTTTGAGATGTTTTCTTGAGTTCGGGGGGTAGATTATGAAAAGGGAAGGTGCTAGCACCCTTTTCATCCATGGTTTTCCATGGGCTCTTAGTTACTTGTTTAGATCACTTGCTTTGCTTTGAAATTGTTTGAAATGGTGCTTTGTGTGGTTTTGAAAGTATTTTGAAAAGAGGCCATCATTTAGGCAATCTTTGTAATGATTCTCGTTCGTAAGAATGTATACAAAGATGTTTGTCTTTTGAAAAATGTTCCAATGTTTTGAAAGTTTTGTTTTGAAATGTGTGTGTGTTTGTTTTTGAAAATAGCAAGGATTATTTTGAAATTGATCAAGTAACTAGAAGCTATCTACCTACTCAAAAGTCTTTCTTGTACATTTTTATTCCTTTGACATTGTTGATTTACCATTGATTTGGTAAACAACCTTATCTTTGGATGTGAACGGGACGGGCGTGGGTCATCGTATGACCATGATAGCAATGTTGCCAAGTATCTTAGCAATTTTTAGGGACCAAGATCATCTTTGTTTAGGCATCCTTTTGATAGCATCATCGAGGGACTATGATCTTATTTTTGTTTTGTTTTGCCAAGATACTTCGCATGCGTAACATGGCCATTTTTATTTAGGCAACCAAGTGAGTGAAACCCTAAGGGTGCTTGTGTGCAATGTGTGTCATTTTACATGCTTTTGATTTGTCTTGTATTAGGTCTTTCTATTTGTTTTGTTTTTTTGGTCTTGTCATACAAACCCTAGTTTACTAAACATGGTATAAATGTGATAAATTGCCTAAATGTAAACTAAGCTATTACAACAATTATTATGGGAGGGGGGATACAAGTTTTTTGAATGGGGATATTGCACAAAATAAACCCTAAAATACTATTACAACCCAATTGAATATTGTGCGAAATAAATAAATATACAAATATTTAAATATGCAATGCAATGTATTTATGGAAAAAATGTTTTGTATTTGTTTAAGGTATGAGAAAATAAAATTAATTAACCCTAGAAAATAAGGAAAAATAATATTATCATTTTTGAAAGGGGGAAACCCTAATTTTTTATTAAAAGAAATATATATTCTATTATTTATTTTAATTCATTTTTGTACAAGAAAATAATAAATAATATTATACATCAATATCAAAAATTAAATATGTATGATAAAATGAATATTTAACGTGTAAAATAATAAAATAAAAATGTTAAGTATTATTAATAGTATTTACAAATTATTTAAGAAAATAAAGTCCATTATCCTAATAAGACTATTTTTCATGCCAAAAAAATAATAAAAAATAAAATAAAATGCAAAAAATAAAGAAAATATTTTTCATGATTTTTATGATTCATAAAAATAAATAAAAGCAGTAAATATAAAAATATGAAAAGAAATATGAAAAATAAAACAAATATGCAAGGGGGTGCAAGTAGTGGTCAGGGGGGTGCAAAAATCAAAACAGAAAGGCCCAGGCGCGCCAAGGCCCAGACAAGTCATCCATGTCCTCCAGCTTCCTCCCTGCGCGAGCGTATATGCTCAAACTTGTATCTTGCTATTGCTTGCATAAAAACAAAAACACATAACATAAAACATGTAGCTTGTAATCTCACGATTCCAATGATATAAAATTTGTAACCTAACTCTCAAAGATCAGAGAGAATTTAATCAGCCCTAATTCATGACCTAATTATTTCAGCAACTTCAAGCTTCAAATTCTCTTAGCTCAGTTAATATAAATGACAAGTATGCATATGTACATCTTCACTATGATTAGGGCTACATTTTTTCTTCACAAATCGTGGCTTGAGGATGCCTAAACAAAGAGATAAAGTTTTGAAAAATACCTCCTTCAGCTGGATTTGGATATGACAATGTGGGGACTTTGAGTGAGGCCTGAGGATCGTGTGAGCTTCCTTGAACTTCCTTTAACCTATTCCAATACCTAGCTTGCTTTGTGGATGGCCAAAACTCTCTGTAGAAGTCAAGCTGCAACCTCCAAATTTGAAAATGGCAATGGCTGAAACAGAGCTCACAGAACCAGGACAAGGGCTTGGATAGCTTTGGTAGGATATATAGAAGGTGTTTGAAGTGTTGAAACAAAGAACGCACGAGCCAAAAATGAAATGGCTAGAGTTTTGCAGCAACTGGATTTTTTTGGCAGAAAAATGAAGTTTCTGGGTTTTAGGGTGTTTTGGATGCTATCAATTCGTGTTTTTAGTTGTGATAACTTTATGAATATGTATAGAATGATACAAAGTCCACTTTTCCCTTGCTGTACAAGTTGTGACCTCTTTTGCAACTTTTCTTGCATTTGAAGAAAAGTGAGATGACTTGTGCAAACATGCTTGTACAGCTTGCTTGTGAGCTGATAGGAGTTGGTACACATTGCTTAAGATCTGTGGAGATTTCTTGCCTCAAAGAAACAGGTCCAAGGCTCAAGAATGATAAAGTTGCAAAAGCTTGCCTTTATGAAAATGGCAATGTGCCCTTTATGCCATTAATGGAATTATCTCTTGAACAATGCTTCAAAAGTGAAAATAAAGCCTTTGTCTTCTGAATTAGCATTTAATTATGGAGTGTAGAATGAGTTTAGGACCTGTAATGCAAGGTACAAGCATCCAAGATCAGATTTGCAACTTGATACTTTGTGAAAATGGCATGAACCAAAGTGACAAAATGCCAATTTCTCTTCTTCGATTCTCCCTAACCACAAATGATCTTGGAGAGTTCTTGGACATTTTGGAAAGCTTGAAATATGCTCTATAATCCATATTTGAAATTAATTTTGAGATACCTCTTGGAACTAGGTGAAAAATTTCCATGAAGTTGGGTCAAAAAACTGCCTAAATTAGGGAAAATTTTCACTAAGTTATTTAGTTCATGGACCTATGTTCACAAATTCATAACTTGAGATCCAAGCATCTTTTGGAAAAAGTTTGTGTAGAAAAGTTTTAGATTTCATGGAGGACTACAACTTTCATGTTGTAAGTTTTCTTTGAATCAAATTGCATCATGGGAAAAAGTGGTGGAAAGTTGGGGAAAAATAAGAAAATTTCCATACTTAGAAAAATTCTAAGTTATGAAATTTTTCAAATTCAAAACCCTAATTTGCAATTTTGAGTTTCTTGGTGAATAAATTTCATATTTTGACATATCTTGATAAATTATGACCCTTGGCACTTGATTTTGACCAAAAAGTCAAAGTTTGACTTTTCAGTATACAGTTGACTTTTGATCAGTTGACTACAAAATTCATCTGTCAATCATATGTACTTGAGATCTTTTGAACCATGTAATTAGGTCAAGATGATGCTATTGAATCCTTGAAACCATGCTTGAACTCAATTGGCCATTGGCTAGGTTAAAAATCAGAAATTGTCCTTTCTCAGTCAAAACCCTAAATTTGACCATTTTGCCCTTTTGATGATTTGATCAAATTTCTTGAGGAGTTGTGATCCAAACTTGATCAAATGGTACATATGAGTCTAAAATGTTGTTGTGGATAAAAAATTATGAAGTTTGACTGTAAATTGGCCATAGTTGACTTTTTCCCCAATACAGCTGATTTTTAGGTCAACTGTCCAATTGACTGAGCAAAAATGTGATTCAAGGCTTGAAACTTGACATGAGCAATCTTAGGGGTCCAAGATGGTGTATGAAAGTCACATGAAGCATTTATGGTCCAAAAATCCTTGTGAAAACTCAAACCCTAATTTTGGGGTATCAGTGCAAGATGAGATGTCTTGAGCTGACCAAACCCTAATCCTATCTTGAGTCCAAGAAGTATTGTGAGAAAAGTCTTGATAAATGAGAGGGAAAATTTTGGGGTACAACACTAATCTTCTCAGCACTCGATTATTTTCGTGGTTTCCCCGGTGAAACACTGAACATGTATCATTGAACATGCATCATTATATTGCATCTATTAAAAAAAGTTCAAACATGCATTGAGGTATAAGCCAATTATGTTGAGTGCCCAAAATGACCAGAGTTGTTGTGTGCTCATGTTTTATTTACCTCCATAGCTCGTCCCTAGGGGAGTCTTATCCTATTTCCCCAACGCGGTCTGTTTTGGTTTACCATCAGTTGGGTCTTTGGTATTCCCTTTTTCCCAGTGAGATGTAGACTTCCTTGCCTATGTAAGTTTTTGGTTATTTTACTCGTGTTTGCTTTGTTGTTAGATTATGAGTAAGAGTCGGTGTATAACCTTTCGTACTTCTCAAGTATTTGAATATCCATACTTGGTGTATGGTAATTCAGATAATTGCTACCTTTGAAGAATTACACCCCGCCTTTGGACTGAGGAATATTGTAGTTCTTGCGTATTTGCAACCTTTAGAAGTCCAATGTGTTTTGGAAATCCTTGTTAGAGTCCCCTTAGGTCGGTCTTTTTTTTCCAGTTCGCCTTTGATCGGCGGTCTAGTCAAAATTCAATATATTTGTATCCCTATTAAGTCCATCTTGGATTGGCTTTCCTTCTTTAAGAGTCTATCTTCGATTAGTCTTCCTTTTGTTGTTGAGTTCACCTTTAATCAGTGCTCTCTGTAGGTTTTACTTTGGTCAATTTCTCTTCTTTGGTTTATCCGCTTTGGTCAGGTTTACCTTTTTTTAGCTTAGCTAACATTTTTGTTTATGTTATGCTTTGGTCATCTCCTTTCCTATGGGTTCTACTTTGGTCAGCTCCTCTTCTTTGGTTTATCTGCTTTGGTCGGCTTTACCTTTCATTAGCTTAGCTAACATTTCTGGATGGGTTATGCTTTGGTCATTCCCTTTCCTGTAGGTCCTGATTTGGTCAGTTCCTCTTCTTTGGTTTATCCGCTTTGGTCGGGTTTACCTTTTGTTATCTTAGCTAACATTTTTGTGTGGGTTATACTTTGGTCATTCCCTTTCCTGTAGGTTCTACTTTGGTCAGTTCCTTTTCTCTGGTTTATCTGCTTTGGTCGGGTTTACCTTCTGTTAGCTTAGCTAACATTTCTGGTTAGGTTATGCTTTGGTCATTTCCTTTCTTGTAGGTCCTGCTTTGGTCAGTTCCTCTTCTTTGGTTTATCCGCTATGGTCGGGTTTACCTTTTGTTAGCTTAGCTAACATTTCTGGTTAGGTTATGCTTTGGTCATCTCCTTTCCTATGGGTTCTACTTTGGTCAGTTCCTCTTCTTTGGTTTATCTGCTTTGGTCGGGTTTACCTTTCGTTAGCTTAGCTAACATTTCTATATGGGTTATGCTTTGGTCACCTCCTTTCCTGTGGGTTCTTCTTTGGTTTATTCGCTTTGGTCGGGTTTACTTTTTGTTAGCTTAGCTTACATTTCTGGGTGGATTATGCTTTGGTCATTCCCTTTCCATTAGGTTCTGCTTTGGTCAGTTCCTCTTCTTTGGTTTATTTTCTTTGGTTGGGTTTTCTTTTATTTGTTGCGCTAACACCTCTGATTGAGTCTGCTTAGGTCGGTCTCTTCCTTATAACACCTCTGGTTGAGTCTGCTTTGGTCGGACTCTTTCTCGTATATGTCCAGTATCTTCATTGGACATGTACCTTCTTAATATCATTATATGTGTTTAATATATTTACCGAATATGTTTATTTGATATCTTCGGTTGAGTTCACTTTGGTTGGTCTCTTCCTTGTATATACGATTCTCCTTCGTGCGTATCTAACCCTGACCTGATATGCAAGATTTCTATTCCCCGATAATGACTATTTACAAAAGCAAAAAATAGAAAATACAGAAAACCAAAAAATAAATAATAACCGACTGGCTTCAAAGTGCAAATTTTACGGTTCTATTTAGTATTCAATCCTCTTTTACCTTAATTGTTCGAAAGGCTACCGCTAATCTCACCATTTTTGTTAAAGAAGATTGAATAGGGGAAGTTGTTGTACCCTAAAATTCGCCCTCTGCATTTTAACCCTAATTTTCTTGTACTTCATCGTCATATGCATACACACATGTCATAGGGTCTATACTCTTGGAATCAAGGGTTTGTCTCTGTGAAAAGAGTTGCAAAAATTGATTGTTCCATTAAGGGTTTTTCAGAGTTTTTAATTCATGCCGCATGTGTTCCAAGATATTGAATCAACAAACAATTAAGTAATAATCATATCAAGCTCTTCTGCGTTCCAACACACTTTGAATTATGCAGAAAGTAAAGCGTTTCATTTTATTCGAGACAGTGCAGATAGAAATTTAGTATTGTGTGTTTCAAGCTCAGAAATTCATAACTCAAGATTATTAAATGGGTTGGGAATGGTTCTATAGTCTTTATAACCGTATCGAGATCTTCTTCAACTTATCTATTCAGATCGAAGGCTAATTTTGTGAGGAAGACTTTCAAAAGCGCAAAATACCTGAAATGTGTTATACAGTGGAATGGCTAGTTCAATGGTTTTCGGATGCTTAAAAATTCGTACCTTCTAACCGGAAGATCATCTTTGAGTGATTCTTGGAGAATTTGAAATGTATTTTTATTTGCTTTGAGTTTCGTGTTCGGCTCGGAAGCCAATTAAGTGAGGGAGATCTCCGAATGTGCGAGTACTTTGAAGATATACAGTGAAAATATAGAGAAAATAGTGTGATGAACCACTATTTTTCAGATGTTCAAAAATCCATAACTTCCGCCCGGTTCAACTTTTTTGGATGGTTCTTTGGGAAAAAAATCCGTCTTGATTTTATCTTCGACTCGTATGTTCGGGATGGAAGTTAATTCTTTACAGAAGATCTCCGAAAGTGCGAATTACCAGAGAAAATTGCATCCCTAAGTGGTTTTCTACCAGATTGTTTTTCGATATTGAAAAATTCGTAACCTTCTCAATTTTTATCAGTTCAAGATGATTCTCGAAGCACGAGATCACAAATTTTATCAGTTACCAGTTTGCTTTTGGTCCCGAGTTCAGGTTATGCTTCAAAGGCTTTGGTTTATGGCTTGATTCCTAAAGTGTGCATGAAAATAAGCTAAAATTTTCAATGCGGCAAAATAAGTCCATTGTTTCTCTCCATTCGAAAAATCATAACTTGCTTGATTTTTATTGTATCGGGATGATTCTTTCGGCACGACGTCACAAATTTCGTCGCCGACGATTTTATTTCAGCTTGCGTGTCAGGATTCTACAGAGAGACATGAGCTTGTGGTTTGTTCGTGCTCCATACACAAAATGAGCTGAAATATCCGCACTGTGAATTTTTATACCCAGTTTTTTGTTGTTCAGAGAATCGTAAATTGCTCGATTTTTATTGTATCGGGACGATTCTTTGGCACCGCGTCAGAAATTCCATCATAAACATTTTTGTTTCAGGTTGCGCGTCTGGATTTTGCACTGAATGTCACGAGTTTATGGTTCGATCTTGCATTGTGCATGAAATAAGCCGAAAAAATCAAATTTGTCAAGCCAAATAAGGCTTTGGAGCCAATTCTATAAATATTTGAAATTAAAATTTAAAACCCAATCACATTCATTATTACAAACTTCTCACAAAATACTCACTACTCTCTCTCTCTCTCTCTCTCTCTCTCTCTCTCTCTCTCTCTCTCTCTCTCTCTCTCTCTCTCTCTCTCTCTCTCTCTCTCTCTCAAATCAAGAGCAATTATCTCTCAATTATTTCCAAATTTTCTCAAGAACAAAATCAATAAAACTCAAACAACTTCTTCTTCTTCCTCAAGAACTCAACCGCGGAACTCATCCTCCCTCCGCCTTGCACCAATGCTTCCACCACCAGATTTCCTTCGGCCAATATCACCGCGATCTTAGGCCTACTCCCTCCGTTGATTCCGCTAACTCCCTCCATGCATATTTCTCTTCCGGCGCTAAATCCCTTCGTCGCCTTGCTTTCTCCGGCAATCTCCTCCTCTGATCTCTTCTCTGATCTTCTTTTCGGTAACAATTCTTGAATCATTAATTAACTTAGGTGCTTTTTTGATTAATTGATTTTTATGAATTAAGTGCTTGATTTGATTATGTCATAAATTGAACATTGAATTATGGAAATAAGCATGTGATTATTGAGAATTGTTGATTATGTGATTCTTGATTTTTAATGATGTTAGATGTGGAATTGGTTGAATAATATTTCTATTGTTTAGATCTTGAATTTAATCGGTAAAGTTAATGTTAATTTTTTAATACTGAATTTTAGATCTAAATGTTGATTAGTAAGCTTTGATTAGAATTAATTGTGTTTTCATGAGCTAATGCAATTTTCAATTCGATTTGTTGATGGATTTGATTTTTCGACATAGAAAACCTCAAATCTGATAAATTGCATTAACACTTGAATTATGTTTTTGGTGGCTTGAAATCATTGTTGCGGATTTAATTATTTGCAAGAGTTTGTAATTTCTAAGCGACGATACATGAATCGGTAAACATGTCCGTGCATCCGATTGTGAGTTTTAAACTCGTTTTTGTCCGATTCAGATTCATGTACATGTTGCTTCCCAGAAAATATAAATGCGTTGCAAATTTCTTTTCAAAATTTGTTTTATCTTATTCATGCATAATTGTGGGTTTATGGACCATTAATGTTGAATTTTATCATTTCTGGCATAATTTTCCGAGGTAATTTTGTGAAACGGTGTAGTGCTGCTTAGTTTAGTAAGTTTTGTACAACACTTTGATTTAATTGTTTGCTATGGCTCGGTTGAGTTTGCTTTGTTGTTTGGATGACATTTATGTCGAGTTTTGTTGTTTTTGAATCGACATTTGGTGCGGTTCATGATAATTATATTTCAGTTTTAATTCTTGAACATTGCATAATGAGTTTAATCGGACAAGTGTTTTAGCATTAGCACTAAGTTTATTCGTGTTTGATTCAACTTTTTTGTGCATTTCATGTAATGACATAATTTTGTATGGTTTTCCTTTTAACATGAAAATTGTGATTTTATATTCATGTAATGCGTGTTTGTGCTTAATTGTTTGATTGTTGACCATTGATATTGAGTTTGCTCGCTTTTAACGCGATAATTTGAGTGGTTACATGAATCGATACTATGTCTGCCCGTTTTGGTAAGTAGTTGGAAACATGTGATTTAATTGTTATTTTGTGGTCAAGGTGAACTTGTCTTAGCATTCGTTATGACTTAGCATCGAGTTTGTGCGATTTAAATCGATATTTTGTATGGTTCATGAAATGACAACGTTGCTGCTCCGAACTTTTGTTTTCACTTTTCGATGCTTGTTTGGACTTAGATCCTTTGTAATTCACTATATTTTTGAGTTGTATGTTGATATGTGAGCTTTGCTTATGTTTCTTGTTAATTGCTAACTCGTTTTGTGACTTGTGCAAGCTTTTGGAGGCCTTTGTCAGGCGACATGCGACGTTTGGATTTTTGTTTGGTTGTGTATACTGGTCTTGTGAAGGGACTTTGATTGGATGCTGTTGCTATCCATCTTGCGATTTATTTTCTCATTGCAACATTTGATTCTTATATTAAATATTATTTCTGATCATTTCTTTGTTGCTTGGTGAAGCTTGCAGAAGCTTTCAGGATTTCTCTGCTCTTGCTTGCTTTCTACGAACTCTTGTTCGTTTGGTATTATACTGATCCTGGTTTATTCTCCGCATCATTTACCGCTTTCCTTGCATGAGAAGTAGGAATAGAGATGCATGATTGGTAGTCCCTACTTTAGGTGGGCAAATCTATTTAAAGTGCTCAAAGGAGGCGATGTTTGTTTTGTTAAAGGTCCTTGAAATGAGGCAACCTTTGTGTTCGCTTGTGTGCAAAAGACCTCAAAAGGGGAGATTTCTTGTTGTTTGTTTAAATACCTCAAAAGATAAAAAATATTCTAAAGTCCTCAAATAAGGCATTTCCCCTTCCCTTTTACTTTGTGCTTCTATCGAGTCAATAAGTGGAGCAGAGAGCCTACAATCGGCCCTCACGCATTCTAGTTTATGTTGTTCTTAGCTCGTGTTATTCATCGATGCTTTGAACCGTGCATATTCTTGTCCATTGAGTCAAATATATTTTAAAAGGGAACATAATCATCCCCCACACTTTGTCATTCGTTTCAACGATGTTAATCACGTTTCCTTAAACATTGAAGCTTCGAGTTTTTACTCGATGTCGGTGCTCGAGCAAATCAAGTGGAAAGGGTTCCTTACTCCCACTTTGATATCCATTAGACTCTTTGTTTGTGGTTAGATCGCACTCTACTTTTTTTGGCTTCGGCTCAACTTTTTTTTATTGCACTTGTGTTGTGTTTCTCTTTAAGCCTTTGCATGATCCCTTAGGATTGCTTGTCTCGTTTTCGATTCAAGTTGGATATTAGGTTTGTAACCTTTGCATGTTCCCTTAGGATTGCTTGTCTCGTTTTCGATTCAAGTTGGACATTAGGTTGTAATCTATGCATGCTAACTTAGGTAGATACTTCCCTTTGTTATCCGGACCTTACAACACCACTGTATGATAACATTAGGAGTAGAGCTAGATAGTTTCCCTTAGATGTTTTCTTTTTCTTTTTGCATTCTTAAAACTAAAACCTCTTTTTCTTTGAAAATTATAAAACACTTAATAAAGGAATATGTGAATCATATGCAAGTTGAGTCGTGTGGGGTAGAGCGAATCGATTTAGACTGAGCCTCACTCTATTTTCAGTTTCAGACTTTATTACGGTTCAAATAGCAAATTCTTCGCAATAAAAAATACAAACCATGCAAACCTTTTGGCTTCGGGACTTTTGTTTTCCTTTAAAACCTTTTCAATAAGGATTTGTTGTTTCAAATTCAAATAACTTGGAAATTCTAAGTGTGTGAGGGTCCGAGCATCAGTCTCTTATTGAGCTGCAACGCCAAGCACGAATTGCAATCCTAACCATAAGGATGCAAATGCGGAATTATCCATAAAAAACACAAAACAAACGGAATATTTTGATCCGAACTACAATGTTATAATTCTTTAAAGGGGATACATAGGAATTTGGTCGCGGGGCCCAGGCGAGTGAAACTTTATAAATATTCCTTCTTTCTCCGTGTTTTCTTTTGCATGCATTCCCTCTTTGCATTTTCTCTTAGCTCTTTAGCTTTAGATTTGTACACACCATTTGATTATAACAATGAGAGTGGATCCCATGGAGTACCACGGACGCTGAGGGGTTCTAATACCTTCCCCTTGCATAAGCGACTCCCTTACCCGTATCTCTCGGTCGTTTGACCTTGATTTCACCCTTCCCAGGTTTACTCGGTGTTTACCTTTCCCTTCCTATGGGATAAAAAATATTCGATGGCGACTTCATGGATTTTATCTCGATGATATTTTAGCCGGTTGTTGTTCAGTAGGGATGTGAGAATCATGGATTCCTATGTCCTAAATAGATTTGGATTTCTATTTTAGTTTTGTTTGCTATTTGTATTTTATTTTCACTAACACCTCTTTAGAAAATCATAGTTCCACCAACTCCATTGATATGTATTTATAGCTCTTGTATCTGGTTACATCATTGCGTGTATGTTTGGTTATGTATATGTTCATTGGCTTTCTTATTAAATACTTTATTTGCTCATTCATCTCTAGCATATTTTTTATTTTTCATCTTTGCATATAAAATCTTGTTAAATGCGTGTTTTTAATTATGTGCATTTGAGCATTTATAAACTTGTTCATGCAATATTTAACCTTCCATCATGATAGTTTTTATCACTTAATTTTATGTTGATGAGTTGTTGCATGTAGCATGTGTATTTTCATGTTCTGTATATGACTTTGTTGTTGTATATTCTTCTTATCTTTATAGCTTATGTGTTCATCTGGAAGTTTCTGTTTTTTATTGTTTTTTAGGTGTTTTAGACTCATTACTATCTATCTCTTTTTGATCTTGTCAAATCGGGGGGGGGAGGGGTTTTAATGTGACTCTAGAATTGTGTTATGCATTTTTTTTGTGTCTATGGAATTTTTTAGGGGGAGCACAATCGGTTATTTCTTTAGCTCAAAGTCGACTCAATTCCAAGTGAAGCTTGCTAACCATCAAAAAATGGGAGACTTGAATGTCTCCTAATATATTCAAGGGGAGAACCCCAATAAGGTTTTGTTGCTTGTCTTAATGCTTTCATATTGTTTATTAGTGTTTATTAAGCCTCCTTTACAATTTCACATCATTCATTTTAGCATACATAATTGAATTGTTTGTATTTGAGTATGATCATTTTGATTTTAGTCAATTTCTTGTGTTAATGGAACAAGAATCGTGTTTGAAGTTGGTTTAGGTCATTAGGGAAGTGAAATATCAATTATTTTGAAAAACTTGAAAGATTGAGATTTGTTGTGTATCAATCAAGTCACTCATAATCCCTGACTCGAATTAAATCAAATAGAGAATAACAAGAAGATTCGGGTGTTTGTGACTCGAATCATAGTTTACACATGATTCAAATCATGCAACAATGTGGCTCAAATCATAAGTTGTACATGACTCAAATCACATATCTCATGATAGCCACTGCCTCATTTTATTCGAATCACACTTTCTACATGACTCAGATCACAAAGTTTGTCAAATTTTCATGTTGGCTTGGTCCAATTTGATTAAAATAAAGCTTTGTACATGAATTGAATCATGAGCCTTCGTAACTCGAATCAGAGTTACAACATGACTCGAATCACATGAAATGAGTCACTTTTGTTTATGTCGATATTATTTCACTTTACTTGCTCATTTGAGTCAAATCATGAAATTTTCTTGGCTCTAATTTAACAACCATTGTTCACCCACTTTTGTGCATAATATCCAGCACTTACAAATTCTTTTGTCACCTTATTTTCATTAAGAAAATTCATAATCAACATTGAGACTTTGTGAAATCAACAACCTCTTTTTTTTTAAAACTAAAAAATTCTTGCAAATAGAATTTCTTTCATCTTAAAACTCTAGTTTGATTTCATATCTCGATCATGGATATTTATAATTGTTGAGGGATACGTGTCTTAAAACAAATAAATCTTGAAGGTGTTGTAAATATTTTCAGGAAGCTTGCATGATCTTGAAGTACCACTATACATCTCAGTGTACTCTCTCTCTCTCTCTCTCTCTCTCTCTCTCTC